>CAWUFW010009876.1:0-746285 GCA_963921515.1 Calotriton arnoldi
ACACAGATTTCCTTCCTTTAAGTGAGCTTCCCTGTGAGGTGGTGTTCTAGTGGTGGCAAAATATCAGGCAGTGTTTGTTGGTTATATTTGTACCACTGCCTTGCTCTATTTGTTGTTGTGTTTGTACATGTCATGACACAGTTACATATCACTATGAGATGGCATGTATTGTGTTAATCTAACTGACATACACATCTTGGGATGATTATCTTTTGGTTGCTGTTGATTTGCTAGGGTGGATGGTTTGACTGTCCCCTTGAGAGTGATGTGTGTGTATTGGCACACAATATTGTGTATATTAGTTGTGTACTCACCAGGCTCTGGGATGTCTGTTAGTCCATATACGCTCACTGGTGGTAGGATGGCCCGCACCTTCTCCTCCCAGGGCCTGAGGTATAGTGGTTTTGCAGGAGGGCCACTGCCGGTGTGCTGGCTCAGGAGGTAATCCTTCTTGAGTAGGTCTCTGACCCTCCTGCGCACATCATACCACCTATTCTGGATGTCTTCCTTTGTGCGCAAACATGGTGATTGTGCGTTCACCCTGTCGACGATCCTCGCCCACATCTTGGTTTTCTGCGACATGGGGGTCTGTTGGACCAATGTGCCAAACAACTGTGGCTCTACCCTCAGGATCTCGTCTACCATGACTTCCAATTCACTATCTAGGAACTTTGGATTCTTCTTTAGGGGCATGGTGATGGGTGGTGGTGGTGTTTGATGTGTGTGTGTGTGCAAGTGAGGGTGTGTGAGTGTAGGTTTTGCTGTGTGTGTGTGAGGGTGCTATTTGTTGAGGTGCTAATGGTGTGTGGCTTTTGTGTTGGATGAGCTGTGTGTGTGTCTGTGTTTGCTGTGTGATGGTGTTGTGTGCTGGCAGGTCAGTGGAATTTGAAAAGGATCATGGTAGGGATTTGTGGGCTTTATGTAGGTGGAGTTGGGGGTGTGTCCTTGTTCCATTTTTTTCTCCCCTGTATTTATTGGCTTTGTCATTGCTTGTTTGCCCCTTTTTTTTTGTATTTTTCATTAGTGATTATTGTGCATGTAGGAGTCGTTCTTCTGACCGAGTAGGACGTTGCAGTTGTCTCGTGCGCGCCTGTCCGAGTCGTTCCCGCTGTGTTTCAGCTCCGTTTCATATGCGGCGTACGCGTCGTTCGCGGGGTATTGTGTTTGTTCGGCTGGCTTTTGTATGCGTGTCGGTCGTACGGCTTGGTCTCCATGCGAGTCGGTCTGATTTTGCACCCATTGCATCGTACTGCGCGGGTCGGAGTTCGCGGGTACGTTTCGTTCGGGTTGTTTCCTGGTGCGTGTCGGTCGGTGCGATTCGCGTGGTTTCCCGGACGGATAGCTTGTTTCCGGCCGGGTCGGTCGTTCGCCTTGAGTTCCGTGCGAGTCGGTCGTGATTTCCATGCATTTCATCGTACTTCCCAGGTCGGGCAACGCCGGTACGTGTCGGTCGGACTATAATCCCGTACCGAGTCGGTCGGTATTTTTTCCGGCCCGAATCGGAATCGGCCCCGTAGTGTGATGTTATCCATCGTACATGGTTGCTCTAGGTAGTGGTTTCTTTATGACTGTCAATGTTTTCAAAGCCTTATGGGAGTGTTAATAATATATTGCATGAGATTCCCTTCCCAATGTATTATTCAGACTGTTGTTATTGCATTACTGTTAGTGCCATCCAATCTATTCTCTCAGCCCATTTTCAGATGCTTCTGTGTGAAAGATGTACTTTTGTTCTCTAGAAAAACAGTCTCTTAGTGATGTCATTTTTCTTAGGGTTAGATCTTACTTTCTCTATTATCATCCATCTGATTTCATCTTCTGCACTTCAACGTGTTCTCAAGAATACAATTCTAGCATGGGTCCATTCTAAGGTGGATAGGGTGCAATTAGTCTACAAGGCATTGTAAACATTAAAAGGGCTAAATTAGAGGTATGGTCTATACCCATACCGCACTGGACTACAATGTGGTGTCCGGTGGAGATAGTTCTCTTCCGCAGTGCCACATTATATATAGAATCCCGACCAACCAGCACCCACCCCTTTAGGTTGTTTTGGATGCGTATGAGGGATCCTCCTAGTAGGGATATTCTGCTGGCATGCTGAAGAAACTCTTCGAGGGTCTGCAGCACCACCGTGGAGTGAACACAAACAATGCATTTTACTCAACCTTGACCTATCATTCACACCCCACATGAATGTTGTGGTCAGCGCCATCACACTACAAAAAATAACCTCTCCCCTCTTCCGAACCAACCATCAGCAGGAGCTGTGAGGGCGCCCTAAACCTAGTGCCTTTAAAAACAAAGATTCCTCGAATCAAATACTGCAAAATATATTGGGAACTTAAGATTCTTTTTGCATTTTGTGTTTTCTTCTCGTGTCAATCCGCGACGAGCGCTTAGCATCAATAAAGTACTCGCGCCGTAAAAACATATTGCCACCAGACATTCCAACTAATAGAAGTTCATGCTTCATTAGACCGATTTCATTTTATCATCAGCTGCAGTGAAGTGACTGATTAGTATTAAGCCGAGCCACTTACCAGCCTGGTGAAACAAGAGATAACATGTATTCGGGCCAAAAGAAGCGTGAGGAGTTCTGTTTGAACAAAGTCAAGGATGTGGAATGAATATGTAATGGATTTTAACATCCACCGACTGAAACCTCAAGCTACGCTTAGGGCTGACAACGCAAGAAAAATGAATGACCAATTCTTTTTTTTTTTTTTTTAGAAAATCAGATTGCCAAGATGCCACCCCTTTCCTATCACTTCCACACTGAAATATGTGCAGTTTAAATGTATAAATGCATGTTCGACACGTGAAATCAAAACGTATATCGGACTGTTGAAGTCGTGCAGGATTGTGAACGTTCCAGCTGATATCACTGAATATTCGGAACAACTCTTGGTGATTGTGTAGCAGAGGAACAACATATCACCCAACTGTTGCATTATGATATATTTGATACAGGATGTAATTTTAATTACTAAGCCCTTCATTACGCGTCAGACGGGGCACAGTTACAGTATGGAATTCTACTCTGCCTGGTTCTGAGTGAGCCAGTGTTCACACATCCAATTTACAGGATGATGGAAAACCAGAGCAATTTTGTCAAGCAATAATTCTATCAAGAAAAATTGCATGAGGCTTTCGCTCCAGCAGCAGCCAAACATCTTTCTCCTTTTTTTCGGCTAGTAACCAGCATATAATGCTCCTCCCTACCACAACTTAGCTCACCCTCCCCTTCCCAGCTCTTCACGCCCCCTCTTTCCTCCCTCAATGAGTATAAATGCCACAGCATACATTTATCATGTGCCCAGATCAGGTGGTAAATATATGCATTAAACCCCACATCATTTGGTTTTATGACTGATAACTCCAGTTCCACACAGTTATTTCCTATCCCATAGGGTTTTACTCGTAATTGCATAGCCCTGGGGTTAACACACATTAATGTAAATTCCCATGCAGAGACATTAGTCTATTAAAGGACTGAAAGAACGTCTATCAATATGGAACAACAAAACACATTTGGTTTTTAAATTAGATTTATTAGAAGTACCTAAACTCTTTCCCTGAGCCAGCTCCCCACTGCTCAGCTGAAACCTGCACCACGCTGCCAGTCCTCACTTCCTTGTTTTTCCACCGCCGAACCTGTGATATCTTTTGACCCCTTCTCCCCATTTACACGGTGACTGTAACTTTGCCTCCATGCTTTTGTAAATTCTTCCTCCTTTTTCCAACAGTTACCTTACCTTTTGCCTCCTTTTGCCAGCCTAATTGTAACCTTTGCCTCCTTTTTTTCCAGTATTAATCTTAATTTTAACCTCCTTTTTCCAACATCCTCTTAGCTATTGCCTCCTTTTTCCAACCTAACTGCAACCTTTGCCTCCTTTTTTCCAACATTACCCTTAACATTTGCCTCCATTTGCTGGTCTATCTGTAACTTGTTGTCTCCTTCTTTCCAGACTCTTTTCTGTCTCCCCCCCCCGAAACCACTTTTCTCCCATCCTCTCCCAGCTCTCTCTCTCTCCCGCTTACCACCTTCTCGTGACCCTCCCAGCACCCCTCCCCTTCCCAGGAACCTACTTAATGCAGGCTGCAGCATGGCAGCGCCACCTTCGCACCAAAGGGAAGCCCATCTGCACCTGTCCGCACCTGTACCGTGTCCAGCAACTGGGCCGCTGGATCTCCATCTACCCACAGCTACACCAGTGCTATGATAACTGCCCTGAACCCCAGGCCCTGCAGCGACCTCTGCAGCCACACATCCCTACAATCAATGGCAGGACCCTTCTCCTGCCACCATTGCCACTTCTCCTGCAACATCTGAGCATTCTCCCACAGGCCCTCGCCTACTATCAATGAACCAAGAGAAATCCAATGCCTCCTGATCAACTCCTGCTCACTCCTCATACACACCACCAAAATCGGAGAGACCATCAGCTCCCCCACCCCTGACGTCATCTTCCTGACTGAGACCTAGCTCAACCCTGCATCAGCACCGGACATCGCCACCGCCCACCAAACAGAAACAAAGTCATACATTGGGACTGCACCAACAACCACTGGGCTGGAATGCCCATCATTCACAAAGAACCTCTCCACTGCACAGCCACCACCAACGACACCACCACCATTATGGAACACCTCAATTTCCAGATCAAAATAGATGCAAGACCACCATTAGAGGCACCCTGGCTTACAGACTGCCTGGACCACGGCCTGCCTTCTGCAAGGCCATCTCCGACTTCATCGTCTCTCTGGCCATCAACTCCAAGAACTTCATCTTTTTCGGGGACCTCAGCTTCCACATTGATGACCCCAGCGACGCCAACACAGCCAACCTCATAGAGAGTATGAACATCCTAGGCCTCACTCAACGAGTCACGAACCCCACACACATTGCCGGGCACACACTGGTCCTCATCTTCACAGCCAGCGATAGAACCAGGTACAGCCATGCCTCTGGAATCACATGTTCCAACCACTCGATCATCCACTTCTCCGTCACATCCACCTTTGACACCCCCTCCGACCAGACTAGCACCTCCCACAGGAGCAAGAACAAGCTAACCGAAAATCTTTGGACCAACATCCTCACTGCTTCCACCCCGATGCCTCCTCCATCCTAGAAGTGGCCGTCAAAACCTTTAACTCGGATCACCTAATGGGTCAACATAGTCGCCCCCCTCAAACCCACCAGACTAGGCGGACCCACCAAACACACCAACTGGTTCACCCAGGAACTTAAATCCAGGAAACGCATCTGCAAACTACTGGAAAGGATCTGACGCGCCAGCAAGGAGCTCAATGACCGAGTCAACCTCAATCTGTCTCTCAACAAATACAACTGATGGCTGGAGAAAGTGAAAAAGGACTCCCTGACCACCTGCATTGAAGCCAGCTCCAACGACAGCAAGGAACTTCATCATCATCAAAGAGTTCTCCCACCCTCTAGCATCTGAGAACACCGTCACCCCCTCTCAGGAGCTCTGCAACACCCTCGCACTTTGTTTACAGAAAATTGCCGCCATCTATGAACACTTTGACCACCAACCACCCTTTACCAGCATCCACAGCCTCCTCAATCTCACCCACTCCAACTCAAACCCAAGGATCACAACAGGGGACCATCTCACCACGCAGACCACAGTCGCCGTCATGAGCTCCATCCACTCAGGAGCACCCCGGGACCACTGCCCCAGCACATGTTCAAGCTGGGTAACAGCACCATCAGCAATTAACTCACCTCAATCCTCAATGCATCCATCACCTCTGTCTCCTTCCCAATGGAACGGAAATACACAGAAATTAAGCCACTTCTCAAAAAACCTTCTGCAGACCCAGAAGAGCTAACAAACTACTGGCCCATCTCCTGCTACCTTTCTCTGCAAAAATTCTGGAAAGGGCTATCAACTAGCAACTCACAGACTACCTTGAGAGCAATGTCCTCCTGGACCCATTCCAATCAGGGTTCCGCTCAAATGACAGCACAGAAACTGCCCAACTCGCAGCATCCTAGACCAGGGAGAAACCGCAGCCCTAATCCTCCTTGACCTCTCAGCAGCCTTCCACACCATGTATCACTACACACTCTTAAAAAGATTCCACCAGATGGGGATTCAAGGGGAAGCCCTCAAATGGATTGCATCTTTCCTCACTGGAAGAACCCAGAGTGTCCACCTCCTCCACCTCCCACCCTACACCTCGGGGCCAAAGAACATCATCTATGGCATTCCACAAGGGTCCTCATTGAGCCCAACCCTGTTCAATACATACATGGGCCCTCTGGGGAACCTGGTCTGATCCCACAGCTTGAACATCATATCATACGTTGATGACACTCAGCTCATCCTCTCCTTATCTGCAGACCCCACAAACACTAAAGCCAACTTCCATAGGTGCATGACCAGCGTCGCTAGCTGGATCCAAAAGAAATGCCTAAAACTCAACACTGACAAAATGGAGGTACTCATCTTCAGAAGCAACACATACCCCTGGGACGACTCCTGGTGGCCAGTAGAGCTCATACCCCCTCCCACTTCCTCAGAACCCGCTAGGAACCTTGGCATCATACTTTACAGCAAGCTCACAATGAAAAAACAGATAAATGTAGTGTCCTCAGCCTGCTTCCTCACTCTCCACATGCTCTGGAAAATCTTGAAGTGGCTTTCTATCAGCACCACAGGCACCATCACTCAGGCCCTTCTCACCAGCCACCTGGACTAAGGCAACACCATTTACATTGGGGTCACCTCTCAGCTGCTGAACAGACTTCAGACAATCCAGAACGCAGCAGCCAGGCTCGTGCTCGACCTCCAGAGGCAAACCCACATCACCCCTCACCTCAGAACACTCCACTGGCTTCCTGTCCACAAGAGGTGGCAGTTCAAAATGCTAACCCATTAGACATCTGCACTATGCATCCCTCTCCCTAGCCCCGACTTCCCGCTTCCAACAAAGTGGGAGCAGTGGCCGCCCCTTCTCCCACCTGACAGCCAAGACCTGGACTGGCCCCCAGCTCCACCTCCAGGCCTCCCCATCCCTGTAGGAGTTCAGAAGCAGGATAAAAACCTGGCTGTTCGATTGATCAGGCCCAGCAGCAGCTACCCCCAGCGCCTGGATATCCTCACAGGTGATAAGCAGTGCTTTACAAATCTGACTTGATTGATTGATTGATTTCTATTGGCTTTTTTCCAGAAGCATGCATGATGTACTCATTCACACTGCCGTTATCTAAGTCGTACGAAGAAGCTATTACGCGTGAGGCCGAGTCTGACTAAGCGCATTCATCTGAACGGGAACATTGTTTCATTCGTCGGAGCTCCCGGAAATTAAGCAGAGACGGCTGTTCCGATCCGAACTCTAATAAAATCCAACCAAAAATGGATACATTCCGTTTGGATGGCGGCACAACCTATTCAGCAGTTAAAAATTGTTAACAGTCCTCCGTATGAATTCAATATTCAACAGTGTTACCTTGAGAAGAAGTCCCAAAATTAAGAACACTTCCTGTCCAGTCCTAAGCCCTGATGAGAATCCCAGGAATGAATATCGGGATTCGAAACACGTTGGCGTTTACCTTTCTACTGGGTCATTAAAACGATAGTAGTCGAAGTGTAGCATTATACTTAAATAGGGATGCACATTGGATTCGCAAATGTATACCCAGTAGCACAACAACCTCTGTACTATGTATACTACGTGATGTAATGTTAAATGATGAAGTGGTTGTTGTTTTTGGTTTGAATCATCTGACTGGCATTCTTCTGTAATGTTTTTCTATTTAATTTTTGTGTGTCTTTGAGACAGGAAATCTGTAATAATGTCATAAATAGTCAAATGGATGCTTAAAAAACAGTAATTAAATTACTCAGACCATTCGAAATAGATAAAGGTCTAAGACTGTTTATTGGTAGAAAGAGCAGTTCTAAATAGCAGGTCAGGTCCGCTTTCTCAAAAAAAAGTTTATAAGGTCCCGCCTGACCCTAGTAGGACCGTACCCCCCTTGTTTTAAAAAAGTTATCTAAGTCTATAGCACATCCTGATAATCTAATATTTCAAAAATATTACTCAGGTCGGTGTCACCTTTCTCATTTTAACGACCTAACAATAACATCATGTCTAAAGAACAAAAGAGGAACCATTACAAATGGAATGTAGAGAGGCAGGTGAAAGGGACAATAAGCTCAGAACAAACAAAAAACCCTTCAACTCTATATCTTTGCAATGGTGTACATCTACTAAAGTTATATTGTTTATAACATATGTCTTGAGCCAACAGTTATAACTCAAACTCTTTATACATTTTCTCACAATACTTTTTATTCAATATATTTTACTTTTTAACATATTAACACATTATGTTACTGTACTTCACGTATTTCATCAATATTTGCAAGATATATAATGGGGAAACGAAACAAATACAGGTAAGTGACAATGAAAAAAAATCCCTAATCGCAAGGTTGATCCAACCTTCTCCACAAACATCAATACAATTTCAGCTTACCCACAATCATATCTCAATCATACATTACTCATACCTCAATTGCAACCAAATCTATCAAAGCCAGTTTAAAGCATCAAGTAGGGAACCGGAAGTAGGGCTCATATGCATAATATAATCCAATAATCATTGAAGAGTGATATTTATATAAAGTAATATCATTTGTGTTTTGTACATGCAGCAGTGCACTGTTCATTCATAAATAATCTATATACAAACTTTCCATGAACATAAGAATAATAATCTCTCCAAATTGGGATCTTCTTTAGAAATCCCTTGTATTTTTTCCCCATCTTATGGTTCCCACTTTGTGTGCCCTGACTGACGTTTCGGTGTGAAACCCAAATGCGGTCAACCACCTTCTTCAGGGAGTAGTAATATGAAATGCCTAGAAAGGAGCAGGGGGAAGAACCTTGGGAATAGACAACACGTGTTGTCACACAAATAGAGGACAACAAAAGAGACAGATGGACCAAAAGGTCCTCTACAGCCAGATCAGGACCACTAGAGTGGCAGTGGAAGACCCACAATCACTCATGAACAGAGGCCTAAGATGTTCAATAACTAGAAAAAATGATATGTCTCCAGAAAGAGGGATAGAGTCCAACAAAGGAAGAATTATGTATGGAGCATCAACATCGTCTTCTGAGGGTACTGTGAGAGTGGCAAGAAGTCAGGCCGAGGTCCTGCAGCAAGATTCAATGCTTAGTCCTGGTCCGGATGCAGAGGACCATTTGGCCCATCTGTCTCTTTTGTTGTCCTCTGTCCATGTGAAAACAGGATTTTCTGCTGCGGACAAGAAGGTAGCAAGAGATGCTTCAAAGTCAGGCCGACTGGTAATGCACCTTGTTCGGATTAACGAGTGGGTAGGTCCCAGTGTCCTGTCGGTTCTCAGAGCACTTTTTAGCCAAAAACTTTCAAAGTCTGGAATTTGACTATCCTTGTTGCGGCCATCGGGGGCAGACCTCAAGCCCCAGGGAGCATCGCGGCAGCAGCCGCACACCATCGCCACCAACATCAAGTCCGCGCCCAGAGGCGCTTGAATAAATTGTTTGTAGGCTCCAGCAACACGGGTCAAGTGCGGGCCCGTCTGCGCCTGTCAGCGGCAGGAAGAGACTGGGCTGGGCCTGCCCTCTTGGTTTTATATTCAAGGCCATTGTGGTGAGGGGGCTAGGAATAACCCCGATATGGGAAACCCAGCGCCACTGACCAGGGAGTTTCCACGCTATAAGTAAGTGACATTGCTGTTGACTTTGTTTTTAGGTGCTTGGAGGCCTTAAAGTGAAAATGGTTAAGTGCAAGGCTGGTGGCACTAAACCTTCTGTCGAGCCAAGGGCTGCTACTAAGCGGACCACCATAGACTCTTTTTAAGCATGATCGGTGGGTGTTTTAACTAAGGAGATAGACCAGGCCAAACGGCACTTATCGTTGTGTGCACCTGGGCCAAATGGGGAAGGCGAAGTGGTGGTACCTACTGTGGATCAAGTTTTGGGGTCACCAAACGACCAGGAGCTCATGAGTGATATACCGGGGATCTTTCTGCTGATCAACCCCGGGACACTCCGGCAGGGGCGGTACCTTTGCCATCACGAAACTCGACAACCTTGACGCCAACCCTTCCGCCTGCTGTAAAAAAGCAAAAGAAAGTCCGGGAACAATATAACCACAACCACAGACAAGACATTCCCGGGCCCGCTAAATTTTCGGGGGCTGATTGATCGCTACAATGATAAAGACATGGATAACCCTTCC
The DNA here is from genome assembly GCA_963921515.1 of Calotriton arnoldi. Classification (NCBI taxonomy): domain Eukaryota; kingdom Metazoa; phylum Chordata; class Amphibia; order Caudata; family Salamandridae; genus Calotriton; species Calotriton arnoldi. The sequence goes on from CAWUFW010009876.1 coordinate 10,268, forward strand.
TGGAGACCATTTTGGGACAAACTAACAGTTGTTGTAAATGAGCTATTATTGCCACTCAAAAATAAAATGACTAAATTGGAGGGGGAATTGGAAACCGTTATCTCCTGCTGTAACAACTTACCCAGTATACCTAGTATACAGCCCCTGGGGGACAAGGAGGTACGACCCAGAAATACTAAGATGCTCAATGATAATACATCTGCGGGGATTGGTGAATAACCTGGCACAAGTTCAGTCCCCAATCAGATCAGGCCGAACTTTAAGGCCAATCAAATGATAGGGCCCACTAATATGATCCCTACCCAGACATCTAAAGTAACCCTAAACCATGTAGCCTTATTAGATAACTAAAAACCAATAAACATAATCACTGTTACAATCACTTCCAAGAGCTAGCAACTATTAACCTTCCCCCAGACATATGTGGCTGTTCTGGTAAATGTTCCCCCATTGAAAACTGATATTTGAGAGTCCGTAGAAGGCCTAAAGAATAAAGTGGTTCACTGGCTTAGTACTAAATGCTTGTTTTCACCAGCTAATGCAGAACAAATCTTCTTTACGTGAAGAGTGAGGTGGATTGGCCCACAAAGAAATGTTTTGAGGGGGACTGCATTATTGTTAAATTTCAAAATCCGAGTATAGCCGGTGATATCCAAACAAAGGCAGCACTATTAACACCGGTTGGTCGAAATGTGGCTGTATTACCATTGAGGGTTTTTCTACCGGCATTTAAAAAGTCATAACCACCCCGTGCTAATCTTCAAAATGTACTGACACCTAGGCTACCCTATCCTCATTGCCATGATTTACCTCTTTCAAATATATACTGAGGACCATGGAAGACAATGATTGACTAGGCTGCAAAGAACATAGTGTAGACGATACTGTGATGTATTGTAGAGAGGATGTATCCAAGGCACAGGAGCGCAATTTGTCTCTTAACGGTATTAATTGCGGCCCTGAACTGCTCATCAAGTATAGTGGGGCGACATCTAAGCCTGACAATACTAATCGTGACGATCGTCTCATCCCCAGTATAGCAGCAACTGTAGCCACAACCATGAATCCAACTAATGGACCCCTGGGTGGAAAATTTAGGTTCGCCACATGGAATGTGTACAGGCTCATGAATAAAATAGGAACTCTGACTGGAATAATTTTATATCTGAATTCGATATAATATGCATGCAAGAAACATGGTGCACGAAACCCGTATATGTCGAAGGGTTTTCCTCATACTTTTAGAACCAACAGCATCACACGCTGGGGGGCAAAAGGGGGCTTTTGACCCTTATTTCAAACAAAATCTCAGTAAATGTCAAAAAGATTTTAAACCCAGATCCTCACTTCCAATTACTGTGGCTGAAGAAAAAGAGGGAAAAAGGCTATCCTGTGTTAGGTTTAAACCTATAATAACTGATGAAACCTCACCGAAAGGGAAATCGCCATCACCAGTGTAAACATATAACCACTGAAAAAATATCTGCACAAGCTAAATGCCATTCAGAGAAAGTAAAATCAGATTGAAAGAGTAATTTCAATTTCATCCTGAAGAGGCCAATACAATGTAATTCTGTTATACAAGGTAGCAGCAAGAAAGACTGGGCTAACATTATTCTGCTTGAGTTTTGTTGTTTAGGGATGTTACTAAAATATTGTTTCTTCTTCCTTTTGCTTTTTTCAGTTTTGTGGTCTATGGTCTAAAGATGCAGGGTTTAGTAGCCTGTTATAGGTCGGGCTTAATTATTTTGTAAACTGTAGAGAATCAGGAAATATCAAAATCGTATTTGACATTTTGGCTACATTTGACTCTTTCACTGATAGGTACAATGCCTGGTTTCATAAGAATCGTTCCCAATATGTACCATCACATTTACCCACAGAGAATGGGTAAAACCCCTTGATACATCAGCCTCCTTTTCTAGCGAGTCAGTATTGGGGTTAGGTAAATTGCCAAACACCCCAGTGTTTAAACATTCAATGCAAGGTGAAGTGAGAGGTATATGTGAAAAGAGCGCTATCACCAAGCATCTAGGATAGCGGTGAAAACATGACACCAGACTTTTTAGAAAACATGGAACGCAGTTTCACTTGGAAGGCTGCTGTAAAAGGTTCTTACCAAGTTCAACAAAGATTGGAGTGATATTGTTTGTATTTGCAGTGATTCAGCTACGCTTATTAAAAAGTTATGGGATGACCTATCAAAATCAATACCTGAGCTGAAGTGCTTCCCTATAAGAGATCCTTGCCACTTGCTAGATGGTATGCTGAAAGCATCTTTACAATCTTCAGAGTTAATAAAGAAAGCTATTGACTGTTTAGTCCATTCTGGCGCAGGAACTAAAACACAAATACTTGTCATTTTTTGCTTTGTATGGCTTAAAAGAAGGAGTCATCCCACCTGTGTCATTTAGATGGTGGTTCTCAGTCCTAGCGGCCGTGAATGCTATATTATCCATGTGGCAACCATTTACATAGTTTTTGCTGAGCGATGATGCCAAAGGCAAGAAATGTAAGTATCTTTGGTCGCATATTGATAGTGATGTGAAAAAAGTACACTCTACTGCATTCCTAGATTTTTACAAGAAAGCATGGCTGCTGTAGTGGACATAATAAAAAAATAGAGCCTAAAAACACCCTTGTCTACCAAGTGTTCAGCATAATTGGTGTAGATGTGAAACACCTCCTTGAGAGTAGGCTGGGCAACACTTTCAGTGACTTAGGCACTGCAACATGTTCCATGTTAGAGTGCTTGCCACTTGATAAGCAAAGAAATGCTGAGGAGCAATTCAGGATATTTTATTTAACAATGTATGAGAAATGGCTTGCAATGATGCATAGAAATGTCCTTTTACTAACCATGGCATTTGAAGTTAATGAAGCCTACTCTGCACAAGTTCTAGATCCCTTACATGAAGGGGAATTTTCTCCAGACTTTCAAAAGTGCTGCTTCAATAACTCTGAGCAAAAGACACACAATTGATGGACGGAATGCAGAACAAATTAAAACATTCACCCCCAGTCAAGAGATCTGGGTTAAATCCATCTTTCTTTTGCTCACCATGCCATCCTAGTTTAGACCTGGTCATATGCAAATCAGTCTTGACTCTATGCCTCATGGGATCAGGCCAGCCCGAACTGCCAAGCCAGGTCCTCCCTGGACCGGAAGCAAGCATCCTAGGACCGGTTTCGGGGTTTCACCCCTCATCAGCCAGGATAGCTTGAATCCAGTGGCACAGTGAGCCCGGGACCCACGTCTGGGTATACCCGGCGCACTTAGGGCAAGAAAGCAAAAGACCCACAATTGATGGACGGAATGCAGAACAAATCAAAACATTCACCCCCAGTCAAGAGATCTGGGTTTAATCCATCTTTCTTTTGCTCACCATGCCACCCCAGTATAGACCTGGCCATATGCAAATCAGTCTTGACCCTGTGCCTCATGGGAACAGGCCAGCCTGAACTGCCAAGCCAGGTACTCCCTGGACCGGAAGCAAGCATCTTAGGACCGGTTTCGGGGTTTCACCCCTCACCAGCCATGATAGTTTGAATCCAGTGGCAGAGTGAGCCCGGGACCCACGTCTGGGCATACCCGGCGCACCTAGGGCAAGAAAGCAAAAGACACACAATTGATGGACGGAATGCAGAACAAATGAAAACATTCACCCCCAGTCAAGAGATCTGGGTTAAATCCATCTTTCTTTTGCTCACCAGGCCACCCCAGTTTAGACCTGGCCATATGCAAATCAGTCTTGACCCTGTGCCTCATGGGAACAGGCCAGCCCGAACTGCCAAGCCAGGTCCTCCCTGGACCGGAAGCAAGCATCCTAGGACCGATTTTGGGGTTTCACCCTTCATCAGCCACGATAGCTTGAATCCAGTGGCACAGTGAGCCCGGGACCCACGTATGGGCACACCCCCGGCACTTAGGGCAAGAAAGCAAAAGACACACAATTGATGGACGGAATGCAGAACAAATCACAACATTCACCCCCAGTCAAGAGATCTGGGTTAAATCCATCTTTCTTTTGCTCACCATGCCACCTCAGGTTAGACCTGGCCATATGCAAATCAGTCTTGACCCTGTGCCTCATGGGAACAGGCCAGCCTGAACTGCCAAGCCAGGTACTCCCTGGACCGGAAGCAAGCATCTTAGGACCGGTTTCGGGGTTTCACCCCTCACCAGCCATGATAGTTTGAATCCAGTGGCAGAGTGAGCCCGGGACCCACGTCTGGGCATACCCGGCGCACCTAGGGCAAGAAAGCAAAAGACACACAAATGATGGATGGAATGCAGAACAAATGAAAACATTCACCCCCAGTCAAGAGATCTGGGTTAAATCCATCTTTCTTTTGCTCACCAGGCCACCCCAGTTTAGACCTGGCCATATGCAAATCAGTCTTGACCCTGTGCCTCATGGGAACAGGCCAGCCCGAACTGCCAAGCCAGGTCCTCCCTGGACCGGAAGCAAGCATCCTAGGACCGATTTTGGGGTTTCACCCTTCATCAGCCACGATAGCTTGAATCCAGTGGCACAGTGAGCCCGGGACCCACGTATGGGCACACCCCGCGCACTTAGGGCAAGAAAGCAAAAGACACACAATTGATGGACGGAATGCAGAACAAATCACAACATTCACCCCCAGTCAAGAGATCTGGGTTAAATCCATCTTTCTTTTGCTCACCATGCCACCTCAGGTTAGACCTGGCCATATGCAAATCAGTCTTGACCCTGTGCCTCATGGGAACAGGCCAGCCCGAACTGCCAAGCCAGGTCCTCCCTGGACCGGAAGCAAGCATCCTAGGACCGGTTTCGTGGTTTCACCCCTCATCAGCCACGATAGCTTGAATCCAGTTGCACAGTGAGCCCGGGACCCACGTCTGGGCATACCCGGCGCACTTAGGGCAAGAAAGCAAAAGACACACAATTGATGGGCGGAATACAGAAGAAATCAAAACATTCACCCCCAGTCAAGAGATCTGGGTTAAATCCATCTTTCCTTTGCTCACCATGCTACTCCTGTTAAGACCTGGCCATATGCAAATCAGTCTTGACCCTGTGCCTCATGGGATTAGGCCAGCCCGAACTGCCAAGCCAGGTCCTCCCTGGACCAGAAGCAAGCATCCTAGGACCAGTTTTGGGGTTTCACCCCTCATCAGCCAGGATAGCTTGAATCCAGTGGCACAGCGAGCCCGGGACCCACGTATGGGCACACCCCCGGCACTTAGGGCAAGAAAGCAAAAGACACACAATTGATGGACGGAATGCAGAACAAATCACAACATTCACCCCCAGTCAAGAGATCTGGGTTAAATCCATCTTTCTTTTGCTCACCATGCCACCTCAGGTTAGACCTGGCCATATGCAAATCAGTCTTGACCCTGTGCCTCATGGGAACAGGCCAGCCCGAACTGCCAAGCCAGGTCCTCCCTGGACCGGAAGCAAGCATCCTAGGACCGGTTTCGTGGTTTCACCCCTCATCAGCCACGATAGCTTGAATCCAGTTGCACAGTGAGCCCGGGACCCACGTCTGGGCATACCCGGCGCACTTAGGGCAAGAAAGCAAAAGACACACAATTGATGGGCGGAATACAGAAGAAATCAAAACATTCACCCCCAGTCAAGAGATCTGGGTTAAATCCATCTTTCCTTTGCTCACCATGCTACTCCTGTTAAGACCTGGCCATATGCAAATCAGTCTTGACCCTGTGCCTCATGGGATTAGGCCAGCCCGAACTGCCAAGCCAGGTCCTCCCTGGACCAGAAGCAAGCATCCTAGGACCAGTTTTGGGGTTTCACCCCTCATCAGCCAGGATAGCTTGAATCCAGTGGCACAGCGAGCCCGGGACCCACGTCTGGGCATACCCGGCGCACTTAGGGCAAGAAACCAAAAGACACACAATTGATGGATGGAATGCAGAACAAATCAAAACATTCACCACCAGTCAAGAGACCTGGGTTAAATCCATATTTCTTTTGCGCACCATGCCACCCCAGTTTAGAACTGGCCATATGCAAATCAGTCTTGACCCTGTGCCTCATGGGAACTGGCCAGCCCAAACTGCCAAGCCAGGTCCTCCCTGGACCGAAAGTAAGCATCCTAGGACAGGTTTCGGGGTTTCACCCCTCATCAGCCAGGATAGTTTGAATCCAGTGGCAGAGTGACCCCGGGACCCACGTCTGGGCATACCTGGCGCACTTAGGGCAAGAAAGCAAAAGACACACAATTGATGGACGGAATGCAGAACAAATCAAAACATTCACCCCCAGTCAAGAGATCTGGGTTAAATCCATCATTCTTTTGCTCACCATGCCACCCCACTTTAGACCTGACCATATGCAAATCAGTCTTGACCCTGTGCCTCATGGGAACAGGCCAGCCCGAACTGTCAAGCCAGGTCCTCCCTGGACCGGAAGCAAGCATCCTAGGACCGGTTTCGGGGTTTCACGCCTCATCAGCCAGGATAGCTTGAATCCAGTGGCACAGTGAGCCCGGGACCCACCTCTGGGCATACCCGGCGCACTTAGGGCAAGAAAGCAAAAGACACACAATTGATGGACGGAATGCAGAACAAATCAAAACATTCACCCCCAGTCAAGAGATCTGGGTTAAATCCATCTGTCCTTTGCTCACCATGCTACCCCTGTTTATACCTGGCCATATGCAAATCAGTCTTGACCCTGTGCCTCATGGGAACAGGCGAGCCCGAACTGTCAAGTCAGGTCCTCCCTGGACCGGAAGCAGCCATCCTAGGACCAGTTTCGGGGTTTCACCCCTCATCAGCCAGGATAGCTTGAATCCAGTGGCACAGAGAGCCCAGGACCCACGTCTGGGCATATCCGGCGCACTTAGGGCAAGAAACCAAAAGACACACAATTGATGGGCGGAATGCAGAAGAAATCAAAACATTCACCCCCAGTCAAGAGATCTGGGTTAAATCCATCTTTCCTTTGCTCACCATGCTACTCCTGTTTAGACCTGGCCATATGCAAATCAGTCTTGACTCTGTGCCTCATAGGAACAGGCCAGCCCGAACTGCCAAGCCAGGTCCTCCCTGAACCGGAAGCAAGCATCCTAGGACCGGTTTCGGGGTTTCGCCCCTCAACAGCCATAATAGCTTGAATCCAGTAGCACAGTGAGCCCGGGACCCACGTCTGGGCATACCCGGCGCACTTAGGGCAAGAAAGCAAAAGACACACAATTGATGGACGGAATGCAGAACAAATCAAAACATTCACCACCAGTCAAGAGATCTGGGTTAAATCCATCATTCCTTTGCTCACCATGCCACCCCAGTTTAGACCTGGCCATATGCAAATCAGTCTTGACCCTGTGCCTCATGGGAAGCGGTCCAGCCTGAACTGCCAAGCCAGGTCCTACCTGGACCGGAAGCAAGCATCCTAGGACTGGTTTCGGGGTTTCACACCTCATCAGCCAGGATAGCTTGAATCCAGTGGCACAGTGAGCCCGGGACCCACGTCTGGGCATACCCGGCGCACTTAGGGCAAGAAAGCAAATGACACACAATTGATGGACGGAATGCAGAACAAATCAAAACATTCACCCCCTGTCAAGAGATCTGGGTTAAATCCATCATTCTTTTGCTCACCATGCCACCCCAGTTTAGACCTGGCCATATGCAAATCAGTCTTGACCCTGTGCCTCATGGGAACAGGCCAGCCCAACTTGCCAAGCCAGGTCCTCCCTGGACCGGAAGCAAGCATCCTAGGACCAGTTTCGGGGTTTAACCCCTCATCAGCCATGATAGCTTGAATCCAGTGGCACAGTGAGCCCGGGACCCACGTCTGGGCATTCCCGGCGCACTTAGGGAAAGAAAGCAAAAGACACACTATTGATGGACAGAATGCAGAACAAATCAAAACATTCACCCCCAGTCAAGAGATCAGGGTTAAATCCATCTTTCTTTTGCTCACCATACTACTCCTGTTTAGACCTGGCCATATGCAAATCAGTCTTGACCCTGTGCCTCATGGGAACAGGCCAGCCCGAACTGCCAAGCCAGGTCCTCCCTGGACCGGAAGCAAGCATCCTAGGACTGGTTTCGGGGATTCACACCTCATCAGCCAGGATAGCTTGAATCCAGTGGCACAGTGAGCCCGGGACCCACGTCTGGGCATACCCGGCGCACTTAGGGCAAGAAAGCAAATGACACACAATTGATGGACGGAATGCAGAACAAATCAAAACATTCACCCCCTGTCAAGAGATCTGGGTTAAATCCATCTTTCTTTTGCTCACCATGCCGCCACAGTTTAGACCTAGCCATTTGCAAATGAGTCTTGACCCTGTGCCTCATGGGAACAGGCCAGCCCAATTTGCCAAGCCAGGTCCTTCTTGGACCGGAAGCAAGCATCCTAGGACCAGTTTCGGGGTTTAACCCCTCATCAGCCAGGATAGCTTGAATCCAGTGGCACAGTGAGCCCGGGACCCACGTCTGGGCATTCTCGGCGCACTTAGGGCAAGAAAGCAAAAGACACACTATTGATGGACAGAATGCAGAACAAATCAAAACATTCACCCCCAGTCAAGAGATCAGGGTTAAATCCATCTTTCTTTTGCTCACCATGCTGCCCCTGTTTAGACCTGGCCATATGCAAATCAGTCTTGACCCTGTGCCTCATGGGAACAGGCCAGCCCGAACTGCCAAGCCAGGTCCTCCCTGGACCAGAAGCAAGCATCCTAGGACCAGTTTTGGGGTTTCACCCCTCATCAGCCAGGATAGCTTGAATCCAGTGGCACAGCGAGCCCGGGACCCACGTCTGGGCATACCCGGCGCACTTAGGGCAAGAAACCAAAAGACACACAATTGATGGATGGAATGCAGAACAAATCAAAACATTCACCCCCAGTCAAGAGATCTGGGTTAAATCCATCTTTCTTTTGCTCACCATGCCAACCCAGTTTAGACCTGGCTATATGCAAATCAGTCTTGACCCTGTGCCTCATGGGAACAGGCCAGCCCGATTTGCCAAGCCAGGTCATCCTTGGACCGGAAGCAAGCATCCTAGGACCGGTTTCGGGATTTCACCCCTCATCAGCCAGGATAGCTTGAATCCAGTGGCACAGTGAGCCTGGGACCCACGTCTGGGCATACCCGGCGCACTTAGGGCAAGAAACCAAAAGACACACAATTGATGGACAGAATGCAGAACAAATCAAAACATTCACCCCCAGTCAAGAGATCTGGGTTAAATCCATCTTTCTTTTGCTCACCATGCCACCCTAGTAGAGACCTGGCCATATGCAAATCAGTCTTGACCCTGTGCCTCATGAGATCAGGACAGCCCGAGCTGCCAAGCCAGGTCCTCCCTGGACCGGAAGCAAGCATCCTAGGACCGGTTTCGGGGTTTCACCCCTCATCAGCCAGGATAGCTTGAATCCAGTGGAACAATGAGCCCGGGACCCACGTCTGGGTATACCCGGCGCACTTAGGGCAAGAAAGCAAAAGACACACAATTGATGGACGGAATGCAGAACAAATCAAAACATTCACCCCCAGTCAAGAGATCTAGGTTACATCCATCTTCCTTTGCTCACCATGTCACCCCAGTTTAGACCTGGCCATATGCAAATCAGTCTTGACCCTGTGCCTCATGGGAAGCGGCCAGCCCGAACTGCAAAGCCAGGTCCTAACTGGACCGGAAGCAAGCATCCTAGGACCGGTTTCGGGGTTTCGCCCCTCAACAGCCATAATAGCTTGATTCCAGTAGCAGAGTGAGCCCGGGACCCACGTCTGGGCATACCCGGCGCACTTAGGGCAAGAAAGCAAAAGTCACACAATTGATGGACGGAATGCAGAACAAATCAAAACATTCACCACCAGTCAAGAGATCTGGGTTAAATCCATCTTTCTTTTGCTCACCATGCCGCCCCAGTTTAGACCTAGCCATATGCAAATCAGTCTTGACCCTGTGCCTCATGGGAACAGGCCAGCCCAATTTGCCAAGCCAGGTCCTCCTTGGACCGGAAGCAAGCATCCTAGGACCAGTTTTGGGGTTTAACCCCTCATCAGCCAGGATAGCTTGAATCCAGTGGCACAGTGAGCCCGGGACCCACGTCTGGGCATTCCCGGCGCACTTAGGGCAAGAAAGCAAAAGACACACTATTGATGGACAGAATGCAGAACAAATCAAAACATTCACCCCCAGTCAAGAGATCAGGGTTAAATCCATCTTTCTTTTGCTCACCATGCCACCCTAGTTTAGACCTGGCCATATGCAAATCAGTCTTGACCCTGTGCCTCATGGGATCAGGCCAGCCTGAACTGCCAAGCCAGGTCCTCCCTGGACCGGAAGCAAGCATCCTAGGACCGGTTTCGGTCTTTCACCCCTCATCAGCCAGGATAGCTTGAATCCAGTGGCACAGTGAGCCCGGGACCCACGTCTGGGCATTCCCGGCGCACTTAGGGCAAGAACCAAAAGACACACAATTGATGGATGGAATGCAGAACAAATCAAAACATTTACCCCCAGTCAAGAGATCTGGGTTAAATCCATCTTTCTTTTGCTCACCATGCCACCCCACTTTAGACCTGACCATATGCAAATCAGTCTTGACCCTGTGCCTCATGGGAACAGGGCAGCCCGAACTGTCAAGCCAGGTCCTCCCTGGACCGGAAGCAAGCAGCCTAGGACCGGTTTCGGGGTTTCACACCTCATCAGCCAGGATAGCTTGAATCCAGTGGCACAGTGAGCCCGGGACCCACGTCTGGGCAAACCCGGCGCACTTAGGGCAAGAAAGCAAAAGACACACAATTGATGGACGGAATGCAGAACATATCAAAACATTCACCCCCAGTCAAGAGATCTGGGTTAAATCCATCTTTCCTTTTGCTCACCATCCTACCCCTGTTTATACCTGGCCATATGCAAATCAGTCTTGACCCTGTTCCTCATGGGAACAGGCCAGCCCGAACTGTCAAGTCAGCTGCTCCCTGGACCGGAAGCAGCCATCCTAGGACCAGTTTCGGGGTTTCACCCCTCATCAGCCAGGATAGCTTGAATCCAGTGGCACACCGAGCCCAGGACCCACGTCTGGGCATACCCGGCGCACTTAGGGCAAGAAACCAAAAGACACACAATTGATGGATGGAATGCAGAACAAATCAAAACATTCAACACCAGTCAAGAGACCTGGGCTAAATCCATCTTTCTTTTGCTCACCATGCCACCCCAGTTTAGAACTGGCCATATGCAAAATAGGTCTTGACCCTGTGCCTCATGGGAACAGGCCAGCCCAAACTGCCAAGCCAGGTCCTCCCTGTACCGAAAGTAAGCATCCTAGGACCGGTTTCGGGGTTTCACCCTCATCAGCCAGGATAGTTTGAATCCAGTGGTACAGTGAGCCCGGGACCCACGTCTGGGCATACCCGGCGCACTTAGGGCAAGAAAGCAAAAGACACACAATTGATGGACGGAATGCAGAATAAATCAAAACATTCACCCCCAGTCAAGAGATCTGTGTTAAATCCATCTTTCTTTTGCTCACCATGCCACCCCAGTTTAGACCTGACCATATGCAAATCAGTCTTGACCCTGTACCTCATGGGAACAGGCCAGCCCGAACTGTCAAGCCAGGTCCTTCCTGGACCAGAAGCAAGCATCCTAGGACCGGTTTCGGGGTTTCACCCCTCATCAGCCAGGATAGCTTGAATCCAGTGGCACAATGAGCCCGGGACCCAAGTCCGGGCATACACAGCACACTTAGGGCAAGAAAGCAAAAGACACACAATTGATGGACGGAATGCAGAACAAATCAAAACATTCACCACCAGTCAAGAGATCTGGGTTAAATCCATCTTTCTAGTGCACACCATGCCACCCCAGTTTAGACCTGGCCATATGCAAATCAGTCTTGACCCTGTGCCTCATGGGAACAGGCCAGCCCGTACTGCCAAGCTAGGTCCTCCCTGGACCAGAAGCAAGCATCCTAGGACCGGTTTAGAGGATTCACCCCTCACCAGCCAGGATAGCTTGAATCCAGTGGCACAGTGAGCCAGGGACCCACGTCTGGGCATACCCGGCGCACTTAGGGCAAGAAAGCAAAAGACACACAATTGATGGACGGAATGCAGATCAAATCAAAACATTCACCCCCAGTCAAGAGATCTGGGTTAAATCCATCTTTCTTTTGCTCACCATGCCACCCTAGTAGAGACCTGGCCATATGCAAATCAGTCTTGACCCTGTGCCTCATGAGATCAGGACAGCACGAGCTGCCAAGTCAGGTCCTCCCTGGACCGGAAGCAAGCATCCTAGTACCGGTTTCGGGGTTTCACCCCTCATCAGCCAGGATAGCTTGAATCCAATGGCACAATGAGCCCGGGACCCACGTCTGGGTATACCCGGCGCACTTAGGGCAAGAAAGCAAAAGTCACACAATTGATGGACGGAATGCAGAACAAATCAAAACATTCACCACCAGTCAAGAGATCTGGGTTAAATCCATCTTCCTTTGCTCACCATGCCACCCCAGTTTAGACCTGGCCATATGCAAATCAGTCTTGACCCTGTGCCTCATGGGAAGCGGCCAGCCCGAACTGCAAAGCCAGGTCCTACCTGGACCGGAAGCAAGCATCCTAGGACTGGTTTTGGGGAACTCACCCCTCATCAGCCAGGATAGCTTGAATCCAGTGGCACAGTGAGCCCGGGACCCACGTCTGGGCATACCCGGCGCACTTAGGGCAAGAAAGGAAATGACACACAATTGATGGACGGAATGCAGAACAAATCAAAACATTCACCCCCTATCAAGAGATCTGGGTTAAATCCATCTTTCTTTTGCTCACCATGCCGCCCCAGTTTAGACCTGACCATATGCAAATCAGTCTTGACCCTGTGCCTCATGGGATCAGGCCAGCATGAACTGCCAAGCCAGGTCCTCCCTGGACCGGAAGCAAGCATCCTAGGACCGGTTTCGGGCTTTCACCCCCCATCAGCCAGGATAGCTTGAATCCAGTGGCACAGTGAGCCCGGGACCCACGTCTGGGCATACCCGGCGCACTTAGGGCAAGAAACCAAAAGACACACAATTGATGGATGGAATGCAGAACAAATCAAAACATTTACCACCAGTCAAGAGACCTGGGTTAAATCCATATTTCTTTTGCTCACCATGCCACCCCAGTTTAGAACTGGCCATATGCAAATCAGTCTTGACCCTGTGCCTCATGGGAACAGGCCAGCCCAAACTGCCAAGCCAGGTCCTCCCTGGACAGAAAGTAAGCATCCTAGGACCGGTTTCGGGGTTTTACCCCTCATCAGCCAGGATAGTTTGAATCCAGTGGCAGAGTGACCCCGGGACCCACGTCTGGGCACACCCGGCACATTTAGGGCAAGAAAGCAAAAGGCACACAATTGATGGACGGAATGCAGAACAAATCAAAACATTCACCCCTAGTCAAGTGATCTGGGTTAAATCCATCTTTCTTTTGCTCACCATGCCACCCCACTTTAGACCTGACCATATGCAAATCAGTCTTGACCCTGTGCCTCATGGGAACAGGACAGCCCGAACTGTCAAGCCAGGTCCTCCCTGGACCGGAAGCAAGCATCCTAGGACCGGTTTCGGGGTTTCACGCCTCATCAGCCAGGATAGCTTGAAACCAGTGGCACAGTGAGCCCGGGACCCACGTCTGGGCATACCCGGCGCACTTAGGGCAAGAAAGCAAAAGACACACAATTGATGGACGGAATGCAGAACATATCAAAACATTCACCCCCAGTCAAGAGATCTGGGTTAAATCCATCTTTCCTTTGCTCACCATGCTACCCCTGTTTATACCTGGCCATATGCAAATCAGTCTTGACCCTGTGCCTCATGGAACAGGCCAGCCCAAACTGCCAAGCCAGGACCTCCCTGGACCGAAAGTAAGCATCCTAGGACAGGTTTCGGGGTTTCACCCCTCATCAGCCAGGATAGTTTGAATCCAGTGGCAGAGTGACCCCGGGACCCACGTCTGGGCATACCTGGCGCACTTAGGGCAAGAAAGCAAAAGACACACAATTGATGGACGGAATGCAGAACAAATCAAAACATTCACCCCCAATCAAGAGATCTGGGTTAAATCCATCTTTATTTTGCTCACCATGCCACCCCACTTTAGACCTGACCATATGCAATTCAGTCTTGACCCTGTGCCTCATGGGAACAGGCCAGCCCGAACTGCCAAGCCAGGTCCTCCCTGGACCGAAAGTAAGCATCCTAGGACAGGTTTCGGGGTTTCACCCCTCATCAGCCAGGATAGTTTGAATCCACTGGCAGAGTGACCCCGGGACCCACGTCTGGGCATACCCAGCGCACTTAGGGCAAGAAAGCAAAAGACACACAATTGATGGACGGAATGCAGAACAAATCAAAACATTCACCCCCAGTCAAGAAATCTGGGTTAAATCCATCTGTCCTTTGCTCACCATGCTACCCCTGTTTATACCTGGCCATATGCAAATCAGTCTTGACCCTGTGCCTCATGGGAACAGGCGAGCCCGAACTGTCAAGTCAGGTCCTCCCTGGACCGGAAGTAGCCATCCTAGGACCAGTTTCGGGGTTTCACCCCTCATCAGCCAGGATAGCTTGAATCCAGTGGCACAGCGAGCCCAGGACCCACGTCTGGGCATACCCGGCGCACTTAGGGCAAGAAACCAAAAGACACACAATTGATGGGCGGAATGCAGAAGAAATCAAAACATTCACCCCCAGTCAAGAGATCTGGGTTAAATCCATCTTTCCTTTGCTCACCATGCTACTCCTGTTTAGACCTTGCCATATGCAAATCAGTCTTGACTCTGTGCCTCATAGGAACAGGCCAGCCCGAACTGCCAAGCCAGGTCCTCCCTGGACCGGAAGCAAGCATCCTAGGACCGGTTTCGGGGTTTCGCCCCTCAACAGCCATTATAGCTTGAATCCAGTAGCACAGTGAGCCCGGGACCCACGTCTGGGCATACCCGGCGCACTTAGGGCAAGAAAGCAAAAGACACACAATTGATGGACGGAATGCAGAACAAATCAAAACATTCACCACCAGTCAAGAGATCTGGGTTAAATCCATCTTCCTTTGCTCACCATGCCACCCCAGTTTAGACCTGGCCATATGCAAATCAGTCTTGACCCTGTGCCTCATGGGAAGCGGCCAGCCCGAACTGCAAAGCCAGGTCCTACCTGGACCGGAAGCAAGCATCCTAGGACTGGTTTCGGGGATTCACACCTCGTCAGCCAGGATAGCTTGAATCCAGTGGCACAGTGAGCCCGGGACCCACGTCTGGGCATACCCGGCGCACTTAGGGCAAGAAAGCAAATGACACACAATTGATGGACGGAATGCAGAACAAATCAAAACATTCACCCCCTGTCAAGAGATCTGGGTTAAATCCATCTTTCTTTTGCTCACCATGCCGCCCCAGTTTAGACCTAGCCATATGCAAATCAGTCTTGACCCTGTGCCTCATGGGAACAGGCCAGCCCAACTTGCCAAGCCAGGTCCTCCTTGGACCGGAAGCAAGCATCCTAGGACCAGTTTCGGGGTTTAACCCCTCATCAGCCAGGATAGCTTGAATCCAGTGGCACAGTGAGCCCGGGACCCACGTCTGGGCATTCCCGGCGCACTTAGGGCAAGAAAGCAAAAGACACACTATTGATGGACAGAATGCAGAACAAATCAAAACATTCACCCCCAGTCAAGAGATCAGGGTTAAATCCATCTTTCTTTTGCTCACCATGCTGCTCCTGTTTAGACCTGGCCATATGCAAATCAGTCTTGACCCTGTGCCTCATGGGAACAGGCCAGCCCGAACTGCCAAGCCAGGTCCTCCCTGGACCAGAAGCAAGCATCCTAGGACCAGTTTTGGGGTTTCACCCCTCATCAGCCAGGATAGCTTGAATCCAGTGGCACAGCGAGCCCGGGACCCACGTCTGGGCATACCCGGCGCACTTAGGGCAAGAAACCAAAAGACACACAATTGATGGATGGAATGCAGAACAAATCAAAACATTTACCACCAGTCAAGAGACCTGGGTTAAATCCATATTTCTTTTGCTCACCATGCCACCCCAGTTTAGAACTGGCCATATGCAAATCAGTCTTGACCCTGTGCCTCATGGGAACAGGCCAGCCCAAACTGCCAAGCCAGGTCCTCCCTGGACCGAAAGTAAGCATCCTAGGACAGGTTTCGGGGTTTCACCCCTCATCAGCCAGGATAGTTTGAATCCAGTGGCAGAGTGACCCAGGGACCCACGTCTGGGCATACCTGGCGCACTTAGGGCAAGAAAGCAAAAGACACACAATTGATGGACGGAATGCAGAACAAATCAAAACATTCACCCCCAGTCAAGAGATCTGGGTTAAATCCATCTTTCTTTTGCTCACCATGCCACCCCACTTTAGACCTGACCATATGCAAATCAGTCTTGACCCTGTGCCTCATGGGAACAGGCCAGCCCGAACTGTAAAGCCAGGTCCTCCCTGGACCGGAAGCAAGCATCCTAGGACCGGTTTCGGGGTTTCACGCCTCATCAGCCAGGATAGCTTGAATCCAGTGGCACAGTGAGCCCGGGACCCACGTCTGGGCATACCCGGCGCACTTAGGGCAAGAAAGCAAAAGACACACAATTGATGGACGGAATGCAGAACAAATCAAAACATTCACCCCCAGTCAAGAGATCTGGGTTAAATCCATCTTTCCTTTGCTCACCATGCTACCCCTGTTTATACCTGGCCATATGCAAATCAGTCTTGAACTTGTGCCTCATGGGAACAGGCGAGCCCGAACTGCCAAGCCAGGTCCTCCCTGGACCGGAAGCAAGCATCCTAGGACCGGTTTCGGGGTTTCGCCCCTCAACAGCCATAATAGCTTGAATCCAGTAGCACAGTGAGCCCGGGACCCACGTCTGGGCATACCCGGCGCACTTAGGGCAAGAAAGCAAAAGACACACAATTGATGAACGGAATGCAGAACAAATCAAAACATTCACCACCAGTCAAGAGATCTGGGTTAAATCCATCTTCCTTTGCTCACCATGCCACCCCAGTTTAGACCTGGCCATATGCAAATCAGTCTTGACCCTGTGCCTCATGGGAAGCGGCCAGCCTGAACTGCAAAGCCAGGTCCTACCTGGACCGGAAGCAAGCATCCTAGGACTGGTTTCGGGGATTCACACCTCATCAGCCAGGATAGCTTGAATCCAGTGGCACAGTGAGCCCGGGACCCACGTCTGGGCATACCCGGCGCACTTAGGGCAAGAAAGCAAATGACACACAATTGATGGACGGAATGCAGAACAAATCAAAACATTCACCCCCTGTCAAGAGATCTGGGTTAAATCCATCTTTCTTTTGCTCACCATGCCGCCCCAGTTTAGACCTAGCCATTTGCAAATGAGTCTTGACCCTGTGCCTCATGGGAACAGGCCAGCCCAATTTGCCAAGCCAGGTCCTCCTTGGACCGGAAGCAAGCATCCTAGGACCAGTTTCGGGGTTTAACCCCTCATCAGCCAGGATAGCTTGAATCCAGTGGCACAGTGAGCCCGGGACCCACGTCTGGGCATTCCCGGCGCACTTAGGGCAAGAAAGCAAAAGACACACTATTGATGGACAGAATGCAGAACAAATCAAAACATTCACCCCCAGTCAAGAGATCAGGGTTAAATCCATCTTTCTTTTGCTCACCATGCTACTCCTGTTTAGACCTGGCCATATGCAAATCAGTCTTGACCCTGTGCCTCATGGGAACAGGCCAGCCCGAACTGCCAAGCCAGGTCCTCCCTGGACCATAAGCAAGCATCCTAGGACCAGTTTTGGGGTTTCACCCCTCATCAGCCAGGATAGCTTGAATCCAGTGGCACAGCGAGCCCGGGACCCACGTCTGGGCATACCCGGCGCACTTAGGGCAAGAAACCAAAAGACACACAATTGATGGATGGAATGCAGAACAAATCAAAACATCCACCCCCTGTCAAGAGATCTGAGTTAAATCCATCTTTCTTTTGCTCACCATGCCGCCCCAGTTTAGACCTAGCCATATGCAAATCAGTCTTGACCCTGTGCCTCATGGGAACAGGCCAGCCCAATTTGCCAAGCCAGGTCCTCCTTGGATCGGAAGCAAGCATCCTAGGACCACTTTCGGGGTTTAACCCTCATCAGCCAGGATAGCTTGAATCCAGTGGCACAGTGACCCCGGGACCCACGTCTGGGCATTCCCGGCGCACTTAGGGCAAGAAAGCAAAAGACACACTATTGATGGACAGAATGCAGAACAAATCAAAACATTCATCCCCCAGTCAAGAGGTCAGGGTTAAATCCATCTTTCTTTTGCTCACCATGCCACCCTAGTTTAGACCTGGCCATATGAAAATCAGACTTGACCCTGTGCCTCATGGGATCAGGCCAGCCTGAACTGCAAAGCCAGGTCCTCCCTGGACTACAAGCAAGCATCCTAGGACCCGTTTCGGGGTTTCACCCCTCATCAGCCAGGATAGTTTGAATCCAGTGGCACAGTGAGCCCGGAACCCACGTCTGGGCATACCCGGCGCACTTAGGGCAAGAAAGCAAAAGACACACAATTGATGGACGGAGTGCAGAACAAATCAAAACATTCACCCCCAGTCAAGAGATCTGGGTTAAATCCATCTTTCTTTTGCTCACCATGCCAACCCAGTTTAGACCTGGCTATATGCAAATCAGTCTTGACCCTGTGCCTCATGGGAACAGGCCAGCCCGATTTGCCAAGCCAGGTCCTCCTTGGACCGGAAGCAAGCATCCTAGGACCGGTTTCGGGATTTCACCCCTCATCAGCCAGGATAGCTTGAATCCAGTGGCACAGTGAGCCTGGGACCCACGTGTGGGCATACCCGGCGCACTTAGGGCAAGAAAGCAAAAGACACACAATTGATGGACAGAATGCAGAACAAATCAAAACATTCACCCCCAGTCAAGAGATCTGGGTTAAATCCATCTTTCTTTTGCTCACCATGCCACCCTAGTAGAGACCTGGCCATATGCAAATCAGTCTTGACCCTGTGCCTCATGAGATCAGGACAGCCCGAGCTGCCAAGCCAGGTCCTCCCTGGACCGGAAGCAAGCATCCTAGGACCGGTTTCGGGGTTTCACCCCTCATCAGCCAGGATAGCTTGAATCCAGTGGAACAATGAGCCTGGGACCCACGTCTGGGTATACCCGGCGTACTTAGGGCAAGAAAGCAAAAGACACACAATTGATGGACGGAATGCAGAACAAATCAAAATATTCACCCCCAGTCAAGAGATCTAGGTTACATCCATCTTTCTTTTGCTCACCATGCCACCCCAGTTTAGACCTGGCCATATGCAAATCAGTCCTGACCCTGTGCCTCATAGGAACAGGCCAGCCCGAACTGCCAAGCCAGGTCCTCCCTGGACCGGAAGCAAGCATCCTAGGACCGGTTTCGGGGTTTCGCCCCTCAACAGCCATAATAGCTTGAATCCAGTAGCAGAGTGAGCCCGGGACCCACGTCTGGGCATACCCGGCGCACTTAGGGCAAGAAAGCAAAAGTCACACAATTGATGGACGGAATGCAGAACAAATCAAAACATTCACCACCAGTCAAGAGATCTGGGTTAAATCCATCTTCCTTTGCTCACCATGCCACCCCAGTTTAGACCTGGCCATATGCAAATCAGTCTTGACCCTGTGCCTCATGGGAAGCGGCCAGCCCGAACTGCAAAGCCAGGTCCTAACTGGACCGGAAGCAAGCATCCTAGGACTGGTTTCGGGATTCACCCTCATCAGCCAGGATAGCTTGAATCCAGTGGCACAGTGAGCCCGGGACCCACGTCTGGGCATACCCGGCGCACTTAGGGCAAGAAAGCAAATGACACACAATTGATGGACGGAATGCAGAACAAATCAAAACATTCACCCCCTGTCAAGAGATCTGGGTTAAATCCATTTTTCTTTTGCTCACCATGCCGCCCCAGTTTAGACCTAGCCATATGCAAATCAGTCTTGACCCTGTGCCTCATGGGAACAGGCCAGCCCAATCTGCCAAGCCAGGTCCTCCTTGGACCGGAAGCAAGCATCCTAGGACCAGTTTCGGGGTTTAACCCCTCATCAGCCAGGATAGCTTGAATCCAGTGGCACAGTGAGCCCGGGACCCACGTCTGGGCATTCCCGGCGCACTTAGGGCAAGAAAGCAAAAGACACACTATTGATGGACAGAATGCAGAACAAATCAAAACATTCACCCCCAGTCAAGAGATCAGGGTTAAATCCATCTTTCTTTTGCTCACCATGCCACCCTAGTTTAGACCTGGCCATATGCAAATCAGTCTTGACCCTGTGCCTCATGGGATCAGGCCAGCCTGAACTGCCAAGCCAGGTCCTCCCTGGACCGGAAGCAAGCATCCTAGGACCGGTTTCGGGCTTTCACCCCTCATCAGCCAGGATAGCTTGAATCCAGTGGCACAGTGAGCCCGGGACCCACGTCTGGGCATTCCCGGCGCACTTAGGGCAAGAAACCAAAAGACACACAATTGATGGATGGAATGCAGAACAAATCAAAACATTTACCCCCAGTCAAGAGATCTGGGTTAAATCCATCTTTCTTTTGCTCACCATGCCACCCCACTTTAGACCTGACCATATGCAAATCAGTCTTGACCCTGTGCCTCATGGGAACAGGGCAGCCCGAACTGTCAAGCCAGGTCCTCCCTGGACCGGAAGCAAGCAGCCTAGGACCGGTTTCGGGGTTTCACACCTCATCAGCCAGGATAGCTTGAATCCAGTGGCACAGTGAGCCCGGGACCCACGTCTGGGCAAACCCGGCGCACTTAGGGCAAGAAAGCAAAAGACACACAATTGATGGACGGAATGCAGAACATATCAAAACATTCACCCCCAGTCAAGAGATCTGGGTTAAATCCATCTTTCCTTTTCTCACCATCCTACCCCTGTTTATACCTGGCCATATGCAAATCAGTCTTGACCCTGTTCCTCATGGGAACAGGCCAGCCCGAACTGTCAAGTCAGCTGCTCCCTGGACCGGAAGCAGCCATCCTAGGACCAGTTTCGGGGTTTCACCCCTCATCAGCCAGGATAGCTTGAATCCAGTGGCACAGCGAGCCCAGGACCCACGTCTGGGCATACCTGGCGCACTTAGGGCAAGAAACCAAAAGACACACAATTGATGGATGGAATGCAGAACAAATCAAAACATTCAACACCAGTCAAGAGACCTGGGCTAAATCCATCTTTCTTTTGCTCACCATGCCACCCCAGTTTAGAACTGGCCATATGCAAAATAGGTCTTGACCCTGTGCCTCATGGGAACAGGCCAGCCCAAACTGCCAAGCCAGGTCCTCCCTGTACCGAAAGTAAGCATCCTAGGACCGGTTTCGGGGTTTCACCCCTCATCAGCCAGGATAGTTTGAATCCAGTGGTACAGTGAGCCCGGGGCCCACGTCTGGGCATACCCGGCGCACTTAGGGCAAGAAAGCAAAAGACACACAATTGATGGACGGAATGCAGAACAAATCAAAACATTCACCCCCAGTCAAGAGATCTGTGTTAAATCCATCTTTCTTTTGCTCACCATGCCACCCCAGTTTAGACCTGGCCATATGCAAATCAGTCTTGACCCTGTGCCTCATGGGTACAGGCCAGCCCATACTGCCAAGCTAGGTCCTCCCTGGACCAGAAGCAAGCATCCTAGGACCGGTTTAGAGGATTCACCCCTCACCAGCCAGGATAGCTTGAATCCAGTGGCACAGTGAGCCAGGGACCCACGTCTGGGCATACCCGGCGCACTTAGGGCAAGAAAGCAAAAGACACACAATTGATGGACGGAATGCAGATCAAATCAAAACATTCACCCCCAGTCAAGAGATCTGGGTTAAATCCATCTTTCTTTTGCTCACCATGCCACCCTAGTAGAGACCTGGCCATATGCAAATCAGTCTTGACCCTGTGCCTCATGAGATCAGGACAGCACGAGCTGCCAAGTCAGGTCCTCCCTTGACCGGAAGCAAGCATCCTAGTACCGGTTTCGGGGTTTCACCCCTCATCAGCCAGGATAGCTTGAATCCAGTGGCACAATGAGCCCGGGACCCACGTCTGGGTATACCCGGCGCACTTAGGGCAAGAAAGCAAAAGTCACACAATTGATGGACGGAATGCAGAACAAATCAAAACATTCACCACCAGTCAAGAGATCTGGGTTAAATCCATCTTCCTTTGCTCACCATGCCACCCCAGTTTAGACCTGGCCATATGCAAATCAGTCTTGACCCTGTGCCTCATGGGAAGCGGCCAGCCCGAACTGCAAAGCCAGGTCCTACCTGGACCGGAAGCAAGCATCCTAGGACTGGTTTTGGGGATTCACCCCTCATCAGCCAGGATAGCTTGAATCCAGTGGCACAGTGAGCCCGGGACCCACGTCTGGGCATACCCGGCGCACTTAGGGCAAGAAAGCAAATGACACACAATTGATGGACGGAATGCAGAACAAATCAAAACATTCACCCCCTGTCAAGAGATCTGGGTTAAATCCATCTTTCTTTTGCTCACCATGCCGCCCCAGTTTAGACCTAGCCATATGCAAATCAGTCTTGACCCTGTGCCTCATGGGAACAGGCCAGCCCAATTTGCCAAGCCAGGTCCTCCTTGGACCGGAAGCAAGCATCCTAGGACCAGTTTCGGGGTTTAACCCCTCATCAGCCAGGATAGCTTGAATCCAGTGGCACAGTGAGCCCGGGACCCACGTCTGGTCATTCCCGGCGCACTTAGGGCAAGAAAGCAAAAGACACACTATTGATGGACAGAATGCAGAACAAATCAAAACATTCACCCCCAGTCAAGAGACCTGGGTTAAATCCATATTTCTTTTGCTCACCATGCCACCCCAGTTTAGAACTGGCCATATGCAAATCAGTCTTGACCCTGTGCCTCATGGGAACAGGCCAGCCCAAACTGCCAAGCCAGGTCCTCCCTGGACCGAAAGTAAGCATCCTAGGACCGGTTTCGGGGTTTTACCCCTCATCAGCCAGGATAGTTTGAATCCAGTGGCAGAGTGACCCCGGGACCCACGTCTGGGCACACCCGGCACATTTAGGGCAAGAAAGCAAAAGGCACACAATTGATGGACGGAATGCAGAACAAATCAAAACATTCACCCCTAGTCAAGGGTTAAATCCATCTTTCTTTTGCTCACCATGCCACCCCACTTTAGACCTGACCATATGCAAATCAGTCTTGACCCTGTGCCTCATGGGAACAGGGCAGCCCGAACTGTCAAGCCAGGTCCTCCCTGGACCGGAAGCAAGCATCCTAGGACCGGTTTCGGGGTTTCACGCCTCATCAGCCAGGATAGCTTGAAACCAGTGGCACAGTGAGCCCGGGACCCACGTCTGGGCATACCCGGCGCACTTAGGGCAAGAAAGCAAAAGACACACAATTGATGGACGGAATGCAGAACATATCAAAACATTCACCCCCAGTCAAGAGATCTGGGTTACATCCATCTTTCCTTTGCTCACCATGCTACCCCTATTTATACCTGGCCATATGCAAATCAGTCTTGACCCTGTGCCTCATGAGAACAGGCCAGCCCGAACTGTCAAGTCAGCTCCTCCCTGGACCGGAAGCAGCCATCCTAGGACCAGTTTCGGGGTTTCACCCCTCATCAGCCAGGATAGCTTGAATCCAGTGGCACAGCGAGCCCAGGACCCACGTCTGGGCATACCCGGCGCACTTAGGGCAAGAAACCAAAAGACACACAATTGATGGATGGAATGCAGAACAAATCAAAACATTCAACACCAGTCAAGAGACCTGGGCTAAATCCATCTTTCTTTTGCTCACCATGCCACCCCAGTTTAGAACTGGCCGTATGCAAAATAGGTCTTGACCCTGTGCCTCATGGGAACAGGCCAGCCCAAACTGCCAAGCCAGGTCCTCCCTGTACCGAAAGTAAGCATCCTAGGACCGGTTTCGGGGTTTCACCCCTCATCAGCCAGGATAGTTTGAATCCAGTGGTACAGTGAGCCCGGGGCCCACGTCTGGGCATAACCGGCGCACTTAGGGCAAGAAAGCAAAAGACACACAATTAATGGACGGAATGCAGAACAAATCAAAACATTCACCCCCAGTCAAGAGATCTGTGTTAAATCCATCTTTCTTTTGCTCACCATGCCACCCCAGTTTAGAACTGACCATATGCAAATCAGTCTTGACCCTGTACCTCATGGGAACAGGCCAGCCCGAACTGTCAAGCCAGGTCCTCCCTGGACCAGAAGCAAGCATCCTAGGACCGGTTTTGGGGTTTCACCCCTCATCAGCCAGGATAGCTTGAATCCAGTGGCACAATGAGCCCGGGACCCAAGTCCGGGCAAACCCAGCACACTTAGGGCAAGAAAGCAAAAGACACACAATTGATGGACGGAATGCAGAACAAATCAAAACATTCACCACCAGTCAAGAGATCTGGGTTAAATCCATCTTTCTAGTGCACACCATGCCACCCCAGTTTAGACCTGGCCATATACAAATCAGTCTTGACCCTGTGCCTCATGGGAACAGGCCAGCCCGTACTGCCAAGCTAGGTCCTCCCTGGACCAGAAGCAAGCATCCTAGGACCGGTTTAGAGGATTCACCCCTCACCAGCGAGGATAGCTTGAATCCAGTGGCACAGTGAGCCAGGGACCCACGTCTGGGCATACCCGGCGCACTTAGGGCAAGAAAGCAAAAGGCACACAATTGATGGACGGAATGCAGAACAAATCAAAACATTCACCCCCAGTCAAGAGATCTAGGTTACATCCATCTTTCTTTTGCTCACCATGCCACCCCAGTTTAGACCTGGCCATATGCAAATCAATCTTGACCCTGTGCCTCATAGGAACAGGCCAGCCCGAACTGCCAAGCCAGGTCCTCCATGGACCGGAAGCAAGCATCCTAGGACCGGTTTTGGGGTTTCGCCCCTCAACAGCCATAATAGCTTGAATCCAGTAGCACAGTGAGCCCGGGACCCACGTCTGGGCATACCCGGCGCACTTAGGGCAAGAAAGCAAAAGACACACAATCGATGGACGGAATGCAGAACAAATCAAAACATTCACCACCAGTCAAGAGATCTGGGTTAAATTCATCTTTCTGTTGCTCACCATGCTACCCCAGTTTAGACCTGGCCATATGCAAATCAGACTTGACCCTCTGCCTCATGGGAAGCGGCCAGCCCGAACTGCAAAGCCAGGTCCTACCTGGACCGGAAGCAAGCATCCTAGGACCGGTTTCGGGGATTCACCCCTCATCAGCCAGGATAGCTTGAATCCAGTGGCACAGTGAGCCCGGGACCCACGTCTGGGCATACCCGGCGCACTTAGGGCAAGAAAGCAAATGACACACAATTGATGGACGGAATGCAGAACAAATCAAAACATTCACCCGCTGTCAAGAGATCTGGGTTAAATCCATCTTTCTTTTGCTCACAATGCCGCCCCAGTTTAGACCTAGCCATATGCAAATCAGTCTTGACCCTGTGCCTCATGGGAACAGGCCAGCCCAATTTGCCAAGCCAGGTCCTCCTTGGACCGGAAGCAAGCATCCTAGGACCAGTTTCGGGGTTTCACCCCTCATCAGCCAGGATAGCTTGAATCCAGTGGCACAGTGAGCGCGGGACCCACGTCTGGGCATTCCCGGTGCACTTAGGGCAAGAAAGCAAAAGACACACTATTGATGGACAGAATGCAGAACAAATCAAAACATTCACCCCCAGTCAAGAGATCAGGGTTAAATCCATCTTTCTTTTGCTTACCATGCCACCCTAGTTTAGACCTGGCCATATGCAAATCAGTCTTGACCCTGTGCCTCATGGGATCAGGCCAGCCTGAACTGCCAAGCCAGGTCCTCCTTGGACCGGAAGCAAGCATCCTAGGACCAGTTTCGGGGTTTCACCCCTCATCAGCCAGGATAGCTTGAATCCAGTGGCACAGTGAGCCCGGGACCCACGTCTGGGTATACCTGGCGCACTTAGGGCAAGAAAGCAAAAGACACACAATTGATGGACGGAATGCAGAACAAATCAAACCATTCACCCCCAGTCAAGAGATCTGGGTTAAATCCATCTTTCTTTTGCCCACCATGCCACCCCAGTTTAGACCTGGCCATATGCAAATCAGTCTTGACCCTGTGCCTAATGGGAACAGGCCAGCCCAATTTGCCAAGCCAGGTCCTCCCTGGACCGGAAGCAAGCATCCTAGGACCGGTTTGGAGTTTCACCCCTCATCAGCCAGGATAGCGTGAATCCAGTGGCACAGTGAGCCCCGGACCCACGTCTGGGTATACCCGGCTCACTTAGGGCAAGAAAGCAAAAGACACATCTTGGACTTGGCCCTTTTTGGCAGGTTCACCCCTGAACTTTTTGCCTTGTCTGTAACCTGGTGTTGGTGATTTTAGGCCCATGGGCACTTTAGCACTGTGGCCCAGTGTAAAGTGCGTGCGCTCTCTGTGTACGTGTGGTGAGATTGTCCTGCCCTCCCATAGGAATGCATGCGGGATAAGGGTGTCTATGGTAATTCCTGTTATGAGAGGGGCAGTGTGGTCAAGTTTAGTATGTCTGAATTCGTGAGAATAAATGCTGCGCAATGGTGTGCGCAGATTTATGGTGACTGGTGGAGAAATGCCACTTCTAGAAGTTGGCATTTCTGTGTGCTATGTGTCTGCCTGCCTGATGTGAATTGCATGTCTGGCTTTGTGAGTGACAGGGGCTGGGAGGTGTGTGTGGCTCCAGGAGGGGCAGGGTGAGTCAGCGCTAGGCTGAATGGGACACCTGGGCTAAGGGTAGTGGGAGGAGTAATCCCCTGGCTCTGAATAGGACTGTGCCCAGGCTGTACAATGCTGGCTCCGCCCCTGTGGTGTGTCTGATCACTGAGCCCCCACCTGACAAAGGGAAGAGGAGCTTGGCAAAACAAAGTGCTCCAAATCCCCCTAAACCAGTTCTTACTGGCATCCCCAAGCCCTGTGCTGTGACAAAAAGGAAAAGGGTGTATAAAACAAGGGCTGTGACCCCATGTTTGCTGTTCACTTCTTGTTCCTGTACTCGTGGGGGCTTGCTGCTGCTGGGGCCCAGGAGGAACCGCCATGGGGGCTGCCTCCCTGCTGGAGGTCCCTGTGTGCTGGCCTCCCTGGGCCCAGCTATGCCCCTGAAACTCTCATGGACCTTTTTGCTAAGGAGCTGTGGCTCCTAGCCCCCGTGTGCGCTTTCTTTCAAATCCTCTAGGAGAGGGGAGTGCTGGAGCCTAGCAGCGTCGAGCTGCCCATCGCCCCTGGGGGAATCCCCAGCGTAGGGATTCCCCCCACATTGCTGTGATCGAGCGGGTGCCCACCCCGCTTATTTTTATATTTTACTTGCGGGTGCCCACCCCGCTTATGCCGCTATTTAAATAGCAGGGGCCCACCCTGCTTTATATTTTAAATCTAGAGGGAGCCTACCCCTCATTGCCGCCGAGAAGAAATCACCGCCGCGGCCCGATCGCTGCACAGGAAGTCAGGCAACCTTGCCTGGGACGTGGGCGGGGCCGGTGACATCAGCCGGAGCCTCGGAGGCTCCACTTCCGCTTCCCCCGGCCGGGGTGAAGCCGTGCAGAGACTCGCGGGCCGGATCGAGAGTCCCGGGTCCCAGGAGGGGGCCTGGGTGAAGAGAGGAGATCGGAGCAGAGCCCCGTCCCACCGAGGAGACCAGAGGAGTCCTGCCCGCAGTCCAGAGAGAGGAGACCTCTTCCTCCGTCCCGAGTCCTGGTGAGTGGAGTGGGCTCCATGTGTGTCTTTGGGGTGCCGATCGAGGCACAGTATCTGAGCGGCCCCACCTGGCAGAGGGCCGCTCCAACGATGGTAGCAATTCTGGTGTGTGTCGGGGCACATTGCTGGTGCCCTCCCCTTGGGTCGCTTCGTGTTGGCACAGTGAGTGCCTAGTCCTGAGCGGACCCGCCAGAGGGCGGGCCGCTCCAACGTGGGGCACAGTTATTCTTAGAGCCTGCGTGGCTCCAACGATGGGCATATTTATAGTAAAAAATGGCCCAGAGGGGCCCATGCTTTCCCCCCCTTTGTGTGGCCAGTCCTCCACAGCTGCCCCATCTGCTAGAGGGCAGCTGCAACGTCGAGGGGATAATTCCAGGCCAGAGATGCCAGTGGGGGTCCCCAGATCGGAGCACATTGTCGGTGCTCGTGCTCCTGCCAGTGGGCACATTTGTTTTCAGAGCACAGTTGGTGCCAGTGCCCCTCATTCAATATTGCCAGCTGCACAGCACTTAGTGCCAGCTGCAACGTGTAGGCACAGTTCTTTGGGGGCAGGTGTTGAGAGATAGGAGTGAGATGCACTCCTTTGCCCTAGCGCAATGGCGTGCTTGCTGATTCTGCTGCACTGGCAGCGCCCTGACATTCTGGACACAGGGCATTTGAGCCCCTTTGAGAAGACCAGTTGGCCAGGGGAATGTTAGGTTAATAGGGCGCCAGGCCCTAATGTGATTTATGTGGTAATGTGATTGTGGTGCTAGGAAATGTGATTCATGTAGTATGATTTACGCACCCTGTGTTATACCTCTAACTGTGGTTTATGTATGAGGTTATTTGCATACTGTGGTTTATGCTAGTGAGATGATTCTCTACTGTGAGTTTTACCCCTAATGTGAGTTATGCTTAAGGTTAGGGTCTAAGATATTAGACTGATGAGGTTTGCGCAGAATGTAATTCGCGCCTAATGTGATACTGTGCATAATGTGGTTTATGTTACAGGCTGATGCTGAGTACAGTGGTTACCAGTGATTACTGGTTGTACGTTTATGATGTGTGCTACATTTATTATAAGTAACCCTGGGCATAATACTTTGCTACGCTCACGGAGCATGCAAAGTTTGGGTTACTACGCACTACGCAAATTGCACGTAGCAGAGTAAAAAAACTCTGCTAATCGACGTAGCGTAGCAGCAGTATATTAAACACATACAAATGCTTTGTTAAAGCAATTTTCTATGCTAAAAGCATATAACAAATTCACAAAGGTGAACTTTGACAATGAAAATATCAAGCAATGAGAGAGGTGATGATTTTGGGTTCCCCTAACCTAGGGGAGGACCAAGCAGATGCCTTGAACACAAAAAGCATATCATGTGAACGATTCAGTGGTGGTCCCTTCCTCCTAGGACCACCCCAAGCACAGTTATGGGCAAAAATACAATCCCAACCAAAGGCCCTGCAAAGCATTATGGGACGAGATTAGCAGTGGGCAGTGAATATTATAGTGTCCAATATCAAAATAATTCTACAAAGAGCTGCAGTTCAACTAGTCGTTACTAGATGTCCCTCACGAGTCAAATGCAAAAGCATTGAAATTATTAATACATCAAGCTGCAGTTCCACTAGTCGTTACTAGATGTCCCTCACGAGTCAAATGCAAAAGCATTGAAACCCTTTCATGAAGCTTTTGCATTTGGCTCGTGAGGGACATCTAGTAACGACTAGTGGAACTGCAGCTCTTTCTAGAATTATTTTGATATTGGATACTATAATATTCACTGCCCACTGCTAATCTCGTCCCATAATGCTTTGCAGGGCCTTTGGTTGGGATTGTATTTTTGCCAATAACTGTGCTTGGGGTGGTCCTAAGAGGATGGGCCCACCACTGAATCGTTCAAAAGATGTGCTTTTTGTTTTCAAGGCATCTGCTTGGTTCTCTCCCTAGGTTAGCGAGGATACCAAAATCATCACCACTCTCACTGCTTGTTATTTTATTGTTTTCACTTTTGTGAAATGCTATATGCATTTTAGCATATAAAGACAGAGATACTTATTTTATCTTAACTTGCACTGTGTAAGATGCCTTTGGCAATTATTGTACAGTGCAGTCAAGCACACAGCTACGCACTACGCAAATTGCATAACTATGTGTAGTTCAAAATGTACTTCACGTAGCTACGTGAAGTGCTACTACGTAAACTATGCCCAGGCTTAATTATAAGTGCTACATTTACTAAGTTTGCTTTGTGCAGGTTCTGACAGTGGTCCAGTTGGCCCTGTCAGGTGTAAATAATCCCTTGTAAATATGACCTAGTGACAGGTGGCACCATGTATATTATGTGAGTACTATTCTAATGTGTTATGATAATACAAAGGCTATTTTTGATATACCCTTGTGTGGAGTTCTTTTTTGTAGTGTGCCTGGTATGTTGTTGCTGTGTGCGTGCGCCAACGCTTTACGCATTGCCTCCGGGATAAGCCTGACTGCTCGTGCCAAGCTACCAAGGGGGTGAGCAGGGGTTATCTTTTGCGTGTAACTCCCTCACCCTGACTAGAGTGGTGGTCTCTGCCTGGCTTTGGCGCAAGCCTTAGCCAACCAGAGATCCCATTTCTAACATTGGTTGTCAGCGGTGGGGATTAGGACTTGCGTTTGCGCAGTACCACAGTGACAACTGGCTGCATTACAAAGCTCTGCATTTTAGATAGTCACATGGAAAGGGATTATTGTTTCTGAGTTTGTTTTAAGAGTCATTTCTTTGAAATGTGTTTTATTTCACTATGAGTTGGGGGTCCTGCCAAGGACAGAAACCAGAGAATCTGGAGGAGTGACTGCCCTTGTGCAGACTGCTATCTTGGGTTGGCCTAAAGCTGAAGGAGTGACTGCCCTTGTGCCATCGTGCTGGTTCTTGGGTTGACCTGATGCTGAAGGAGTGACTGCCCCTGTGCT
The DNA here is from genome assembly GCA_963921515.1 of Calotriton arnoldi. Classification (NCBI taxonomy): domain Eukaryota; kingdom Metazoa; phylum Chordata; class Amphibia; order Caudata; family Salamandridae; genus Calotriton; species Calotriton arnoldi. Next base: position 40,990 of record CAWUFW010009876.1, read on the forward strand.
GTCTGCTGGTTCTAGGGTTGGCCTACAGTGGTAACTTAATTGGCATGGAGTAACTGGCTCGGGAGGGTAGATTATCCCCTAAGTGCAGTTTTGGTTCTGGAATCTCCAGTAAGGGTGGGATCCAGTGGTGGCAGCAATATGAAGTCCAGTGCAGGAAGTCCCATTCCCAGTTCCCAGAGTATGGTACCTGGTTCCCAGTAAGAGGGGGATAGGTTGGGATTCAGGGGCAGTAAGATACTGTCTCACCAGTTTGGGGGGGGCGTATGTGGATGAGTGGGGTGTTGCACTGGACGCTTGGGTGTGAGTTCTCTGAAATAAGGAGCTTGCATGGGGGAGTGACCCCACAGGAATGGTGCAGGTGTCTCTCAACCCGCGTGGCGGAGATGGTTCAGAGGAACACAACTAGGTACCGTTATAGTGAGGAGGTTGCAAGGCCTCACATCATGTCGTGCGAGGAAGGTGTGAGACTGGGCCGTATTCCGAGCCTCAACCTCAGTCTCCAGTACTGGATGGTTCTTCGATGGAACACCAGGAAAGGAACCTAGTCTGTCCTGTTGGACTGTTCTGTGTGGGGGATCTCCCCGTGTTAGAGGATCTGAAGAGGCATTGGGGAGTGATTCCAACAAGAGTGGCTCGGGTATCTTCCGGTCCTGTGTGGTGGAAGAGGTTCAGTGTAGCCCAGCTAGGTCCCAGTGTAGCAGGAGCGGTGTAGGGGCTCACGTCCAGAATCAGAGGAGAAGGAGTGAGTGTGGGCTGTGTCCCAAGGTGCCCGAAACCCAGTCCCAGGGCCTGGATGGTTTCTTCAGGGAACACCAGGTCGGGGGCCTATGCTGTACTTGTAGGCCATTTGAGGAGGATCTCCCAGTGTCTAGAGGACGTGGAGTGTCTGTAACCAGAGCTCCAGCGATCCTGGTGTCTGGCAGTGCCACTCCTAAGTGGAGGGTGCAGAAGTCCAGAGTGAGGGGTGAGAGGGGGAAAGAGTCCCCAGTGGAAGAGCCAGTGGGTCAGGGGCCAGCCAGAAGGGCTGAGTCGCCAATGATTGGCCATGGTGACGCCACTTCTGTCCTGGGGAATCTGCACGCACTGTCAGATGGACAGGAGGTCGTGAGATCTGCGCCAGGCAGACTGTCACACGACACATTAGTTATGTGTCACCCTCGTGGGGGCATGCGTGCTCCCCGTGAAGTCCTGGTTCGCCGGGCATCTGACCAAAGGGTATAGTCCCTGGGTTGGGGAGCCAGGAGCAGGTGTTTCCTGACCTGGACAGCAGGGCGGCTGTAATCAGTGTCCTGGCCGGTTTGCCTTCTAGGGGGTACCACTCCAGTTGGGAGGGTATCGGACTCTGGAAGGGGGTGCAGAGGGAGGGAGTACCTGCCGCTGACCCCGGTGCATCCAGTGAATGTAGATCCCAGGTGGTAGACCAGTTGATGGAGAGAGGTCCTGAACTGGCGGGAGAGTTGTATTCTGGAGGGTGCTTCTCCTGGGAGAGTGCGCAACCCCAGAAGTAGAGGTAGGGTGAGGAGACGCTTTGCCCGTGACCTCTGGTCAGCCTGAGGGTGCGGACCCTAGGTTGAAGGATCAGTGGTAGTTTGGAACTACACTGAGAAGGGAGAGTGGAGAATGGCTATTGGATGCCAGGGGTTACTGCCCCCCACTCTGTGGATTGGCAAGGACCAGTGACGTCTGGGTGGCCTTGGGCCTGGTCCTGGCCATGGACAACTAAGGAGTACCAGTGGTATAGCCTATTTGGGCATGAGAGGTTTTTTTTCAGAGGGAACCACATGGGTTCAGAGTGGCGTAGAACCGGAGGGTGTCCCTGCAGTGCGGGCCCGCGCCCGTGTTCTATCGCCCCAAGCAGGGAAGCCCATCACAGTGGTGATTGGTCTGCCCTGCGTTTTGGCTGGAAGGGGGTTGTGTTGGACTTGGCCCTTTTTGGCAGGTTCACCCGTGAACTTTTTGCCTTGTCTGTAACCTGGTGTTGGTGATTTTAGGCCTCTGGGCACTTTAGCACTGTGGCCCAGTGTAAAGTGCGTGCGCTCCCTGTGTACGTGTGGTGAGATTGGCCTGCCCTCCCATAGGAATGCATGGGGGATAAGTGTGTCTATGGTAATTCCTGTTATGAGAGGGGCAGTGTGGTCAAGTTTAGTATGTCTGAATTCATGAGAATAAATGCTGCGCAATGGTGTGCGCAGATTTATGGTGACTGGTGGAGAAATGCCACTTCTAGAAGTTGGCATTTCTGTGTGCTATGTGTCTGCCTGCCTGATGTGAATTGCATGTCTGGATTTGTGAGTGACAGGGGCTGGGAGGTTTGTGTGGGTCCAGGAGGGGCAAGGTGAGTCAGCGCTAGGCTGATTGGGACACCTGGGCTAAGGGTAGTGGGAGGAGTAATCCCCTGACTCTGAATAGGACTGTGCCCAGGCTGTACAATGCTGGCTCCGCCCCCTGTGGTGTGTCTGATCACTGAGCCCCCACCTGACAAAGGGAAGAAGAGCTTGGCAAAACAAAGTGCTCCAAATCCCCCCTAAACCAGTTCTTACTGGCATCCCCAAGCCCTGTGCTGTGACACAAAGGAAAAGGGTGTATAAAAGAAGGGGCTGTGACCCCATGTTTGCTGTTCACTTCTTGTTCCTGTACTCATGGGGGCTTGCTGCTGCTGTGGCCCAGGTGGAACCGCCATGGGGGCTGCCTCCCTGCTGGAGGGCCCTGTGTGCTGGCCTCCCTGGGCCCAGTTATGCCCCTGAAACTCTCATGGACCTTTTTGCTAAGGAGCTGTGGCTCCTAGCCCCCGTGTGCGCTTTCTTTCAAATCCCCTAGGAGAGGGGAGTGCTGGAGCCTAGCAGCGTTGAGCTGCCCATCGCTCCTGAGGGAATCCCCAGCGTAGGGATTCCCCCCACATTGCCGTGATCGAGCGGGTGCCCACCCCACTTATTTTTATATTTTACTTGCGGGTGCCCACCCCGCTTATGCCGCTATTTAAATAGCAGGGGCCCACCCTGCTTTATATTTTAAATCTCGAGGGAGCCTACCCCTCATTGCCGCCGAGAAGAAATCACCGCCGCGGCCTGATCGCTGCACAGGAAGTCAGGCAACCTTGCCTGGGACGTGGGCGGGGCCGGTGACGTCATCCGGGGCCTCGGAGGCTCCACTTCCGCTTCTCCCGGCCGGGGAGAAGCCATGCAGAGACTCGCGGGCCGGATCGAGAGTCCCGGGTCCCAGGAGGGGGCCCGGGTGAAGAGAGGAGATCGGAGCAGAGCCCCGTCCCGCCGAGGAGACCAGAGGAGTCCTGCCCGCAGTCCAGAGAGAGGAGATTTCTTCCTCCGTCCCGAGTCCCGGTGAGTGGAGGGGGCTCCATGTGTGTCTTTGGGGTGCCGATCAAGGCACAGTATCTGAGCGGCCCCGCCTGGCAGAGGGCCGCTCCAACGATGGTGGCAATTCTGGTGTGTGTCGGGGCACATTGTCGGTGCCCTCCCCCTGGGTCGCTTCGTGTTGGCACAGTGAGTGCCTAGTCCTGAGCGGACCCGCCAGAGGGCGGGCCGCTCCAACGTGGGGCACAGTTATTCTTAGAGCCTGCGTGGCTCCAACAATGGGCATATTTATAGTAAAAAAGGGCCCAGAGGGGCCCATGCTTTCCCCCCCTTTGTGTGGCCACTCCTCCACAGCTGCCCTGTCTGCTAGAGGGAAGCTGCAACGTCGAGGGGATAATTCCAGGCCAGAGATCCCAGTGGGGGTCCCCAGATCGGAGCACATTGTCGGTGCTCGTGCTCCTGCCAGTGGGCACATTTGTTTTCAGGGCACAGTCGGTGCCAGTGCCCCTCATTCGGTATTCCCAGCTGCGCAGCACTTGGTGCCAGCTGCAACGTGTAGGCACAGTTCTTTGGGGGCAGGTGTTGAGAGATAGGAGTGAGATGCACTCCTTTGCCCTAGCGCAATGGCGCGCTTGCTGATTCTGCTGCATTGGCAGCGCCCTGACATTCTGGACACAGGGCATGTGAGCCCCTTTGAGAAGGCCAGTTGGCCAGGGGAATGTTAGGTTACTAGGGCGCCAGGCCCTAATGTGATTTATGTGCTAATGTGATTGTGGTGCTAGGAAATGTGATTCATGTAGTATGATTTACGCACCCTGTGTTATACCTCTAACTGTGGTTTATGTATGAGGTTATTTGCATACTGTGGTTTATGCTAGTGAGATGATTCTCTACTGTGAGTTTTACCCCTAATGTGAGTTATGCTTAGGAGGTTAGGGTCTAAGATATTAGACTGATGAGGTTGGCGCAGAATGTAATTCGCGCCTAATGTGATACTGTGCATAATGTGGTTTATGTTACAGGCTGATGCTGAGTACAGTGGTTACCAGTGATTACTGGTTGTACGTTTATGATGTGTGCTACATTTATTATAAGTGCTACATTTACTAAGTTCGCTTTGTGCAGGTTCTCACAGTGGTCCAGTTGGCCCTGTCAGGTGTAAATAATCCCTTGTAAATATGACCTAGTGACAGGTGGCACCATGTATATTATGTGAGTACTATTCTAATGTGTTATGATAATACAAAGGCTATTTTTGATATACCCTTGTGTGGAGTTCTTTTTTGTAGTGTGCCTGGTATGTTGTTGCTGTGTGCGTGCGCCAACGCTTTACACATTGCCTCCGAGATAAGCCTGACTGCTCGTGCCAAGCTACCAAGGGGGTGAGCAGGGGTTGTCTTTGGCGTGTAACTCCCTCACCCTGACTAGAGTGGTGGTCTCTGCCTGGCTTTGGCGCAAGCCTTAGCCAACCAGAGATCCCATTTCTAACAACACACAATTGATGGACGGAATGCAGAACAAATCAAACCATTCACCCCCAGTCAAGAGATCTGGGTTAAAACCATCTTTCTTTTGCTCACCATGCCACCCCAGTTTAGAACTGGCCATATGCAAATCAGTCTTGACACTGTGCCTCAGGGGAACAGGCCAGCCCGAACTGCCAAGCCAGGTCCTCCCTGGACCGGAAGCAAGCATCCTAGGACCGGTTTTGGGGTTTCACCCCTCATCAGCCAGGATAGCTTGAATCTAGTGGCACAGTGAGCCTGGGACCCACGTCAGGGCATACCCGGCGCACTTAGGGCAAGAAAGCAAAAGACACACAATTGATGGGCAGAATGCAGAACAAATCAAAACATTCACCCCAAGTCAAGAGATCTGGGTTAAATCCATCTTTCTTTTGCTCACCATGCCACCCCAGTTTAGACCTGGCCATATGCAAATCAGTCTTGACCCTGTGCCTCATGGGAACAGGCCAGGCCGAACTGCCAAGCCAAGTCCTCCCTGAACCGTCAGCAAGCATCCTAGGACCGGTTTTGGGGATTCACCCCTCATCAGCCAGGATAGCTTGAATCCAGTGGCACAATGAGCCCGGGGCCCACATCTGGGCATACCTGGCGCACTTAGGGCAAGAAAGCAAAAGACACACAATTAATGGACAGAATGCAGAACAAATCAAAACATTCACCCCCAGTCAAGAGATCTGGGTTAAATCCATCTTTCTGTGCTCACCATGCCACCCCAGTTTAGACCTGGCCATATGCAAATCAGTCTTGACCCTGTGCCTCATGGGAACAGGCCAGCCCGAACTGCCAAGCCAGGTCATCCCTGGACTGGAAGCAAGCATCCTAGGACCGGTTTTGGGGTTTCACCCCTCATCAGCCAGGATAGTTTGAATCCAGTGGCACAGTGAGCCCGGGACCTACGTCGGGGCATACCCGGCGCACTTAGGGCAACAAAGCAAAAGACACACAATTGATGGACGGAATGCAGAACAAATCAAAACATTCACCCCCAGTCAAGAGATCTGGGTTAAATCCATCTTTCCTTTGCTGACCATGCTGCCCATGTTTAGACCTGGCCATGTGCAAATCAGTCTAGACCCTGTGCCTCTGGGGAACAGGCCAGCCCGAACTGCCAAGTCAGGTCCTCCTTAGACCGGAAGCAAGCATCCTAGGACCAGTTTCGGGTTTTCGCCTCTCAACAGCCATAATAGCTTGAATCCAGTAGCACAGTGAGCCCGGGACCCATGTCAGGGCATACCCGGCGCACTTAGGGCAAGAAAGCAAAAGACACACAATTGATGGGCAGAATGCAGAACAAATCAAAACATTCACCCCCAGTCAAGAGATCTGGGTTAAATCCATCTTTTTTTTGCTCACCATGGCACCCCATTTTAGACCTGGCCATATGCAAATCAGTCTTGACCCTGTGCCTCATGGGACCAGGCCAGGCCGAACTGCCAAGCCAGGTCCTCCCTGAACCGGAAGCAAGCATCCTAGGACCGGTTTCGGGGATTCACCCCTCATCAGCCAGGATAGCTTGAATCCAGTGGCACAGTGAGCCCGGGACCCACGTCTGGGCATACCCGGCGCACTTAGGGCAAGAAAGCAAAAGACACACAATTGATGGACAGAATGCAGAACAAATCAAAACATTCACCCCCAGTCAAGAGATCTGGGTTAAATCCATCTTTCTGTGCTCACCATGCCACCCCAGTTTAGACCTGGCCATATGCAAATCAGTCTTGACCCTGTGCCTCATGGGAACAGGTCAGCCCGAACTGCCAAGCCAGGTCCTCCCTGGACCGGAAGCAAGCATCCTAGGACCGGTTTCGGGGTTTCACCCCTCATCAGCCAGGATAGCTTGAATCGAGTGGCACAGAGAGCCCGAGACCCACGTCTAGGCTTACCCGGCGCACTTAGGTCAAGAAAGCAAAAGACACACAATTGATGGACGGAATGCAGAACAAATCAAAACATTCACCCCCAGTCAAGAGATCTGGGTTAAATCCATCTTTCTTTTGCTCACCATGCCACCCCAGTTTAGACCTGGCCATATGTAAATCAGTCCTTACCCTGTGCCTCATGGGAACATGCCATCCCGAACTCCCAAGCCAGGTCCTCCCTGGACCGGAAGGAAGCATCCTAGGACCGGTTTCGGGGCTTCACCCCTCAACAGCCAGGATAGTTTGAATCCAGTGGCACAGTGAGCCCGGGACCCACGTCTGGGCATACCTGGCGCACTTAGGGCAAGAAAGCAAAAGACACACAATTGATGGATGGAATGCAGAACAAATCAAAACATTCACCACCAGTCAAGAGATCTGGGTTAAATCCATCTTCCTTTGCTCACCATGCCACCCCAGTTTAGACCTGGCCATATGCAAATCAGTCTTGACCCTGTGCCTCATGGGAAGCGGCCAGCCCGAACTGCAAAGCCAGGTCCTACCTGGACCGGAAGCAAGCATCCTAGGACTGGTTTCGGGGATTCACACCTCATCAGCCAGGATAGCTTGAATCCAGTGGCACAGTGAGCCCGGGACTCACGTCTGGGCATTCCCGGCGCACTTAGGGCAAGAAAGCAAAAGACACACTATTGATGGACAGAATGCAGAACAAATCAAAACATTCATCCCCCAGTCAAGAGGTCAGGGTTAAATCCATCTTTCTTTTGCTCACCATGCCACCCTAGTTTAGACCTGGCAATATGAAAATCAGACTTGACCCTGTGCCTCATGGGATCAGGCCAGCCTGAACTGCAAAGCCAGATCCTCCCTGAACTAGAAGTAAGCATCCTAGGACCCGTTTCGGGGTTTCACCACTCATCAGCCAGGATAGCTTGAATCCAGTGGCACAGTGAGCCCGGAACCCACGTCTGGGCATACCCGGCGCACTTAGGGCAAGAAAGCAAAAGACACACAATTGATGGACGGAATGCAGAACAAATCAAAACATTCAACCCCAGTCAAGAGATCTGGGTTAAATCCATCTTTCTTTTGCTCACCATGCCACCCCAGTTTAGACCTGGCTATATGCAAATCAGTCTTGACCCTGTGCCTCATGGGAACAGGCCAGCCCGATTTGCCAAGCCAGGTCCTCCTTGGACCGGAAGCAAGCATCCTAGGACCGGTTTCGGGTATTCACCCCTCATTAGCCAGGATAGCTTGAATCCAGTGGCACAGTGAGCCTGGGACCCACGTCTGGGCATACCCGGCGCACTTAGGGCAAGAAAGCAAAAGACACACAATTGATGGACAGAATGCAGAACAAATCAAAACATTCACCCCCAGTCAAGAGATCTGGGTTAAATCCATCTTTCTTTTGCTCACCATGCCACCCTAGTAGAGACCTGGACATATGCAAATCAGTCTTGACCCTGTGCCTCATGAGATCAGGACAGCCCGAGCTGCCAAGCCAGGTCCTCCCTGGACCGGAAGCAGGCATCCTAGGACCTGTTTCGGGGTTTCACCCCTCATCAGCCAGGATAGCTTGAATCCAGTGGAACAATGAGCCCGGGACCCACGTCTGGGTATACCCGGCGCACTTAGGGCAAGAAAGCAAAAGACACACAATTGATGGACGGAATGCAGAACAAATCAAAACATTCACCCCCAGTCAAGAGATCTAGGTACATCCATCTTTCTTTTGCTCACCATGCCACCCCAGTTTAGACCTGGCCATATGCAAATCAGTCCTGACCCTGTGCCTCATAGGAACAGGCCAGCCCGAACTGCCAAGCCAGGTCCTCCCTGGACCGGAAGCAAGCATCCTAGGACCGGTTTCGGGTTTCGCCCTCAACAGCCATAATAGCTTGAATCCAGTAGCAGAGTGAGCCCGGGACCCACGTCTGGGCATACCCGGCGCACTTAGGGCAAGAAAGTAAAAGTCACACAATTGATGGACGGAATGCAGAACAAATCAAAACATTCACCACCAGTCAAGAGATCTGAGTTAAATCCATCTTCCTTTGCTCACCATGCCACCCCAGTTTAGACCTGGCCATATGCAAATCAGTCTTGACCCTGTGCCTCATGGGAAGCGGCCAGCCCGAACTGCAAAGCCAGGTCCTAACTGGACCGGAAGCAAGTATCCTAGGACTGGTTTCAGGGATTCACCCCTCATCAACCAGGATAGCTTGAATCCAGTGGCACAGTGAGCCCGGGACCCACGTCTGGGCATACCCGGCGCACTTAGGGCAAGAAAGCAAATGACACACAATTGATGGACGGAATGCAGAACAAATCAAAACATTCACCCCCTGTCAAGAGATCTGGGTTAAATCCATCTTTCTTTTGCTCACCATGCCGCCCCAGTTTAGACCTAGCCATATGCAAATCAGTCTTGACCCTGTGCTTCATGGGAACAGGCCAGCCCAATTTGCCAAGCCAGGTCCTCCTTGGACCGGAAGCAAGCATCCTAGGACCAGTTTCGGGGTTTAACCCCTCATCAGCCAGGATAGCTTGAATCCAGTGGCACAGTGAGCCAGGGACCCACGTCTGGGCATTCCCGGCGCACTTAGGGCAAGAAAGCAAAAGACACACTATTGATGGACAGAATGCAGAACAAATCAAAACATTCACCCCCAGTCAAGAGATCAGGGTTAAATCCATCTTTCTTTTGCTCACCATGCCACCCTAGTTTAGACCTGGCCATATGCAAATCAGTCTTGACCCTGTGCCTCATGGGATCAGGCCAGCCTGAAATGCCAAGCCAGGTCCTCCCTGGACCGGAAGCAAGCATCCTAGGACCGGTTTTGGGCTTTCACCCCTCATCAGCCAGGATAGCTTGAATCCAGTGGCACAGTGAGCCCGGGACCCACGTCTGGGCATTCCCGGCGCACTTAGGGCAAGAAAGCAAAAGACACACAATTGATGGATGGAATGCAGAACAAATCAAAACATTTACCCCCAGTCAAGAGATCTGGGTTAAATCCATCTTTATTTTGCTCACCATGCCACCCCACTTTAGACCTGACCATATGCAAATCAGTCTTGACCCTGTGCCTCATGGGAACAGGGCAGCCTGAACTGTCAAGCTAGGTCCTCCCTGGACCGGAAGCAAGCATCCTAGGACCGGTTTCGGGGTTTCACGCCTCATCATCCAGGATAGCTTGAATCCAGTGGCACAGTGAGCCCGGGACCCATGTCTGGGCAAACCCGGCGCACTTAGGGCAAGAAAGCAAAAGACACACAATTGATGGACGGAATGCAGAACATATCAAAACATTCACCCCCAGTCAAGAGATCTGGGTTAAATCCATCTTTCCTTTGCTCACCATGCTACCCCTGTTTATACCTGGCCATATGCAAATCAGTCTTGACCCTGTTCCTCATGGGAACAGGCCAGCCCGAACTGTCAAGTCAGCTGCTCCCTGGACCGGAAGCAGCCATCCTATTACCAGTTTCGGGGTTTCACCCTCATCAGCCAGGATAGCTTGAATCCAGTGGCACAGCGAGCCCAGGACCCACGTCTGGGCATACCCGGCGCACTTAGGGCAAGAAACCAAAAGACACACAATTGATGGATGGAATGCAGAACAAATCAAAACATTCAACACCAGTCAAGAGACCTGGGCTAAATCCATCTTTCTTTTGCTCACCATGCCACCCCAGTTTAGAACTGGCCATATGCAAAATAGGTCTTGACCCTGTGCCTCATGGGAACAGGCCAGCCCAAACTGCCAAGCCAGGTCCTAACTGGACCGGAAGCAAGCATCCTAGGACTGGTTTCGGGGATTCACCCCTCATCAGCCAGGATAGCTTGAATCCAGTGGCACAGTGAGCCCGGGACCCACGTCTGGGCATTCCCGGCGCACTTAGGGCAAGAAAGCAAAAGACACACTATTGATGGACAGAATGCAGAACAAATCAAAACATTCACCCCCAGTCAAGAGATCAGGGTTAAATCCATCTTTCTTTTGCTCACCATGCCACCCTAGTTTAGACCTGGCCATATGCAAATCAGTCTTGACCCTGTGCCTCATGGGATCAGGCCAGCCTGAAATGCCAAGCCAGGTCCTCCCTGGACCGGAAGCAAGCATCCTAGGACCGGTTTCGGGCTTTCACCCCTCATCAGCCAGGATAGCTTGAATCCAGTGGCACAGTGAGCCCGGGACCCACGTCTGGGCATTCCCGGCGCACTTAGGGCAAGAAACCAAAAGACACACAATTGATGGATGGAATGCAGAACAAATCAAAACATTTACCCCCAGTCAAGAGATCTGGGTTAAATCCATCTTTCTTTTGCTCACCATGCCACCCCACTTTAGACCTGACCATATGCAAATCAGTCTTGACCCTGTGCCTCATGGGAACAGGGCAGCCCGAACTGTCAAGCTAGGTCCTCCCTGGACCGGAAGCAAGCATCCTAGGACCGGTTTCGGGGTTTCACGCCTCATCAGCCAGGATAGCTTCAATCCAGTGGCACAGTGAGCCCGGGACCCACGTCTGGGCAAACCCGGCGCACTTAGGGCAAGAAAGCAAAAGACACACAATTGATGGACGGAATGCAGAACATATCAAAACATTCACCCCCAGTCAAGAGATCTGGGTTAAATCCATCTTTCCTTTGCTCACCATGCTACCCCTGTTTATACCTGGCCATATGCAAATCAGTCTTGACCCTGTTCCTCATGGGAACAGGCCAGCCCGAACTGTTAAGTCAGCTGCTCCCTGGACCGGAAGCAGCCATCCTAGGACCAGTTTCGGGATTTCACCCCTCATCAGCCAGGATAGCTTGAATCCAGTGGCACAGCGAGCCCAGGACCCACGTCTGGGCATACCCGGCGCACTTAGGGCAAGAAACCAAAAGACACACAATTGATGGATGGAATGCAGAACAAATCAAAACATTCATCACCAGTCAAGAGACCTGGGCTAAATCCATCTTTCTTTTGCTCACCATGCCACCCCAGTTTAGAACTGGCCATATGCAAAATAGGTCTTGACCCTGTGCCTCATGGGAACAGGCCAGCCCAAACTGCCAAGCCAGGTCCTCCCTGTACCGAAAGTAAGCATCCTAGGACCGGTTTCGGGGTTTCACCCCTCATCAGCCAGGATAGTTTGAATCCAGTGGTACAGTGAGCCCGGGGCCCTCGTCTGGGCATACCCGGCGCACTTAGGGCAAGAAAGCAAAAGACACACAATTGATGGACGGAATGCAGAACAAATCAAAACATTCACCCCCAGTCAAGAGATCTGTGTTAAATCCATCTTTCTTTTGCTCACCATGCCACCCCAGTTTAGACCTGACCATATGCAAATCAGTCTTGACCCTGTACCTCATGGGAACAGGCCAGCCCGAACTGTCAAGCCAGGTCCTCCCTGGACCAGAAGCAAGCATCCTAGGACCGGTTTCGGGGTTTCACCCCTCATCAGCCAGGATAGCTTGAATCCAGTGGCACAATGAGCCCGGGACCCAAGTCCGGGCATACCCAGCACACTTAGGGCAAGAAAGCAAAAGACACACAATTGATGGACGGAATGCAGAACAAATCAAAACATTCACTACCAGTCAAGAGATCTGGGTTAAATCCATCTTTCTAGTGCACACCATGCCACCCCAGTTTAGACCTGGCCATATGCAACTCAGTCTTGACCCTGTGCCTCATGGGAACAGGCCAGCCCGTACTGCCAAGCTAGGTCCTCCCTGGACCAGAAGCAAGCATCCTAGGACCGGTTTAGAGGATTCACCCCTCACCAGCCAGGATAGCTTGAATCCAGTGGCACAGTGAGCCAGGGACCCACGTCTGGGCATACCCGGCGCACTTAGGGCAAGAAAGCAAAAGACACACAATTGATGGACGGAATGCAGATCAAATCAAAACATTCACCCCCAGTCAAGAGATCTGGGTTAAATCCATCTTTCTTTTGCTCACCATGCCACCCTAGTAGAGACCTGGCCATATGCAAATCAGTCTTGACCATGTGCCTCATGAGATCAGGACAGCCCGAGCTGCCAAGTCAGGTCCTCCCTGGACCGGAAGCAAGCATCCTAGTACCGGTTTCGGGGTTTCACCCCTCATCAGCCAGGATAGCTTGAATCCAGTGGCACAATGAGCCCGGGACCCACGTCTGGGTATACCCGGCGCACTTAGGGCAAGAAAGCAAAAGACACACAATTGATGGACGGAATGCAGAACAAATCAAAACATTCACCCCCAGTCAAGAGATCTAGGTTACATCCATCTTTATTTTGCTCACCATGCCACCCCACTTTAGACCTGACCATATGCAAATCAGTCTTGACCCTGTGCCTCATGGGAACAGGGCAGCCTGAACTGTCAAGCTAGGTCCTCCCTGGACCGGAAGCAAGCATCCTAGGACCGGTTTCGGGGTTTCACGCCTCATCAGCCAGGATAGCTTGAATCCAGTGGCACAGTGAGCCCGGGACCCACGTCTGGGCAAACCCGGCGCACTTAGGGCAAGAAAGCAAAAGACACACAATTGATGGACGGAATGCAGAACATATCAAAACATTCACCCCCAGTCAAGAGATCTGGGTTAAATCCATCTTTCCTTTGCTCACCATGCTACCCCTGTTTATACCTGGCAATATGCAAATCAGTCTTGACCCTGTTCCTCATGGGAACAGGCCAGCCCGAACTGTCAAGTCAGCTGCTCCCTGGACCGGAAGCAGCCATCCTATTACCAGTTTCGGGGTTTCACCCCTCATCAGCCAGGATAGCTTGAATCCAGTGGCACAGCGAGCCCAGGACCCACGTCTGGGCATACCCGGCGCACTTAGGGCAAGAAACCAAAAGACACACAATTGATGGATGGAATGCAGAACAAATCAAAACATTCAACACCAGTCAAGAGACCTGGGCTAAATCCATCTTTCTTTTGCTCACCATGCCACCCCAGTTTAGAACTGGCCATATGCAAAATAGGTCTTGACCCTGTGCCTCATGGGAACAGGCCAGCCCAAACTGCCAAGCCAGGTCCTAACTGGACCGGAAGCAAGCATCCTAGGACTGGTTTCGGGGATTCACCCCTCATCAGCCAGGATAGCTTGAATCCAGTGGCACAGTGAGCCCGGGACCCACGTCTGGGCATTCCCGGCGCACTTAGGGCAAGAAAGCAAAAGACACACTATTGATGGACAGAATGCAGAACAAATCAAAACATTCACCCCCAGTCAAGAGATCAGGGTTAAATCCATCTTTCTTTTGCTCACCATGCCACCCTAGTTTAGACCTGGCCATATGCAAATCAGTCTTGACCCTGTGCCTCATGGGATCAGGCCAGCCTGAAATGCCAAGCCAGGTCCTCCCTGGACCGGAAGCAAGCATCCTAGGACCGGTTTCGGGCTTTCACCCCTCATCAGCCAGGATAGCTTGAATCCAGTGGCACAGTGAGCCCGGGACCCACGTCTGGGCATTCCCGGCGCACTTAGGGCAAGAAACCAAAAGACACACAATTGATGGATGGAATGCAGAACAAATCAAAACATTTACCCCCAGTCAAGAGATCTGGGTTAAATCCATCTTTCTTTTGCTCACCATGCCACCCCACTTTAGACCTGACCATATGCAAATCAGTCTTGACCCTGTGCCTCATGGGAACAGGGCAGCCCGAACTGTCAAGCTAGGTCCTCCCTGGACCGGAAGCAAGCATCCTAGGACCGGTTTCGGGGTTTCACGCCTCATCAGCCAGGATAGCTTCAATCCAGTGGCACAGTGAGCCCGGGACCCACGTCTGGGCAAACCCGGCGCACTTAGGGCAAGAAAGCAAAAGACACACAATTGATGGACGGAATGCAGAACATATCAAAACATTCACCCCCAGTCAAGAGATCTGGGTTAAATCCATCTTTCCTTTGCTCACCATGCTACCCCTGTTTATACCTGGCCATATGCAAATCAGTCTTGACCCTGTTCCTCATGGGAACAGGCCAGCCCGAACTGTCAAGTCAGCTGCTCCCTGGACCGGAAGCAGCCATCCTAGGACCAGTTTCGGGATTTCACCCCTCATCAGCCAGGATAGCTTGAATCCAGTGGCACAGCGAGCCCAGGACCCACGTCTGGGCATACCCGGCGCACTTAGGGCAAGAAACCAAAAGACACACAATTGATGGATGGAATGCAGAACAAATCAAAACATTCATCACCAGTCAAGAGACCTGGGCTAAATCCATCTTTCTTTTGCTCACCATGCCACCCCAGTTTAGAACTGGCCATATGCAAAATAGGTCTTGACCCTGTGCCTCATGGGAACAGGCCAGCCCAAACTGCCAAGCCAGGTCCTCCCTGTACCGAAAGTAAGCATCCTAGGACCGGTTTCGGGGTTTCACCCCTCATCAGCCAGGATAGTTTGAATCCAGTGGTACAGTGAGCCCGGGGCCCTCGTCTGGGCATACCCGGCGCACTTAGGGCAAGAAAGCAAAAGACACACAATTGATGGACGGAATGCAGAACAAATCAAAACATTCACCCCCAGTCAAGAGATCTGTGTTAAATCCATCTTTCTTTTGCTCACCATGCCACCCCAGTTTAGACCTGACCATATGCAAATCAGTCTTGACCCTGTACCTCATGGGAACAGGCCAGCCCGAACTGTCAAGCCAGGTCCTCCCTGGACCAGAAGCAAGCATCCTAGGACCGGTTTCGGGGTTTCACCCCTCATCAGCCAGGATAGCTTGAATCCAGTGGCACAATGAGCCCGGGACCCAAGTCCGGGCATACCCAGCACACTTAGGGCAAGAAAGCAAAAGACACACAATTGATGGACGGAATGCAGAACAAATCAAAACATTCACTACCAGTCAAGAGATCTGGGTTAAATCCATCTTTCTAGTGCACACCATGCCACCCCAGTTTAGACCTGGCCATATGCAACTCAGTCTTGACCCTGTGCCTCATGGGAACAGGCCAGCCCGTACTGCCAAGCTAGGTCCTCCCTGGACCAGAAGCAAGCATCCTAGGACCGGTTTAGAGGATTCACCCCTCACCAGCCAGGATAGCTTGAATCCAGTGGCACAGTGAGCCAGGGACCCACGTCTGGGCATACCCGGCGCACTTAGGGCAAGAAAGCAAAAGACACACAATTGATGGACGGAATGCAGATCAAATCAAAACATTCACCCCCAGTCAAGAGATCTGGATTAAATCCATCTTTCTTTTGCTCACCATGCCACCCTAGTAGAGACCTGGCCATATGCAAATCAGTCTTGACCATGTGCCTCATGAGATCAGGACAGCCCGAGCTGCCAAGTCAGGTCCTCCCTGGACCGGAAGCAAGCATCCTAGTACCGGTTTCGGGGTTTCACCCCTCATCAGCCAGGATAGCTTGAATCCAGTGGCACAATGAGCCCGGGACCCACGTCTGGGTATACCCGGCGCACTTAGGGCAAGAAAGCAAAAGACACACAATTGATGGACGGAATGCAGAACAAATCAAAACATTCACCCCCAGTCAAGAGATCTAGGTTACATCCATCTTTCTTTTGCTCACCATGCCACCCCAGTTTAGACCTGGCCATATGCAAATCAGTCCTGACCCTGTGCCTCATAGGAACAGGCCAGCCCGAACTGCCAAGCCAGGTCCTCCCTGGACCGGAAGCAAGCATCCTAGGACCGGTTTCGGGGTTTCGCCCCTCAACAGCCATAATAGCTTGAATCCAGTAGCAGAGTGAGCCCGGGACCCACGTCTGGGCATACCCGGCGCACTTAGGGCAAGAAAGCAAAAGTCACACAATTGATGGACGGAATGCAGAACAAATCAAAACATTCACCACCAGTCAAGAGATCTGGGTTAAATCCATCTTCCTTTGCTCACCATGCCACCCCAGTTTAGACCTGGCCATATGCAAATCAGTCTTGACCCTGTGCCTCATGGGAAGCGGCCAGCCCAAACTGCAAAGCCAGGTCCTACCTGGACCGGAAGCAAGCATCCTAGGACTGGTTTTGGGGATTCACCCCTCATCAGCCAGGATAGCTTGAATCCAGTGGCACAGTGAGCCCGGGACCCACGTCTGGGCATACCCGGCGCACTTAGGGCAAGAAAGCAAATGACACACAAGTGATGGACGGAATGCAGAACAAATCAAAACATTCACCCCCTGTCAAGAGATCTGGGTTAAATCCATCTTTCTTTTGCTCACCATGCCGCCCCAGTTTAGACCTAGCCATATACAAATCAGTCTTGACCCTGTGCCTCATGGGAACAGGCCAGCCCAATTTGCCAAGCCAGGTCCTCCTTGGACCGGAAGCAAGCATCCTAGGACCAGTTTCGGGGTTTAACCCCTCATCAGCCAGGATAGCTTGAATCCAGTGGCACAGTGAGCCCTGGACCCACGTCTGGTCATTCCCGGCGCACTTAGGGCAAGAAAGCAAAAGACACACTATTGATGGACAGAATGCAGAACAAATCAAAACATTCACCCCCAGTCAAGAGATCAGGGTTAAATCCATCTTTCTTTTGCTCACCATGCCACCCTAGTTTAGACCTGGCCATATGCAAATCAGTCTTGACCCTGTGCCTCATGGGATCAGGCCAGCATGAACTGCCAAGCCAGGTCCTCCGTGGACCGGAAGCAAGCATCCTAGGACCGGTTTCGGGCTTTCACCCCTCATCAGCCAGGATAGCTTGAATCCAGTGGCACAGTGAGCCCGGGACCCACGTCTGGGCATACCCGGCGCACTTAGGGCAAGAAACTAAAAGACACACAATTGATGGATGGAATGCAGAACAAATCAAAACATTTACCACCAATCAAGAGACCTGGGTTAAATCCATATTTCTTTTGCTCACTATGCCACCCCAGTTTAGAACTGGCCATATGCAAATCAGTCTTGACCCTGTGCCTCATGGGAACAGGCCAGCCCAAACTGCCAAGCCAGGTCCTCCCTGGACCGAAAGTAAGCATCCTAGGACCGGTTTCGGGTTTTACCCCTCATCAGCCAGGATAGTTTGAATCCAGTGGCAGAGTGACCCCGGGACCCACGTCTGGGCACACCCGGCACATTTAGGGCAAGAAAGCAAAAGGCACACAATTGATGGACGGAATGCAGAACAAATCAAAACATTCACCCCTAGTCAAGAGATCTGGGTTAAATCCATCTTTCTTTTGCTCACCATGCTACCCCTGTTTATACCTGGCCATATGCAAATCAGTCTTGACCCTGTGCCTCATGGGAACAGGCCAGCCCGAACTGTCAAGTCAGCTCCTCCCTGGACCGGAAGCAGCCATCCTAGGACCAGTTTCGGGGTTTCAACCCTCATCAGCCAGGATAGCTTGAATCCAGTGGCACAGCGAGCCCAGGACCCACGTCTGGGCATACCCGGCGCACTTAGGGCAAGAAACCAAAAGACACACAATTGATGGATGGAATGCAGAACAAATCAAAACATTCAACACCAGTCAAGAGACCTGGGCTAAATCCATCTTTCTTTTGCTCACCATGCCACCCCAGTTTAGACCTGGCCATATGCAAATCAGTCCTGACCCTGTGCCTCATAGGAACAGGCCAGCCCGAACTGCCAAGCCAGGTCCTCCCTGGACCGGAAGCAAGCATCCTAGGACCGGTTTTGGGGTTTCGCCCCTCAACAGCCATAATAGTTTGAATCCAGTAGCAGAGTGAGCCCGGGACCCACGTCTGGGCATACCCGGCGCACTTAGGGCAAGAAAGCAAAAGTCACACAATTGATGGACGGAATGCAGAACAAATCAAAACATTCACCACCAGTCAAGAGATCTGGGTTAAATCCATCTTCCTTTGCTCACCATGCCACCCCAGTTTAGACCTGGCCATATGCAAATCAGTCTTGACCCTGTGCCTCATGGGAAGCGGCCAGCCCAAACTGCAAAGCCAGGTCCTACCTGGACCGGAAGCAAGCATCCTAGGACTGGTTTTGGGGATTCACCCCTCATCAGCCAGGATAGCTTGAATCCAGTGGCACAGTGAGCCCGGGACCCACGTCTGGGCATACCCGGCGCACTTAGGGCAAGAAATCAAATGACACACAAGTGATGGACGGAATGCAGAACAAATCAAAACATTCACCCCCTGTCAAGAGATCTGGGTTAAATCCATCTTTCTTTTGCTCACCATGCCGCCCCAGTTTAGACCTAGCCATATGCAAATCAGTCTTGACCCTGTGCCTCATGGGAACAGGCCAGCCCAATTTGCCAAGCCAGGTCCTCCTTGGACCGGAAGCAAGCATCCTAGGACCAGTTTCGGGGTTTAACCCCTCATCAGCCAGGATAGCTTGAATCCAGTGGCACAGTGAGCCCGGGACCCACGTCTGGTCATTCCCGGCGCACTTAGGGCAAGAAAGCAAAAGACACACTATTGATGGACAGAATGCAGAACAAATCAAAACATTCACCCCCAGTCAAGAGATCAGGGTTAAATCCATCTTTCTTTTGCTCACCATGCCACCCTAGTTTAGACCTGGCCATATGCAAATCAGTCTTGACCCTGTGCCTCATGGGATCAGGCCAGCATGAACTGCCAAGCCAGGTCCTCCCTGGACCGGAAGCAAGCATCCTAGGACCGGTTTCGGGCTTTCACCCCTCATCAGCCAGGATAGCTTGAATCCAGTGGCACAGTGAGCCCGGGACCCACGTCTGGGCATACCCGGCGCACTTAGGGCAAGAAACTAAAAGACACACAATTGATGGATGGAATGCAGAACAAATCAAAACATTTACCACCAATCAAGAGACCTGGGTTAAATCCATATTTCTTTTGCTCACTATGCCACCCCAGTTTAGAACTGGCCATATGCAAATCAGTCTTGACCCTGTGCCTCATGGGAACAGGCCAGCCCAAACTGCCAAGCCAGGTCCTCCCTGGACCGAAAGTAAGCATCCTAGGACCGGTTTCGGGGTTTTACCCCTCATCAGCCAGGATAGTTTGAATCCAGTGGCAGAGTGACCCCGGGACCCACGTCTGGGCACACCCGGCACATTTAGGGCAAGAAAGCAAAAGGCACACAATTGATGGATGGAATGCAGAACAAATCAAAACATTCACCCCTAGTCAAGAGATCTGGGTTAAATCCATCTTTCTTTTGCTCACCATGCTACCCCTGTTTATACCTGGCCATATGCAAATCAGTCTTGACCCTGTGCCTCATGGGAACAGGCCAGCCCGAACTGTCAAGTCAGCTCCTCCCTGGACCGGAAGCAGCCATCCTAGGACCAGTTTCGGGGTTTCACCCCTCATCAGCCAGGATAGCTTGAATCCAGTGGCACAGCGAGCCCAGGACCCACGTCTGGGCATACCCGGCGCACTTAGGGCAAGAAACCAAAAGACACACAATTGATGGATGGAATGCAGAACAAATCAAAACATTCAACACCAGTCAAGAGACCTGGGCTAAATCCATCTTTCTTTTGCTCACCATGCCACCCCAGTTTAGAACTGGCCATATGCAAAATAGGTCTTGACACTGTGCCTCATGGGAACAGGCCAGCCCAAACTGCCAAGCCAGGTCCTCCCTGTACCGAAAGTAAGCATCCTAGGACCGGTTTCGGGGTTTCACCCCTCATCAGCCAGGATAGTTTGAATCCAGTGGTACAGTGAGCCTGGGGCCCACGTCTGGGCATAACCGGCGCACTTAGGGCAAGAAAGCAAAAGACACACAATTGATGGACGGAATGCAGAACAAATCAAAACATTCACCCCTAGTCAAGAGATCTGGGTTAAATCCATCTTTCTTTTGCTCACCATGCTACCCCTGTTTATACCTGGCCATATGCAAATCAGTCTTGACCCTGTGCCTCATGGGAACAGGCCAGCCCGAACTGTCAAGTCAGCTCCTCCCTGGACCGGAAGCAGCCATCCTAGGACCAGTTTCGGGGTTTCAACCCTCATCAGCCAGGATAGCTTGAATCCAGTGGCACAGCGAGCCCAGGACCCACGTCTGGGCATACCCGGCGCACTTAGGGCAAGAAACCAAAAGACACACAATTGATGGATGGAATGCAGAACAAATCAAAACATTCAACACCAGTCAAGAGACCTGGGCTAAATCCATCTTTCTTTTGCTCACCATGCCACCCCAGTTTAGACCTGGCCATATGCAAATCAGTCCTGACCCTGTGCCTCATAGGAACAGGCCAGCCCGAACTGCCAAGCCAGGTCCTCCCTGGACCGGAAGCAAGCATCCTAGGACCGGTTTTGGGGTTTCGCCCCTCAACAGCCATAATAGTTTGAATCCAGTAGCAGAGTGAGCCCGGGACCCACGTCTGGGCATACCCGGCGCACTTAGGGCAAGAAAGCAAAAGTCACACAATTGATGGACGGAATGCAGAACAAATCAAAACATTCACCACCAGTCAAGAGATCTGGGTTAAATCCATCTTCCTTTGCTCACCATGCCACCCCAGTTTAGACCTGGCCATATGCAAATCAGTCTTGACCCTGTGCCTCATGGGAAGCGGCCAGCCCAAACTGCAAAGCCAGGTCCTACCTGGACCGGAAGCAAGCATCCTAGGACTGGTTTTGGGGATTCACCCCTCATCAGCCAGGATAGCTTGAATCCAGTGGCACAGTGAGCCCGGGACCCACGTCTGGGCATACCCGGCGCACTTAGGGCAAGAAATCAAATGACACACAAGTGATGGACGGAATGCAGAACAAATCAAAACATTCACCCCCTGTCAAGAGATCTGGGTTAAATCCATCTTTCTTTTGCTCACCATGCCGCCCCAGTTTAGACCTAGCCATATGCAAATCAGTCTTGACCCTGTGCCTCATGGGAACAGGCCAGCCCAATTTGCCAAGCCAGGTCCTCCTTGGACCGGAAGCAAGCATCCTAGGACCAGTTTCGGGGTTTAACCCCTCATCAGCCAGGATAGCTTGAATCCAGTGGCACAGTGAGCCCGGGACCCACGTCTGGTCATTCCCGGCGCACTTAGGGCAAGAAAGCAAAAGACACACTATTGATGGACAGAATGCAGAACAAATCAAAACATTCACCCCCAGTCAAGAGATCAGGGTTAAATCCATCTTTCTTTTGCTCACCATGCCACCCTAGTTTAGACCTGGCCATATGCAAATCAGTCTTGACCCTGTGCCTCATGGGATCAGGCCAGCATGAACTGCCAAGCCAGGTCCTCCCTGGACCGGAAGCAAGCATCCTAGGACCGGTTTCGGGCTTTCACCCTCATCAGCCAGGATAGCTTGAATCCAGTGGCACAGTGAGCCCGGGACCCACGTCTGGGCATACCCGGCGCACTTAGGGCAAGAAACTAAAAGACACACAATTGATGGATGGAATGCAGAACAAATCAAAACATTTACCACCAATCAAGAGACCTGGGTTAAATCCATATTTCTTTTGCTCACTATGCCACCCCAGTTTAGAACTGGCCATATGCAAATCAGTCTTGACCCTGTGCCTCATGGGAACAGGCCAGCCCAAACTGCCAAGCCAGGTCCTCCCTGGACCGAAAGTAAGCATCCTAGGACCGGTTTCGGGGTTTTACCCCTCATCAGCCAGGATAGTTTGAATCCAGTGGCAGAGTGACCCCGGGACCCACGTCTGGGCACACCCGGCACATTTAGGGCAAGAAAGCAAAAGGCACACAATTGATGGATGGAATGCAGAACAAATCAAAACATTCACCCCTAGTCAAGAGATCTGGGTTAAATCCATCTTTCTTTTGCTCACCATGCTACCCCTGTTTATACCTGGCCATATGCAAATCAGTCTTGACCCTGTGCCTCATGGGAACAGGCCAGCCCGAACTGTCAAGTCAGCTCCTCCCTGGACCGGAAGCAGCCATCCTAGGACCAGTTTCGGGGTTTCACCCCTCATCAGCCAGGATAGCTTGAATCCAGTGGCACAGCGAGCCCAGGACCCACGTCTGGGCATACCCGGCGCACTTAGGGCAAGAAACCAAAAGACACACAATTGATGGATGGAATGCAGAACAAATCAAAACATTCAACACCAGTCAAGAGACCTGGGCTAAATCCATCTTTCTTTTGCTCACCATGCCACCCCAGTTTAGAACTGGCCATATGCAAAATAGGTCTTGACACTGTGCCTCATGGGAACAGGCCAGCCCAAACTGCCAAGCCAGGTCCTCCCTGTACCGAAAGTAAGCATCCTAGGACCGGTTTCGGGGTTTCACCCTCATCAGCCAGGATAGTTTGAATCCAGTGGTACAGTGAGCCTGGGGCCCACGTCTGGGCATAACCGGCGCACTTAGGGCAAGAAAGCAAAAGACACACAATTGATGGACGGAATGCAGAACAAATCAAAACATTCACCCCCAGTCAAGAGATCTGGGTTAAATTCATCTTTCTGTTGCTCACCATGCCACCCCAGTTTAGACCTGGCCATATGCAAATCAGACTTGACCCTCTGCCTCATGGGAAGCGGCCAGCCCGAACTGCAAAGCCAGGTCCTACCTGGACCGGAAGCAAGCATCCTAGGACCAGTTTCGGGGTTTCACCCTCATCAGCCAGGATAGCTTGAATCCAGTGGCACAGTGAGCGCGGGACCCACGTCTGGGCATTCCCGGCGCACTTAGGGCAAGAAAGCAAAAGACACACTATTGATGGACAGAATGCAGAACAAATCAAAACATTCACCCCCAGTCAAGAGATCAGGGTTAAATCCATATTTCTTTTGCTCACCATGCCACCCTAGTTTAGACCTGGCCATATGCAAATCAGTCTTGACCCTGTGCCTCATGGGATCAGGCCAGCCTGAACTGCCAAGCCAGGTCCTCCCTGGACCGGAAGCAAGCATCCGAGGACCGGTTTCGGGGTTTCACCCCTCATCAGCCAGGATAGCTTGAATCCAGTGGCACAGGGAGCCCGGGACCCACGTCTGGGTATACCTGGCGCACTTAGGGCAAGAAAGCAAAAGACACACAATTGATGGACGGAATGCAGAACAAATCAAACCATTCACCCCCAGTCAAGAGATCTGGGTTAAATCCATCTTTCTTTTGCCCACCATGCCACCCCAGTTTAGACCTGGCCATATGCAAATCAGTCTTGACCCTGTGCCTCATGGGAACAGGCCAGCCCAATTTGCCAAGCCAGGTCCTCCTTGGACCGGAAGCAAGCATGCTAGGACCAGTTTCGAGGTTTCACCCCTCATCAGCCAGGATAGCTTGAATCCAGTGGCACAGTGAGCCCGGGAACCACGTCTGGGCATTCCCGGCGCACTTAGGGCAAGAAAGCAAAAGACACAATATTGATGGACAGAATGCAGAACAAATCAAAACATTCACCCCCAGTCAAGAGATCTGGGTTAAATTCATCTTTCTTTTGCTCACCATGCCACCCTAGTTTAGACCTGGCCATATGCAAAACAGTCTTGACCCTGTGCCTCATGGGATCAGGCCAGCCTGAACTGCCAAGCCAGGTCCTCCCTGGACCGGAAGCAAGCATCCTAGGACCGGTTTGGGGTTTCACCCCTCATCAGCCAGGATAGCGTGAATCCAGTGGCACAGTGAGCCCCGGACCCACGTCTGGGTATACCCGGCTCACTTAGGGCAAGAAAGCAAAAGACACATGTTGGACTTGGCCCTTTTTGGCAGGTTCACCCCTGAACTTTTTGCCTTGTCTGTAACCTGGTGTTGGTGATTTTAGGCCCATGGGCACTTTAGCACTGTGGCCCAGTGTAAAGTGCGTGCGCTCTCTGTGTACGTGTGGTGAGATTGTCCTGCCCTCCCATAGGAATGCATGGGGGATAAGTGTGTCTATGGTAATTCCTGTTATGAGAGGGGCAGTGTGGTCAAGTTTAGTATGTCTGAATTCGTGGGAATAAATGCTGCGCAATGGTGTGCGCAGATTTATGGTGACTGGTGGAGAAATGCCACTTCTAGAAGTTGGCATTTCTGTGTGCTATGTGTCTGCCTGCCTGATGTGAATTGCATGTCTGGCTTTGTGAGTGACAGGGGCTGGGAGGTGTGTGTGGCTCCAGGAGGGGCAGGGTGAGTCAGCGCTAGGCTGAATGGGACACCTGGGCTAAGGGTAGTGGGAGGAGTAATCCCCTGGCTCTGAATAGGACTGTGCCCAGGCTGTACAATGCTGGCTCCGCCCCCTGTGGTGTGTCTGATCACTGAGCCCCCACCTGACAAAGGGAAGAGGATCTTGGCAAAACAAAGTGCTCCAAATCCCCCCTAAACCAGTTCTTACTGGCATCCCCAAGCCCTGTGCTGTGACAAAAAGGAAAAGGGTGTATAAAACAAGGGGCTGTGACCCCATGTTTGCTGTTCACTTCTTGTTCCTGTACTCGTGGGGGCTTGCTGCTGCTGGGGCCCAGGAGGAACCGCCATGGGGGCTGCCTCCCTGCTGGAGGTCCCTGTGTGCTGGCCTCCCTGGGCCCAGCTATGCCCCTGAAACTCTCATGGACCTTTTTGCTAAGGAGCTGTGGCTCCTAGCCCCCGTGTGCGCTTTCTTTCAAATCCTCTAGGAGAGGGGAGCGCTGGAGCCTAGCAGCGTCGAGCTGCCCATCGCCCCTGGGGGAATCCCCAGCGTAGGGATTCCCCCACATTGCCGTGATCGAGCGGGTGCCCACCCCGCTTATTTTTATATTTTACTTGCGAGTGCCCACCCCGCTTATGCCGCTATTTAAATAGCAGGGGCCCACCCTGCTTTATATTTTAAATCTAGAGGGAGCCTACCCCTCATTGCCGCCAAGAAGAAATCACCGCCGCGGCCCGATCGCTGCACAGGAAGTCAGGCAACCTTGCCTGGGACGTGGGCGGGGCCGGTGACGTCAGCCGGAGCCTCGGAGGCTCCACTTCCGCTTCCCCCGGCTGGGGTGAAGCCGTGCAGAGACTTGCGGGCCGGATCAAGAGTCCCGGGTCCCAGGAGGGGGCCTGGGTGAAGAGAGGAGATCGGAGCAGAGTCCCGTCCCGCCGAGGAGACCAGAGGAGTCCTGCCCGCAGTCCAGAGAGAGGAGACCTCTTCCTCCGTCCCGAGTCCTGGTGAGTGGAGTGGGCTCCATGTGTGTCTTTGGGGTGCCGATCGAGGCACAGTATCTGAGCGGCCCCACCTGGCAGAGGGCCGCTCCAACGATGGTGGCAATTCTGGTGTGTGTCGGGGCACATTGCCGGTGCCCTCCCCTTGGGTCGCTTCGTGTTGGCACAGTGAGTGCCTAGTCCTGAGCGGACCCGCCAGAGGGCGGGCCGCTCCAACGTGGGGCACAGTTATTCTTATAGCCTGCGTGGCTCCAACGATGGGCATATTTATAGTAAAAAATGGCCCAGAGGGGCCCATGCTTTCCCCCCCTTTGTGTGGCCAGTCCTCCACAGCTGCCCCATCTGCTAGAGGGCAGCTGCAACATCGAGGGGATAATTCCAGGCCAGAGATGCCAGTGGGGGTCCCCAGATCGGAGCACATTGTCGGTGCTCGTGCTCCTGCCAGTGGGCACATTTGTTTTCAGGGCACAGTCGGTGCCAGTGCCCCTCATTCGATATTGCCAGCTGCACAGCACTTAGTGCCAGCTGCAACGTGTAGGCACAGTTCTTTGGGGGCAGGTGTTGAGAGATAGGAGTGAGATGCACTCCTTTGCCCTAAGCGCAATGGCGTGCTTGCTGATTCTGCTGCACTGGCAGCGCCCTGACATTCTGGACACAGGGCATTTGAGCCCCTTTGAGAAGACCAGTTGGCCAGGGGAATGTTAGGTTAATAGGGCGCCAGGCCCTAATGTGATTTATGTGGTAATGTGATTGTGGTGCTAGGAATTGTGATTCATGTAGTATGATTTACGCACCCTGTGTTATACCTCTAACTGTGGTTTATGTATGAGGTTATTTGCATACTGTGGTTTATGCTAGTGAGATGATTCTCTACTGTGAGTTTTACCCCTAATGTGAGTTATGCTTAAGGTTAGGGTCTAAGATATTAGACTGATGAGGTTTGCGCAGAATGTAATTCGCGCCTAATGTGATACTGTGCATAATGTGGTTTATGTTACAGGCTGATGCTGAGTACAGTGGTTACCAGTGATTACTGGTTGTACGTTTATGATGTGTGCTACATTTATTATAAGCGCTACATTTACTAAGTTTGCTTTGTGCAGGTTCTGACAGTGGTCCAGTTGGCCCTGTCAGGTGTAAATAATCCCTTGTAAATATGACCTAGTGACAGGTGGCACCATGTATATTATGTGAGTACTATTCTAATGTGTTATGATAATACAAAGGCTATTTTTGATATAACCTTGTGTGGAGTTCTTTTTGTAGTGTGCCTGGTATGTTGTTGCTGTGTGCGTGCGCCAACGCTTTACGCATTGCCTCCGGGATAAGCCTGACTGCTCGTGCCAAGCTACCAAGGGGGTGAGCAGGGGTTATCTTTTGCGTGTAACTCCCTCACCCTGACTAGAGTGGTGGTCTCTGCCTGGCTTTGGCGCAAGCCTTAGCCAACCAGAGATCCCATTTCTAACATTGGTTGTCAGCGGTGGGGATTAGGACTTGCGTTTGCGCAGTACCACAGTGACAACTGGCTGCATTACAAAGCTCTGCATTTTAGATAGTCACATGGAAAGGGATTATTGTTTCTGAGTTTGTTTTAAGAGTCATTTCTTTGAAATGTGTTTTATTTCACTATGAGTTGGGGGTCCTGCCAAGAACAGAAACCAGAGAATCTGGAGGAGTGACTGCCCTTGTGCAGACTGCTATCTTGGGTTGGCCTAAAGCTGAAGGAGTGACTCCCCTTGTGCCATCGTGCTGGTTCTTGGGTTGACCTGATGCTGAAGGAGTGACTGCCCCTGTGCTGTCTGCTGGTTCTAGGGTTGGCCTACAGTGGTAACTTAATTGGCATGGAGTAACTGGCTCGGGAGGGTAGATTATCCCCTAAGTGCAGTTTTGGTTCTGGAATCTCCAGTAAGGGTGGGATCCAGTGGTGGCAGCAATATGAAGTCCAGTGCAGGAAGTCCCATTCCCAGTTCCCAGAGTATGGTACCTGGTTCCCAGTAAGAGGGGGATAGGTTGAGATTCAGGGGCAGTAAGATACTGTCTCACCAGTTTGGGGGGGGGCGTATGTGGATGAGTGGGGTGTTGCACTGGACGCTTGGGTGTGAGTTCTCTGAAATAAGGAGCTTGCATGGGGGAGTGACCCTACAGGAATGGTGCAGGTGTCTCTCAACCCGCGTGGCGGAGATGGTTCAGAGGAACACAACTAGGTACCGTTATAGTGAGGAGGTTGCAAGGCCTCACATCATGTCCTGCGAGGAAGGTGTGAGACTGGGCCGTATTCCGAGCCTCAACCTCAGTCTCCAGTACTGGATGGTTCTTCGATGGAACACCAGGAAAGGAACCTAGTCTGTCCTGTTGGACTGTTCTGTGTGGGGGATCTCCCTGTGTTAGAGGATCTGAAGAGGCATTGGGGAGTGATTCCAACAAGAGTGGCTCGGGTATCTTCCGGTCCTGTGTGGTGGAAGAGGTTCAGTGTAGCCCAGCTAGGTCCCAGTGTAGCAGGAGGGGTGTAGGGGCTCACGTCCTGACTCAGAGGAGAAGGAGTGAGTGTGGGCTGTGTCCCAAGGTGCCCGAAACCCAGTCCCAGGGCCTGGATGGTTTCTTCAGGGAACACCAGGTCGGGGGCCTATGCTGTACTTGTAGGCCATTTGAGGAGGATCTCCCAGTGTCTGTAACCAGAGCTCCAGCGATCCTGGTGTCTGGCAGTGCCACTCCTAAGTGGAGGGTGCAGAAGTCCAGAGTGAGGGGTGAGAGGGGGAAAGAGTCCCCAGTGGAAGAGCCAGTGGGTCAGGGGCCAGCCAGAAGGGCTGAGTCGCCAATGATTGGCCATGGTGACGCCACTTCTGTCCTGGGGAATCTGCACGCACTGTCAGATGGACAGGAGGTCGTGAGATCTG
This sequence comes from Calotriton arnoldi, assembly GCA_963921515.1. Taxonomy (NCBI): domain Eukaryota; kingdom Metazoa; phylum Chordata; class Amphibia; order Caudata; family Salamandridae; genus Calotriton; species Calotriton arnoldi. The sequence continues at coordinate 69,592 of CAWUFW010009876.1, forward strand.
CGCCAGGCAGACTGTCACACGACACATTAGTTATGTGTCACCCTCGTGGGGGGCATGCGTGCTCCCCATGAAGTCCTGGTTCGCCGGGCATCTGACCAAAGGGTATAGTCCCTGGGTTGGGGAGCCAGGAGCAGGTGTTTCCTGACCTGGACAGCAGGGCGGCTGTAATCAGTGTCCTGGCCGGTTTGCCTTCTAGGGGGTACCACTCCAGTTGGGAGGGTATCGGACTCTGGAAGGGGGTGCAGAGGGAGGGAGTACCTGCCTCTGACCCCGGTGCATCCAGTGAATGTAGATCCCAGGTGGTAGACCATTTGATGGAGAGAGGTCCTGAACTGGCGGGAGAGTTGTATTCTGGAGGGTGCTTCTCCTGGGAGAGTGCGCAACCCCAGAAGTAGAGGTAGGGTGAGGAGACGCTTTGCCCGTGACCTCTGGTCAGCCTGAGGGTGCGGACCCTAGGTTGAAGGATCAGTGGTAGTTTGGAACTACACTGAGAAGGGAGAGTGGAGAATGGCTATTGGATGCCAGGGGTTACTGCCCCCACTCTGTGGATTGGCAAGGACCAGTGACGTCTGGGTGGCCTTGGGCCTGGTCCTGGCCGTGGACAACTAAGGAGTACCAGTGGGATAGCCTATTTGGGCATGAGAGGTTTTTTTTCAGAGGGAACCACATGGGTTCAGAGTGGCGTAGAACCGGAGGGTGTCCCTGCAGTGCGGGCCCGCGCCCGTGTTCTATCGCCCCAAGCAGGGAAGCCCATCACAGTGGTGATTGGTCTGCCCTGCGTTTTGGCTGGAACTTGTGTTGAACTTGGCCCTTTTTGGCAGGTTCACCCGTGAACTTTTTGCCTTGTCTGTAACCTGGTGTTGGTGATTTTAGGCCTCTGGGCACTTTAGCACTGTGGCCCAGTGTAAAGTGCGTGCGCTCTCTGTGTACGTGTGGTGAGATTGGCCTGCCCTCCCATAGGAATGCACGGGGGATAAGTGTGTCTATGGTAATTCCTGTTATGAGAGGGGCAGTGTGGTCAAGTTTAGTATGTCTGAATTCGTGAGAATAAATGCTGCGCAATGGTGTGCGCAGATTTATGGTGACTGGTGGAGAAATGCCACTTCTAGAAGTTGGCATTTCTGTGTGCTATGTGTCTGCCTGCCTGATGTGAATTGCATGTCTGGATTTGTGAGTGACAGGGGCTGGGAGGTTTGTGTGGCTCCAGGAGGGGCAGGGTGAGTCAGCGCTAGGCTGAATGGGACACCTGGGCTAAGGGTAGTGGGAGGAGTAATCCCCTGACTCTGAATAGGACTGTGCCCAGGCTGTACAATGCTGGCTCCGCCCCCTGTGGTGTGTCTGATCACTGAGCCCCCACCTGACAAAGGGAAGAAGAGCTTGGCAAAACAAAGTGCTCCAAATCCCCCCTAAACCAGTTCTTACTGGCATCCCCAAGCCCTGTGCTGTGACACAAAGGAAAAGGGTGTATAAAAGAAGGGGCTGTGACCCCATGTTTGCTGTTCACTTCTTGTTCCTGTACTCGTGGGGGCTTGCTGCTGCTGGGGCCCAGGTGGAACCGCCATGGGGGCTGCCTCCCTGCTGGAGGGCCCTGTGTGCTGGCCTCCCTGGGCCCAGTTATGCCCCTGAAACTCTCATGGACCTTTTTGCTAAGGAGCTGTGGCTCCTAGCCCCCGTGTGCACTTTCTTTCAAATCCCCTAGGAGAGGGGAGTGCTGGAGCCTAGCAGCGTTGAGCTGCCCATCGCTCCTGAGGGAATCCCCAGCGTAGGGATTCCCCCCACATTGCCGTGATCGAGCGGGTGCCCACCCAACTTATTTTTATATTTTACTTGCGGGTGCCCACCCCGCTTATGCCGCTATTTAAATAGCAGGGGCCCACCCTGCTTTATATTTTAAATCTCGAGGGAGCCTACCCCTCATTGCCGCCAAGAAGAAATCACCGCCGCGGCCTGATCGCTGCACAGGAAGTCAGGCAACCTTGCCTGGGACGTGGGCGGGGCCGGTGGCGTCATCCGGGGCCTCGGAGGCTCCACTTCCGCTTCTCCCGGCCGGGGAGAAGCCATGCAGAGACTCGCGGGCCGGATCGAGAGTCCCGGGTCCCAGGAGGGGGCCCGGGTGAAGAGAGGAGATCGGAGCAGAGCCCCGTCCCGCCGAGGAGACCAGAGGAGTCCTGCCCGCAGTCCAGAGAGAGGAGATTTCTTCCTCCGTCCCGAGTCCCGGTGAGTGGAGGGGGCTCCATGTGTGTCTTTGGGGTGCCGATCGAGGCACAGTATCTGAGCGGCCCCGCCTGGCAGAGGGCCGCTCCAACGATGGTGGTAATTCTGGTGTGTGTCGGGGCACATTGTCGGTGCCCTCCCTCTGGGTCGCTTCGTGTTGGCACAGTGAGTGCCTAGTCCGGAGCGGACCTGCCAGAGGGCGGGCCGCTCCAACGTGGGGCACAGTTATTCTTAGAGCCTGCGTGGCTCCAACAATGGGCATATTTATAGTAAAAAAGGGCCCAGAGGGGCCCATGCTTTCCCCCCCTTTGTGTGGCCACTCCTCCACAGCTGCCCTGTCTGCTAGAGGGAAGCTGCAACGTCGAGGGGATAATTCCAGGCCAGAGATCCCAGTGGGGGTCCCCAGATCGGAGCACATTGTCGGTGCTCGTGCTCCTGCCAGTGGGCACATTTGTTTTCAGGGCACAGTCGGTGCCAGTGCCCCTCATTCGGTATTCCCAGCTGCGCAGCACTTAGTGCCAGCTGCAACGTGTAGGCACAGTTCTTTGGGGGCAGGTGTTGAGAGATAGGAGTGAGATGCACTCCTTTGCCCTAGCGCAATGGCGCGCTTGCTGATTCTGCTGCATTGGCAGCGCCCTGACATTCTGGACACAGGGCATGTGAGCCCCTTTGAGAAGGCCAGTTGGCCAGGGGAATGTTAGGTTACTAGGGCGCCAGGCCCTAATGTGATTTATGTGCTAATGTGATTGTGGTGCTAGGAAATGTGATTCATGTAGTATGATTTAGGCACCCTGTGTTATACCTCTAACTGTGGTTTATGTATGAGGTTATTTGCATACTGTGGTTTATGCTAGTGAGATGATTCTCTACTGTGAGTTTTACCCCTAATGTGAGTTATGCTTAGGAGGTTAGGGTCTAAGATATTAGACTGATGAGGTTGGCGCAGAATGTAATTCGCGCCTAATGTGAATCTGTGCATAATGTGGTTTATGTTACAGGCTGATGCTGAGTACAGTGGTTACCAGTGATTACTGGTTGTACGTTTATGATGTGTGCTACATTTATTATAAGTGCTACATTTACTAAGTTCGCTTTGTGCAGGTTCTCACAGTGGTCCAGTTGGCCCTGTCAGGTGTAAATAATCCCTTGTAAATATGACCTAGTGACAGGTGGCACCATGTATATTATGTGAGTACTATTCTAATGTGTTATGATAATACAAAGGCTATTTTTGATATACCCTTGGGTGGAGTTCTTTTTTGTAGTGTGCCTGGTATGTTGTTGCTGTGTGCGTGCGCCAACGCTTTACACATTGCCTCCGGGATAAGCCTGACTGCTCGTGCCAAGCTACCAAGGGGGTGAGCAGGGGTTGTCTTTGGCGTGTAACTCCCTCACCCTGACTAGAGTGGTGGTCTCTGCCTGGCTTTGGAGCAAGCCTTAGCCAACCAGAGATCCCATTTCTAACAACACACAATTGATGGACGGAATGCAGAACAAATCAAACCATTCACCCCCAGTCAAGAGATCTGGGTTAAAACCATCTTTCTTTTGCTCACCATGCCACCCCAGTTTAGAACTGGCCATATGCAAATCAGTCTTGACACTGTGCCTCAGGGGAACAGGCCAGCCCGAACTGCCAAGCCAGGTCCTCCCTGGACCGGAAGCAAGCATCCTAGGACCGGTTTTGGGGTTTCACCCCTCATCAGCCAGGATAGCTTGAATCTAGTGGCACAGTGAGCCTGGGACCCACGTCAGGGCATACCCGGCGCACTTAGGGCAAGAAAGCAAAAGACACACAATTGATGGACAGAATGCAGAACAAATCAAAACATTCACCCCCAGTCAAGAGATCTGGGTTAAATCCATCTTTCTGTGCTCACCATGCCACCCCAGTTTAGACCTGGCCATATGCAAATCAGTCTTGACCCTGTGCCTCATGGGAACAGGCCAGCCCGAACTGCCAAGCCAGGTCCTCCCTGGACTGGAAGCAAGCATCCTAGGACCGGTTTTGGGGTTTCACCCCTCATCAGCCAGGATAGTTTAAATCCAGTGGCACAGTGAGCCCGGGACCTACGTCGGGGCATACCCGGCGCACTTAGGGCAACAAAGCAAAAGACACACAATTGATGGACGGAATGCAGAACAAATCAAAACATTCACCCCCAGTCAAGAGATCTGAGATAAATCCATCTTTCCTTTGCTGACCATGCTGCCTCTGTTTAGACCCGGCCATGTGCAAATCAGTCTTGACCCTGTGCCTCTTGGGAACAGGCCAGCCCGAACTGCCAAGTCAGGTCCTCCTTAGACCGGAAGCAAGCATCCTAGGACCAGTTTCGGGCTTTCGCCTCTCAACAGCCATAATAGCTTGAATCCAGTAGCACAGTGAGCCCGGGACCCATGTCAGGGCATACCCGGCGCACTTAGGGCAAGAAAGCAAAAGACACACAATTGATGGGCAGAATGCAGAACAAATCAAAACATTCACCCCCAGTCAAGAGATCTGGGTTAAATCCATCTTTTTTGCTCACCATGGCACCCCATTTTAGACCTGGCCATATGCAAATCAGTCTTGGCCCTGTGCCTCATGGGAACAGGCCAGGCCGAACTGCCAAGCCAGGTCCTCCCTGAACCAGAAGCAAGCATCCTAGGACCGGTTTCGGGGATTCACCCCTCATCAGCCAGGATAGCTTGAATCCAGTGGCACAGTGAGCCCGGGACCCACGTCTGGGCATACCCGGCGCACTTAGGGCAAGAAAGCAAAAGACACACAATTGATGGACAGAATGCAGAACAAATCAAAACATTCACCCCCAGTCAAGAGATCTGGGTTAAATCCATCTTTCTGTGCTCACCATGCCACCCCAGTTTAGACCTGGCCATATGCAAATCAGTCTTGACCCTGTGCCTCATGGGAACAGGTCAGCCCGAACTGCCAAGCCAGGTCCTCCCTGGACCGGAAGCAAGCATCCTAGGACCGGTTTCGGGGTTTCACCCCTCATCAGCCAGGATAGTTTGAATCGAGTGGCACAGAGAGCCCGAGACCCACGTCTAGGCTTACCCGGCGCACTTAGGTCAAGAAAGCAAAAGACACACAATTGATGGACGGAATGCAGAACAAATCAAAACATTCACCCCCAGTCAAGAGATCTGGGTTAAATCCATCTTACTTTTGCTCACCATGCCACCCCAGTTTAGACCTGGCCATATGTAAATCAGTCCTTACCCTGTGCCTCATGCGAACATGCCATCCCGAACTCCCAAGCCAGGACCTCCCTGGACCGGAAGTAAGCATCCTAGGACCGGTTTCGGGGCTTCACCCCTCAACAGCCAGGATAGTTTGAATCCAGTGGCACAGTGAGCCCGGGACCCACATCTGGGCATACCCGGCGCACTTAGGGCAAGAAAGCAAAAGACACACAATTGATGGACAGAATGCAGAACAAATCAAAACATTCACCCCCAGTCAAGAGATCTGGGTTAAATCCATCTTTCTGTGCTCACCATGCCACCCCAGTTTAGACCTGGCCATATGCAAATCAGTCTTGACCCTCTGCCTCATGGGAACAGGCCAGCCCGAACTTCCAAGCCAGGTCCTCCCTGGACCGGAAGCAAGCATCCTAGGACCGGTTTCGGGGTTTCACCCCTCATCAGCCAGGATAGCTTGAATTGAGTGGCACAGAGAGCCGGAGACCCACATCTAGGCTTACCCAGCGCACTTAGGTCAAGAAAGCAAAAGACACACAATTGATGGACGGAATGCAGAACAAATCAAAACATTCACCCCCAGTCAAGAGATCTGGGCTAAATCCATCTTTCTTTTGCTCACCATGCCACCCCAGTTTAGACCTGGCCATATGTAAATCAGTCCTTACCCTGTGCCTCATGGGAACATGCCATCCCGAACTCCCAAGCCAGGTCCTCCCTGGACCGGAAGCAAGCATCCTAGGACCGGTTTCGGGGCTTCACCCCTCATCAGCCAGGATAGTTTGAATCCAGTGGCACAGTGAGCCCGGGACCTACGTCTGGGCATACCCGGCGCACTTAGGGCAACAAAGCAAAAGACACACAATTGATGGACGGAATGCAGAACAAATCAAAACATTCACCCCCAGTCAAGATATCTGGGTTAAATCCATCTTTCCTTTGCTCACCATGCTGCCCCTGTTTAGACCTGGCCATATGCAAATCAGTCTTGAACCTGTGCCTCTTGGGAACAGGCCAGCCCAAACTGCCAAGTCAGGTCCTCCTTGGACCGGAAGCAAGCATCCTAGGACCAGTTTCGGGGTTTCACCCCTCATCAGCCAGGATAGCTTGAATCCAGCAGCACAGCGAGCCCTGGACCCACGTCTGGGCATACCCGGCGCACTTAGGGCAAGAAACCAAAAGACACACAATTGATGGATGGAATGCAGAACAAATCAAAACATTCACCACCAGTCAAGAGACCTGGGTTAAATCCATCTTTCTTTTGCTCACCATGCCACCCCAGTTTAGAACTGGCCATATGCAAAATAGGTCTTGTCCCTGTGCCTCATGGGAACAGGCCAGCCCAAACTGCCAAGCCAGGTCCTCCCTGTACCGAAAGTAAGCATCCTAGGACTGGTTTCGGGGTTTCACCCCTCATCAGCAAGGATAGTTTGAATCCAGTGGCACAGTGAGCCCGGGACCCACGTCTGGGCATACCTGGCGCACTTAGGGCAAGAAAGCAAAAGACACACAATTGATGGACGGAATGCAGAACAAATCAAAACATTCACCCCCAGTCAAGAGATCTGGGTTAAATCCATCTTTCTTTTGCTCACCATGCCACCCCAGTTTAGACCTGACCATAGGCAAATCAGTCTTGACCCTGTACCTCATGGGAACAGGCCAGCCCGAACTGTCAAGCCAGGTCCTCCCTGGACCGGAAGCAAGCATCCTAGGACCGGTTTCGGGGTTTCACCCCTCATCAGCCAGGATAGCTTGAATCCAGTGGCACAATGAGCTCGGGACCCACGTCTGGGCATACCCAGTGCACTTAGGGCAAGAAAGCAAAAGACAAACAATTGATGGACGGAATGCAGAACAAATCAAAACATTCACCACCAGTCAAGAGATCTGGGTTAAATCCATATTACTTTTAACCACCATGCCACCCCAGTTAAGACCTGGCCATATGCAAATCAGTCTTGACCCTGTGCCTCATGGGAACAGACCAGCCCGATTTGCCAAGCCAGGTCCTCCTTGGACCGGAAGCAAGCATCCTAGGACCGGTTTCGGGATTGCACCCCTCATCAGCCAGGATAGCTTGAATCCAGTGGCACAGTGAGCCCGGGACCCATGTCTGGGCATACCCGGCGCACTTAGGGCAAGAAAGCAAAAGACACACAATTGATGGACAGAATGCAGAATGAATCAAAACATTCACCCCCACTCAAGAGATCTGGGTTAAATCCATCTTTCTTTTGCTCACCATGCCACCCTAGTAGAGACCTGCCCATATGCAAATCAGTCTTGACCCTGTGCCTCATGAGATTAGGCCAGCCCAAACTGCCAAGCCAGGTCCTCCCTGGACCGGAAGCAAGCATCCTAGGACCGGTTTCGGGGTTTCACCCCTCATCAGCCATGATAGCTTGAATCCAGTGGCATAGTGAGCCCGGGACCCACGTCTGGGCATTCCCGGCGCACTTAGGGCAAGAAAGCAAAAGACACATAATTGATGTACAGATGCAGAGCAAATCAAAACATTCACCCCCAGTCAAGAGATCTGGGTTAAATCCATCTTTCTTTGCTCACCATGCCATCCCAGTGTAGACCTGGCCATATGCAAATCAGTCTTGACCCTGTGCCTCATGGGAACAGGCCAGCCCGAACTGCCAAGCCAGGTCCTCTCTGGACCGGAAGCAAGCATCCTAGGACCGGTTTCGGGGTTTCACCCCTCATCAGCCAGGATAGCTTGAATCCAGTGGCACAGGGAGCCCGGAACCCACGTCTAGGCATACCCGGCGCACTTAGGTCAAGAAAGCAAAAGACACACAATTGATGGACGGAATACAGAACAAATCAAAACATTCACCCCCAGTCAAGAGATCTGGGTTAAATCCATCTTTCTTTTGCTCACCATGCCACCCCAGTTTAGACCTGGCCATATGCAAATCAGTCCTGACCCTGTGCCTCATGGGAACAGGCCAGGCCGAACTGCCAAGCCAGGTCCTCCCTGGACCGGAAGCAAGCATCCTAGGACCGGTTTCGGGGATTCACCCCTCATCAGCCAGGATAGCTTGTATCCAGTGGCACAGTGAGCCCGGGACCCATGTCTGGGCATACCCAGCGCACTTAGGGCAAGAAAGCAAAAGACACACAATTGATGGACAGATGCAGAACAAATCAAAACATTCACCCCCAGTCAAGAGATCTGGGTTAAATCCATTTTTCTTTTGCTCACCATGCCACCCCAGTTTAGACCTGGCCATATGCAAATCAGTCTTGACCCTGTGCCTCATGGGAACAGGCCAGCCCGAACTGCCAAGCCAGGTCCTCTCTGGACCGGAAGCAAGCATCCTAGGACCGGTTTCGGGGTTTCACCCCTCATCAGCCAGGATAGCTTGAATCTAGTGGCACAGTGAGCCCGGGACCCACGTCAGGGCATACCAGGTGCACTTAGGGCAAGAAAGCAAAAGACACACAATTGATGGACAGAATGCAGAACAAATCAAAACATTCTCCCCCAGTCAAGAGATCTGGGTTAAATCCATTTTTTTTGCTCACCATGCCACCCCAGTTTAGACCTGGCCATATGCAAATCAGTCTTGACCCTGTGCCTCATGGGAACAGGCCAGGCCGAACTGCCAAGTCAGGTCCTCCCTGGACCGGAAGCAAGCATCCTAGGACCGGTTTCGGGGTTTCACCCCTCATCAGCCAGGATAGCTTGAATCCAGTGGCACAGGGAGCCCGGGACCCACATCTAGGCATACCCGGCGCACTTAGGTCAAGAAAGCAAAAGACACACAATTGATGGACGGAATGCAGAACAAATCAAAACATTCACCTCCAGTCAAGAGATCTGGGTTAAATCCATCTTTCTTTTGCTCACCATGCCACCCCAGTTCAGACCTGGCCATATGCAAATCAGTCTTGACCCTGTGCCTCATGGGAACAGGCCAGCCCGAACTGCCAAGCCAGGTCCTCCCTGGACCGGAAGCAAGCATCCTAGGACCGGTTTCTGGGATTCACCCCTCATCAGCCCGGATAACTGGTCCTAGGATGCTTGTTTCCAGTCCATGGAAGACCTGGCTTGGCAGTTCGGGCTGGACTGTTCCCATTGGGCGCAGGGTCAAGACTGATTTGCATAAGGCTGGGTTCAAACTGGAATGGCATGGGGAGCAAAAAAACGATGGACTTAGGCCCAGATCTCTGTACTGGGGTGAATGTATGACATTGTTCTACATTCTGTCCATCAATTGGCCTTTTTGCATCAATAACTCTGAGGGCATATGTGCCCAGTTCAATGCATACGTTGCAGAACGTGTCCCGGAGATTCGCAATCTTCAGGTGCACCAGCATTGGCATGGAAAGCTATGTCAGTGGCCAGAGTTAGAAAATTGTGTACTGGCTGTTTTGGCGTTGCCCGTCTCAAGTGCCAATGTTGAGACGGCTTTTTCACAGGTAAAAGTTTACATGGGAAGGAACAAGTGAGAGCGCATGACCAAAGACTCACAGAAGAAGTATTGTATGGTGTACTACAATAAGTTTGATTTGTAAAAATGTATTTGGACCTCACTGTACATACACTGTCTTTATACTATGGAATCAGTGCAGAAAGCAAGCAACAATAAAAGCAAAACATTCCATAACACCGGAAAAACACTGTTTCTGTTGTTTTTAATGGCGTGAAAATGTGTAACGACTGATAACCACAGTTTTTAAGGTATTGAAATCACTTGAAAACACTGAAAAAACCCTACCAGAGTTTACCAAAAATAGAAATTGAAAACAGGAAAGCCTAGTAAAATTACTAAAATAATGTTTTCGATCTAACATGTAGTAGGGTGGGAACGGCACTTGATCATTGTTTGGAATCCTTTTTAAGCTCTATATATACAAACTATATTTTTTTATGGGCAGGAGATTTTAATTTTCAGGCTCTATCTGATACACGGACATGTGGCTGTATTAATCAGGATGGGATGGGAAATGAACATTTGTAAAGTACAATAAAAATGGTAGCATGCACACCTTCTTGTACTCATAACTGTTCTTTAACTGCTCGTATCGTGCTGACTGATTACGTGCTCTGCCCCAAATAGCACGCATAAGTGATTCACAGTGTTTATGGCACGACCTCACATGCCAAAATCAGACGCACAGCCAATAAACAAAATATTTTTCTTTACAATAAACCAATGTTCATCCAGTAATCCGTATTTAATCCATCTCTTTTATTTGTATTTTCAAGTTTATCCATTGTTTATCCATTCACTTGAAAGGCAGCGTTATTCCACATTTTTTCAAATGCCGCTGGCAGGCCCATCCAGGCCTTATCAGTGGCACGTAGGGATTAACTAATTCATCGTGCATTTCGGGCTCTACAACCCTTTGTCATGGGTAACTGAAAAAAAGGAATCAAACATTCTACTCAGTTCCCAAAAGACTGGCCTATATGGCACAAACTTATTGTAAAAACATACTTTTGTCTGAATAACAAGCATTATGTATTATCGTAACTGATTTTAAAATGAATTAATGGATAAACAATGGATAAACTTGAAAATACAAATAAAAGACATGGATTAAATACGGATTACTGGATGAACATTGGTTTATTGTAAAGAAAAAGTTTTTGTTTCTTGGCTGTGCGACTGATTTTGGCATGTGAGGTCGTGCCATACACACTGCCACAATGAGTATGGTAAAGCCTTGAACTTCATTATTGTCAAATAAGATCTCCAGCTCTTGATGTGTGATTGTGACACTAATGGAGGGTCAGTTCCAACATTTATTGGTAGGAATTCGACCTCTATTATTGACCACGTATTAATATCTGCGTCAGCAAATGCTATGTGCGGCACACCCATCACAGTAACTGTGACCCTAAGTGATCACAATCTGATTTCATTGTTGTTTTTTTGGGGGGCAGGAGGCACAAATCATTCTCCATAGAAAATAACATTACCACAAGTAGCCCAAATGGTGCAAGAATTAAATGGGAAGGCATTGTCCCCACCATTATGTTACAAAAAATAGTTGAGAAAAACCTTCAGGAGGCTATTGTACCCAATCTGTTAGTAACATTTTTTAATCATATTACTAGCTCCATTAAACTACTCCTGACCTGCCATCCTATCAGAGCAGGGAATAACAAAAGAGGATGTTTTGACACCACCTGCACTAAAGCACTTCAGTCTCTCAAACATGCCTTGAGTAGTTCCCCACTGGATATTTTGGCCATTAAGACCCTGCATATCCAATACAAAAAGGCTCGGGTCACAAGGATAAAAACACTCCAGAAAAAAGCATGGGAAAACCTCGCCCTTGCGGCTGTGAATAAGAACACTAAGCTATTCTGGGATACAGTGAAAGCACCATTTCTAAAAAATGATGGCAGTCCTGAGTTTAGCTATTTTGTCCCCTGTGATAGCTGGGTGGCACGTTTTTCTGATATCTTTAGAGCGGACACGGAGGTTGTAGCGAGGCATACATGAATGTTGGGAGGGGAATGGGGACCTGCAAAGCTAGAAATTACCCTTGAAGAAGCCAAGCTGGCCATTCAAACTAGTGCATGGGGACGGGCTCCTTGTCCAGACGGCGTGCCAGTTGATGTATTTAAATATGCCCCCGACTTCTGGGGCCCTATCTTGACTAGGGTTTTTAATGTAGCGTTGACGGATAGTATTCCAGCCTCCTGGGAGACATTGATTATTATACCTATATACAAAAAGGGGGATAAAGCAGACCCTAAAAATTATCGCCCTATTTCACTTTCAGACTCCTCAATGAAAGTAATGAGCAGAGTATTATTGTTGAGGTTGGAGAAATGGGCATATGAACAATCAAATCTGATGCCGGTACAGTATGGTTTCAGGAAGCAGCTGGGGACTGTTGAGCAATGCATTAATCTTGAGCTCCTAATTGGAAAATATACTAGGGCCAAGATGGGCACTCTATACCTATGTTTTGCAGACCTGAGTACCTCATTTGACCTAGTCAACCATAATTTATTATGGGTATCACGGATCTACCTAGGTGAACCCAGACCAATTGTGGGGTTTCTCTCACACCGTTACGAGAAGCTATCTAGTCAAGTACATTTCGGCCCTCAAGGAGAATGCACACCAAAATTTAAAGTAGGGTGTGTTGTTCGCCAGGGTTGTATACTGACACCTTTAGTATTTTTATTTTTTATTAATGGGGTGGATAGCCATCTACAGTCTCTGCAGGACGATGTCCCTAAGGCTGCACGATACCCAATACCAGTGCTGCTTTAAGCAGACGATGCAGTACTCCTAGCTAGAACACCGATAGGCCTGCAGAGACTGATGAATGCATTTAGTGAATATATGGCTTCCAAGAAAATGGTTATTAATAAAACCAAAACTTTCACTATGGTCTGTGGCCAAATGCAGAAACCCTGCAGAACCTTTTCTTATTGTTAGTACCCCAATAGTTTCAGTGAATTCTTTTTGCTATTTGGGGATTCTGTTGGCAGGCAATGGCTCATGGACACAGCACATACTAAATACTAGTGCGAAAATGAGCAGGGTTTCCCAGGGGATTTTTAAGTGTGCCTCTAAATTGGGTAATCGACCCATTAAGGAAATGGTAGCTATATACAAAGCTAAGTGTGTGACTATGTCAAGAGGGTACCTGATATCGATTTCCTCAGGAGCAGAAGATAAGAGATGAATCGTCGTCAGTCCTTTCTACTGCTATCAGTTACAGAATACTAAAATCTGTCTCTCAAAACAGCAGGGGAAAGGGGAAGGGGATACAGAGAGACTCCTCACGTCTGATGCTTCTTAACTCGACTGGTCAACTCTTTTTAATAGAATATCTGGTGTGCACCTACAACAAATTATAACAGCAATTATTAGGGACACATGAATTACCCATCTCACTCAATCACATAAATTGAATGGAACTTAGACTCTTCCCTCTTATTTACCTATTTTCTGACTGAGGTTAGCTTCTCTCTATTTATGTTAATTAGAGTAAGACCATTTTGTTGAAGTTGAATGTTATCACTTTTGTCTTAAACAGTTGGTTGAAATAATTCAGTTCTATAAATTTGATGAGAGAGATAATTTCTTTTAGGACTAACCACACTGGTTGTTTACCGATGCTATATATATATAATATAATTTATATATATATTAGATTTGTGATCCTTGACGATATTGTTTTTTTTAGAAAAAGCTAGAGGAAGACTCCTGGGCTTTGAACTGTCTATAATGATTAGTGTTCTCTTTTGAGCACTGCTTTGAAGAATCTCTTGTTTCTTCCTCGAGAGACACTAATCCCAGGTAGCTCGGTTCTCAGATTGGGATTTACCTTAGTTCTGATAGTCATTTTCCTAGGGTGTAATGAATTGCTCATGCTCACCAACGGAACACTACTCTACGTTACTGAAGCTCATGCACAGAAACAGGAAACTTGAAAACTCTTTACCTTGTAACTTCTGTCAAGAACTGGAACACTACTCACGAAGTTCTACTCATGCATGCTGACTAGACCCCAATGCTACAGTTCGCAAGCAGAGAAACACTGATTTTTCAAAAGTTCATATCTGCTCATGCACGTCGACGAAAAGTTGGCACTACTGCTCAAAAGTGGAAGAAACAGGACTACTCAAGGTTTCTTTCCTTCCATATAATTTAGGCGCACTGGCGAGACACTTCTTGATTCTTTTTCTACGCGATTCAGTCGTGCTGATGAGACACTTCTTGTTTCCTCAGAAGCTCAGTTGAAGTGCATCACGCGTTACTCATGTGCGCGTATTGGCTAAATCCTAATCTAAACAACTAGACCGCATGACCGCTTTTCTTGGGATGACAGCGGCCATCTTGAATGTCGCATTATTTCGATGGTGTAGTTCTTTGAGCAGTACTTCGAATAACAGCTTCCTGCAAGGGTGTAATTTCCTCCACATTGGATACTGCCTACTCCAGAGGTATTTGACGTTTCTCTTCTTCTTTCCAGAGGTCAAAATGTGGCAGGACAATGACTTCTTGACAGACTAGTGCTACGTATGGGGCTGGACTCTGGGGCCATGCTAATGGCTGTGCCATGCAAATAGAGGAAAAAAAATTTTAAAACGGCTTCTATGTTTGCCACCCTGTGCAGCAAATACATAGTTCACAATGATGTTGACTTGCAGTTTTTAGAAGTCCTCCTTTTGGTGAGACCCATGTTATTATGGATATCGCTTTGGGCCAAGGAAGCAACTAGCTTTACTAGAACTATTATTAGAAATGTTGTCTAGCCCTGGATAAAGCCTTAAATATATCTTAGCTATCCTATATTAACTCTCTTCTTGGTAAACTGTTCAATTTGTCCATCTGGTCTGACATTACCCAGTTTACCTCACTTACCAAGAATAGGATTAAAAAATATATTTTTCCAAACAAGGCTGGATAAACGTGAGTTAGATGATGGAAAAAATTGTCTGTAATATTCTACAAGTCCTTGGATAAGGAGGAGGTGTACAATCATTGCCTGGCATATGTAACTATTATGCAGCGCCGTTTTGTGCTGACAAGGCTGAGATGTGGTATTGGGGAAAACATAGTTGCCTTTCCTCACATGAAGTCCTGCACTCTGATGCGACCCCCTGCCCCTGTGATGGTCATAGCAAACAAAGCAACCTGCACTTTTTATTGTTCTGTAAACTGTACCAGAATTTTAGGCTCCGCTATCTGAAACCTACGTTTGTTGTCTAGAATATCAGAACCCATAAAGCTGCAATGAATTACTTGGTGACATTAGGTGATCCCTATGTATGTAACAATGTGCACTTTTTATATTGAATGCTTTGAAAATAAGGAAAGCATATCACAATAGCTAATAGATTGAGGTCCATACATTTTTATTGTTCATCGATCTACCTGACTTTTAAAATGTATTTAAATTATTGACTGTTGCATAGAATCTAGATTAAATGTATATATAATTTTTATGGGGTGTTTTGATTGTTCCTTTTTTATACAATACCGTCGTAGTAGAATTGGGGCTGCATATTTTACTGTGTTTTGCATACTAAATAATTTGGATATTGGATGATGGATTGTTATTTTTATCGTTTGTATATATATATATTTGTATGTGTTTTTTCTATGCACTTTTATGGTTGTATCTTTTCCTCAACCGAATAAAGTTTATGAACGAATGAACAAACAACTATCTGGGCACCTTTAGCTTGACATTCAAAGGTCCAGGTCTGGAGAGGCACCACTTGTGGGTTAGATCTCACTTAAGCAGGGTCTAGGTGCTGATTCAAGATAGTTGGAGCTTTTTCGGTCCCCTGATCCCAAAGTCAGCCCACTATCCCTTGGAGTCACTTCTGAATGTCCCGGGTTGAAGGAGAAGAACAGAGCTCAAGTAGCAAGGCAGACCTCTGGGGCTCAGTCCTGGCTCCATGCAGAAGAGTAGTCCTTCTTGGTGCAGCACAACAGTCCCTCTGAAGTACACAGCAGGCCATAGCAGTAGGCATTCCTCTGAGAGTCCTTCTGCATGTCCAGGAATGAACTGAGGGGTAGGTATGAGAGTCCCCTTTTTATTCCTGCTGCCTTCTCTTTGACGTGGGAAAAGTTTCTGGAAGTTTCCCTTTCAAGTTGCTTGGAATTTCCTGCCTCCCTTGCCTCACTAAAGTCTGGCTACAGGCACAATGACTAGTGTGAAGTTTTTTGTATAAGTGCAGGGCTCAGCCTATTGGTGCGTAAAGGGGCCATACCCAGCTCTACCTCATCCTGACTGAGATGGCCGTTCCAGGCACACCATATCCCTAGTCATGTGGCCCAGGAACAAGCTGCAAGCACCAAATGGATGGGACAAAAAATGGCAACTTTCTAAAAGTACAAAAAGGCATGTGCCTGACGCCCCAATCAGTCGCACTGCGTTATGCAGGAATTGATCCTTAGAGTTAACAAACAGACATCTTGAACTCCACATTTAGTCCAAATTTTAATCCAACTTTTTAATAGTAGTATTTGTTCCAAACTTCATCCATTGATTTACATTCACTACGAAGACAGCGTCATTCCACCTTTATTTAAATTTTTCAACTGCCCACAGCATGCCCATCGGGTCTTGACAGCGACATGTAGGAATGAACAATTCATGCTGGGTCGCCTCATGTAATTCCACCCAATACATTTCGGGCTATAAAGCCCTTCGTCAGGGGTAACTGAAAAAATAATAAAAAGACATCTAAAACATCTGTTCAAAGCAAAATGTCCTTAGCATCTGCGTGTAAAGAATATCCCCTATGTGTTGCCCTTAGCCAATCCCATCCTCAATGTGCGTGCACCCTCATGAAAACAGCCTTATGTGAACCTAATGATGATGCCCCCTAACTCCCATGCAAAATGTTCAAACTAAAATGCGAACTTCGAACACTGTGCCTATTCCAAACCCCGAACATTAGTGAACGCAATCGTGCCAAACTAATAAAAAAACCTTTTGACCTGCTGCTGCACAACCCATTGCGTGTTCAGTAATGTAAATCTGTGAAAACTACCTTTTAAAACTGCGACCGGTAACCTATTCACCTCCTCTACGCCTTCTCCAACTGCCCTCAATGCGTGTTCCTTCGTCTTCACATTTCTAAAAGTGGCATTTTCAGAATTGTGACTTAAATTCCAAATTAAAATTGCTCAGACACCAAACATGACTTTCCTACCTGTTCCCAATCGAAGACTAGCACTTATCAAATGTGATAAGGTATTCCAATGTTATCCTATGGGAGAGGTAAACCTCACAGTAGTGAAAAGCGAATTTGAGAGTTTTTTTATCACCAGGACATGTAAAACCTAAAAGTACATAGCCAACTTTTTTATTACAATGCATCCTTTCCTATGGGCTACCTAGAGTCTACCTTAGGGGTGACATACATGTAATCAAAAGGGAGTTTTAGGATTGGCAGGGGGGATAGATTGCCAAGTCGATTTGGCAGTTTAAAATGGCATACAGGCTGCAATGTTTCAAGGGGCTAATTAAGTGGGTGGTACAATAAGTTCTGCAGACCCACTAGTAGCATTTAATTTACAGGCCCTGGGAATATGGTTTACCACTTTACTAGGGACTTATATGTACATTAAATTTGCCAAAGAGCTGCAATCCAATTTTACCATGTTTTAGGGAGTGAACACAAGCACTTCAGAACTGGTTAGTAGTGGGAGAGTTCACAAAGTCCAAAGGACAGCAAAACTGAATTCAATACAAATAGGGGGGTGAAGGCAATTCATTTGGGGGAAGAATACCCTAGGCTGATGCCATTAAATGCACCCATTATGTAAGGAACTTTCCCCATTAAGTGAGAGATTGCCCCCACATACTTTGGAGGAAGCACTAAATGTCATGAGTGGCCCAATATGCCAAGGATTAAGTTGCCTGCAGGAAGAGATAACTTAAAGGCCAAATGGGCATTAAACCAAGCAAGCATTTTCTTACTCACCCACATCCATCCATACTTGTTGCACATATGTGCAGACATAGGCACACACAAAGAAACACATACAAAACATGTGCACACACATACAGAAGAAACAGGGATGCATGGACACGCCATACACCTACTCACATCACCCTGGATCAATAACAGGCATGTATTTAACTTACCTGGCACATCTGCACTTCCATTGGTCTTGCTCTGGCCCCAGTACATTCATTCACTAGTCCCCAGATTATTTCAAGCACCTATCCTCTGGCCTTCTACTCATTGACTGAATGTGGCCAACTACATGGGTGTTCACTGACTGGCAATCATAATGTCACTGTCAATGTCACTGTGAAAGCTCTGCGACCCCAGTGCACCTCTGACTGATTGGTGATAGCACTACTGTAACTTACCAATTGTTCTGAGTGCTGATGCTTTTGAGGAAAGCAGTTTATTAAATAGTGTGGTTAAGAGTCCTCCCTGTGTAATAAATTCACTGTCTGAATGGGGCCCAGTCAGATTCATTTGAAAACCCTTAGCTCAACCCTGGGTAGCTGTGCCTCTGAGCAGTAAGGCTTTATCAAAGGAACTGGTGTAAAGCATTAAGAAATACCAAAACAGTAGAATAAGAAAGAAATAAGACTTTATAAAAATCAGATGCCAAATTTATAAAATTAGGTGGTATTTTTATCTTGAAAATGACACCTGAAAAAACAAAAATCCACTGGAGGGTTAGGGAGATATGAATTTTAAAGGAACACTAAATCAATGCTTTTCCATTCAATGCAATAAATCAATGTAATGGACCATGCTCGTGGTTAAATGTTGCAAACTTTGAAAACTACTACTCTGGCCCGCTAAGGACGATCAATTCCAGCAGGGAGAAGGTCATCGAGACCAATGAGGCTTGTTTGGAGAGTTAGGTCACAGTCAAAGCAGTCTCCTGTCCAGTTCCTGGCTCTATGGGTTAACCACCATAGGATTTAATAGAGTGGTCCTGCTGCAAAGGGTATAGGATGCTGAAGATGCTGAAGGATGCTGAGGATTGGGATCCAGTGGCAGGGGTCTTCCTGTGGATACTTCTCGCTCCACAAACATGCTGGAGGAAATTTGACCATGGGGTCAATGTCACTTGAAGTCCGGTTGAAGTCCAGTCAAAATACAGTTGCCACTGTTCTACTAGTCTCCTGTTACGGCAAAACCAGAGGTTCCCTTTAACTGGTAGTAACTTCCATCTTGGGTGACCAAACTGCTTTCCGATGACTCTTCTGGGTCCAGAAGGGCTGGGTGCAACTTCTGAGGGACTCTGGGGCATATTCACAGGGACTTATCGCCGAGTTATCGGGACTTTAGCGCATCAAAAGAGGAGATAGATTTATCGCCCCATTCACAAGCGGGTGCAAACTGCAGACATCGCCAGTATTCCCGCGATAACTGCCGCAAAATTTATCTCCATGGGTGACACCACCAACTAACCCTAATGAGATGCAGAGTAGGCGTTCCCGTGCAAAAACACCACTACACCACTTTCACAACGAACTGCCAGATCTGCGATGCAAGTCAAAACCACGCAATAAGCCGCGGTAGCAGCAGGGATTTAACACCTGCCAATTGCTGGTGTTAAGCAGGACGACTACCTGCAGCAGGTAATGGAGCCCCGCCCACAGCCACACCCGAAGAACAGCCGACGCCATTGAGCTACTCATCATGCAGCTTGGAGCCCCAACAGGGCCACAACACCAACCGCCACCACCCCCAGGACCGCCACCACCCCCAGGACCCGGACCAGCACCCCCCCCGGACTACCACAGAGGCAGCGCAGAGTAAGACAGCAGACCTACCGAAAACGCACTAGTCTCACAGACCTAACGCCCGAGGAAGTCATTGCCCACTACAGGCTCAAAAGGACAACCATCCTCCGCATCATGACCCACATCGGCCACAGGCTGACGGTCCCAACACAGCGGACAACCAACATCCCTCCGCAGACAAAGCTGCTGGCTGTGCTGCACATGTTGGCCTCTGGTACCTTCCAGCCAACAACTGCCAGAGTCGGAGGAGTCTCACAGCCAGCCCTATCAAAGTCCATCACACCTGTCCTGGATGCCATCATCAGCTTCATACCCCAGTACCTTCACTTCCCCCACACTGCGCAGGAACAGCTGGAGACCAAGCAAGGCTTCTATGCCATAGCTGGATTCCCTCACGTGTTGGGGGCTATTGACTGCACACATGTCCTACTTGTGCCCCCTGCGGACACTGCACACATCTACTGCAACAGAAAGCACATGCATTCCATCAATGTGCATGCAATAGTGGATCACCGGGGAATGTTCACCAATGTCGTCGCAAACTACCCAGGCAGTGTGCACGATTCCTACATCTTCCGACAGTCCATCATCAATCAGCGCTTCCAGGATGGCACCTATGGAAATGCACTGCTCGTTGGTAAGTACCAAATCAACACACCACACACCTCAAATCCACCATCACACAACGCACAACTGTGGTAATGCACACGTGACAAAACCACATACAACATGTCAATCAACATGCCCAGCTACCAGACACGACAACACAACTCCATTGGGATCCTGGGCTTCCCATGTACACAAGCCAGCTACATCATGACACCACAGCCACACAACAGCTGAATGTGTTGAGAGGCGGAAAGCAGGCATGTGCGAAGGAGGCAAGTGACCCATGAATGGGGATGTACACAACGACAAGTGTGGCGTGATTGGGCCGGACAGACTTGGGTATGCAAACCACAGATATGTCCATGCAGACATTAACTGCTGGTGTCCGGAGAGTAGTGGACAGTGGATGCAACCATGTCACCTCAGGCTGTGGGGTAGATCGCGGAAATGTCACTCGCTGAGTCCCCCCCTGTGTGTGTGAGCATAGTGGGTTGGCCCGGCATACGCCAGGCCTGCGCAGGGGTGTGGATAAAAACACTGTGGCGCTGAGCGTGGTGCTCTCCCGGAATGGCCATCTTGACTGCCAGGGCGGCACCTCTCAGCCCACCACGAGGCCGACGCCGTGAGCAGTGGGGCCTGCGACCCTGTGCGCCTGCTTCACCCCAGGCCGCTGATCCCCAGACCCGGCTTGCCCGCCCCAGCGCACCCAGCCCGCACTGCTCACCTGCCGACTCCGGCGTGTGTCAAAGAGGGCCCACCACATGCCGGTGCAAGCTCCAAGCCCCATGCCCGCGACCTTGGCAGCCTCCTCAGACCATCACTGTCCTCCGTGACACAGGCCCCCAGCAGTCCTTATTCGTTGACATACTCCACCGCTGCAGCCGGCCTACACTGCAGTCCAGTCGGTCCCACATCTAGAACTGAGTCTTGATTAATCAATGGCAGAGTACATGCCAGTGAACGCAGGGAGAGGAGTGAGAGGAAGATGCGGTTCAGTCCAGTGGAAAAACGGATATCCGTTACGGAGGAGGTCGACCACTAGCAAGGACTGACCTGGTGCCACTAACTCTGTGCGCCGTGAGTCACCGTCAGCCTCCGGCAGAACATTGTTGGTGTCTGAGCCTGTGGCCTGGGGATTGTCATCAGCAACTGGCAGGTACGGACTTGGTGTTTGGCATGAGTCTGTGGCATTCATATCCGCCATGTTGCCAGACACAGCTGGTATGTGGCCTCTGCATCATGCCCTGGGGGTACACCTTCCACTCTCCCCCGAGACACTCCGCGACAACCACCTTTGATACCTACGAGACCCTGCTCTGCTCTCATGACCCTACCCCAGTGCCCTGCAAGTCAGCGTCCCATGGCGGTAGGCCCGTGTCGGCCGTTGTGCATCCGGGGCCACTAACTCTGTGCAACTCAAGTCATGGGCCCTTGCTGGTCGAACATTGCATTTCTGAGTGCCTGATGACTGTTGTAGTTGTTGCCAGCACCAACCACTCCCTGAGGGCTGGCTTACACTCACCCCACACACAGCCAGCACAGGCGTCACTGGACTAGTGGGCCTGCCAACGCATCATGCCGAATCAAGTATTGACTCTTTTCTCTCTGCACTGTCACAGGTGATCAAGGATATGCACTCTGCCCTTGGATGATGACACCCCTCCGAGACCCAAACACACCCGCCCAGAGGCAGTACAATGAGGCCCACATACGCACCAGGGGCATTGTGGAACGCACATTTGGCGTGTTGAAGTCACGTTTCAGGTGCCTGGACGTCACAGGTGGAAGCCTCCTGTACAGCCCAGACATCGTGTGCAAGATGATCGTTGCATGTTGTGTGTTTCACAACATCTGTGTATGCACAAATGCCCCATGGATCTAAGTGCCAGAAGCACCGGACGATGATGAGGACAATGGGGCAGGTGGCCCACATCCCACTGCAGCTGCGGCAGGAGTAGCCCGTAGGAACACCCTCATTGCCAATTTCTTCACATGAGCACGTCATATTGTGACCATCCCTGGCAATGATGGGATAGTACAAAATGTCCACCGGCTCAGCATGTGTGAATAAAAAATAATTGCAGGTTACAGGTTGTACTTGTACATTGTCATGTCACAGTTTCCTGCTATGCCAGATGTGATTGGCCATGTTGTGCACATATGCGGCACCAGTTGTGTCCTGTGTTCTGTTGTGGAGGTGTTGCTGTTTGTACCACAATGTTGTCAATGTTGAGGTGCCCTTATTCTTATGTGCGTATGCTGCACGGTGGGTGAGTCGCTCCTGCAGCTCTGATTTGGCTGCCACTTATCCCTTTCATGCGGTGTGCCTTTCAGTTCTGTGCTCCTACAGTGCTGAGATGTTGAAGACTTGGGTAACTTGTGCTCTTTGTCGAGTTGTAACTCTTGGGCATGGTTTGTTCGCAGATGTGTTGTTGACGTCAGGGGTTGTTTGTGCAGGTGGATGTGTCCGAGTGTGACCTGCTCCTTTCCAGTTGTGGTCCGCACTCAGCCACCTCAGTGTCGTGGCGTGCACATTGTCATGATGATTGGACTGCAGCCATGCTACTCGTCATGTGGTGTCTCTTGCATTGTCAGTGTGGCTGACGTATATGCATGTTTGCTGTGTTTCGCACATGTGCATGTGTTGGTTGTGTGATTGGTGATGTGTTGGGTGGGGGCCCCTTTGGGCACATGGTGGACGTGGGGCTACTTGGTGTTTGTGTGTGTGCTGAAGTGTTCCCGTGGGATCAGGGACATGATCCAGAGTCATTGTGGGTGTGCAGTGTGCTCTGCTTAATTGTGCATGTGTGCCATTGTGCCCATCTCCCCCCGTCCCCCCACTCCCTGGTCGGTACGCACCCTGTTGATGTAGTGTCGGGTCATGATGAGCAGTGTCCGGATCCCCAACTCCTGTCACCCGACTGATGACTGTGGCCACCATTTTCTCCATGTCATTCGGCTCCTGGTGTTCTGCTGGCCCCCCTCCTCCGAAGTGCGTTGCTGCTTTCATGTTGGCAGCGAGTTTCTGCTTGGTTTTGCCATTCACATCAATCCAACGCCTCTTGTCCTCTTCCATTGTCCTCCTCGGCGCTGCTACGGCATTCACATGGTCCAAGATGGTGTGCCATCTTTGCCTCTTTGTTGCCAATGACACGTTGGAGGTGACGTACAGTTGGTGGTGGTGTTCTATCTCATCCGTGACGTTCATCAGGTTTTCCGGCAGACTGTACCCCGTCTTCCTCTTCCTCTTCTCATTGCCCTTCCATGACCCCTGGATTCCTGGCTGTTCCTCCGTGGGGCTTGTGGGGTTCATGTTGTCCTCTGCAGTCGGTCAGGGTGCATCCGTGGTACTCCTCAGTTCATTTCCTTTTTAGTGGCATTTTCCGTATGCTGTTCTTGTGCTTTTTCCCTCATTACGCGTGGGTATTGCTGGCCTCACGCTGGTTATCACTGTTTTCTTATCGCGTTTGGGCCCATCGTGACTTTTCACGCATTGGGGTTTGTGTTTTTATCTCCGTCGCAGTGGTTGTATCGCGGACATTGGCCGCGTTTTCGGGAGACTATCGCATGGTACCGCCGTGTTGTGAATTCCACGTTAACACAGGGTTATTTTCCCGCGATAGACTGCGATTTGTAAAGTTGTGTTAAGCTTTTTTGGAGATGTTTAGTGCACGTTCTTGTGAATATACCCTTCAGTCTTCCGGGCTGCACATTGGCAATCAGCGGCAGTCAGGTGCTCCTGGATACGAACTCTACAAGGCATGCTTCTTCAGCTTTTGTGGTCCTGTAGCTGTAACAAGAAGTCGGCAAACTAACTCTTGGAGTCATCTCTTCTGTCTGAGGCTCTGGGATGACTTTTTCTTGAGCAGGGCACCACAGGCACAGTCCTCTCTTTGCTAGCCCAAGGAGCAGCAGGCACAGTCCAGTCTTGGTTCCACCTCTCTTTACTGGGTCCAGCGAACAGCAGGGCAGTTCTTCTTCGGTTCCACTCTTCAATACAGATGTGATCTGAGGTCTGAGTACCAGGGCTGCCACGTTTATGCTGAGTTTGTGCCTTTGGGGTCTCCTCCCACCTAGTGATCACTTTCAGTAAAGTATGGCTTCTAGATATCCCAGAATGCACTATTCTGCCCACTCCAAAGGTAACAGAACCATTTTCTTGGTGTGTGCAGCTCCATAGCCTGCCCCAGAGGTATGGCTACCTGGAGGCTACATGCCCGCAGAAAACAACGGTCTGATAGTGGCTCCCCTCTCTCTGTCCTCAATGCCAACCTGTCTGCAAGAACAAAAGAGCAGCACCTCTCATGTGTGTCCACCATTTGCCTTTTTAAAGTGGCTCCCCTTTGAAGCTTGCGTTTTGGGCTCACACCCTATACGCCCGTCCTGCCAGAGTGAAGTCACACGTCTCCCAACTGCAGGCCCCTTTCTGTTCCTTCCTGATAGCTGCAGGAGGGCAGAAGGTTGTCTTATGGCCAGCAACTGTAAAATGTCACTGGAAAACTTTGGGCTGCAAAGAGGCTACTTTCTAAAGTTGCCACTTGTGCAAACATTGGATTTGATGCAATGATTCTTTTGATACAATGAAGCATGATAACTAGTAGTCCCATTCAGAGTTAGTACTTAATTAATTGTTAATTAATGCTTAATTAACTTCTCACCCAACACCCCTACAAACCTAGCAGCCCGCAACTAAATTATAAGTAAAATAATTAGGTATTCTATCATTTACAAATTTAAAATGTGATTAAATAACTAATCTACAAAATTTTAATTAATAGTTAATTTTTGCTTAATTAACTTCCAACCCTTCACCTCTACAAACCTAGCAGCCAGCAACTAAAATATAAGTAAACTAAATAAGCATTCCATAAATTGCAAAATTAAAAATCAATTAAATAATTAATTAACAATTAATAAATAATTGTTAATTAATGATTACTAAACTTCACACTCTATACCCCTATAAACCCAACAACCCGCTACAACAATATAAATTACTATTAATAATTAAATAAAAATATCTAAATCACTTAAAATGGCAAGCAATATTTTAAGAATATTAAGAAAATTTATATAAACAATCATAAAATAAAATTAATTTATATCAACTAAAACACATTAGAATAATTAAAAAACAATATTTTGAACAGCTATATTACTGAAAACAATATTAAAAATCTCAAAATTATTTAAAGCAATATTACCTCGAAAAATGATATTCTTGTTAACAATGTTAGTGCATCATGATATTTGTGTGTCACAATATTTAATTTCCGATATTTATGTATATTTTAAACTTCATATTTTGTCTAAACTAGCATTCTACCCTCAATTGGTGAAACTGTAGGGGAATCATACACTGTGACTAAGAGAAAGGGCAAAGCCCACAAGACTCATTCCAGTAATTCTCACTGTAATTTTCACCAATTAGGTACTGGTACCCATTGGTAATCCATAATTAACACCCACTATGTCGTATGCACAGTATGTTTTTACCATTGTGTGTAGGATCACAGGACTGCTTGTTTTCTTAACCTTAATTACTAACATGACATGATACTCATTTAGTGTTGAGTCTGTAACCACACACCAGCTCCCTGAGTAAGCCTTGGACTGAGCAAATTCACTACCCTGAGAGTCAAGTGCTAAAGGTGTGTACTTGGTGATAAGTTTTGGATCCAATAGAAGGGGTAAGCTGTTGGATACCTAAGGTAAATGGCTCGGCATGACACACTCTTTGCTTACTAACCCGACTGCCCCGGGGATCCCGAAAAAGTTTCCACACAGTACTTGAAACATACTTGTTGTGCATATGAAAATTTCTGCTCATTTGCACTCAATGACAACATCTAGCAGAAAGTTCAGAAGTGTAATGTCACCAAATGTTTTGTAAGCCTATCCTAGAGATGTAGGAGTACTTTTGGTTTCCATTTCATGCCAAATTTAGGTTTTTATTGTCTCTATTTGCCTGTTGGTGGTAAGAGTCGGGGTGACTCCAAGACCCCATGTAGCCGGACATTTTCCTTTGTTCTTCGGCATGTGCTTGCCCCCCAATTTTGTGTCTGTTTTTGTATGAGATGGTTGATTCACTGTTTTTCTTCTAATTCTAAAAATATATTGTAGGGGTAATTTTTGCCTTGTGCAGTTTGGGGATTTTCTAAAAAATTATTTTAACATTTGCTGACTGGTTACATTTTGCTATGCTGTTGAATTTGCTGTTATGGCTTGTTGCTCCACTGGTGGAGTGCTAGGCCCAGGGACAGGCCCAGCTACTTTTTAGATGTATATTTGTGCAAATCTTTCCCTGCAATCCCGTACGTTTTTATTGATGGAGTGGGAAGAAGGGCTCCTGCCAGGTTAGGAGAGCCATGTTCTCTTTTCTTCCCATGCCTCCATGAGGTGATGGCCATTTTATGGACCCAGTGTGTGTGTGAATGTGTGTGATAGATGGCCATTTCTCCTTTGTTCTCCATGCCTCTGTCTTTGCCGGCCACGCCAGTTATTATTTTTAATTAATGTATTTTATATGTGCATGTTCGCATGGGGCCCCACGGGCCCTGAAGGAACACCGGGTATTTTATATTAATGTATTAGACTTTTTGCCTGCCTCTACCCACTTCCCCTTAGGGGCCTGGTGTACCCTGGTAGGCACCAACTAATTACTAATTATTTTATTTAATTTTTGCCTGCAATCCTGCCTCCCAAATGAGCCTCATGTAGGCTTGTTGGGACACCAACTATTTATTAATTGATTTATTCCATTTAGCCTGCTTCCCATAGGTGCCCGGTGGGCCCTGAAGAAACACAGGGTAATGTTTTGAGTAATGTATTTAATTTTTGCTGGGGCTACCTTCCGGAGGGGCCCAATAGTGTCTGGAGGGGCACCAACTATTTCTTAATCAATTTGTTTGATTTTTGCCCACCTCCCGTTTCTCCCATAAGTGCCCCATGGTCCCCAGAGGGACACCAGGATTTTTTTAATAATAATTTAATCGTTTTTTATAATATTGTTATGATGGTGATGGTGATTATTTATGACATGTATTGCACTGACAAGAATTGCCAAGTCTCACTCTCTCGCTTCTTATTTTTATTGCCTGCAGGTACACAAGAAGATACTGACTGAAACAGAGAGAAGTCTGTGGTAGAGCCAACCCTGGAGTCCAGAGAGAATTCTCTACTACGTTCTTCTGCTTGTGAAGAAGACCCATACAAGAAGTAAAGAAGATGTCCCAAAAGAAGGAGGTTCCTGCCAAGAAAGTGGTCAGTGAGAAGAAGACATCTATTGCTAGTGCTTTGACTGGCTTTAAACCCCCATCGTTTTTCCAGCAACACAGCACATCTGCTTTACCCTCCACTTCTCAGGAAGAAGCTTGGACGAGGATCACCCCTAGATCAACAACCACACCACCACCAATAAAACTGAAGCATATCTCTCTCAGCGTTTCAGCGACTGCAGCCACGGCTGAGAGCTTTAAATAAGAAATCAAACAGAATCTTCACAGAAAACCCAACAGCAACCACAGTCTGCTACACTTGATTTTCCAGGGGGAAGAGCAGAGCAGGAAATTGAGCGTGATTCTGAGCAAGATGTTGTTGTGACTTCTCTTCCATTGGACACATTGGCTTCACAATTTCTTGCAAGGAAAATAAAGAGCAGTCTCCCATCTTCCCTAAACTCCCCTCCTGATGATTTTGACATGGATTGGATCCAGGCAGAGACCTGCCATGAGAGCCAAGGGAAAAGGAAGGTTCCCAAAAGACTTGGAACTGAGGAAGATGTTGAACCAGTGTCTGTTTGTGTGAAAAGTGGCAGAGGGCAAGTGCATATCACAAGTATTTACTCTCTGTTATATAGTACCACCAATACCACCTGCTTTCATCTTTTCAAAAGACCAAAAACCTGCAGTAACCACCACCGCCTATACAGTAGTCATGGCCAGCCCTAAAGAAAGGCCAACATAATCACCTAGCTCCCCACCAAATAGTTCTTTAGGCACTGGCATTATAACAAAGTTCTCCTCCCTTGTCTGGGACTTCCATATACTTAGGCATCATGTGGATCACATCACAGATTGCTTATTATGCTGACAACCAGTGCATAGTGGTAAGCAAAGAGGCCATGGTGGCATTTGGGGTCAACTGGCCCATCTAAAAATCAACATGCAATTGTGTGGGAAGAGTACCTTTAAAAGATAACTGCTGGAGAGAGATGAGAAGTAGAACAGATAGAAGGCTGTGGTGGTGCTGAAGAAGAAGATACCGTTATGTGAAGCACCCCCTGTGACTGTCGCTCATAATGTGCAGTCCTCACCTGCAGCAATCTCTGCACGGCACAAGAGAAAGAAGGATACAGTCACTCCAAAGCATCGGAGCAGCTTATCTGCTACCTGTAGGTCTCTTGTGGACTTATCTCATAAATAACAGTAACAACAACCCACTATTAAGTTTATGTTCTCCAAGTAGTTGCTGTGCTAAAGAACCCATGATAATGTCAATTTTTACAGTGGGAAGCTAGCTACAGTGTTAGCGGTTGACCTACCTTTTTCTTTTGATATGAGAAGGGATTGAGGGAAGTTGTGGAGGCACTACACCCAAAATGGAAGGTTCCAAGCAATCATCATATGCTGGAACTGGTTGGTGAAGTAATGAAGGGGAACACTGCCAAGTTCATCCATCTCACGACATTCATGTATACTAGTAGTGAAGCCGCAGACTACATGTGTGTCACTTCACACCGGGTCTTTTTCAAGGGGGTTAAGCAAAGATAAGCCACTAGACCCATTGTTGAGTATGATTTTGAGGCATTTGTCACCATGCAACTTATGCAATGTTCTCAATGGGGAAATCACATACAGCTGCCAACATGTTGGAAAATTTTACGTCAAAATCTATAAACAGTTTAAACCCAGAGGTCACAGCATTGGATTTGTTGCCACTGATTATAACAGTAATACTGTCAAAGCTTTGTCTCACTTAGAATAATTCAGAGTCTGATGTTTAGATCATTGCATCAACCTTATTATGCAGGACAGTCTAAAAAAAGAAGCAGTAGTCAACTACATACTAGTCACCTGTCACCGGATTTGCAATAATTTCAGTCATTCTTTCAAACCCAGGACGAAGTTGAGGATCATTCGGCATGTTAATAGTCCATGTAAAATCCCTCATACAGGAGGTGCCAACCAACTGGAACTCCTCTTTCTGCATGCTCCAATGCCTGTTTGAGCAGTACAGGTCTATAAATGATTACATACTACAAAGAATAGGGGATATAACTGCAGAAGCCAAGATGATGGAGGTGGGCAAATAGGGACTAGTAGAGTGTCTGATCCAAATTGTATTGCCTTTGAGATTTTGACAAGGAAAGTTAGCAAGGAGGACAGTACCATGAGCCATGTGATCCACTTGCAATAGCCACAGGAAAATTTGAAAAAGAAGGAACAAACATTTGCTAATATCAATGAAGGAGCAGCTGCTTTGTTCAACAGTTTAATCCTTTGTCTGAAGATAAACCAAAGTCCACGAAAAGAGTACAACTGTGCCACAACACTGCACCCATGATATGAAAAAACGGTGCCCACTTCAATTACTTTTTCAATACTGGATGCCTCTATTTACTGGGTTGCCACCACACCAGTTTGAATGTCAACAAAGCTTGTTGCATCAGCAATCACATTGACATTAACAAATGGCCTGGTGGTGTCTTCCATCAGGGATGATGATGAGGAGTATCGCCAAAGAACTAAATGAGAGGAGCAGCTACCTTAAACCGTGTTTTTTTTAAATAACTTGCTTCATAACATTTCAAAAGGCAGCCGTTAGCCCGTGCTCCAATCAATATCTCAAATATTGACGGAACATAACAGGCTTCATCTCCGTCCCTTGCCTTGACACCAAAGAGGGGCTCATAGTATTGCAGAGCTGCGGGTAAATAATATAGCTTAAAGTGAGGGAGCCCCCATCCCCCTCTATCCCTAGATAGGGATAGGAATACGTTGGCTCTCCTAGTCCTGCCATAGGACCAAATAAATCTAGCTACCTCCCTCTCAATTTGCCTAAACCAATAATTGTGAATTTCCAAGGGGATCGTGCGGAAAATATACAATCATTTTGGCAAAATCATCATTTTAATGAGATTACACCTCCCCATTATTGACAGCTTCAGGTTATCCCATCGCTGGAGGTCATTCTTGATTTTCCCCATTATAGGAGCAATGTTTAGATCACTATATCTTCCACCTTCACCGTGATATTTATGCCTAAATAGACTGCTTTCTCCACAATGCTAGTGTCCGAGCCTGTAGCAAATCTATTTATCACAATCTGTGTTTTGGCCTTATTCAATGAAAAGCCCGATTGGGTCCCAAAATTTTCCGTAATGCTTTCCACTGCGCCCATTGCTCTATCGGGGTTGGATGTAATTATAGCCACATCATCGGCATAGGCCAATAGCTTAGGATTCCAGCAATGCAAACTAACAGGAGTGATATCAGCGGAGGCCTCCAGCCATCTAAGGAAGGGATCTATATATAGGGCGAATAACATTGGGGAGGCCGGGCATCCCTGCCTTGTCCCCCTGCCAATTGTAAATGTCTCAGTTTCCTCCCTCATTATCTGTAATCGCGCTGTAGAGTTGACATAGAAAACCTGTATTGCATTCACAAATGAGTCCCCTAGGCCGTTACCCTCCAAGATCTTCCATAGATAGCTCCATGACACCCTGTCAAAAGCCTTCTCGGCATCCAAGAAAGCCACCCCTATAGGTTTTGTGAGGACCTCGGTAGCGTCAAAAAGTGAGATTACCCTCTTGACATGATCTACAGTCCCCCTCCCTTGTATAAAACCATGCTGCCAAACTGAGACAAGATGATGCATCACAGAGTTCAGACGAGTGGCAAAGATCTTTGAGTATAATTTGGCATCACTGTTTAACAGCGTAATAGGTCTATATGAGCCCATATTAGTAGGATCTTTGCCCTTTAAAAAAAAATATATATTGGCAGTGCCCCATGAGCCAGGTGGTACAGCCACTTCCCTAATCTCCTTAAATAGACCAAGCATAACCTGGTGGGTCTCCCTAAAAAGACTTTGTAAAACTCTATGGGAATACAGTCGGTTTCCGTTGCTTTGCCCGATGGAAGGGCTTGGAGAGCGCTATATAGCTCCTCCTGTGTTATATCTGACCCTAATTGGAAACCCTCCTAAAACACGGTTTAAGGTATTAACCACTGCTCTCCGTAATTGGGCAGGCGTAAGGAAGAAACTTGGGGTAGGTAGGTTTAGTAGGTACACCCCTATGATCAGGAACGATCAGCTTCCAAAGGCTTCCAAAGGCCCTACAAGATGAGTGTCTGGCAAGGTGGGGAAAAGGTGGCTTTTACAGGATAGGGGACCTTCTGGCTGGGGATCACATTGCTTCTTTTGACGTAGTTAGGGAAAGATTTAGTATAGGCCCCCGGAATTTTTTTATATTTTTACAGCTGAGGGATTTCCTGCTTAAAAAAGCTGGCGGCGCTGCGGGCTTCGGGCAGGTATCCCTAATTGAATTGCTAATCAGTAGCTCAGGCTCCTCAATTTTGCAAATATATAGATGCCTGCTGGAAGGAGTGCCAGACGATCTAGATAAGCACAAGTTGAGATGGCAGGATAAGCAGGGGGTTACAGACTCTTGTTTTTTTAAATCATTAGAAATAGGGGATACCGTACTGTGCTCTGCCAATCTGTGGTCACAACATTTTAAGGGCCAGATGTAGGTGGCCAAATAGCGAGCGCTAACGCTGAAATTCGCAACGATTGCTGACTGTGAATAATTGTCCTTTCTTTTACACCTAGGTGATAGCGCATATGCGGTGCATGCTTTCATCCTGACTCCATACCTCAACCCATCCACCCCAAGTGAAAGGAGATATAATGTGGCACATAAATCTACGCGCAATGTGGTGGAGCGAACATTTGGACTCCTCAAAAGCAGGTTGCGCTGCCTCCACAAAAGTGGAGGTGCACGGCAGTACCGGCCACTGATCTGCTGCAAAATAATAGCTACATGTGCCATGCTGCATAACCTTGCCATAAAGAGGGGTACACCCATGGGAATCAGTGAATCAGAGGATGAGGATGAGGAATGTCCCCAGCCACATCACAGCGCTGCAGGTGTCGCAGCTGCACCAGATGGGAGACAGAGACGGGCAGAGATCACACACAACTATTTCTGAGTAAGTAATGAGACAAAGCTAGTAACTGCAATTGTGTGACGGTGTTTAACTGACCTTCAGTCAGGCAATTGGACAGCACACCCAACACTATGATGGCCTCACAGTGCCTGGTCAAGCCAAACATGGCATAGTCACTCCACCATGCAACATCCCTAGTCCCATCATTGTGTCAAATGGGTTACGTCACCCACCACACAATGGAATGTGATGGCAGTGCTTATCTTCTGCGCCCACGCGCAGCACTGCTGCGTTCAGCAGGCACACTGTCCTCCCCAGTGCTGTGTCCTGCGGCTGATCCGTGCCTACCACTGCGCCTCCTAGTCTCCTGTAATGGGGGGGGTGATGCTGCTGCGGCTTGTTGCCTCCTCACTCTCAGCCCCATCCCCCGATCCTGTGGCAGCAATTTGGTTGGTCTGAAGCACCTCCAAGGCACTGGTGACTGTTACCAACCCCTGAGTGACATCACGGCTGCACTTGGCCATCTCCAATTGCATGGCCCCCGAGCGCCTGCTGAGGACATGGGTGGCATTGCACAGCCTGTTAACTGCCTTAGTGTACCCTTCCAGTCTCTGTCTGACCCTGCGCCTTGCACCACGGTCGCTATCAATCTTGCTGCATAGCAGCCTAACAGCATCAGACATCTCCCTCATGCCCTCAGCCACGGTGTTGTTGAGGCAGTATATGGCCTCCTTCATGTTGTTAATGTTTTTATTGTTTGCCACCATCTGGCGTTGCATTGCCCTCATTGTTTTGCCTTGCAGGCGCTGCACTTTAAGCATCTTCCCCCAGACCAGAGAAGACACTGGACTCCTCTGCCTCAGGACTGTGTGCCCTTTGTCGGCGTCTTCGTGCACCTGTGTTGCCAACCTCCATGGGGGACTGTGTTACAGATGCATGTACATCATCATCCTGCGGGGTCTGTTGTGCTCCCTGGCTCTCATCCTCTGTGCCCTCCATCTCCTGGAGGCTACCCACTGAATACCTCCTGGCTCGTTGTGGTGGTGGAGATGGTGGTGTGACGTCAGCAGGTGATTGGACATCCTCCTCCAGTGTGTTTTGCTCCCTGGAAGCCTCTTCTGTCTCCCCTTCTGCAGCCTGTCGCGATGTGTCGCCTGTGGATACAGGATGTACTATTACTCACTTGTCTGGCAGCATTTGCCTACAAATAAATTTCATGACTGCCAATCTAGCTGTCTGTCCCCCGCTTGCTTATCTATTGATGTGTGTGACATGCATATGCTTTTGTGGACTGACTGATATGCTATTAGTTGATAGGGACTACATCTCCCATGATGCATTGCTGATTTTAGGCAAAACATGGTCTGGAGTGGGATTCATGCAGGGGGATTGGGGTTAGGGAGGGGGCACAGCATGCTGTGCATGCATCTTACCTTGTCTGTTGGACCCTGTGGCTGAACTGTCCACGTCTCCAATGCCACTGACGCTCTCTGGCTGGAGGGTGGACTCCACCATTTGTTCCAAAGCAGTCGGTGCAGGCGCTGTTGATGTCCCCCCACCTGTCTTTCTGGCTTGTTTGAGCCGTTCGGCCACCCTCTCCTTGGCACGTTTCCGGAGATCGTACCAGTGCTTCTTGAGGTCCTCTGTTGAGCGATGGGTGACGCCGATGGCATTGATTTTCTGCTGGATCACTAGCCAAATCTTCTGTTTTTGTGACTCAAGGACGTGCAGGGATTTTTTTACCAAAGAGCTGGTCGTGATCCTTCATTACCTCCTCTATTAGGACCTCCAAATTCCTCTCACTGAACTTGTGTTTACGCTTTCTTTCTCCAGCATCCTTCCCCTTCTCCTGTGAGTCCATGGTTCTGTTTTGGTGTATCAGCTAGGTGGTAGCTGTACAGCTCCTGTGCTTTTGCTCCTGCTCCCTTCCTCTCCAACAGCTTCAGGATCAGTGTAGCTGCATGGGTGTGGCCACTTCCTGGTTGTGAGGTCATCAGGAAGCACAGGATTGGCTGTTTCAAGGCTTTGCGATTTTTTTAAATACCGGATTCGCTAATTACCGATTCGGTAATATGGAATCGGTATTACCGATTCGGTAATGAAGATTCGGTATTTTTAATAGCGAATTTTACAGAATCGCTAACTTTTAGCGATTTTTTATTTACATCGCATAAAACGAGTTCTTAATAGCGAATCAGTAAAATTCGCTAATAAGAACTCGCTATTTCGGTTTTACCTACATCGGGCCCTTAGACTATTTGATCTTTACATAACGCCTGCGAAAATTGTTAGATGGGGAGGAGGGGAGGGAACTCACTGCTTTAGGTGTAAGGCATAGGGTGCGGATATAGTACACATTTTTTCCACCTGCCCTCGCACAGAACCGATAGGCCGTGAAATGTTTTTTTTTTTTACAGCATGTATTAAAAGAGGATGTCCCTTTGTCACCCCAGCTTATGTTATTAGGTGTAACCGAACAAGGGGGGAAAAACGGAAAAGAGCTCACCTTCATAGCAATGGCAGTTCTTAGGCTCTGTGTCGCCTCAGCCTGGCTAGATCCCAACCCTCGACCTTTCAGCAGTGGAAAGGCCGATTTTTGCACATATATAACTTGGAAAAAGCACTTTATGAAAGAAGAGGCAGAAAGGGTAGGATTAGAGGGAATAGGATTTGGGGCCCTTTTACTACCTGGGTTACTCCATTCACTCAATCGGAATGAATTCTATGGTAATAATTAAAACATGACTTGGTGTATAAACTGAAATAATTTAATCTAAATATCTTTGGCCTACTGCATGTTTTTAGCTTTTATTATATTCTATTCTCTAGCCTTTGGCATACTGCTTTATATGATCAATGCACTAATTGGCTGATTTTTAATTCAAATGAAATGTGGTTTTTGGATTGTATGTATTAATATTCTGATTTTTTGCTGCATTTGCACAGTTTTTTCGGAAAAAAAAATAAAAAAAAATAGAGGAGCAGCTGACTTTCTCTTGGACTGTCTGGCTAAATCCTGAAGAACCTCTTTAAACAACGAGAAAGAGAGGGAAAACAATGGAGCCACTCTTGGTCCCCCTAGTGAAATAGCAAATAAACAACAGAAGAGTGAAGCCAAATAATTAAATTATTTTATTTATTGGTGGAGCAGTAAGGCAAAAACTGCTCCACCAATAAATATTTTGGATTGGTAAAGGCAATTTTAACATTTGCACCATCACTTTTTGCACCTCCACAAAAATCAAAAAACCCGCTCCGCTGTAATCAGGCATCGCAGCACACCAGGGAGGCACTCGGCCTCTCTGGTGGGAACCCAATGATGAAGCATGTCACCAACTAGGTTGGTGAGTGAGGGTTCTTCTATAAACAAGAGTGACTCCTCTCGCTAGCTCTTCATATATTTGGCTTCACTCTTCTGTTGTTTATTTGCTAAATCCTGAAGAAGAAATCTCAACATGTACCACTTGAAGCACCAGGAGAAGTGGCAGCACCACCACTACCAACAGCAACACCTCTGCTCCAGCCCCTGTACCAAAAGTAACATCAACAACTGTGACAATATAATCTGTGTGCCAAGGGCATCAACATTGGGAGCCTCACTCATCAATACATGCAAACTCTGTGTGGATTGAGGCAAAGAGGGAGCTAGTTTTATGCTGTTTTTTCATTGCACTATCAATAGGACCCTGCTGGGCCTTCTGGTTTTTCAGAATTTCCAATATCTCGCCTTTGGCTCCTTTCTCCTAAAATTCAGCAACCTGAGGAGACCTGTGTGTAAACCTGCTGGTTGTTTGGATCTTCCTTTATCTTTTTTCTATCTTGGGAGTCTAGAAGACTGGTTCCATTTATTCTGCAATGTATTTATTATCCTAATTTTTTATTTATATTTTTTCTATCTTTTTATTTTTTTCACACTATCTGCACGTTATCACTGGGAATCTGGATTTGTACTCTTGATAACCTACCACTGGTGCTGTAAGGGTGTGTATATTCTCCCTCTCGGGTTGACACACTCTTATTCTATGTTATTTTATTTTCTCATTTCTTTCTGGATGGTCTTTTTGAGCATGTTTTCCTTATTTAGTTAATGTATAAGAGTACCTTGTTGCTTGGCAACGGATCGAGTAATTCTCATTGTTTGTATTTTTGTGTTTTTAGGACTACCCAAGGAAAACTATTTAGTGTGCCTTTATTGGTAGTCCCCTTACCCCATTCATATATAATTGAAAGATACCATTGTGCCCTGAAGAAGGTTTTGGCCCCTCCATCGGCCCTTACCGAAATGCGCGTTGCCACTAGGTCATGGTGCAACAGGAACATTTTCCTTTCCTAAGGAATCAAATACAAAGAAGACGCCTCATTAATACATAAATGCAAAAATCACAGTGTGCTTCCTACTATAGCTAACTGCCTCGAGACAATGTACATATGAGACCTCTGGTCTGGCCCTATGGACTGATGGAAATATTTCCTTCTATGTGAATTGATATAGCTATATGCGTCATTTCTGTCTTTATTC
Organism: Calotriton arnoldi; assembly: GCA_963921515.1. Classification (NCBI taxonomy): domain Eukaryota; kingdom Metazoa; phylum Chordata; class Amphibia; order Caudata; family Salamandridae; genus Calotriton; species Calotriton arnoldi. The sequence continues at coordinate 106,546 of CAWUFW010009876.1, forward strand.
CTGTTGTCCACATTGATGTACCTATGAATTTTCACCTTAAGTGGTTTGAATATAGATGTGGGATGAGAGAGTTTGTTGATTGAGGTTTGAGTGATTGAGCATGAATGTTGTGGGGTGAAAGAGAGAATATTAAGGGGTAAAAAGTATAAAAGGAAAAGGAAAAAAAGAAGAATTTTGATATATGTGTTTGGCACACTTAATATTATATTTACTATTTATTCTATATTATATTTTTGATATGATATCTAAATGATCCAATAAATTATATAAGGACTAATAATATTATCAAATGTATATTTCTTTGAATTCTCGATCCATGCCAACTTTGGTTGAAACCATTAAAATATAGCGAGATATTTCCGTTCTTAGATAAGCTGTTGGCAGGTGGTAATTTGTTCCCCCTTCTGGGTGGGTTCCTCCTTTACTTCACATCACACCCATCCACTTTACACAGTGGAGGTGGGTGCCCATCTCTAGCAGCATAACAAAATAACTAAGCTGCCTTTACTTGCTAAGGTACTTCAAACAAATACAAAGAACTGCAATACTACTTTAGATTTTGCCAATTTAACATTGAAGAAGTATGATAGCAGCAATTTTGTCGGTAGCTAGTGGAGTAGTGGGGAGTCTTGAAGGAACAGTCAGTGTGAGTTAACTCACAAGTTCAATTGCCACAGAGGTTCTCTGTTGATGTCATACACACAATACTGCTGCCTTCGGATATGTGAATTGCCATTTTGTATAGCAGCATCTTTCTCGTCTTAACGAGTCTGTACTGCTGTTGATATGATGACATGCTGTTGATACTGGTCCACAATGAGACAAGAAGAATGCCTTGATCACTTGTGTGAAATAATGGATTAAAAACTAGGGGGTGAAGCTGTAGATTACCTACAAGAAGTACTAAGCAGGCTTCAAAGAGGATTCCTGTGCTTACCTCTGGTAGCTGTGGCTCAATTTGCAGGTCTTTCTCTGAGAAAACACATATGTAGCATTTCGCTGGACCAAAAGAACATTAAAGTTGAGAAACAAAACAGATAAAATGTCCAATTTAGTGACAAAATGTAAGCAATTGGGTTATTGGTTGAGGGGTAATCACCCTCCCTACTCACGCAATAACCACTATCCTTGTCAGGGTGAACCACAAAAGTCACTAAATTAGCCTGTGTTTATCCCTCTGGTTGCTTACCACAAAACAGTCAGCATTAAATTAGAGGCACTGTGTAAAGTATTTATGCAGCACAAAAACAGTAATAAAGTCAAAACACAACACAAGAAAATTAGTAACTTTTAATAAATAAATAATACCAGAATGGGAAAAATGCAAACAATAAAACCAGTGGTATGCAATTACAAAGTTTTAAGTAGGAATAGCACCTGAAAGCACAAAGCTCTACACACAGTCATCTGGTTGTGCTAAATCAGGAGAAAGTCATGAGTTCAGGCTAACCACGATGTAGCATCCATCAGATACAGGGACCAGGTTAGTCCAACTGAAAAAAGTTACCTTCTCAAAGTCTGATGCAAAGAGTACAGTTTGCAGTAGAGGAGGCTGTGTGGACCAGGGAGAGTGCATTAGATGGTCACTGTTGTAGTGTGAAGAGCAGGCCTGGAGTCAAGGACGGGCATCACTGTAGCATGAAGATCCGTTGGGTATTGCAGATGGTTGTTGCTAGAGCTTCACGTTGGCGGTCACCACAGGCTGTCATTGCTATAGTGTGAAGTGCATATATTGCTTTGCCGGTCATTGCTGGCGGTCAGTTCTGCGCAATGACTCCGGTTCACAGGACACCAGAGTTTTCTGTTGGCGGTCGCCGCAGATGGCAGTATTTCATCATGAACTGGCCCATTCGGGCCATGAAGACCCCAAAACTTCAGGATTCACCTTCCTTCACAGAGGAGTCCACTCTGATGCCAGCCAAGGGTCCAGACCCTGGGGAGGCACCTCTTGGGAATCAGGGACTCACTCTAGCATAGGACAGCAGGAATACGGCAGGTCCAGTTGCAGGTCTGGTCTGCTGAGCATATGCTGAACAGGTCCCTGTAGCTCATACAGGAGGCCAGCCAGCTAGCCCTTGGAGTCACTCTGGTGGTCCTGGGTACAAGGAGCAGGTCCAGGCTTACTTCCTCAGGCAGCAGACCAGTCTTTTCAGCACCAGGGTAGTGTGGTATCTAGGTTAGTAGAATATTCTTTGCGTTCTGATTCTGTCATGATGCGTAAAAGAGTAGGGAAGAATGTAGAATGTGTTTTAAGGGACGGAGGGAGTACTGGACCTGGTGTTGAAACCTGTAGAGTGGTGCAGCTGTGGATAGAGCGCTGTATTAACTAAGCTCAACTTTATTAATCTATTATCTCCCAGATGTTTGTGGACACCAAGCCACCCACATTTCTACATTGGCGATGAATAATTTCAGAGGTGGTGAGTTTGGGATTTGAGCGTATCATGCGAATGGTATATTGAATGTTCAGACAACCCTCCGGATTCGTGCTGGAACCTGTTTGGGCATCTAACGATTGTTAAGCAGCAAAACAAAAAAAGCAAAACAGGACTGTATGAACACGAGTTTTCAAGAGACAGTGATACAATTTTGCTATGTGTCTTCTCGCCTTCTTGACATGCATTTCATTATTACATCTTGGTAATTTGTTATGTTAGTTAGTTGTGTTATTTAACTTTGTTTATTTGCACAGATACTCAGGCATCATATTAAATGTCGGAGAAAAGGATATTGTGACTATGACTATTTGGCTCTTTAGTAACATTTACTAATTGTGTGTTTTGCAGTTAGTATAACAGTGGTTTGAGGAGCATGCAGAATGTATTGCTGCCACCATCTTTCGTAACTTCTCCAGTTGAAACATTAATCAAATGGAAGCATGGAAAGTGGAGGTAAAAGAAGATAAGATCTTGCATAAGATTATAAAGCTGTTAGAAAGTGGTTGGAAATGCAGGTAATTAGCAGGTGAGGAGGTAAAGGCATTTTGGAATATACAGGGCACATTGCCAGTAGATGATGGAATTATGTACAGAGGTATTAGGTTAGTTTCACCTGAGTACATACATAAGAGGCTAATGGAATTGGCACACGAGGAACATCAAGGTATTTCAAGAACTAAGGAAAGGTTGCGAATGAACTACTGGTGTCCGTAAATGGAAAAACAGGTGGAGAGAGTTGTCAGGGAATGTGTGGAGTGTTGTTAGAGCGACAAGGTATGCAAACCCAGAGCACAACACATGGTGGAGAGGAAGTTACCAGAGAAAGTTTGGAACAACATTGCCATGGACATTGTGGGGCCCATAAGCGATTCTATTCAGGTTAAATACATTTTTGTATTGGTTGACATGTTCTCAAGATGGCCCGATCTGAATGTACTTATTGAAATTAATGTCAAGAGCATAATAGAGTTTCTATCTGAGATTTTTGCTATGGAATGTATTCCAGCTTCGTTACTTACAGATAATGGGGTACAATTTGATTCCAAGGAAACCTGTCATTTTTTTAAAGAAAGAGGTACCAACCGTAAGACACATCATTGTACCATCTAGAAACTATATGTATGGTGGAGAGATTGAATAGATTGCTTAAGGATACCATTCAGGCGGCACGGTATGCAAGTAAAGACTGGAAAGTGGAAATTAAAAAATCATTAGAGGCGTACAGTACCTCTGGAAGAGTAATCTCTCAGGGGCAGATTTACAAGAAAGTGACGCATCTGTAGAGATGCGTCACTTTCCCTGCGCCACACTGAGAAACCCTTGCGCCACCATGGATGCGCCGTATTTACAATATGGCGCACCATGGCGCAAGGATTGACAGATTCGTCAGAAATTCTGACGCATCTGTTGGTGCAAAAGTAACGTATTGCTGGAGTCGTGTCGCAAGCACGATGCAACTCCAGCAATGCCTTTTGAGGCCTATTCTCACTACACTGCGTCACTCCTTACGCCTGCTTCAAGCAGGCGTAAGGTTTTGACCCAGTGGCGTCCTAAAAGTGACGCAGTGAAATCTTGTAGATTTCACTGCGTCACTTCTACGAGGCTCTTTTGCGTGGGAACACCCACCCTGCATACATTATTCCTGACGCAGGTATAATGTGACGCAGGGCTTTACAACGTGACACATCTCCCTAGATGCGTCACATTGTAAATGGGCCGCATTTTTACGCCTCCGCTGCGTCACAGAAAGTGACGCAACGGTGGTGCAAAAATGACGCAAGGGGCTTGTAAATCTGCCCCTCAGTACTTTCGAGGGGAAAAAAACAACACCATTTGTGTCTAGCATGGATGAATAAAGGGAAAGAGTTGGAAGATATGAGAAGACGAAGATGGATGAAAGAAAGACTCATGTACATAAGAGAAAATCAGTGAAAGGCCGTTTTATTAAAGTGGGTGATGTGGCCAAGGTAAAAGTTCCAGTGAGCTATGAACAATTTTCGAAATTTTGAAGGCCCATGTGAGTTGGCAAAATATTTAATAATGCAGAAAGACTGAGGACTCTCATATTTGGAATTTGAACAGAGTGGTCAAGGTCAAGAATACAAGTCATCACTGTGTGGAAGGACAAAAGGAAGAGTCATGTCAAGGAAATCAAACGGAGCCAAGAAGATCAAATATAAGTTTTCAAGGGTTCTGGGAAGTTGGAAGACTTTGCATTGTATGAATGATTCATTTGTACATTCAATTAAATTAAGGGAGATGTGTGGTATCTAGGTTAGTAATATCTTCTTTGGGTTCTGATTCTGTCATTTAAGATAGTAGGGAAGAATATAGAATGTATTTTGAGGGATGGAGGGAGTACTTGACTTGGTTCTGGAACCTGTTGAGTAGGGCAGCTGTGGATGAAGTGCTATATCAAATAAACTGCACATTATTCATCTATTTATTTCCTGGATGAATGTGGACACCGAGCCACCCACATTTCCACAGGCAGTCCTTTTTCTGAGTATTCCATAGGTCCATAAGTGATATAAAGAGGTGGTTCAGGAGGTCCAATAATTATACCTGGTGTCAGACTTTGAAGTGTGGGGGCTTTGAACTGGCTACCCTAACATCTGGTTCTGGAAAGTTCTTCTCTTACGCTGCCTAGGTTCCAAATAGTCTCGGGTTACAAAAGACTGGTCTCAGGTACCTTTGTGTGTGTGCTGGAGGCAGCCCTTTGAAACGTAAGTGGGGCAGGGAACAGCTCTGCCCCAACCATCCTAGCAGGATGACCCATCCCGCCAACACCTAGTTCACTGTCTGGAGGAATACCCAAAGGCCAGCTGCCAAGCTATTTACAGTCATGTGACCCAGGACACATGCAGCAGGCACCAAATGGTTAGGACAAGAAAATGCCAACTTTCTAAAAGTGACATTTTCAGAATTGTGAAATAAATCTGACTTTACCATTAAAGACAATTTTAAATATTAATTCATTTTAGTGCAAACATAATTTTCCTATCTGCTCCTAAATTTATGTTAAAAAGTATGTTTTGGGTCTGGCAAAAGGGTTATTTTTCCTGAACGAAATGGCAGTTTAAAACTGCACTACATGCTGCAATAGCAGGCCTCAGCTATGTACTTTTAAAAGGTTACTGTAGTTAGTGGCACAAAGTACTGCAAGCCCACTAGTAGGATTTAATTTACAGGCTTGATCCATGCAGTGGTGCCAATGAACCAGTCATGTTCCGCCCACCAGCGATGATGTGTCAGTTCCGATGAGCACAGAGCTGCGATTCGCAGATTCAGGCTCATCTTTGAAGATGAAGTCAATTGAGATGTGGAGACCTTGTGCAGTGGTGGTTCTGAAGGTGATGTGTTGGCGCCAATCCATGCAGTAGAGGCGATGCGCAAGTTCTGCTCATGCAACACGAGCGGTGCACTAGTTCCGATCCACGCAATAGGAGTGATGCGCTGGTTCCGGTTCACGTGACAGGGGAGGTGCACTTGTTCTGATCTATGCAATGGTGCCAATGCCCTGGGTCAACAGAGGATACATTGGCTTTGCTGAAGCAAGTACCTTAAACCTCACTTCCAAGGGTCCCGGATTGGGGTGGCACCACTTAGCAGGGCAGACTCACAGATAGCAGAGCCCAGGTGCAGAACCAGGTAAGTTGGAATTCCTTTATGTCCCTGAGACTTCAGATCAGGAAGCCAGCAAGCTAGCCCTTGGAGTCACTCTGGGTTCAAGTGATGGAGGTCCAGTTCTTCTCATCCAGACAGGAGAACAGCAGGCAGCAGGGCAGGCCAGCAAAGCAGGGGTCCAGCAAAGTAGCTGTCCAGCAAAGCAGCAGTCCTTCAGTAGCACAGCAGTCCTTCTTCCTGGCAGAGTCTTCACAGGTCCAGAAGTGTATTGATATCATGGTGTCAAAGGTTCAGTACTTTTACCCAGTTCAGCCTTTGAAGTGAGGGAGAATTCAACGATAGGTCTTTGAAGTGCATAGACTCCTTCCTTCCTGCCGTTGCTCCAAACTCACTACAGGTGGGGACATGACACAGCCTATTCAGGTGCAAGTGAGGCTGGTTCCAGCTCCTCCTTCCCATCCTGCCAGGATGGCCCATCAAGCCACACCTACGCTCCAATAGTCTGTGGCTATCTAGGGGGAATACACAAGGCCCAGCTGTCACCCTCACCAGACTTGTATCACAGAGAGGCAGCAGACATCAAATAGCAAAAGTAAATAAATGCCATCTTTCTAAAAGTGACATTTTCAGAATTGTAATTTAAAATCTGAATTCACCATAAGTTGTGATTTTCAATTGTGATTCCAGAGACACCAACTTGAAAAAGTCTAACTCTTCACAATTGGGAAATACACTTCAAAAATGTAAGAAGGTAATTCCATTGTTATCCTATTACAGAGATAGGCCTTGCACTAGTTTTTCACTACCGGCACATGTAAAACGTAGACGTACATGCCCTGCCTTTTAAGCATATAGCACCCTGCCCTCTGGGATATCCAGGGCCTAACTTAGAGGTGACCTATATGTCTAAAAAGGGAAGGTTTGGGCCTGGCTAGAGGTTTATCTTGCCAGGTCAAAATGGCAGTTTATACTGCACACACAGACTCTGCAATGTAAGGCCTGCACCATGGTTAGAGGGCTACTTAAGTGGGTGGCACACGAGTGCTGCAGGCCCACTAGTAGCCTCTAATGTACAGGCCCTAGGCACCTGTAGTGCACTTCACTAGGGACTTATTAGTAAATTAAATATGCCGACTGTGGATGAGCCATTATTAGCATGTTCAGGGGAGAGAGCACAAGCACTTTAGCACTGGTTAGCAGTGGTAAATTGCACAGATCATAAAGCCAGCAAAAAAGAGGTCATAAAAGTGGTGGAAGTAGGCAAAAAGTTGGGGGGAACACCACCCTAAGGCTGTCAGTTCTAACACACACATAATGCCATTACGCCACTTTGAGTTATTCTGCACCATTTGTGGCAATCAAATTACAGTGAATTTATGGTATCAACAGAAGCAAGCGGCTGTTGTTCGCAGTGCTTTGTTTAAATGTGTCCTCACACAAAAAACTGGCAAGGACACATCTCCTGCTAAAGTATAGCATTAAATCATGGATTTGCATTTCACATAATACGCATAATTTTGCATAAATATGCTGAAATTTCACATAATTATGTGAGAGCAAATTATGTGAAATTTGCACACTCCTAGTGCAATTACTGTTAAAACCAGCAAGTTAAGCGGCACTCATACGTCTCACTTCGAAACATTATTCACCACACGTTTGAGCCTTTAAGGCACTCTTTACAGTTTAAGCAGTTACTATTTAAAGTTAGTGAAGGCCCCTCAAATGTCAAGTTGGTTTAACTAGGCATGGTAGCACTGCAGGACTACAGAGCTGCTTGGTGATGCTTTTACAGCCCTACGTTAGGGATTTTACCATTAATGCCACTGTTACTGGTTCTGGGTACTCTGACCGTAAACTTACCGAAAAGTACAGCAAACATGTAGGGATTTGACACTTGAGTGTCTAAGGTTACAGCTCATTCAGGGGTAGGTTCTTTAGCAGTCTCCTGTCACTCAGCCTCAAAATATGGCAGCTAGTCAGTGGAAAAATGTTAATAGATTTAAGACGTTAAGACGTTATAAAGCTAGCTTCAACTCAGCCGAAATCAACTCATACAAATTGAAGTCTTCATCCAACATTTCTATGGACCTATTTTTGATTGGAAAGAAATACTTTCAACTGTCACCACTTCCCTGGGGATGCCTGCTCTCAGATGTCCTGTGACAGTCTGCCAGACTTCTTTTCATCTAAACTTATTAAGATCTGTGAGGGCAAACCTCAAGCTTTGGGCTGTCCCAGGTTGGTCACAGATTCAGGAAAGATATCTCCAAATTCCACCTCTAATAAGCATTAACCCATTGAAGGCCAATTATTTAGCATAAAGTCAGGCTTCCCAGATGACCCCTTCCGTACATCTATTCTTAAAGACTTACGTCCGGCTGTGGGTTAGCATATTCACACTGTCATCAATGTATTAGTAAAGGCAGGTGTGGTGCAGGCTCATCTAAAAAAAAGGAGTTTTTACTCCCCTTCTTAAACAAATCAGGGCTGGATCCTTCTGATCAAAAAGAAAAAGATTGTCCCATTGTATTAATTTCAGCTATAACTAAGGTTATGGAGAAACTTATTTTGGCCATCTTGAGGAATGGAGTCTTCTTGATTAGGCCAGACTAGCTTCTGCCTAGGGCATAGCACCAAATCTGTTTTGATTGCCATCTTGGATAAACTGCACTTGTGGCAGGACATGGGACAGTATGGAGAGATTCTACTCTTGATCAGTCAGAAGCCTTCATCACTCCCTATTGGACCATCTTGAAGCTACTGGGATAATCGGACAAGTTCTCAAGTGGTTTTGTTTATTTCTTACTATTAGAGCCCAATCCATTTCACTTCCCAGGTAAGGTTCTATAGTGTTCTGCTTTTTCTCCTATTTTGTTAAACATTTACATCCACCCACCATACTGCTTTATATGATCATTTGTATATGATACATCAGTCTGTGAACATGACACACAGCTGCTACTAAAGTTTGATCAACGTTTATCAAATTCCATCAGATAGCAAGATGACAGTAACAGGCATTGTTGTTGAAAATGTGATGAAAATATACTGGTCACAGGAGGTGACTCTGTGGCTAAGTCTTCTGACTCCTGGTCACTCCAATATTGTCACTCCAATATTGCCCTTCTCCTACTCCAGCAGAGACAGTCAAGATTTTAGGAGTGATCTTTAATCACAGCTTATCACTCCAGATTCAGGAAGTCTAACCCACAAGAATAGTTCAACTCAAAATATTTAAGGTAGTTGGCCGTAGCATGTATTCTCTCTAACCTGAACTACTGTAATGTGATCTACGAAGGCGACCCAGATCCAGCCATTTCTAAATGTAAAGTAACCAAGATAATGGTGGTGAGAATGGCAAAACGTCTCAGAAAACTCAACTTTGTCTCCAAAGCACAATACAGTTTGTTTTGGCCCCCTGGTAAATCTAGCATTCACCTTAGAACCCGCTGTCTAACTCACAAAGCACTCCACAAGACTGCCTCAGTATTTTGATCTCAATTATTAACTCTTTACCCACCCTTGTGGCTGGTACATTCAATGACGGCTGCAATCCTCTGTTTGTTCTGCTTCAGATGGGAATGCTGTGGGTGTGGAGCAGAGGTCTTTAAATTGTGGGGTGCATCTCCCTGGGGGTTCACATCTGCATTCCTGGGGGGCGGGGGCAAATGGATCTTCAAGTACCACTAAGTCTATTTACACTCTGTTTATTTGGCACATTTCCAGGTAGTCTTGATTTAAGTACAGTACTTGTAATGCCTAAAAACAAAATGTGAACTGTGATCCTGGATGCCATGGGGTCGGGGTCAGTGAGTAGGTTGGATGGCCAAAGATTTGGCTAATAAAAACAATATATTCTCAAACTGTTTCGTTATTGTTTTTTAACCTTCAGGTAACTGCATATAAAAAAATGCACATGTTAAATGAAAAATAAATTCAAGTTTAACTAACTGATTTTACTTTGAAACCTCAGTTTGCTAATGCGATCAATGCTGATATCAGTCCCGGCTCCTGGAGGGAGTTCCGCCGGGCGGTGACGTGCGGCGGGGGAGGGGCAGGTTGGGGGTAGTAAAAACCGGAATCCAGCCGAATCCAGGTAAGTTAGCAAATAAATAAATAAAACGAATTTCGTAGCGCGCTGCATCGCCAAATGCGATGCAGCGCGCTACGAAATTCGTTTTATTTATTTATTTGCTAACTTACCTGGATTCGGCCGGATTCCGGTTTTACTACCCCCACCCTGCCCCTCCCCCGCCACACGTCACCGCCCGGCGAAACTCCCTCCAGGAGCCGCGACTGGCTGATATCTGTGCATGACCAGAAAGAAGGGCCACTAGAATTATGTACCTGGGAGGACCAAATTATACGGCAGTGTTGACTAAATTATGCTGCACGAAAAGGCAAATGATGCTGCCTAATAGTGCACATTTTATTAAGTATCTCATTATTTATACGCATGTGAGTACTGACTGGGCAAAGATTTCACCTCATTAGTACCATTTCAACACCCAAATACAACAAAAAGTGACTGACGAGCCACCCTCTGCAAAGGGCTGTTCACTATGTGCAAACACATGTGCATTTTTAGTAACTTTTGATCCGTTTGAGCTAGAAACATTTTTTGTAATTAAAATCTGCAGATTATGCAGCAGATGACCGATTAAGAGTAAAATGAAGCATATCCATATTTATACTGAAAATGCAGCAGAATCACATATGTCCAGTGGTCCTGTCAGAAAATTGAGTCCTAGGTGGCACAGTGGGTAATAGTGATGTGCATTTATAGTGCTATGAAATCCTAGCCTGTGACAGATAGCACTGTGAATATGTAAGTCATTATTTATTGCTATATATTTTAGTAATTAGTAATCAGACTATACCTAGAAGTATTTTGATAAGTGTCCATTAAAAGGACATACTCAAAAACTCAGCTGGTAACTTCCTCACATTACCTCTCAAGAAGAATAAACCTTTGCCACGGTGGAGTTCCAAGTGACTTCATCAGTTAAAGCCTACACTGGCTCCCTAGCAGCGTTTATGTTGGTGATTAATAAATTGCACACATTTACATTTCTTTCAGGTGGCAGGCACCCTGGAGAGAAGGCCTGATTCTTCTTTAGTTTAGTCTCCTTCTTTTCATAGCAGAGGAGTCCACCCCCTATACTTTCAGGCAAAGGCGTCTCAAGGTCAGCATTAAACTTTAAGGTATGATTGCTTTTTGTAAAAGGGTGAGTCAAGGGAGTGGCAGAGAAGAGGCCAGACGGATTGCAGTCAGGTGCACAGCCCTGATTTTTCAAACACTTGAGGCCTCAGAGTAATGGCCCAGATGTAATAGAAAAGGGGTCAGATCCATAGATAGTGTAAGGGATGTGGGGGCTCATTTTTTTGATGTTTTACAAATGGACAGAGACAGCTTCCCCTGACAGATGCCCCTGGGGAAAGGAGCGATATATGGGCAACTTTGTTTTATTTTTAAGAGCCATAAATAACATTAGTGCAACACAAGGGCCAGGGGTGTGAGTGGTCACTGCACCCCTAATATAGCTGTCTAACTATGAGAAATGGGAGTGTTGTACGGTTCCTACTAATCAAGTAAGACTGTGTAGTTGGACAACATATGCATGAAAATACGGTAACTTAGTCCACGCATATCATCAGTATATGTTGGCCCTATTCCTGGCTAGCTCACAGTGCGACATCTGGACCACTAAACCTGATAGAGTAGGGGATAGTGTCTACAACCTTAGAACATGACCACTCTGACTCCCCCGAGGAAATCGTGGAAACAGATCTACTCTTTCGTGATTAACTTAGGCATGCTCAAAGGGAGACACAAGAAATATGCAAATTGACATTTCAAACATTTATCGAAGCAATTAAATTCTTGTGTAAAATATATGAACTGCAATTATTAGTAAAAGGAAACAAAGCATTGTTACGAGCATTACAAGAATGGTGAAAAAGATGAATAATTAAACCATTATAACGTTGCAGTGATTATATGAATATATATCATAATGAGAACCCTACCTACCCTAACTCTACTCTAGAGAGAGTAATAAGAAATGCATTCTGTCAGATCTCTTGGAGCAGCTTAACTCCCCATTCACCTGTATGAGTGATGTATCAGGAAGCCAGCCTGGTGTGGAACAGACCTCCGTCCTTTGCAGGATGGTGACAGAAGTCAGCAGCGCTGGGAATTAGCCATGGACGAACGTCCAGGATAATCCATGAAAGTGCTCTTTGGACGAGCTAAATGGGAGAAGCAGTTTATATAATAAAAACTGCCCTCGTTCGCACTGTATCTGAGGTCCTTAGCTATTCATTGTTTGTATTTCATATTCAGAGCTGCCTCCGTATGGAGAACAGCAATATACAGGGGCAGCGTGCTCAGTGTACTTTATCCTTGAACATAATGTAGAGTGTTGTGATGAAATGCTTACGAAGAAATATGCTTGCAAGCAGAAAATGTGGGGTCAGATTTACTAAACTGTCACCCAACGCAGTGCAGCAGCCAAAAATACTGCGCTGCGGTGCGTGACAGGAAGGGAGCAGGAGAGCGCCATATCTACACAGAAATGGCACTCTCCTCCCCTCTCCCTAGCGATGGGGCAGAAATTTGCTGCCGAACACCATGCACATACCTTTGCGCCATAGTGCAAAGATGTGTGATAGAGTCTAGCATAAATTTTGTACTGAAATGGTTTCTTTCCAGTGCAAAATACTATGCCTAGACAACTTCTAAAACTTTTCCTACTTTGCCTGTGTGCTGTACACTGCCGCACACATGTAAAGTCAGAAAGGAAACAAAAAATGAAAACATTTCTCCTTTTTTTAAAGCCTGGTTTCAAAAGGTGTTATGTTTTGATGCAAAGCCCTGTCTCACATTTTTGGTAGATAGAGTTTTCTTCAAAAAGGGTGAGTGATTGCATGGGAACGCCCATGTAACGCCCCTTGACGTTAAGTAACGCATAGCAGCCCTTTGCACTACTTTGCTTTACTTTTAGTCAATTTCCAGCACAAAACAAGTTTTGAGCTGGAAAGTAAATAGTAAAAAAACATTTTGTGCTGGTTTGCTTCACTTTTATGACGCAAACCCAGTGCAAAATGTTAGTAAATCACCCCCTTTTTGCGTACTTTATCATATACATGCAAAGTAAGTTAGAAATCACTTGTCTAAAATGATATCAAGTTTAAATGTAAAGATGTAAAATGGAAGCTTTTGTGCATGGGCCCTGTTAAACCTCACTATAAGAGTGGGGGCCTATTTGCTAATAGTAGAGCCCAGGTTACGCCTGCTACATGGGTAATGAGATGTGGGGCTTTTTTCCTTTTCTTTTTATAAACCAAGGGGCAGAAAGCCTGCTTTGTGCCTCAGGCCTATGAGTGATGGCCCAGTGGAGTTTGCAGGACAGAGAGCTTGCTTTGCAGAGCTGTAGGTATAAATGGTGCTCCAGGTGCAGTGGCACCAGGACCCAGAGGTATGAGGGCCAACTAAACCCCAATTATGGCTGTTTTACTGTCCTTTCTTGCTTGCATTAGGGCCCAGTGCCCACTTCCTTAGCCAATGTCGCTTTGGGCCTCAACGCAATGGCCCAGGGGAAGGAGGGAATCGAAGGAAAGGAGACACCTTAGTTTGGGCATCAGAGAGATGGCAGGGAGGGGGGTGGGACAGAATGTGAGATCAGGTTTTTAACAAAGGGCAGAGGAGACAGCAAACGTTGGAAGACACTAGCTATCATTAGAGAAGCAGGTGCAGCTGCACTAGGTTCCAGGAGTCTCAGGTCACACTCAATCAACACAGTCTTTCTTTGAAAAAAAGGTTATGGGAGTATACTTTTCCTTGCTAGCATTAGGACAGAGAGTCCTGTTGTTGCAAAAATGGTGGCACCACAGCGAGATCATTTTTTCTGAAAGTGAGGAGATGTGGCATAATGGTAGGAGCTGCTAACTTTGGATATGGGGAACAAGGTTCAATTACCGTCGTTGACTCAACATCCTGTCGTTCTGGGCAAATCTCTTAATCTCCCTGTGCCTAAAGAAAATAAATAAACCGACTTTGTTTAATGTAACCGATGCTCATGTACAGTGCTCCAATACCCTTGCGCTGTATAGAACTCCCCAAAAAAAAAGACCGAGCCTGTTTCAAGATTGAACTGATGAGCAGGCATTGGTGGGAAAGGGGTGAAAAAGCAGAGGAGATATTGCTATCACAAATGCAGTTGCATTGGGGCCCATTGGTCTGAGGGGAGTCCAACACACCAATTATGGAGAGCAAAGTTTTTTTTAATCAATTTCTGTTTTTGTTGGATGAATTCGCTCTTTTACAAGTCTCAGATTTATTATGGATAATCAGCTAATGAAAAAGTATCCCTGAAATGATTTCATAAGCCCTGACCCGTGTGCTCAGCCGTACCCCTCCTTTCCCCCAATCCTTGCCATAAAGTTTTGAAGGGGCCCCAAATGTGAAATATTTTGCTTTGGGGGCTCAAGGCTAACACAGTTTGAAGACCTCTGGTGTAGAGCCTTTCACATCCTTACTCCCAAATTTTGGAATTAACTTTCACAGGATTTACACAACATTTCTCACTTTAAATCTTCTCCCAGTCTTTATCCGCACAGGCCTAGGCCCTGCTGTCTTCTCCTCGTTGGCTGCTATTTCATTCGTTTGTCTTTTAATCTGTTGTTTTGTCTTCTGTTGCATTGTTCCTAGCACCTACACAAGGTCAGATTCATGTTTTCTTTTTCTTTTGGCAAGTGGAGATTACGCGATTTGCCCAGAATCACAGGGTGTTGTGCCGAAGGTAAGACTGGAACCTGATTCCCTAGTTTCAAAGTCGATAGGTCTAGCCCTAACGCCACATCCTTTTGGTGCACGAGGATATTTTCTGTCCATGTCAAACCCTGGACCAACCCAAAAATCCAAGAACAAACACACGCCATTTTGGAAGATGTCGCTCTAGTCACTCTACTTGTTCTGTGTAACCTTGTCCTTGGAACAATATACATATCTCTCTCCTCTACATTTTCTAAAATAGAAGCAGCTGCACTGTGCTCTCTTTACTTCCAAGGTTCTCCTGCCTCATCAGGGATCACAAACTGTCAGAGCCCTGAGCCACAGATAGTTATTGAGAGAAATAAGAGCAACCACTCAACAAAAAATACCAATTCCGGTTCATTAACAAATCTGCATGTGTTAGGAATTACTTTTCTGCAGTTTTAGCACATGTGCATCGTTAAAGAAGCGTTTAGCCACAACCCGCGACGAAAGCGTGGCACTGTGAATTCCGGCAGAGAGCACCCCCTTTATCAGTAGTAATAATGGTTCTCTTTAACTGGTCCTTCATCACTAACAATCTCCGACAATAACCATTCTAGAACATTACTTGTTTGGTTATGTCATTTTAGTCGTGAGACATATTGTGACATCATTCTCCTGACGGCCCCTTTAAGGGCCCCATCCTCTTTGACATCGAGGAATCGGAATGTAAACCCTTTAGACATCCTAGGTTCTTGTAATTTTGGAGTCATCATCAACATTTTATATTTATTAGGCTTTAGCAAACTAAGGATTGAAGATTGGAAAATTCACGTGCTCAATATTGTGACCATCTGAATGCCCTCTATAATCTCCTTTGGCTTTTATATTAATAAAAAAAACAAGTGAAACATAAACATACACATAAATGTATTTGTCATTTAAAATATGCTAATGTTTATACCAGAAGCTGCCACGGCTAAATTGCCTAAAATATATTACACCAATCAGTAATATAACGTGTAAGAGCACAATTAGTGCATTGTTGTAAAGTGCCTAATGTCCCAGTACTGTAAGAGGAAATAAACGCAATAAAGTGTGTGTATAATAGAGTGCGTTGTTATGTAAATGGCGAATGTATGCAAATGAACGCCAATCAATAAACAATCTAAACATTCCCAAGAGCCCCATTATGTACTTTTGTGTCCAGAGGATGAAGCTTCTGTCAAACTGATATGTCTAACCTATCTCACACACTACTAATCCAATTCATGTAAATGAGCAGCATCCCTACTCCTCAGCTAAAACCATTGCATCTGGCACATATTTATATTGTGTTGCTAATCGCCTAAATGACACCATCTGTGTAAAACATTTAATGATCAAAGAATGCGCTGTAACAGTGTCTTGCACAGTAACAATGACACATGAAAAGTATTTATATGGCCTGCTATTTCCTCCAGGATCTTAACCTAGGAAGGCCACATTATCTTAAAATTCATAATTGCTGAGGACAAGCTCGCTTGTGTCAGATTTCCAATGTAGATGTTCGATGTCTTACATGCATCAGAACAAAGCCTTCAACGCCATAGGCCCTCCAGCCCATAATGCTGTAATATGCTCTTTCAGTGCTATTGGGTCAGGTGACACCTTGTCATTAAAAGGCCTGCAGGATCACCCCGGTCAGTTACAATCATTGACTCCATCTGCTAGAAGCAAATGACAGGGTAGAACATGCACAATAACCAGAAGAACTGGTACTAGAATTAAGGTGAGACCTGGAGAATGCAACCCTTTGTACCACAGTCTGGCTTGTTGCCACGCCCAATGAGACCCCAGAACTGGTTTTGAGTGACCACAGAGGAGAGGACAGCTCATTTCCCTAACCCCTTCTCTGCCCAAGGCAGGAACGGTTTCTCTAACTTGAATTTTAGGAGTATGGTGCACTGTGGGATTGTTCGCAGTAGGGCTGACAGGGATTACTGCAAAAGTGAGTAGGGTTGCCCCTGGGAACTTTTACCCCATTGATTAGGAATGAGCAAGGAGTCACCTCATCCACTAATCGGTGCCAACAGCAAATGTGGTAGCCATGGCACCCTCCTTATAACACATTTTGGACCTGCAGAAGAAGAGAAGAGTTCTGGAGCCCTCTTGCTGTGATCTGAGAGGAGCCCTGAAGAACAGGACCTGCTCCCTCTTGTACACAGTACAAAGAACTGGTCTCCATATGTCAGTGGGCTAACCTCCTCTTTGACTACTGAGACACAACAAGCTGCAAGTGGCCTTTTCCTGAAGTGAACAGGAAAACAAAAATTCCCCCAGGTACCTTCACTTTATATCAAGATCCACACTCCTCTCATTCGTTAAACTCCTTCATTCAACACCTATCTTCTCCTTAAGAGATACCGCTAAATAATATAATACATACAACTTGGGTTTTAGAAAAAATATAGCTTTTAATATATTGTATTTCATTATTCACTAAAAACAAGAATTATCCTTTATAAAACATCACATAATAAAATCATGTAAAATTACACTTCTCAGATTCAGTAAGGCAGATAATCAAATAACAAATCACATATAAGTGAGGAGCTGTGTACGACCTGTAAATTTGTAAACCTGACAAGAGAGTGGTTGGTGATGACGATTTGAGCTCTGTAAAGTGATCATGAATAACCTGATTCAGGCGAAGGGATATCTCTCGGAGGTCCGATAAGGTGAGAGGTGAGTTGACTGCTCCATATTAAGTGAGATTCCACTAAGATTTCTGAACCGTTGGACGTTGTTGGATTAAGCAATGGTGATAAGACAACATTGATTAGGGAGATGGCGCAAGGATATTCATCCTTGTGCCTCACTTATATGAGTAATGGGGTATATACCTGCACAATATATGTTTGAAGATATTGAAAGAAGAATAGATGTTTTTCTGCATCTTTTTGCAGGGATACCATTAGGATTTTCCATTGGGGAAGTGATATAAATATTGGCTTGAAGAAGGTGGTAGTGATTCTAATTGAAAAACCAAAATGCCTCAAAGACATTGTTAAGCCACTATCTACAATACACTGGTTGTTTTTATATATGTGAAAAGGAATACATAGAAACCCAGTGATAGATATAGTAAAGGTGTCTGGTGATCAAGACAAAGTCTCTTAAAGTCTCTGTACTGAAAATGTTTTGTTTTATTTTGATCATCTGCCATAATAAATCTGAGGAATGTCATTTTACATGTTTATATTATGTGATGTTTTATAAGGAATAATTCTTGTTTTACTGAATAATGCAAAACAGTATATTAAAAGCTATATGTATTATAAAACCCATGTGGTATGTATTATGGTATTTAGAGGTATCTCTTAAGGAGAAGATAGGTGTTGAATGAATGAGTTTTGTGAATTAGAGGAGTGTGGATCTTGATATAAAGTGAAGGTGCCTGGGCAAATTTTTGTTTTTCTGTTCATTGAACCATGTCCCCTTGGTGTGAGAAGGTTTACTTTCCATATCTGTTATGGTACTTTTCCTGAAGTGACCAGCTGACCACTACCAACTGCACCTGGACTGGAACTTGCTGGTGGACTTTTCTGGAGTGAGTTCTGGCCCCCTTAGTGCTGTCCATGAGATCCTGCGAACCCTATAACTGACCCAGAGAAGTTCTCCAGAAACCCTGAAAAGATGGGAATTGGAACATTATTGAACTTCCAAGACGTCAGGAGTCATACAGCAGATCACACGGTAAATTTTAAGAAAAACAGAATAGTGGAAAAATACATATCTTTGGTTCTGTTATTTTATTTTTGTTGTTTTGGTGTTATTTTGTTTATTAAATATTACTACATTTATCTAATTTGGTATGGGATTTTTATTGTTTGGTGTTTTTACTTTATTTCCGTTAATAGCCTGCATAAATACTTTACACCTTGCCCTAAGTTAGACCTGTGTGCTCTGTGCCATAGCTACCAATGGGTTAAGCTCAGGTTAATTTAGTGAGTTTGGGGTTTTTCTCTGACAAGTTAGCATTATTATTCCTAGAGGTGAGTGACCACCCACCTCAAATAATAATCCACATTCTTACACCTCCATTCCTGTATCCCCTCTGTAACCTGATCACATAGACCAACTGTTAAGTATTCACAGTCTTCTTGTTTTAGGAGACTAATGTATTAAGACATGATATTCCCAACTCTCACTTTTTTCATAGCATAAACTAGAGAGAAATCAGTGGAATATGATGGTCCCAGCGTACTTTATGAGTAAATAAATTATCACCACAAGACCGAAATGAACACAGCAGGCTAACAAAATAGCACAACATATCTTGGAATACCCTTGTGAATCGTGCTAGTGGGGTCATGTCTTAAACCTGTGCTCCTTTCGTGCATTACAACAGTACTTTATAATAAATGTGAGTCTGCAATCCCTGTATAAACACCAGTATCTGATTTCTTTATAACCAGCAACTTGTGATGCACCCAGTAACCGATTATTAAGAAAAGACGTCAGAACTCGGCTATTATAAGTTTTTACTGTCGAGTTCTGATGTCACAATGCCTGCTGCCAAAGCCAGCAGCCATGGTGAAAGACAGGTATGGTCATGGAGCATAACTGAAGCAACTGTTCAAAGCAACTAAAACTGAAAGTTCTTTTATTTTCTTCTATTCTTTTTTTTAGCTTACAATAATAAGCAGAGAGAGCATGTTAATTTTTTGGACTCCTTAGATAGTTAAATAAAAGCTAGAATCTTTCTGCATGTTCTTTGTTTTTTTTAAAGCTGAGTCCTGACTAGGGCCGGGCGGAGGTCACTGAGTTGTACTCGGTGGAATTCCGTGGAGTCACATAAAAACTCAGCTTGTTTCCGCAGAGTTCCCCTCACCATGCAAATTTCCTGTACTGCCGCTCATACAATTAAGTAATTTCTTGCGATGTCATTTCTAGAACGCAGCATGGAATGTCACTTGTAATTGGTCCTGGCTTTTCCATACCAGCACATTTTAGAGCTGCATTTGAAAACATTAAGGGGCCATAAATCTAAAAAAAATCCTCACTTCATATTCAAGCGAGGCAATCGGAGAGATAAACTAAGTTTAAACAGTCTTTCGACTCACATCTCCCTGTATTGCTCCACCCGATTTCTGCTCAACTTGAAAATAGCAATTGGAGTCACATTAAATGTTATGTTAAATGTTAAAAGGGTTTTATAAAGCACTCGTACACCGATTGGTTTCATGGCACTAGCTAGGAAATGCCGAACCGAAGCAGTTTATTCGTAGGCCTGGATGTACAGCCATGTTTTGAGGGATTTTCTGAAACTCAGTAGATCAGTGCTTGACCTGATTTCCAGGGGGATAGAGTTCCACATTTTGGGGGCCAGAGTAGCGAACCTGCAACCCCCTTGGCGCTTCAGTTTGAAGATTGGGACAGTCAGAAGTTGGAGATGGGCCGATCGGAGTTTGCGTGAGGGAGTGTAACGTGATATGAGGCTGTCTATGAATTTAGGGCTCCGGCCATTCAGGGATTTAAACACCAGGCAACCAATTTTGAAAGTGCAGCGTTGGGGGATAGGAAGCCAGTGCAGCTTCCTTCAGAGGGGGAAGGCGTGTTGCCACCTGGGTTGTTTGTAGATCAATCTAGCCGCTTGGTTCTGTACCATCTGTAACCTTTTTGAAAGGTAAAGTGGTATACCAAGATAGATTGAGTTGGCATACTCTAGGCGTGTTAGGACCATAGCTATCAAGACCTGTATCAAAGCTGCTTGAGTAAGTAGTCTGCTTACTTTCCTAATTTTTCGCAGCTGAAAAAAACAAGAGGAGATCACAGAACCTACGTGAGTTTTTAGGGAAAGGTCATTGTTTATAGTGACTCCCAGGCTTTTTACTGAGGAGGCGGGATAGGGGGGGGGCCTAATTCGTTTGGCCAATAGTGTGGGCCCCACAAATTGCGACCGCCACCAGTCAGGACTAGTTCGGTCTTGCCTGGATTTAGTTTTAGGTGGTTGTGGTCCATCCAGTGGCGAATGAATTGCATGGTAGTCTGAAAGTCAGATATTGACTGGGGGGAATTGTCGATAGTGAACAATAGTTGGAGGTGCATTATAGCAATTTGTATAATGGCAGCATTGAAGATAATATTAGCAACAGAAAAATGCCAACTGTGGGGGTAATAGAGCGAAGGGTAACACAAGCAAATGGCCAGGGCCACAAAAAGCATAGCAGTCACAACAGACCCGCCGACCCGCACTTCGACAAGTGCAAAGTGCGCGGTCATGCCCTTGCACACTACGCATGGGAGGGCATAGCACCCCTTGCAATAAAAACACAGAGGGGCAGATTTACAAGCCCCTTGCGCCACTTTTGCATCACTTTTAACATGGGAAAAGTGACGCAAAAGTGACGCAAGGGACTTGTAAATCTGCCCCAGAGGATGCACTGTAAAACAGTATTTTAGACTTTCATCGGGCAGCATCATCAATGCACTACAGGACAGAGAACCCCACCCAGTATCTTCCTTTGTTTCAGCTCATTCCTTTATAAATCTGGATTTCCACACTTAAGAAAAACAAAAGCAAAACATAAAGAAATGCAACCTTCATCAGATTAATAAAATTGTTCTTTATCCTTTGCGCACATATTATAGATTAAATGTGTAAGAGAAATCTTGTTAATACATATCTCAAACCTGTTGCCGTTACCTGTCCCCTGTTGCAGTCTTCAGTCAGCTGATTCCATGCCCGAGCAAAGCCCTCACCTCAACCCACCTTTGGCCCTCTGCACTTCCTCCAGCCTAGGCTCACGTCTTCTCCAGTCCACACCTCATCAATCGAAGATCTACTCGGTCCCGCTTCCGGTCTTCAGTGCTAGTCTTTTTTTCTCACCTGAGTCACCTCCTATGGTGGTTCCCTATGAGGCCAAGTTCAGGGCTCCTGTTCTGCTCTTGACTTTTGTGTATCCAGTCCACGTCTCTCCGCCCCATGTCTCCTCTCCGCCTACTGTTACAACCGCAGCATGATGGGAAGGGGCTTGTGCAGTGGAGACGGAGCAGAGGATGAAGCGTCACACTCTCATCACACCAAAGAGAGGATAGCAACTAGAGAGGGCATGGCCACTAGGGAACTCTGCAATCTGCACATGATATAGTATGGATGGACAGCAAACTCTGCTGCGAGACGGGTAGCGGAGCTTTTATGAAACTCCTTGTTCCAAGCAGAGTGCGAAGTGGCAAAATCTGAGTGAACTCTGCCGGTGGAGCGGAGTCCACCGCCCACCCTTAATCAACAGTCACTTTGATCCTCGCCGGGTCCAGCAGTCCATACTTGAGATCGCAATGTTTCATCTGAGGTCTAAGTGCCAAAATCTCCCGCATCAGGCGTTCGCTGCCACTAAGTATAGACTACAGAAAATGAGATCCTGTTGCTACCAATAGGAAGGGGCTCTGATGTTTTTCTGGCTGCCTGCAGAATTGCCTGTGTGTGCTTGTGGTGTAGCACGCAGGCTGTGATTGGGCAGGAATTGCTTGTATTGAAGGTGCAGAGGGATTGACTGCGGTGCACCCACTGCAGTTTGAGGGTCACTGGGAGGTGCAGATGGAGGATGTCAGGTAGCACAGACATCAGGTAAGCGATCATGACTGATTTTTCTGCACCCTCTGGGACCCAATTTTTCAAAACATATCTCTCCGCACTCTGTCCTCCAAGGAAGTCTCTTTCTGGTGTAAGAACTCTATGTTCTGACCCCAGTCTGGGAGATGTTAGTATTGGGCCTCGGGGGGATCCAGCCAGTTGTCCACTCCATCTAGTCGTGTGTGAATAGTGGATATGTCCTGCTGAAGCGATTCAACCTCTGAGGTGAGATCTTACATTTTATTGTCCATCACTACAAGGTGGACCAAATTTACGAGATTTCTTTATGGAGCACCTCCATGTCTGACTCAGAGGGTAAAGTTGCTGCCATGGGGGTCACCTTCATGGGCATCTGAGAGCATCTCTCCACTTTCCAGAAGGTCAGCTGGCAGGCTGGCTGCCAACATGTTGTCATGCTGATGAGAACTGGCGCAAGCAGAATGAGCATGTTCTGAATCTGATTTCCCAGGGGCACATCCCATTCTAGAGGAACAGCCAAAGGGCAAAGAAGGTGAGCTCCGCAAAAGATATGACTAAAGGCCTAGAGTGTTGTCTTTCCAGCCGGGAGAGTTGGATGGAGCAGTGTCCCTCTGTGCAATGTAGAGAGCACTCCCAGCGGGCAGACCAGCCAGAGTGTAGCAAGTGAAGTCCTAGTGGGTCTGGGTGCTTCACCGTCGGCCCCCAAATTGGTCTAACAGCCGGATGCTCCCCACAGAGCTCTATTGCACCAGCAAAGGACGACCAAGGGATTGAAAGGCCCACCTGAAGCAAAGACATGGCTCTTAATGTCAGCTTGTTGTTATTAAAGACCAGGCCACCCAGTAGGATGAAGTGGGTGGTGGAGCCAGCCCCCCCACAAGGATAGTGAGCGACAGCGGGGGTGAGGCAGGAAGCGTAAACAAGATACTCCTGCTGAAGGCATTGCTGAGGGGCATAAAAGTGGGGTGGGGGGCTGGTGTGTCCATGAAGGAAGCACTCACCCCCTTCTAGCTAATTAGTCCACTGTGGGTTTCGGCTCTCTGGTCTCATCCAATCTTCCTCCGCCATTCACCCAATGAGGGCGGGTAATAGTAAGTGCCACCATGGGACCACTGGGCTGCCATCGAGGTCAGATCCTCCAGAGAACGAATCTGTATCAGGGTCCCACTTGTCCCCTCTGCTCTCCATGGGGAGCCGCAGTAACACAACGGTAGGCAGGTGAGGGGAGGAGACTGTGTGCAGGGGGCCACGTCCTTGTGGAGGGCCCTAGGAGCTGGCTGCCATGTCTAAGGGCCAATACAGGCCAATGCAGGGCAATACCTAGAACCTCCTGCAGTGCCCAGTGGGCCATGGCACGACCAATTATAGTCCGAAGGCCGCCCAGCAGTTCAAGGCCCAGAAGGTCCCTGTGTGATGTCAGGAACAGCACCATTGCTGCAGGATGAATGTAAGGTCCCAAATTCGTTGGCCTTGGGACCACAGCAGAGGCAGTAGCTGTATAGAGGCTGTGTTGCAGGCAAGAGGCCGGAGGTAGACGGTCAGGCCCTAAGATGAGCCCGGGCCCATCATCTCTCCAGAACGCTCGTTATGGCCCAGCATCAAAGGCAACCCAGCTCTGCAGCACCGGATTCAATGTACCTTGCTGCGAAAGGATGCCCCAGGGCAATGCCTCAGGAGCAGCAGAACAGGCTAGGATGGATTGGTGAGGCACGGAGCCGAATCAGCGTGGGGTCATTTTGGTTTGCCCCAAGCTCCGCCTCCAAGAGCCATTGTCTTACTTACATAATTTGCAAGAATGCAGAGCATTTCTGTAGCATTCTCAGGATAGCCACTTTAAAATAAATATCACATGTATTTCATGTAGATGATGATGGGTATGTCCTTTTTCTCTATCTATTCACAGCCTTCCAATGTTCAGTCCACAGAGTCTCTATTGAGGCAATAGGGCACACATACGTACTTGAGCTATAATTAAACTCGCTTTTAGCATCCTGAAGTCATGTTTTGAATGGCTAGATCTCTCTGGAGTGCTACAGATCTCCCCAAAAGTAGCAAGCAATATCATTGTCACCTGTTGAGTGCTGTATGACATCACTATGTATGGCATTAAATCTAAATCTTACCCCTGAACAACAGCCCATCCAGATTCCTGGGGTAGGACACAGAAACAGATACATAAGTCAGGATTGGCAGGTGTGTGTCAGACTTGTGGCCTCACATTTTACCTGGCCTGCCAGCTTGGTTGCTGCATTACAGTGGTTGGACATATTTGATGCAATGTTGGGGTTCTTCACATAAAATCCTGACATACCAGAGATGCACCACCATAATGCCATAATCAGACCGTCAGGAATCTTGTCGTTTTGGCTCTCCAGGGATCATGTCCCGTGACCCAGGGGCAAGGTCCCATTTCTCAGACTCCACGATAAAAGCGTGCTATGTGCCAGCCTTGTAGACTGTGGCAGACAGACCAGTGGTGGCTGAGAAGTCACAGGACGGTAGAATCACATGGTAACACAGATGAGCACTTTCGGTGCAAGGTGGAAAGAGCTGGGGAATTCCAGAAAAACTGGAAAATTCCAGAGAAACCAGAACATTCTGGAAGCAGCCAGGAGGTTCCGAACACTTTCAAGGGAGAGCTAGGACAATCTATGCACCAGTCAAAATGTTACAATTTAATTGGTAAAAGCAGTTGATGAATTCTCTATTCTAGTCAAATGGGTCCACCATATGCATTCCCAGCACTTTTTTTGTTTTGTTTCCATTTGGTACCATAGGGTGGTTAGGGCTGGGCCCAGGCCAAAGATGTCATTCCGGTGGCAGAATTGGTGGAATTTGGGTGACTCCGCGTTTCTCTTATTAACGCATAGTTCCGGCCAAAGTCTGTTATCTCCGTGTGTCGAAAAATGTTCTCACTTGAGGCTCCAGAAATGTGAGCAAGATTTAGCATCCCTGGCATGATTTCCATTCTCTGGAAGGACTCCCAGGTAGATTTTTTATTGGCGGTGGCCGTGAGCAGTCATGGCGCAGTCAGAGGGCTGCTTCTTGCATACATATTTTACTCGAGAAGTAGCAAAATCAATTTGAATGTCTGCGTGCTGCCGTTTGCACTGATTTTTCAGTGCTAAATTGGCTACTGGCAATAAATCTATGCGAGCAGCGCAACATGCATATTTAGGTTTTTGGCGGAACTCGGCAGAATCTCGCTGAGTTTTTATGTAACTCCACAGAATTCTACAGAGTGAGATTCCGTGATTTCCACCCACCCCTGGTTTTAGAGCTTCCAAAGATACTGAGCTTTGCTTGCTGCCATTCTGGAATTACTGCTTCAACTTTGAATACTTCAAGTCGTACTGGGTATCGTAGTCTCTACTATTGGAGGCAGAATTTTGTATTCGGTGCCCAAACTCTATCCTGGCCACCTAGGGGCTAGTCATGCCTTCTCCACCTCCTTACCTTGGTAAGCCATTCCACTGATACTCACAAGACATTGCATCCTGTTGTATACAAGTATACGTAGACTAATAATACCTTATCATAATGCCAGTGTGTGCATTGCAGACCGATGATCCTTCCTGTTTGTCTTCCACCAACCAGCCTTCCCGAGGTCAGCAGGCCAAGATGCTTATGGGGAGTTTCTTTTCTCTCTATCTCCCTTCCCCTCTTTTACAGTGACTTTCGATTCTGGAGTACATTACAGATCCTATTTGACTAAAGGAGAAGGAATGGGGTTATCATTGGCATTCCTGGTTTGAATTCCAGTGGAATCATGACATAAACATGCATTTACAAATGTAATGTTTGTCCACAAAATATCACTCATTTTTTCATGAGCACAATGAATCATACGCCTTCATACATCATTCCCCCACAAGTGTAACCTCACCTCACACCTGGGTTCCCCACGAGAGGAGTGTGGAGAATGACACCTGATACATTTAGGAGTACACCCACACACCTTAGTTTACAAATTTTGCTATTAAATATCACATAAATGTCAAAATGAAGCAAAATGTTGTCAGGTACCAACAGGGTGGCATTTAGACCCCCAGACGTTGTTCCACTCACTCACTTAATTTTTCTGCTTATTATGCATACCTCGCAAATTTCTCTGCCTGTGCTATGAAGGCAGAGAACACTGTACTGGAAGTGGAGCACGACATAGCAAAGGCTGAGATTTTGCCAGCCACAACTAACAAGTCATATACAGGAACAGGAACCAGGCTATTTCCGAGCCAGGCAAGGACCACCACAAAATCCTCCTCAATCCTTCTGTGACTTTTGTTCAGGAAATCCCCTATGTGGCAGAGTATAAAGAAGAGAGGGGTCTCAGTGTTCCTCTAGAAGAATCGGAGATAATAAGGGAGTTGGTCCTCAAAAAACATCCTCGGCTGTATGGGGGGCCACAAATCCAGCTGAGCATGCTCGGAGATAGATGCTCCAGTGCAGTGGTTCTTCACACCTTTAGAGACAGAAATTGCTACAAGCAGTGGCAGGGCTTCCAGTGCTGGACATGCCTGGAGGCATAGGATGTGCCGGAGATATCCTTTCATCCCCATATGCGGAACACTAGGCTCTCCCCACTTCATTGGGGGAACCCTCAAAACAACTTGGTGGTCAGCCTTTAAATATAAAAAATGTAAAGTATTTCTGTGTATTGACATTTTTGTAGCATCATGTCTCATGTGTAATGCGTCTTATTATTTCCATGTTGTCTTTATTGCATGTTGTATATATATATATATATCTCAGGACCCACATCCAAGGTTTTTGGAAAAATGGTCAGCTCTGATGGCCTCTACATGCAAACAGATGCTGGGCCTGCTCTCAAAATATGCGGCCATGGAATTGGAGCAGGTGACGGAGGATTTAAAGAACATGATGGAAATGCTGGACAAACATCCACAGCAGAAGGATATACAGAACCTTTACAAAGAGATGGAGGGGAGACTCATCAAGTACGAGGAGGAAATAAAGACTAAAAAGAAATGGAAATTTACACCAGACAAGATAGATTATGCCTCAGGTCGCATCCTGACTTTTGGCAGAAAGTATGACGTTGTGAGAAAAGAATTCAGGCGCACATATGCCCTCAGACAACAGGAGGCAGCGACATCAGAGTCTAGCTCCGATATCTCGGATTTGGACGAAAGGCAAATTGCATCTGGGAGTGGCCCCGCTCCATTCACAACGTTGGAGGAATATTGTTTTTTACGACAGAACCAGGGACCAAGACGAAAACCCCCAAAAGACAAAGAAAAAGAAGGAAACAACACAAAAGGAAAACCGGAGGGGCAGAGGAGGAAAAAGAAACAGAGAAGCCGCATGGGAAAGGAGTTTGGTTCAGCAAGAGAAGCAAGTGATGGGTGAGGACACCTTTACAGTTATCAATTTATCCTCCCATACTCTTACTCCTGATGAACAATGACTGCTGGAATTAGGTCTCTCTTTCTGCCCTACGAATACTCTTGACTACTCACGCACCCGCATAGACATGTTTTTGTTTGCTAGGAAACTTAAACTCCTAAAAATCCATACTTTGAAAGGGTCCAGGGGGATGCGAGAGAGCACTATGATGGAGTATAACCCTACCCAATCTAATCGCCTATCCATTGGAGATATTGCGAGCTTGGCTTCCCTAAGGGAATTGGAACTAGGCAATAGGGATTGGGCCTCTGAGAGGGAACTCTTAAATATCCTGGACCTGGAGACTGACAGGAGAAGTCGTAGTGATTTTAAACCGAAATCCAGGTTTAATCCCAACACCCCCCATGACAACATTGACTCCTTCCATGAGGCGGTGGTACGTGACATTTTTGAACTGGGAGCTAGAAATACAAATCATGCTGCCGCTAATCTAACTAAAGGCCAACAAGCAGCACTGGAATCCTTGAAACAAGCGACCTACTTTGTGATTAAGCCTTCCGACAAAGGGGGAAATGTTGTGCTGTGGGATGTCAAGAAATATATGGCTGAAGCCAAGAGACAGCTTGATTTTTCTGGCAGAGACACTAAGACCAATGCCGGCCAATATGTTTCCACTATTGACTGTTTTCACAATATGCTTTCCAAATGGCACACCCTTGGGCTTTTGAATCATGATGAACAATTGTTTTCAACAGTTAAGAAACCTGTCACTCCCTGCTTTTATATGTTGCCCAAAGTCCATAAACATGGCACCAACCCACCAGGCAGGCCAATCATCTCAGCTAATGACAGACTCTTGGAGAATGCCTCAATTTATCTAGACTGCTTCCTATTCCCTTATGTTTGCAGCTTACCCTCTTACTGCTGCAAGAGTATGGATTTTATATCCAAGGTCTAGGGCATCCCATGGCAATCAAACTATATCTTTTCCACAGTGGATGTCGTCTCACTGGACACGTGCATCAAGCACGATCTGGGCATTAAGGCTTGCAAACATTTCTTTAGGGACAGACCCATAGCTACATACGACCACACTAACATTTTGCTTGAGATTGTTGCGGGGATTCTGCACATATACAGAGCTATGCACAGGAAAATAGGACCTCGGTGTATAGTGGTGTACCAACCATGCACCTTAGTACCCACAATCCCAATCCGACTAGATTTAGCGTCTCATTCGTTCTCCGTACTTCAGCGAAGCTACCAATGATTAGACATCCCAGAACACGGACTCTCTCAGGAATCGCGGGAGCAAGAACACTCTTTCATTACTCACTCATACTTGTCCACAACGTGCGTATTAAGAGACACAGAATAGTTTAAAATGTTTATTTCAACTATCGTGCTCTAAGATAAAGTACACGTGCCAGTACTATCAGCATAATGCATAACGATAAAATAAGAAGCATGGTTACAATTCCATAGAGTACAAACGGGGACAGCAATTTATAAAGACCGTGGATATAGGTCTAAATTGCCTTACCACCCTCCCCGTGCTAGTAACTAGTTTATTATAAAAATAGAAGACCTCTGGGCTTTGTCAGGCGGACCCCCATACCTCAATATCTAGATGCAAGGTTTACATCATCAGACAAGCACAGCTCTTCTCCCTGGAAAGGTTCTTCTTCAAGTGCCACCAACAGGGAGATCACAATATTAAAAGCACACGAATTTCTCCAGTGCAGCTGTATTTCGTGTTATGTCTAAGTGCGAGGGGCTGACCAAATCAGCAATAACAAGGGACGTTGTTTTTCGACCTTGTACATGGTGTGCAGACGAAACCCACAAGGAACATGAGAAAAGGTGAAAGGCAAAAAGGCAGACAGTTCTAATATAGCCGGGCACAAGCAGAGTCTGGAAAAACAAAGTCACAGAGTAACGTGTGCAAAAAAGGCATCATGGCAGCCTGGCCTAAGCTAACTTAGCAATGTAGACAATGAGGCCACAAACCACACTACAAGATGCTCCAGTTCTGTCTGGAAAACAGCTATTTCCTGTTTGGCAAGCAGTGGTATAGGCAACTCACCGGGACTGCCATGGGCAGTTGCTTCGCGCCGAGCTACGCCTGTGTGTTCATGGGTTGGAGGGAATCGGAATGTGTCTGGTCTGAGGGTTTGGACCAGATACATTGATGATATTTTTCTCATCTGGGATGGCCCTCAACTTGTCTTAGATGAGTTCCTGGATGCTATATCCGTCAATGATCTAAACCTTAAGTTTACGAGCAAAACCAGCACCAACAGGATTGATTTCCTGGATGTAGTGGTGGAAGTGCTCAATGACACCATACAGACGAGCTTACACAGAAAGGAGACGGCCGGCAACAGTATCCTTCATGCTAGAAGCCACCACCCGCCCAAACTCAAATGCAGCATCCCCCACTGGGAACTCCTTAGGGCTAGGAGAAACTGTAGCACATTGGAAGCTTACAAACTAGAGGAGGAGAGGATGGTAGGGAGATTGCTGCAGAGAGGTTACACATGCAAGGTATTGGAAGATGCCAGACGTAAAGTTAGCGGAGTGAAGAGAGAAACCTTGCTTAAACCCAAATCACATATGGACACCAAACCTGAGATCAGGCTCATCACCACCTATAACTCTAACTGCACTGAGGTACAAGCGATAGTCAGGAAACATTGGCATTTAGTCATATTGGACCCCACCATCGGCAAACTGGTCAGCCCGAGCCCACAGATCACATATCGCAGAAGCAACTTACTGAGAGACATGCTGGTACATACCTTGATTGAACCAGGCCAGGTGCAAAGCAGTACATGGTTGAGGGAACTCCATGGGTTTCACAAATGTGGTAGATGCAAGGCGTGCACCCATAGCACCAATGTCAAGGTTGTTCCTTTGCCTAATGGCAAACAACACAAGATTAGGCCTTTCATTAACTGCAATAGTGATTTTGTAGTTTATGTTTTGATTTGTGTGTGTGGTCTCAGGTATGTGGGGAGCACAATCTTTCCGGTTAAGAAACGAATCCTGGAGCATCTCAGGGCCATCAGGAATAATGATGAGGCATATCCCATGGCCAGGCATTGCAACACCTTACATGGTTCCATTAATACTGAGAATCTTAAAATCTCCTTTATTGGAATTGGCAGGGTTCCAGCTAAGACCCGAGGTGGCGACAGAGAACGGGCACTCAGAAGACTGGAATCCCGATACATAATCAGTCTCAACAGCAAACACCCGGGAGGCCTCAACCAGGATGAGGAGCTCCATGTCCATTTAGGATAGCACCCCGCTGGCTCTTCCAAACTCCCTTTGTTCCTGTTGCTTTCTCTGGACCCTTCACACAGCTATTTCACAATCACTTGCTGCATACCCTCGTATTTTTTACACCACTCTTGTGTTGGGAGTTCTGAGACACTAGAGTCTTGCACTTGCATACACTGATCATGTGCCTGGTCTCCCTCTAATTCTGAACCTGTTTATAAATTTTGACTACCAGGGTAGTCAGCATCACAGCTTTCCACGTATGCCTGAAGGCTGGTTGCACCCATGCATCCATCGGTCACAGGACCGTTACCACCACAACACTGACTTTCACTCCCCCGGCATTCCTGGATATAATAAGATTTGTTTTCAGGTTCCTTTTCCCCATTTTTGTGCTGACTTTGGTCACATGACTATTTGAATTCAGGTTCCTATGTATGCTCTCATTGGTCACTTGACCGTCAGGAATAGACTTACATGACTGTCTTCTGGGCACCTAATGAGAGATTGTAGCACCTTTTGACTACATGCACTTGCATTTTCTTTTAATTTGTTTCTATATTTAATTTTTCTATATTTTGGTGAGACACCTTGTTAATTTATTTTTAAGGGATGAAACATTGTTTTTGTTGGACCCATGAAGTCTGTTTTCTTATTATTGATGAGCATGCATTATGTAAAGTGCTTAAGTCTTTTTCCTATGTGTATAGTTAATGCAACAGTGTCTCTCTGGAGTATATAGAGCACACTGTCACAATGTTTCCCCAGCTTTGACAAAGACCGTTTGGTTGAAACTCGTCAGCTGTGAATAAAGAATCTTTTGGACTAACCTGGAGTGCGGGCTATCCTTGCAGCGCGGCGGCGTTAGCGGGGGATTTCGATATATATATATATATGCAAATATATATATATATATATATATATATATATATATATATATATAATATATATATATATATATATATATATTTATTTATTTAAATAATAACAGGATTGTTGTGTTATATGTTGGTACACAGGAACTTGGTGATGATAAATAATGTATTTGTTTTTGAAGAACGATCAGGTCATAATAGTCATATGGCCAAATTATCATGATGGGTGACACCTACAGTCATGTTTAATTATATAATGTCGGACACTGATCATATTGTAAAACAAAATCTAGGCTATTCTGAAAACTATCATACACAAAATGTTGATTGTCAAGTCATATATGTACATTGTACACTGAGAAGTATCGACCATCACATGATCAGCTAATAAGCATGTAAACTGCACCCATCTGTCATCACCTGTTGATCTCAGAATCATGCCTAGATTCCAGTTTGCCGACATGATGGAATGTGGGGGAGATAATACTTAAGTAAGCTGAGGCATCTTATGAGCTAAGTTTATGTTTCTTTATGTAGAGCATAGATAATTGATTATTTTTTATGGCAAGTATCATGTCCTTTTGCTGCAACTTTGTAGACCATAGTCACCCACTTTTAAAAGTGTCATGCAAGACAATCAGCCTAGCATGGGACAGGGGAGTGGGGTGTGCGACTTTGTCACCATGTTTCATGTAATAATGACATCAGTAATTGTTATGTCCATGAAGTAGTGGACATATGCATTCAAAAAATATCTTCTCACCTTTCCTATTTAGTGCCAGCTAAGAAGGAAGGTGTGAATGAAAGGACCAGGGTTGAGCACAACAACAACAGAGCAGGGGGAAGGCTCGGACAGCAAAGGCTTGAGCCCCAAAAGAGAGACTTTATCACAATCTACAAGACTTGGGCAGAGGCTGTTAAGATCACGAAGAGAGTGGTTGAGCTAGACACCACAACCGAGAGAATTCTGACGATGAGGCTCCTCCTAGCCTGGGAGAAATGGAAGAAGAAACATCTGTGGTGTCCCTGAAGTAGACCCCTCTGTCATCTGGGGATGAAGCAGCATCTTCCACCACTCATGAGACCCCCAACAAACACATAACCCTCCAGCTGCACCCGTTGTTACCCTTTTGTCCACCTCCAAGTGCCACCCTCAAGGTCACCCCAGACCCCTACAGTATAACATCAACCCAATCCCCTTAGTCACCATGGCTGTTTTTCTGGAGACTGTGAGGCAGTTGATTTCAGGTCGGCATGCTCTGTCTAGGGGCCTTCAAGAGGTGGTTTTGGCAGTGAAGCAATAAAGGTCCAGCAAGAGTTATGGGTTAACCATCATAGAGACCTCTGCTGCCTCCTTTCCTCCTGGGCTGCAGCCGTTTCATCTCATCCAGTGATCCATCTGTTGCCCATCACTGTTATTGCATCTCCCAGTATGATTTCCCCTTCTGCCCTTACAACTCTCCCAGTGTATTCTTAATGTCAAGAGGTGTCCTAATCTGCCCAGCCAACCCAAATGCCTGCATCATCTGATGTGATACAGTTGCTCCTCATGTCAGAACCATAGGATGTCTAGGAATTAATGCTCTTAACCCAGCAGAGACTTTCTGACTCACCGTTTGGTTTGGGGAATTAATGTTAACTTAATGTTTGATTTTGGACATTTCCTTGGGATTTGAACTTTTCTCTGGGACTTTGGGAAATTGTTTTGGACTGTTTTGGGGGCAATTTGCTGCTTTTTTAATATTATACCCATTGAACAGTGTAAATATACGTGCCCCCCATGTTCCTGGTGGGTTTTTTCTTTAACACCCCCCTCAATTTGAATTTTTTTCACTGGACCCAAGCACTATTTTGGTTCTTTCTCCCCTTCCCAGGGGCAGTTCACTTCACATACCCACACGAGTATCTTTACGAGAGACTCCGTACTCGTAAAGATACTACTCGTAAATCCTTTTGTGATTAGCAAAAATAGTAAACTTACACCAAAGTGTAAGTTTACTTTTGTGAATCAACACCATAGTGTCTCAATACAAAGAGAAATATACTGGCTGAGAAAGAAAATGATCTGGAAGTCTCCTTATACTTTGCTAGAGATGTTTGCTCGTTGATTAGGTGGCGGATCTTTGTTTAATTTTAGCTCTCCTTCGCAGGTACGAAGGTGGTGTAACGTGTTGGCAAAGTATAAATAGAGCTGATTCTCTTGATAACAGAGGAACTTACCCGTTTTAAGCAGTCCCAGTGCAGTTCTAAGCGATAGAGCAGATTGCCGATCTCCTAATAAACTTTCTGTGCCACGTCTCCCAGAACACTGTTCAGAAATTCATTTTTAGCCAATTTGTATGTGTCTCTCAAACCGGTGAAAATAGCAAATGCATTTATTAGCAACATTAAGGAGGCCCACAAAATAAACGATATTTGCATCAAACTATGGGCGATGTTCCTGTGCATGTTTTTGGGGTATCTGTTTGGCTCTGACAGCTCTGACTTTGCTAAATTATCTAGGTGCATGTTGAACGCAGTCCAGGATTCAAAGCTTAAAAGGGTGAATGGCTGCTTAATACTCAGACCGAATATGGAAAGCCGGCGTGCACTGCGGTGTAGACATGCTCCTCCGGGGCCTGCCTTCATTTGCATTCCGTTCCTGAAGGCCCAAAGCATGCGCAGGGAAATGAAAGAACAGGAGAAAATTAAAATCGCAGAAAGCGAAGGGTGCTGTAAAAGATGCTTGAGATACTGAGAGCCTTGGAAATCTAATTCTCTGTTAAATTGGAAAAAGGCAATATTAGAAGATTATTATGATAGGGTAAGTTTCCAAAACTGTGTGCTGGTTGTTGTTCAGAGATGCAGGAAATTGGGAATCAAAGGCAATTTAATGTACTTGTGAAGGTGGATAAGTAGAGGAAAGTGCGGTATTCAAACATGGTGCGTGTCAGGGATGGGTAAGCCAGGAGCTTAAAATTGCTTCACCTAGGAAGACTTTTGTAATTCCAATAACTACTTAAGCAGTAAGAGTTTGTTCACCTGTATTTTAATGTCATAAAACAATAGGACGACAAATGCAATTGATGGACGGAATGCTGGACAATGCAAACATTCACCCCCAGTTTCAAGGATCTGGGTTAAATCCATCATTCTTTTGCTCACCACACCACCCCAGTCCCAGGCTCACTACACCACTGGATTCAAGCTAGCCTGGCTGATGAAGGGTGATGCCCCGAAACCGGTCCCAGGATGCTTGTTTCCGGTCCAGGGAGGACCTGGCTTGGCAGTTCGGGCTGGACTGTTTCCACAAGGAACAGGGTCAAGACTGATTTGCATATGGCTGGGTCCAAACTGGGGTGGTGTGGTGAGCAAAAGAATGATGGATTTAACCCAGATCCTTGTGACTGGGGGTGAATGTTTGCATTGTCCAGCATTCCGTCCATCAATTGTTTCTTTTGCATATGTTGCCCTAAGTGGGAAGGGTATGCCCAGACGTGGGTCCCGTGCTCACTACACCACTGGATTCAAGTTAGCCTGGCTGATGAAAGGTGATGCCCCGAAACCGGTCCCAGGATGCTTGTTTCTGGTCCAGGGAGGACCTGGCTTGGCAGTTCGGGCTGGACTGTTTCCACAAGGAACAGGGTCAAGACTGATTTGCATATGGCTGGGTCCAAACTGGTTTGGTGTGGTGAGCAAAAGAATGATGGATTTAACCCAGATCCTTGTGACTGGGGGTGAATGTTTGCATTGTCCAGCATTCCGTCCATCAATTGTTTTTTTTGCATATGTTGCCCTAAGGGGGAAGGGTATGCCCAGACGTGGGTCCCGTGCTCACTACACCACTGGATTCAAGCTAGCCTGGCTGATGAAGGGTGATGCCCCGAAACCGGTCCCAGGATGCTTGTTTCCGGTCCAGAGAGGACCTGGCTTGGCAGTTCGGGCTGGACTGTTTCCACAAGGAACAGGGTCAAGACTGATTTGCATATGGCTGGGTACAAACTGGGGTGGTGTGGTGAGCAAAAGAATGATGGATTTAACCCAGATCCTTGTGACTGGGGGTGAATGTTTGCATTGTCCAGCATTCCGTCCATCAATTGTTTCTTTTGCATATGTTGCCCTAAGTGGGAAGGGTATGCCCAGACGTGGGTCCCATGCTCACTACACCACTGGATTCAAGCTAGCCTCGGTGATGCCCCGAAACCGGTCCCAGGATGCTTGTTTCCGGTCCAGGGAGGATCTGGCTTGGCAGTTCGGGCTGGACTGTTTCCACAAGGAACAGGGTCAAGACTGATTTGCATATGGCTGGGTCCAAACTGGGGTGGTGTGGTGAGCAAAAGAATGATGGATTTAACCCAGATCCTTGTGTCTGGGGGTGAATGTTTGCATTGTCCAGCATTCCATCCATCAATTGTTTCTTTTGCATATGTTGCCCTAAGTGGCAAGGGTATGCCCAGACGTGGGTCCCGTGCTCACTACACCACTGGATTCAAGCTAGCCTGGCTGATGAAGGGTGATGCCCCGAAACCGGTCCCAGGATGCTTGTTTCCGGTCCAGGGAGGACCTGGCTTGGCAGTTCGGGCTGGACTGTTTCCACAAGGAACAGGGTCAAGACTGATTTGCATATGGCTGGGTCCAAACTGGGGTGGTGTGGTGAGCAAAAGAATGATGGATTTAACCCAGATCCTTGTGACTGGGGGTGAATGTTTGCATTGTCCAGCATTCTGTCCATCAATTGTTTCTTTTGCATATAAAACAATAGGACAGCATTATGGAGCAGAAGTGAGTTAGGCGGACTTAACACCGCAATCATCTCATATGCTGATGACACTGATGTTGCGGAAATCAAAGTTTATTTATAGGGGTGCATTATAATCACACATGTAGAGCGCACCCACATATAATCCTTTGTCATAATAATATAAAGTGTTAGAATTTCGAAACGTAATAACATGAAATGTGATGTGTTTCGGCCATTGAATAGTAACCTGCAGAATTAACGTAGAAGGTGAATGTAACTAGCTGAAAACATTAAGGTGAAGAGTTCATGTTGTGAAACTGACAATTATTCATGTACTAAAAGGGTTTATTAATCGTGTCATTTTACATGTAGGTAAATGTATTAATTGAACATGCCTTATTTTCCTATGCAATTTTGCAAAGCTCACATGCCATTTTCTTATGTTAGCCGAATCTTGGAGGCCTGAAATGCATTTTCCCTGGAAGCTCTCACTTTAGAATTTACAGTTTGAATTTCAATATTTGCTGTGGAATTTGTTCTTTCTCACGTTTTGTGTTGCAGGTGAAAGAAGTGCTCTTGTTAGCTAGAATAATGTCTTTGTTTTATTAGTCAGGCAAGGAGAAAAAAAGTTACATCTGATTCGATAAGGGAAGGCCATTTTCCTTCGCACAGGTGAAGACTTGGGAACCAAAGACAAATGTGGTGAGAAGAAGAACACCGTCATCCCACCGCACACTAGCTGCCAGACTCCACGATCCTGGCATACAAGGAACTGCCCTAGACTGGATCCGCTCCTTCCTCGCTGGCCGAACTCAAAGAATTAGACTCCCGCCCCTCCTCTCTGAACACACAGAGATCAGATGCATAGTACCCCAAGGATCCTCCCTCAGCCCCACGCTCTTCAACATCTACATGGACCCCCTCGCAACCATCATCAGAAAACACGGACTCAGCATAGTATCCTACGCCGATGACACCCAGCTCATCCTCTCCCTCACCAAGGAACCAGACACCACCAGGAGGAACTTCCAGGAAGGAATGAAGGAAGTCGCAACCTGGATGAGCAGCAACTGCTTGAAGCTCAACTCGGAGAAGACGGAAGTCCTCATCCTCAGATCCACCCCCTCCATGTGGGACAGCACCTGGTGGCCCTCTGCACCCCCCCACTCCCACAGACCATGCCTGCAAACTCGGCATCATACTCGACTCCTCCCTCACCATGAACCGACAGGTCGGTGCCGTATCCTCCACA
The DNA here is from genome assembly GCA_963921515.1 of Calotriton arnoldi. NCBI lineage: Eukaryota > Metazoa > Chordata > Amphibia > Caudata > Salamandridae > Calotriton > Calotriton arnoldi. The sequence goes on from CAWUFW010009876.1 coordinate 144,468, forward strand.
TGCTTCAACACCCTCCGCAAGACATTCAAATGGATCCCCCCCGAATTCAGGAAGACGGTCACCCATGCTCTCATCACCAGCAGGCTGGACTATGGGAACGCCCTCTATGATGGAATCAACAAATCTCTACTCCACAAACTCCAGACCGTCCAGAATGCTGCAGCCAGACTCGTCCTCAGCATCCCACGACAAGACCACATCATCCAGCACCTACGAGACCTCCACTGGCTCCCCATCGAAAAAAGAGTGACCATCAAGCTGCTCACACACACCTACAAAGCCCTGCACAACACTGGACCCCAATACCTCAACAAAAGAATCTCCTTCTATGCCCCCAAGAGAAACCTCCGCTCCACTGAACAGGCCCTGGCCGAATCCCCCGCATCCACAGAACCAGAACGGGAGGCAGATCCTTCTCCTACCTCGCTGCCAAGACCTTGAAGGAACTCCCCCTCAGCATCAGACGAAGTCCCACATTGCAAGCTTTCAGGAAGAGCCCCAAGACCTGGCTGTTCGGATGACCGGAGCTGCCCGAGTCCCCCCCCAGCGCCTTGAGACCCTCACAGGTGAGTAGTGCGCTCTATAAATTCCTGATTAATTGATTGATCACATTGAAAACTACTTTAAGGACAGTACCCAGAGTGGATGGCGTGACCTGCAAAGGATTTTGGTAAAGTTCTCTTCAATATTGTGGTCTTGGGAGTAGGGAAAGCGCCTACTTCTCCATCTGCCTTCAGGGAGAAAGTACCTTAGAACAAGCTCTGTTTCAATAGCTTTATGCCATCTGACCAATCAATGGTGGAGAGACTTCTTATGAAGTCTCCGCATGCTGACACCTTTTATTTCTTTTCCCTGAAGATGCTTAAGTAGGGATGTCATTTTAGTATTAGTGTAGGGATAGATTAATGCTTTATATTCATCAGCCCTCAATGCAGGGAAACTTGGACTCATGCTTTCTGATACTCTGTATCATGCTTCTTGAATTAATTGTTTTGTTTATGCTACACCATTTAAACTGCATACACAGGTTTAGCTTTATGCTGATTCCAATGTATTTCTACACTCTCATCTTGAGGAGTCTTAATGTCCAGTTATTATTGGATTTGTAATAAATTAACTAACCTTAAGCAGGTGTCTGTCATTACTATGTGTCCAGAGAAATTCCTGTTCAATTGATTGGCAATATTAACGACTTTCTCTCCTCTACGCTTACATGCTGCTAAAAAGAACCATCCGATTGCGATTCTAGAATAGGTCCAGAACTTATGGGCCCTGCCCTTTCAACACTCAACTCATCCTCTCCCTGACAGACAAGACAACCACCACCAGAACAAACTTCACCAACTGCATAACCATGGTAGCAGACCGGATGCAAATCAACTGCCTGCAGCTCAACTCTGACAAGATGGAAGTACTGATCTTCGGCAACAAGACCTCCTCTTGGGACTTCACCTGGTGGCCATCATATCTAGGACCAACACCCACACCCAGAGACCACGCAAGAAATCTAGGCATCATCCTCGATGATAAGCTCAACAGGATGTCTAAAGTCAATGCAGTGTGCACCTACTGCTTCCACATCCTATGCATGCTGTGATAACTTTTCAGATGTTTATCTCAGAACACCAGTCATGCAAGCACTCATCACCAGCAGGCTGGACTACGACAACACTCTCTACACTGGAATCTCCAAACAACTCCTACACAGACTCCAGACCATCCAGAACACCGCTGCAAGACTCATACTCAGCTTTCCACGCTGCACCCACATCACACAACACCTCAGGAAGCTTCAATGGCTCCCCATTCTCAAGCACAGCAAATTCAAACTTCTCAAGCACACATACAAAGCCCTACACAACACAGGACCAGAATACCTGAACATACACTTTAACCAACCAACCAGACACCTATGCTCTGCCTCACTCTCACTTGCACACACTTCCCACATTGGCAAACATAAAATTGGGGGTCGCTCATTCTCCTACATCGCACGCAAGACATGGAATGAACTCCCCCAATAAATCAGAGCCTCCTCCTCACCTTATGAGTTCTGAAAGAAGCTGAAGACCTGACTCTTCCTGTAAGTACCTTGGGGACCACACACATACACACCTGCCCAAGCACCTGGTAACCCTCCTCAGGTGATTAGTGTGCTATACAAATCAATAGAACATAACATGACTGTGGCTGTAGTAACTGTTTCCAGCTGGTGTCAGAATACCTAAATTAAATTATGATAAGCTATTGTCCCGAGATGGGAAATACCATATGGACCCAAAATTACCATCTCTTTTTATGCATATGAAATCATATTCTTGGGACAATTTCACACCTACTTTTTACCTGGTTAGAGCAGGTGTTAAGTGGGAGTGGAAAGACTTATGATAGGTGGAGAAAAAAGAGTATTGAGATGTCAAGAGAAAGGGGAGGCTCCTGGTAGGCATGGGGAAGCCATCTGCCCCCCAGAAAACAGAAGAGGTGGTCAGTGGGGGACAACCTATGTCAGTGCCTCAGGCCACTGCATTACCCTAACATGACTTTGATGGCCTGATGTTCTTGTCAATAAAATCAGGCTTAGTGTTTCCACAGAGCATCTGAGTGCCAGAAACCAGGCCAGTTGTGATCAGATGGAGCTGTGTGTCGATTGGGGATACCACTCTGTCGAAATCATTATCTGAGCCTACCTGGTGACTGAGAAGTTCAGTGGAACAGTTAACTCTCAACCAAGCAGAGTCTCAGAATAGAATGTAAATTGTAACACGCTGTTAGAAGGTGGTTCTGACACTATGGGCCGCCCGGATTTTTCGCTTTTTGAGCACCTAGGTGTTGAGGTTTTACTGTGGGAGAGCCTCATAAATTGGGACTCATCCACAGTGAACTCATGATGAAAGAGACTGCATGTGGATTTTACTGGTGTCCCCCTAGCTTGACTAGGCCGCTGCGCAGCAGCTGGAGTAAGGGGCACCGGGCTGGTTACATGCAGACACCTGTGTACATGCATGTGCACACGTGTAGGGGCTGCGCAGGGAGATTCTTGGCGTGCGCAGTCCAGGAGCAGCTACAAAGTGAATGGTGTGGCAGGACTTATGCAGAATTGGGTGGTGACACGGAATAGGCCTTATACACTAGGAAGGAACATGCCAGGGAAAGTCAGTGTGCTTTACTGTGTTTTTCACTTCATTATTCCCCTATGGGGATGTGGAGCCCATGTGCTAGATTAACTTCCATAAGGCCTACAGATTCCAGACACGCACTAAAGTCCACTGTAGCAGATGTGAAAAGAAGTATTCTGCAGAGTCCAGAGTCATATTTGTACTGCTTTTGTGTCATCCAGAAATGTTACATCTCTCTGAGTCAGATCATAACCAGGGCCTGGCTGGGGGTTGACCTCAGCAGGCTGGATTGATGACCTTTCCCTCCCAGAGCAAAGACCTCCTTTCCACGAAGGGAAGATAGGCGGAGCTACAGGCTCATCCATCAGCAGCTATCACTGGGTGCCAGGCACCAGGCTGCACCTAGGAGGGAAGGGCTCTGGTTTCAGAGACCATGTGGCCAGAGACCCTGGACGACGCCATTTTGAACCAGCCCAGAGGCTGGACAAGAAGGAGGGAGCAGGGGCAGGGAAGTGATGTGGCGCTGTTGGATAGGACCAACAGAGACTTCCTGCCAGCCCCCTACTCAACTTTTAAAAAGTGCTTGCACAGGAAGAGAAGGGCTCTCTTGGGTGTGGTCTGCGGAGGCAGAAGGTGCTGGAGCCTGGCAATGGGCAGTTGGAAGGAGGAACCCCTGACTGTCCCCCAGGGCCCTGCCAGCACCAGAAGAAGAGCCCAGGACCAGTGCGCAGAAGCAGAGGCCTCTGCGCAGGGAGAAGAGAGGCCAAGGAGGGGAGACACGTGAAAGGCTGGCGCAGGGAGCCAGTGAAGACAGCTCCCTGCCGAATCCCCCCTCTCAGAGACCCTGAGGGTGAAGGAGAGTGCTCCCAGTGGCTGGGGCTGGCCGCCAGGAGCGTAAGGACATGAAAATGGGGCAGATCGGTCCCCCAGGGGCCGAGCTATGGCCCCCAGAAGGTGAGCGACCTTTGACCCCCCCACGAAGGGGAGGTCGGGGGCCCGGGAGCCCATCCCCGGGCCCCGAAGCAAAGCCGGGGAGCGCCGTCGCGCTCCCCGCGAAGATTGTACCCTCCGGGGTGCCAGGAGCCCACCCTGGCCCCCGGCGAAGAAAAGGAAGGCGGGGGAGCGCCGTCGCGCCCCCCGCGAAAATGAGCCCATGGGGGCCCGGGAGCCCATCCCCGGGCCCCGAAGCAAAGTCGGGGAGCGCCGTCGCGCTCCCCGTGAAAATGCCCCAAAGAAGCACAGCCGGGGAGCGCCATCGCGCTCCCCGTGAAGAGTGGCCCCCGGGGTGTCAGGAGCCCACCCTGGCCCCCGGCGAAGAATCGGTTGTCGGCGCGCTCCCCGTGAAGAGGGGAGGAGGGGCCCGGGACCCCCTCTCCGGGCCCCGACGAGACCGGGATGGAGGGGGGTGCCGTCGCGCCCCCCCCAAGATGTCCGGGGGCCCGGGATCCCATCCCCGGGCCCCGAAGCCAGAGCGGCGTCGCCTTGCGTCTGCCCGCAGGAGCGGGCAGACAAAAGACTCTGCCGGCTCCCGCGGCCGCACGCGAGTGTGCGGGCCGGGCGGGAGCCGGCGGGGGCAGCCGGGGGTGGGCTCCCGGGCTGCCCTCCAACGGATGGCTAGCCGGGGTCCCAGGTGGGACCGGGGCCCCAGGAGGAAGACCACAGGCGGTGCGAGGGGCCCGGCTGGGACCGGGCCCCGAAAAATAGGAGCGGCCGGGGGTGGGCTCCCCGAGCCGTTACTCTCACCTGGGGGTCCGGGTGGGACCGGGCCCCCCACCGAGGCCAGAAGATGTGGCGCGAAGCGCCAGATCGATCGCGCCTCTCCCCGGCACAGCGGGAGAGCCGCTCATCCGATATTCATGAAAGGGAGCACGAAGCGCCCCATAATGCCTTGCTAGGCATTTCAAAATCGAGTGTTTTGGTGCTTGTGGTGGCCCCAGGAGGACGGGGTCACCACCAACTTGGTGCAAGGGTGCTGGGGGAGCTGCTGGAGAAGCGCAGTCTCCCCCCAGCACGAAGAGAAAAGTCCCACCCTAAGTGTTTTGGGGATTTTAAAAGAATAACCCCTCAAGGGCTCAGCCAGCATTTAACACTCTCTTGGCTGGAACTTTTGTTCTACAGCTGAGGGTGTCATGAGAAGTGCCTCAAGGAGCGAAGGGCTGAGTTGGGATGTCGGGAGAAGGGCATCCCCTGGAGGTGAAGAGGTGTAATTGCACCAGAACTGCATTTACTAACAGTTATTCCTTTTTAGAGGGACTGAAGGTCACATATGTAATGTGAAGTACCTGTGTAAGGTGATGTCATAAGCAAAGTGGGTTATGTTGCCAGACACTCCTGCTAGGGTGTCTGGCTGGATATGCGTAATCCTGTGATTTCATCTCTGATGCCCTTAGGGGCTGTAATTGCAATGCATTCTAATGTCCAACAAAGGTGATGAGTACTGTCATTCTAAGGTGTGCGTAAACATGTATTCTTGCTGCTGCACTTAGGTGAAGACCCAGACTGCTAGCCCTTAAGATATAGAGGTGAATACTTTATGGTCAGTAGGAAATGCTCAGTCAGGGTTATGTGTCACCAAGGCAGGTGTACCCATTTTTAATGCGCGTTGAGGTAATGGGGTGGGCGCCACTGGGATGGTGCCAGTGCGCAGGGCCCTCGCTCCAGGTTAGGCTCAACACACTGCATTAGGGGGCAAGATGATGTGCATACATGGGAGTGGTGGTACTAGACCCCACCCCTTTTTGGGAGGGGGGATATGTTACGCAATGTCACAAAGTAATTCCAACAGCTTATGTATATTTGTAAATTGGTGCATAGTATTGAGTAGTGTGTGTGTTTAATAAATGTACTCTTACTTTTATAAAGCAAAGTACAGACTGGACAATCAATTATTGAGTGTTATTTCTGCGCACCTGCAAATGGCGATTACTAGCCCACACCACCTCCCTTGAGTAAAGCCTCAGACTGCTCTGCAACGCTACCCTCTGAGAGTCAGGCGCTACAATTGGGTGTTTGGTTCCCAGTGAAGGACAAATGTAGTCATGTTATTTGTGCAGGCCTCACAGATACTGCCTCGTTTTCCAACACACGCACAAAGGTAATTCATTTAAAAAAACAATTATGTTGCGCAACACATCACCTTGTGGTCTCTTCAGAGCTTTCTGCATGAGGAAAATGTCTGGAAGTCATTTCATGGGAAGGTGGGATTAAAATTGGTGAGAGGCAAGCCCCTCTTTGATATTCTTTGAGAATTACCCACACATGCTTACTTCAGTTCTAAGAAATCTGGAAGATTTCATTCCTCAGTTATTTTCAGAAACCCATTCATTTTGAGTTTTGTAATGCACCAAAAGTCACCTTAAGGCCACTTGAGGTGCTATGGTATGTTATCTATCTGCTACCAAAAAAAGCCATGCATCTGTCTTCCTGCTATTTCCGTTGTACTAGAGAATGAATGCAATTAATATTGAAAGTAAGTATAATTCGCAAATCAGGAATAATTTTGAAACTTTTCACATATATAACATATTTTCTTGACTGTTGTAATATCGCATGATCTGCTTAGTTTCCAGCTTTCTCATTACTCAAGCTCTTCTATTCCTCTACTGTCTCAGGACTTTAGAACTCGATTATTGGTTTTATTCCTACCACTTCACTTATGTTAAGCTGTAGTTCCAGTCATGTTCTCTATTATTGTGAATTTAGCATTTCTATATGGCAATCAGATTCATTTCTAGAGTGAATAACCTTTGTTTTTCTAGCAGTACGTTCTGAATCCAAAGGGTGTAAAGTCTTGTGTTCATAATTATAAGGTGAATTTAGACATGTTTGGGTATGAAATTAGAAACTATATCTAGACCAAATTTAATGTAGAATCAAACAAATTAGGTTATCAGTTCGAGCTTAGTGGCAGATGGAGATGCTTACAAAGGGCATTATTATGTGCTTGGTGGTCCTGTGGACTGCTGTATCGGCAGTGGCGGTTCAAGCACAGTGAGCTTGGCAGTCTGACTACCGTATTACAAGTTGAGCAGATCGGCTTTGCGAAGACCAGCACTGGACCGCCGAGACTGTCAGCAGACTGCCGACCGCTGGGTTTGCGGTCGGGGAAAGGCAGCCACCAGAGGCGGTTCAGGGGAGCTGCACGGCCATGCATATTATGAGTTGCCTGTTCCACGAGCAGACCACGGCGATCCAATTGCCTGCTTCAAAGTGGAGGTGACGGATTGGGGTGCATACTCACTCCTTTCTTCTTCTCCCATGCATATTGCAACGTGGATCCCTTTCTCCAGGTCCCCCCTCCACAGCAGGATCTTCACCCTGAGGATTACGACCCAGTGTGCAGCGATCAACAGGTGAGTCCTTTTTGTACCATATACCCATTGCCAGGACTGCCACATATGAGCCAAACCCCGGTAATGGGTATATGGTATCATCCTACATATATGATGCATATGTGTGCATCCAACACATATGCAGTCAAAACACTCACACAGGCATCAATATACTTGGTATTAGTACTCACCAACACTGCAAGATCCCTGCCTCCACACTCCGGCCCGTGGTCAACTTTTAATACAGTAGTTTTTGGACCACCAGTGCCGTGGGCTGCTGTCGGGGGCGTAAGCGATCCTACGGTGGTCGGACTCCTGAACTCGTAATAAAGCACAAAGTATTTGCCAACACACAGTGGCTTGGTATGCATGCAATCATCTCCTAATTTTTGATGGGAGCTTCTGTGACACAGCCCAAAAATTCTTTCTGGAGCACAAATGCTTGTGTTTTACTAACACATTTTTAGAAGGAATATACTAGAAACTCTACATTTGGGCAAAAGTGCATTCATAGTTTACACCCAAACTGCGCTACCCCTTATGTGATTAAACATTGCACCTCTGAAGGTAGACACTCATACGCATAGAATAGCAATTTAATAACAGCGACAGTAAAGTTACAACTAGATAAAAACACGCAAAAGGAAGATGTCAACTGCTACACATATAGGAGAGGGAGTAATGAGGAGAATAAAGATATTTCTCCTTGTTACGCCTCCCTGGGAAGGCATAGCATTTTGGCACATTCCCAAGTCTACCAGTAATGGTAAATCTGGGAATGCATCAGAATCCATGGGAGATGCGTGGGATCAGCCATGCAATGCCTCCCTGGGGCAGAGTAATGCAATGCAGCGATTTATGCTGCATTGCATTCTCCTAATTTATCAAGCCACTCATGGCCACATGGCTTGATAAATGGCATTTTGGGGATGTGTCACGCATGCACCACATTGCGTGGAGTAAAAGTGACGCAACCGCCTTAATAAATAGAGCCCTTGATTTACTTCCTATCTATTTACTGCTCTGTTGACCACTGCATTCAATAGCCATGAATTGTATTTAAAAAGTAATTTGACAACTATTGCAACTCAAACACTTCTTTGCAGTGGCTTCATTATGGCACTCAATTGCTACAAAAAAGACCATCAAAATGTGCAATAGGACTCAAGCTGCACCTCATTGATTAAGCCAACAAGGGGCCAAAACTAGATTGTGTTCTCATTCGAGAGAGGTGGAAATTGGCCAAGTAGTTTGGGCTAGATCACTTTTTGGGCGTAGTGCCAAGTCTGATTTTCACATGGTTGGTTTCAAACACAGTCTAAAAATTATGGGCTGGAATGTGACCCAGAGTGATTAGCCGAGCCTGAATTTAATTCAAGCATTCCAACTTTCACTTCTTTTGTTCACTTGCCTCTAGCCTTCTAAGTCCTTATGTTCTTCTGATATACTTTGCTAACATTGCCCAGCTTCAAAACTGGTAGATTTAGTGGTAGCGTGTTTTCTGTCCTGGAGGCTAGTTTATGAAACTTTCTTTGTTTGGAATTGATGAGTGATATTAGTCGGATATCTTTTAATGGAAAGCTTGTGTTGAGAGTCCAGTTGATTCCTGCAGACATTGATGAGAAAAAGGCCTTTTTCCCAAAATTACTTTTTTTTGCAGTTAGAGATGTGGCTACTGAACTCAGAAATTGGGGTAGGGGATGTAAATATCTGCCGTGACTAGCTTTAGGTAAGTGGGTAAAACCAGCAAGTCCAACTTTTGTCAGAGACGTTCAGGGAAGGGAAATTCCCCCGTCGTCAAACCTTTTGATAAATATACAGCTAGGCAGAGTGCCTACCAACGCAACTTACTCATACATTGTAGGTTATGAAGAAGATCTTAGGAAATATTCCAATACTTTCACAGTGTGCAAACCAAGGCATATCATTCATAGGGGCATAAAACGTTCAAAGTCCTGAAAAATACTGGAAAACATTGTGACAAACAGTACATTTATAGGGCATGTTTCCTAGGAATTAGCTATAAAGCTGTGGGTATCACAAGCTGTTAAAAAAAAATCTGGAGATGCAATTTCACATGAACAAATCCTAAAGCTTCTTTCTTCACTTATAGATTTCACTTCTTTTCAAAGTTCTGCCTGCCTCTTCCAAGAAGTTAACCAGTCATATGCTCCTATTCATTCCGCATAGCCTTTAAAAGACCTGAAAGCAGACAGGTTGCACCCATATGGCCTCAGAAAGCTGTAGTGATAATATTAAAAATGTGTCATCGCTACAGATGATGAAATGTCTCTATGCCAGTCAAAAAAATAACTGTTTTAGCAATAAGTGCACTCGATTACTTAGAAGCATAGGCCAGCACTAAAGGCCTGTTTACGATGGCAGAAGGGTTGCCACCGACAGCCTGTCGGTGGCAGGCCCTCCGCCATCGTACTGCGGTTTTCCGCCCACCAGATTACTATGGCGGGCAGAAACATGGCGGTCGGAAAGACCGACCGCCACGGTTCCGACAGGCGGTCATTTTCCGACCGCCTGTCGGAGCTGCCGCATTGCCCAGCATGGCGGTGATGCCTGTCAGGCACCGACGTCGGGATAATGATATCCCTTTCTGCATGCCTGTTCATGGCGGTTAACCTGCTATGAACAAGTTGTTGGAAAGGGACCTTGGGGGCCCGTAGTGGGCCCCCCTTCAGCACGGGCACTTTCTTTTGGTGGTTGGAGGGCGCCTATGGTGCCCCCCTACATTTCCATGCACCATGTGGCAGGCACTGCATGGTGCCTGTCACATAGTGCAGGGAAATGTAAACAGTGCCTTATGTACATTGCAGAGGGTGCTGCAGCCAGCAGCACCCGCCGCAATGTAAAGTATGGCAAGTGCGACCGCCACAGTGGTGGTCGCATCGTAATTCGGATTGTAGGGAGGCCGCCTCATAGGCGGCCGGTCCCAAATCCGAAACGATGGAGTCCGTCCGCCATCGTAATGAGGCCATAAGTCCCCAAAATCAATATGAATCATCAATCAAATATCAGTTTTGTGAACTCAGAAATGCAACCATTTTGTCATCAAATACATTCTTGCCAATTTCTGAATTTATACACATTTTGCTTTAAAAAAACAAGCTTTTAATGATGGACAAATGAACTTATTCCCAACGTTAATCATCAACTACAAATGACATATCTAAATCAATTCATTAACATCTCAAAACCCATTATGTATCGATGGATAGCCATCTTTATTACAAAGATTTATATTACATGTAATCTCTAATTCATCACAATTTCTATAATTTCAGCTACTTCACACATTAAAACTATTGTACAACCTAACCAAGCCGACCTCTCATTTATACTTCATATAATTACATCTTTTGGAAGAGAGAGTTCGAGTATTCAAGCATTCTCTTCTTTTCCATGCCCATGCCCATTCCTCATTTCATTTAAATAACCTAAGACTTTTCGCATATAGCCACTTTATTCTCCTTTAGTTGTCGACTATAAATCCATAATTTCTGCCACATAACTTCAAGCCTTCATCGGAACAATCAGCATTTAGTTTACCTCTATACAATCCCAATCATCACGTTGTTGATGTATCTGCAAAATCTAAAAATAATATCATAAAAGTGTCTCATTAGTGTCATGGAAACCATATTACAATTCCTTTCATCGTTATTTATAGTTCCTTCGGCTTATACAATGGATTCCCAAGGGGCAATTTCTTTATATTTGAAATATTTAAATTGTTCAAACCACCAATTCTGAGATCTATAGAACAGGATACCCTTCTCTCTTCATATTAGCCTGGGGCCTGTATGCTGGACCTACCAAGCCCCTGCCCCTCCTAGTGAGATTATTAAAAATTCATATTACCCAGAATCAATCACAATTTCCATAATTTTTAGATACATCACACATAAAAACAATTGTACAGGGAAGTCAATCATAGGGCCGGGTTTTTCGGCATCAGTAATAGTCAGTAGCTGTCCTTGATGCCCTGAGTATGTCAAGGATGGGTGTCTATTATGCCACAGATAGCCAAAATGTTGCCGACAACATTCACAGTAACAGTGGGCTACTGGTATAGCAGGGATAGCATGAATGCTTGTTGAGGATGTTCAAAATATATCAAGCACATTTGGCTATTTTGTCAGAAATATGCTAAACGTTCTGAAACATTCCTGTAGCGTGCCCAGCATGAGTGACTATTGTACCGGAAAAAGGCAAGAATGGCCTCATTATTTCACAGATGGGCGAATGTTGCACCTGTGACATCCAGAATGTTGGCAGGAATGTCCACAGTTTATCAAACATGAGCTAATGTTATGTGAGGAATAGGCTGAAAGGAGGCAAAAATGGACACAACATTACTGCTATACTACTATTATGTCATGCCAAATGCAGTCAATTATTGGCACAATATGTCAAGGATAGTATAAAAAATGTGGTTACCTTTAAGTAATCTTCATGGGTTTTTAAGAACCTTTGATAATATACAAACACTAGAGGGCCAGTTTGCCCCACATTTAAGCACCAAATTAAGGCATACATTGGTATCCTGTCACTGAGTTATCATAAAGATGATCATACCACTTAGGAGTTATTGGGATTGATATTCCTCATGTAACTTAGTCCCAATTTTGACCACTATGGTCTCCTTGTTGTGTTTGTGTTTTGTCTTTTTAGGCCACTTTACTGGCATAATTTTGAAGTGTCCACCTGAGAATCATATTCTGCTATTGCAAGTTAATCTTTTACATAGATTTCCTCGAAATCTAAGAGTTACCATTCCACCTGGTCCTGGCGAAAGCTGCAGACCCGTTAGGGCTTCTCACAGATGTAACATGTCGATCTGACCTTATACACCAGATGTGTAGGTTAAGTAATTCTTCCTAACAACATCGCCCCTTTCTTAACTTTATCCCTATCCCCTTTTAATCTATTTTTTAAATAAAATCCATTTTCTCTTGGGATTGGAGATCATTTTTAAACTCACCTCACGCTTCACCAGTGGCTCCACATAGACAGTTGACCTCTGGGAAGGAGATGGCCTTTAACTTGGAGAACGGGACACTCTAGAGAAGGAGACCCAATGATGATGCTATCCACAAAAATAACCCCAGCGGAGATAAACATACCACTTTGAGGTCAAACACTTTAATGAGGGTCTTGAATAGAGTCCTCAATATACTTCCTAAGCATTTTTCTTTGTATCATGGTTCACTTTCCTTGATTATGTGTACTGGTGTTGGGAGGCTAAGTTAACCTACCGTCCTTACCTCTTCCTCCCACATTTGATTTTTTTATACTTATGACACGTACCAGCTTCTCTAGGAGGTATTGTGGTTAACCAAATGATGACCATGCGCTGCAGAAATGGTCTCAGAACAGGGAACTAGAAAGACCAGTACTTTAGTTTTGCAGAGAGATAGAAAAGAGGACACGTAAGGCCAGAACACTACAGTAGAGGAAGTCTGGAGGGGCTGAAAAATGGGGAAATAATGAAATATTGAGTGAAATCAGAGCCAGTGAATGCACTGAGCACGAAATCAGAAACTTAATTACCTAGGGTGATAAAGTCCACCAAACGTATACTTTGCACCCATGTGGAAAGAGGCGCGCGTGCTGCAATTTTTCAAACCACTCATAAAGAAGGTCAGAGCAGCATAATCAAATTTAGGTGCAAAATTGTTTCAAGGTGCAGCATTTTCCTTGGGTTTCAGTATCAGCAGGAGTGCAGAAATACTTTTAGGAGCTTAAATCACATTTAGAAGAAAACACTCACTGAAGTGTAAAATCACATTTTGTGCAGAATCATAACGGATGTAGCAACATCTAGAAGGTCTGTAGACTCGCATTTAGAAGCACAAACTCACCTTCTTTGAAGCAGTGATGCTTAGTTTCATGTTGGATGTACTGCAATGGAATGCACTTTTCAGATAAGCTGACTGGCATGCATAAATGCCAATAGATAATTGCTTCCCTGTCCTGATCCAAAATGGGACTGCAGTTTTTTCATGTAATCACTGTAGAGGGTTGACCCAAATGATCACATGACTGAAGATGGCTGATCTAAAGTCCCTCTTTGTGTAAATTTTGGGGCATATTTATTAGCCCCTTGCGCTGCAGTAACATCACTTTTTGTGACGCTCTGTTGGCGCAACTCACAAAATCCTATTTATTAGGTCATGCAAAGTCACTTCTGGTGGCTTTGAATTGCCTCCTAGATATGGAGTAAAACCACGTAAGCTAGGGGATTTACTAAAACCTTATGCTTTCCCAGGGGAGGCCCAACGAGGAGAAATAACATTATTCCTCCTCGTTTTTTTCTCTTTCCATGTGTGCTGCATTCTGCAGCTCACATAGAAAGTGGGGAAAAGCCTCCCAGAATTGCTTTTGTGAAGGAAAGTGCCCTTTCCTGCACAAAAACAATCCTACCGACAACACAGGCACCCCTTGCACCAGTGCAAGGGTACCTGTGTTGGCGCTAGGCTGCTGAAATGGCACCAGCGCTGGGCTAAAGGACAGGAATGCACCATATTAGATCAATACGGTGCATTCCTGCCCTTTCACTTTGCCATAGGGCAGCGCACTAAGGTGACTTCCTTGCTGCCCTATGCCAAATCCCCATAAAAGCGGCCCTTTATGTTTTTGCTGTTGATTTCATGAGCTCTGACAGACATAAAACTCTCTGTAACCAGACTTAATAAACACTGAAATTGGGGTATGCAACCATAAATCCCACAATGAACTGCTCATGAACACAAACATGACATTACAGATATCTTCACAAAGGACATCTTTCATTCCATCATCAGTGGTATCACACAAAACGGCATGTAATCATCATTGATCTCCATGATGCAGCTAATAATTGATATGCAACACATCTGTTATTTGGCAGCACAAATACATCCTTGCTTCTATGTGTATCCTTTCTAAAGGTATCTAGAAGCTGTAAGGACAAAGCCAAAGAGTGTGCCCAGTTGCGTATGTGGAGGTAAGGAAGAGCGAGAGGCACAAAGAGTGCAGTACCAAGGTGAAGGCAGGGCCCTATGATAAGGCCTTGAATCCAGAGTCTTCAGACCGTAGCCAAAGGTTAAGCCCAGTCTGCTCTGGGAGTGATAAGGTGAGCAAAGATTCTTGCTGAAAGGCAGGTTGGGCACAGAAATAATGTTTTGTCCATCTGAAGGAAATACACAGTGGGTTATTGGGGTTCTTGCTTTTGTGGTTCTTGGGGGAGGCGCTGAGCACAGGATCTGTTCACATTCAGAGGATGCTGGGCACAGTCTGAGATTAATTCCTGAAAACTGAAAAATATCGAGTTCATGGACATTAAGTGGCTTTTGTGAAGTCATTGATGTTAATAGAGAATTTATGGATGATGTTGTTTGTGATGATATCTATGATACCTAAGGAATCCATCATAATTCATGATGTCCGACCCAAAAAACCTCTCAGTCAATTCAAGCAAATCAGAATACTTTTAATAGGCAGATACCGGAATGTCCAACAAGAACAGATGCTGCATGGTCCAATCAAATGTTTTTGTTTTTCACATTTTTCAAAGATCTGAATTGGTATATAATCTGTTATTAACTGTACAAAATTACATCTTCAAAACACCAAGTAGCACTTACTGTATTTTAACATCTCAAAAACTATTGAACAGATTTACAATAAGTCACAGAACGCCATATTGTGAGGGAAGTTCTTCCTACATGCCAAGTCTGGTACATAATTCATTAAATAGACAAATAGGGAAATGGTATGTTTACCTTAACCCACATAACTTTTCCCTGCTTGACCAATATTTAATAAATGTAAAATAGAGAAACTAAGATGGACAGGTCAAGAGACAGTAAAAATTGTGTAGATTTTTCATATACTGCAAAAGTTATTAGCAAAGCAAAAAGCCAATTCCTTTCGAAAGACATACATAGTGATGTGTGGAAAAATGTTTGGAAGAAAGAAGGAGCTGAATTTAGAAAGAAAATGGTTTACCCCAAATTAAGGTAAGATAGTCAACACAAAGGGAAAATTTGCATTTACAGAAGAAGAACCCCCAAACGAACCAGACATGTAGGGATTAGTAGCTGTGAACATACATTTGAATTAACAGGAGGACCATGGCAAATTTTACAAGAAGAAGAATCTGCAATTCCCACCATTTATTTTATGTGTGGAGAGAATGCTTATTTCTTGCTGACTGGGAGGGTATTTGTTATTTAGATGTATCAATTCCTGAAAAGTACAATAAACAAAGCTTAGATGCATTAACAATTACACCAGCACACTGAAACAAACGTAGCACTGAAACTGTAGCTAAGTTAGTAGGAGATATATTTTAAGCTATCATTCTATTAGGTAGGTGTCATTTTAAATGGCAAAAAGATTAGAAAACTTTCAACTGTTGTCGACAAGATGGCAACCAGCACCTCTGGAGCTTTGCTAGTAGTGAACACTGAGTTAATTGCTGTACGTTCAATGGTGTTGCAGGACCGCCTAGCTTTAGACATTTTACTCGCAGAGAAAGGTGGGGTTTGCAAAATGCTTAAATGAACCCATTGCTGCTCCTACATACCTGATGAGAGTAAGTAGATTGAAGGTTTCGCAAAGATTATTTCAGAATTGAGACCTGATTTAGAAGAGTTGGAGACACCTAGGGCCTGATTCTGATGCGGGTTGGAAAAGCTTCCCGACCGAGGGCCTGATTCTGATGCGGTTAGGAAGGCCTCCTAACGGCATTTGCTCCTTCCAAATCGGATCGGGAACGTGTCTTCCCGACCGAGGGCCCAATTCTGATGCGGTTAGGAACAAATGTTCCCATTGAAGTCAATGGGAGTTCAACCAAATCGTATCTGGAAGCATCCGGATGCATCCTACTCCGCCGGTCGGACTTTCCCGATCCGAGTGGGTCGGACACCATTTCCCAACCGATTCGGTCGGGAAGCTTTTCCAACCCGCATCAGAATCGGCCCCCTAGTGTCTTTGGAAATTTTGGAAAGGGAGTTCGAACAATTGGAAATTGGTTTATAACAACAGGAGGAGGTAGCTTGAAGGCTGTTTTTATATCAGTATTAATTTTAGGGCTTTGTCATTTATTTCTTTGTGCTTTATCCCTGAGCTGTAGATATATTTTACACAAAAAAGGTAAAAAGAATTGAATAAGACATTCGAAAAAGAATTGGGTTTAAATCGTCTCATAAATGGTGACTACATTAAATCATTAAAGTATTAGGGTCAGAGAAGCAAAAGGCAAGACTCAGCAGATGATGATAGTGCTCTCTGAATGAACTCACATGTGAAATAAAATTAGTTTGATGGTTAAGATAACCATCAGATGATGGAATTGATAGTTAGAAATTTGAATTCAAAGTTAATCAATAAAGCTGCCTTAGGTTTTAATGTGAAAACACATTAAAATGACTCTTAGTCAAAATGTACAAAGCGCACATGGCAGCCATCTTCACTAGTAGGCCTCTGTTAGATTTTCCTTTAACAAACATAAGCTTTAGAAATTGCTGAACCATGCACAAATTTATTTGATAGCTTGACCTTAATGTGACTTGCTTAGATTTTGCCATAGCTACAGAATGTCCCAGTTTATATAATGTATTCCTTTCTTTAAACTACATATTCTTAATGTACCAAGCTTGAACTTCCTAGCTATTTTATTTTCACAGAATTACACATTTTTCACAATAACTCTCACTTATATGAAATACAAAAAGCATTACCTAACAAGAAATCTGCAAGAAAATGTCACTGTCTTTAGTGCAGTTCATTGTAATTAGTGAAACATTGAATAAATGGTAGAATAGACTGTGCAATAAACTTCCCTGGGAACCAAGGTTAGACGTTTCCTGATACACAAATACTTTCTGATGTCTGTTACATATTTGATAGTCAACTGTGAACTTTATGTTTTTCCGTGGGAAAGGGAGAGTGAAGATTGCTCACCATTGAAAGATGTCTTCCTATTGGACTGGAGTGATCCAACCTGCAACATTGTTGTTCGCACATGTTCATGTCTTCTACATTAGTGTGTGTTTCTAGTTGACTCAGAGATCTCCTTTCTAGGACCTGCGATCTGCTATTTTGCTGTGGGCTACTGCTGACAGCTACTACTGCTGCCTGCCACTTTGGAGGTGAAGCTATGTTATTTTCCTATCCTGACGGGTGCAGCTACTTAGGTTTAAGTTGTACAGATGGCTACTGCAACTGTATACTGACGTTTTTGGGAGATTGACACTCGGCTGAGTTTCATGAGCTACTCTTTATGGGGAGTTTAACTACATAATTTGATTTCAAATTTGATGCTCTCTTGTTTCTTGAATTCTTTATGGGTTCTGTTAGTTGTGATTCCATTTAGTTAGAATAGGGACTCATTCCTTTATGGAACACACTTGTCAAATTTTACTACTGATGATTCTAACCATATTTTTCTTTGATAATTTCTTTAAATTGATTTATCAATCTTACTAATTGAATAAAAAGGCCATAGACAATTTACTAATCTCCTTCAGACAATAAAGGTTTTGAAATCAGTTTAAAACTCTTATTATTGACTGAACGTAAACTGCTAATCATGATATTGACTGACTTGATTTGGTTTAGCTTCCATTCTAAAATGGTGGCAAAGATCTGTTGCTTAGAAGAAGAAGATTTGGTGCTGAGTTGGAGCCCATTCTTGTAAGGTACAGGTCGAACTGGTATTGGAGAGTAGATTTTGGACCCTTTCCATGCTATCAGAATCATTTGAGCGAGTGGGACTGGCATCATTCGAACTTGCCCTTTCATAGGCACCTGCATTTGCTGTGCGGGCATGTTCTGCATCTGCACTCCTTTTTGCATTTGTACATTGCTGTTAACATTATCAGGATTATATCTACACTCCCTTTCCCAATGCCTGACTGTGTGACAGATATTACAAAAAGTAATCTTTTTCATAGCAGCAACATCCACTCCTGAACCCATATTAACAGGAACACCTCTACCTCTACCCTGAGACACATTAAATCCTTCTTAGCTACTGTGGAAACCAACTTGTGGAACAGCAACACCTTGCATGCCTAGTTGATTCCCAGTAAATGAAGGATTCGGGAAACCTTTCTGAGCCAACCTTGTCTGTGCCAATATAAATTTCTCTTTTATCTTTTTCTGCTTCAACTCCAGCTCATCGCTGCAATATTTTGTTTATCAGAACATCATAAAGTGATTTGTTCTGCCAGCAGATCAAGCTTTGTGTTATATGTGAACTGTTCTCTGGTTTCAGCCCTAAGACAAACGGCAAATCAAAAATTCCCATATCCTTTTCCTCAGGATATTCTCATCCACTATGCTGCTGAAACACTTATAAGAGTCTTTCGTAAAATTCATGAACTTATTCCTTTGGTTCCTGAGTCGTTCTATTAATCTTAACCCAGTCCAAACTTTTGGTGGCACTCGGCCCTTGAGGAAGTTAACACTGCTTCATATTTTCCCACAACCACAGGAGATGGTGCATTAGTTCTAGTGTTCCTCACAGGTTCCTCTCGTCGCCATTGTACAGCAGTCTTACACTCAGCCCATAAATCAGTTGGCACCACAATATCAAAGAACATATCCACATCAGCCCACAAAACCTTAAAATCTTTATAAACTGTTCTACTTGCGAGTACCACTGCACCGGTTTGTCTCTCAATTTTGGCAAATTCATCGTAAATGCAGCAAGATCGCCTCTGCTCCAGGGCACATGTACATACACCCTTCCTGCTAAGGGGTATGCTGTAGTCTTGTCACATGGCTAGGTTAGGCCCAGGAAGAAGCACTGCCCCTTTACATGTACACGTTTCTTAAGTTGCCTTCTTTTTCGACACAATGACTTTTGACACACATTTGCCTGTGTGACAGTTCTTATTCTTATTCTCTGGCAGCAAACTCAAAGTCCTCCACCCCATAAAGGAGTTAGTCCTTATTCTCACTAAATGGAATCAAAACTAACAGAACCCATAAAGAGTTCAAGAAATGAGTGAGATCAAAGGAGCATCAAATTCGAAATCAAATCAAGTAGTTGAATTCCCTATAAAGAGTAGTTAATGAAACGCAGCCGAGTCTCAATCTCCCAAAAAACTTCAGCATACAGTTGCAGTAGCCATCTGTACAACATAAACCTAAACAAAAAGATATGGGGAAACAGATGCAGCAGTAGCTGCACCCATCAGGATAAGAAAATATGACAGTGTCTCCAACCAAGTGGTAGGCAACAGTAGTAGCCATCAACAGTAGCCCACAGCAAAATAGCAAATCACTGATCTTAATAAGGAGAGCTCTGAGTATAACTTGAAACATGCACTAATATAAAAGACATGAACATGTGCGAACAACAATGTTGCAGGTTGGATCACTCCAGTCAAATGGGAAGACATCTTTCAATGTTGACCAATCTTTATTCTTCCTTTCCCATAGAAAACACATGAAGTTCATAGTCGACTATCAAATATGTAACAGACATCACTAAGTATTTGTGTATCAGGAAACGTCTAACGTTGGTTCCCAGGGAAGTTTATTGCAGAGTCTATTCTACCATTTATTCAATGTTTCACTAAGTAGCACTGAACTACAACAAAGACAGAAACATTTCCTTGCATATTTCTTGTTAGGTAATGCTTTTCGAATTTCATATAAATGAGAGTTATTGTGAAAAATGTGTGAAAATGAGATAGATAGGAAGTTCAAGCTTGGTACATTACGAATGTGTAGTTTAAAGAAAGAAATACATTTTATTAACTTAGAACATTCTGTAGCTATGACAAAATCTAAGCAAGTCACATTAAGCTCAGGCTAACAAATACATGTGTGCATGGTTCAGCAATCTCTAAAGCTTCTATTTGTTAAAGGGACATCTAGGAAAGATTTTTTACACTTACACTCGCCCTCTACTGCATACTCTTGCAGGGCCTGGGACTCAAAACATAGAGTCAGCCATAGCCAGTACTCCACATAAGACTCCTGCATATTCTTACAGGAATAGAGACGCAGACGAGGAGCACTAACTCCTCATAAGACTCTTGCGTACAACAAATAACATTTCCTGACCACTCCACACAAAGTAGGAATAGAATGAGCAACAAGTACAATACAACTGACATCAGATGTAAAGCATTCAGCATTGAAAAATATTCTCTGGCAGCAAACTCAAAGTCCTCCACTCCGGTGAGCAACATCTCACCCAAACTTACACACAAAACCCTGAGTCGAGATCCAATACTACACAGCACTGGCATGAACTCATATGGAAGTCTGAATGTTTCTTTAACTGGACATACTTCGTTTTTTGACACCTCACCCTCAAATAACTTGTGAGGTTCTACTGTTGCGCAAATTATACTCCCGGCCCACTGACTGTGCCCAAACTCAAAATGCACGTCTTACAATCCGTTTTATTGAATCAATGTATTTCCAACAAAGTAAGGACACACTTCCTGGGGCCTCAAACAATGCCACCGACGTGCTGCGTGTCAAACAATGCCGCCGATGTGGCTCGCAAGCACTCCACAGGCATGCGGCTATTGCTACTGCTGGGCACGTTCTAGTCTTCAAGTCACACAGAGGACAGAATGAGTGGTACTATGCGCCACACGCCACTTTTACACCACCACTCACGGCTTCAAGTGCTCGCGCCTCCACTGTCCCAGTCTGAGGTACAGTTAAATCTAGCGCTTCCAGTGCTAATTACGGTGCAATATCAATTATAAGTTAACACGTTAAATTCACTCACTGCCAGTTAAACGTGCCTAAAATCTATTCAAATCTGGCTATAGTGTAGCAGGCTTTCTTCTACTGCGACTATCGCGGAGATGTGCACTCTTCCCAGCTGAGCATGCGCATCTGATAACACACGCTGCCTTTATTTAATGACCTGCGCTGCTCGTGTTCCCTTTGTGCGTGTGTAAGCACCTACATTCCCTTGGCAATGTGCTCTATGATCTTGGCAACGCTCCGCTCCTCCAGATAACGGCACTTCCAGTCTCATGCGCCAGGCCCACAGCAAATCAACTGCAAAATAATGTGTTAAAGTTGCTGCCAGTTCACTCACCACCACGAATACTGAATTAAAACCAGCTCCACTCAATATTGGCACTGGTTATCCGATTGTTCAACTCTGTACATTGGTCAACTCTGTACATACGAAGTTCAGCATGCCACTTACTAAGGGTTATAATCTTTGGCATCATTGTCCGCAGGCTGTCTTTATGGAAAAGATACTGGCGGGGTTTAGGGTGTCTCTTCATCTCTTCCTGCGTTTTCAATATACCTTCACTTCTTCGTTTCCATAAGTTCCCTTCACACGTAGGTTCAGTTTCCAGTCATCACCGGTGTTCTAATTATGAAGCTCTCTCGTCATATGTAGAAGTCAGTTAACCAGTTCACGTAGAATAACAGGTTGTAGTTTTAGTGAAGAGGATAGGTTACAGGTTACAAGTTACAAAATGGGAACAACCCCACCAGGAGCACCATCCTCTCTGGTCTGCCCACTCTCTCTAACTGTCCACTCTTTCAGACAATCACCAACATTCTATGACATCATACACTGGCTGAGCAGGGCAGGGAAACAGAGAAGCTCTGTAAAGAAGGCATTACAACCATTGCAGGTTTTACAAACATCACAGGTTATAGCACTTTCACGAAAAAACGAAACAGTATTCTGAAGAGCCAAGAATTTTGGTTGAAAGATAGGTAGCCTGATTTATAATTTGGCTGGCAGAGGTTAAGTCCATCAGGGCAACAGAGCATATTACTCCGCTACCCTGACAGACTCTCTGTCCACCAAATTTAGAAATGACTGCCATGCCGGCAGTCATTTCTAAAGAACTAGTAGGGACGCCGTCATGGTGGTTCCTGTAAATGCTTTTTTTACTTTGCAGCACGACTCCGTCAACATTCCAGAGCTGTCCGCCAAACTATTTTTTTTATTTTAAAAGGAAATTCTGAAGCTGAATTTTATTTTTGAAATAAAAAGAAAAAACAATGGCCCCCTCGCAATGGAAGTCATCTGCCAGGGCAAGGGGGGCTGTTGCAAAGTCATCCTGTGCCCTGGGCACCCCCCAACTTTTTGCTGACTGGTACTGGTGGTAACTGACTCTGACTGACCCTGGGCTCTGCCTAACCAGGGCCAGTGCTATGCTGAAAGAGACACATTTAGAATACAGTGAAAACACCTACATACACTAGGGTACACTATGGGTTGGGGTACCCCTGTGATTGGCATGACCTACCCTATAAGACCCTTGCACATAATAGGGCAGGGGGATTGAAACTACCTATCAGTCCCTAGTATATAGTAGGGCATGGCAGTTTAGAGGCCAGCAGCCGTTTCTGCACTTGCATGTGTGCACTGCTGAAGCCTGAGGTCAGATTAAAAGCAGCCATGGGTTCCATGACTGCTTTTAAAAAGTAAATTGTGCCCAAACTCAACTTTGGTATTTGGGGCACTTAAAAATGGACAACCTACAATGTTTTGGAATATTAGGAACCCCCAGGGTCTCCCCTAGGTGTCCCAGGGTGGGGGGTTAGGTATTTATAAGGTGGACACTTATAAAATGAGTTTTATATGCCCTGGGTTAAGTGAAATTTCACATTTCACTCCCCACATTGTGATAAAGTGCTGCCCAAATTCGACTTTGATGCTAGGAGCACTGGGAAGGGAGGATCTGCAATATTTCTACAGTCTCAGAACCCCTAAAATCTCCCCTAAGTGATCCATGGGGTGGGGGTCCTGTAGATATAGGAGAAGTACTTATAAAATATGTTTTTGTAAGTCCTGGTGCTGGAAAAATGGCCCAAGTCATTTTTTGATTGGTGCTAGTGCGTGCACAACCAAATGTTTAAATTCCTGGTGTGATCAAGGTGTCCCGTGCCTCCTGGGTATCACTCCCTGAACCCCAGTGAGTCAAATATGAATAGGCTGCATCCCCACTGATGTGGGGTATGTCCCCAGGGCACTGGTATAATGTCCTCTGTGTGAGGTTAATCCGTTCAATCTTCAAATGTGAAAAAATGAAATAAAGCCAAATGTTTCACTGGCATTGGTTTATTCAATTGTTCAATACCATTTATTCTCAATTGAAGCTCATTTGTAATTTAGGCACTACATATCCCAACATGCATTTCACTGGTCCCAATGCATTTCGGCCGTTCGAGCCTTCATCTGGGGACAATCTGTAAACAATAATGAGAGCCATCGCTCAATATACTGGAGGAAAACCACAATTAGTGACCACTTATTATACTTAATGCGAAAAAAACAATCTTATTTTACTTTGTTCTCTTAACATTATGTGACCAGACACATCAAACTGATAGGTGATCTAACATGCTCCATCTATCAAAAAGGAAAATGTGAACGCGTGTCTAACTCGTGGGATGTTTAGGAAAAATTATACTAACGTGTGCTCGAAGTGTCCCAAGATACCGTAACTTACTATTCATTAGTTCGTGAGCTTGTCTGTAAAGCCATGATTAAATAAATAAACTCAAGGTGAAAAGCTTGCTGTGCTCTGTTAAAGGTTTGCTTGCGCTATTTCAAAGTTCGCTGTCCTACTTACTAATGAATATGTGTGGCCGCGTTTCAAATCGCGTGTAGCGTCCCATCAGTTGGTGCGTTCGCGTGAATCCCTATTTACTAAAAACGGATAACGGACTTCTCCCGGCTCCACCCAGTGGATGATAGACATAAAAAGGAGACTATTTACTTTTCGTGTGTAGTGACGTTAATCAGATCAATGTCTTTTAAATTAAAACAAAATGTGTTTAAATAACACAAAAATGAAAAGTGAAAGAATACTTCAGGTCGTTCTGTGTACGTGAGTCCCTATGCGTGTTAAGGGTAACCACACTCGGATGGCGGACATAAAGAAAAGACTGTGAGCTAAATGCCTGGTACAATGTACATCAAGGCTTATACATGTTGTTTATAATCCATGAGAAAGGAAGTGTTAGTGTACATATAGAGTATACAATATATAAAGTATAAAAGGAGACACTAAATCAGGGTATAGATCAGGGAATAAATCAGAGAATACTAATTCAGTATATATGATTATATCAGAGTTTGCTTGAGTACTGTGAATTTACAAATGGCATTGGAACTCCATCCGGTCATTTAACCTGTTGGGTTTAAGTGAGTTCAGGAGTCGTATCCAATAGTTTTCGCGTTGCAGAAGATAGGTGTGATTGTCTCTGCCTTCGCTCTTCTCCACTGTCTCCAGGACACAAAATTTTAGTTTCCAGATATTATGTTTTGCTTCAATAAAGTGATGTGCTACTGTTGACTTCAGTTGTTTCGTTCTTATGTTGCTTTTATGTTCATTTACTCGGGTCTTTAATTTCCTTTCTGTTTGACCCACATATGCCTTCCCGCAGGGGCATTTCAGTAGATAGATGATGTTGGCTGAGTCACATGTAGCGTTCACTTTTAGTTTGATGTTATGACCTTTCATGGGGTGTGATATGTTTAGTCCTGTGATGACGTTATTACAATTGTTGCCGTTCCAACATGGGACTGTTCCTTTGTATATTTTTGGGGTGAGCTGATTTTTGGGTTGTTTGATTATTTCTCCTACGTTCTTCCCTCGCGTATATGCGAAGATGGGTTCTTGATCAAATATGTGGTTGAAATCCGGTTCAAGTGTCAGTATAGACCAATGTTTTTTAATGATCTTCTTGTACTTATGACTCAATGTGGAAAATTTGGACACTACAGTTATACGATCTTGCGTTGGTCTGTTTTTCCAAGTCAATGACTCTTCCCTCGATATTTGTTGACAACGATTTTTAGCTTGTTGCAATGTTTCATCCGGATATGCCCTTTGTCTAAATCGTTGTATCATCTCCTCTGTTTGTTCCGTTCTTATCGTGGGATCCGAAACTATCCTCTTTACTCTCAATAGTTGCGTGAAGGGCAAATGCTGTTTTAATGCAGGTTGATGAAAACTTCCATAGTGCAAGGTGTTATTTCTGTCAGTTTTTTTTCTGAACAAATCTGTGGCAAAACCTGTATCTTTTTTGGTGATTCTCACGTCTAGATATGTTATTGACTGTGTCTGAACCTCATGAGTGAACTGTATTCTACCGTCGATTTGGTTGAGTTTGTTGAGTTCATTTTCAAGCTCCATGGCTGAACCATTCCAAAGGATAAAAATGTCATCTATAAACCTCAGGAACATTTTAGTATGCTTTTTCCATGTGGGTCTTGACAAGATGTGTTCTTCCTCAAACTGGTTCATAAAAATGTTCGCATATGAGGGGGCTGCGCAATTGCCCATAGAAGTTCCGGTCTTTGTAGGAACCAGTTATTTTTCCATTTAAAATAGCTGTGCATGAGTGTAAATTGTAGCAGCTCCATTAGGAATACTTTTAGCTCTTCATCATAATCTGTGTGTAGCAAAGCTTGTTCAATTGCGTCAATTCCCAGTTGGTGTGGTATAGAGGTGTATAGGGACTTCACGTCCGCTGTACACATGAGTATATTCTCATTTTCAGCTGTAGTTACTTGGTTGATTTTGTTCAAAAAGTCGGTTGTGTCTTTTATGTAAGTTCTCATTTTTGTCACTGTTGGCTGTAAATAGCGGTCCAGAAATTTTCCTACCGGCTCATGTAAGCTTCCTCTGGTGGAGACTATGGGGTGGAAAGGCGGGTTGACTGGATCTTTATGGATTTTTGGTACCATATATATTACTGGACTTTTGGGATTGGTTGGTATTAAGAACTCTTTAGTTTTCTCATTAATTGTGCCTTGCTCAAAAGCTCTTTGCACAATGAATTTTAAGACCTCCAAAAATTGATCTGTGGGGTTCGTGTAGTTTCATATATGTGTGTTGATCCGATAGGTGTTTTTCCACTTGATCATTGTAGTAACTTGTGTTTAATACCACCAATGCTCCCCCTTTGTCTGCTTTTTGACATGTTATGGTTGGGTTTTGAGCTATGGCTCTTGGGATCCCATGTTCTTTTTGGGTAAGGTTGTTTCGCTTAGGTGTTTTTTTAAAGTCCAGTTTAAATAGATCCTGTTTGACAAGTGATTCATACATATCCAGACTTTTATGGCTTTTGGGAGCCATGAATGTGCTTCTTGTTTTTAAGCCCATCAACTGATCTCTTTCTTTGTTTTGTTGGTTCGTTAGAATGTTGACAAAGAAATGTCGAAGTCTCAATTTCCTCATTAGTTTGAAAAAGCTAACTTCCAATTCCAATGAGTTTGTGTGATTGGTGGGCACAAATGATGTTCCCTTTTGTAGGGTCTTTATTTCTAGTTCGGAGAAGTGGTAATCGGAAATATTTATCACTAGATTTTCTTTTTCATTCATTTCTTGGATTTGTCTTTCTTGGCCGTGATGGTTCGTGTCTGAGGATGTTCCTTCTCTTTTTCTTTCTCTTTTTGTTTTGCTCCGCCGGGGTCGTCTCTTTCGGTGGAGCCTAACTCTAAAAAAGGTCCTCCTGTTGTTGAGGGTTGTTGTTCAGTGGTGGTAACTGATGTTGACGTTGATGGTTCTGATGTCTGTTTGGATCGATTGGAGATGTCACTCCCAGTTGAAGAGGTATCTGTACTTTGGGTGTACAGTTTAGTTTGTCTTCGCCTGGCATAAATTTCCGCCACTGTGTAAACTTCCCTAGTTTGTAGTCTATAGTATCCCGGCGAAATTTTCGAACTTTTCTTTCGTTTACTTCCTGGGTGTGTTTCGCTAATTGTTCATTGATGTCTTTTAACACTTTATTCCAATCTTCGCCGGACATCGAATCGCTAAGTTCTGATTTAATGGTGGATATTTCTTTGGACAGTTCCTCCAAAATATTGGATAACTTCTCTATTATTAACAGGATTAGGTCTAGGGAGCATTTATTAAGTATGGCGAATCAGCGGTCCTTAAATTTTTGCACATTCTTACACAATGATGGCTTTAGAGGTATTCTCAGTCCTCGCGGAATTCTTTGTACTCTGTGGTATTTAATCATGGTGCTTGCATGTAGTCTCTGATTTATTTCCTTTTTGGACAAATATAATAATTGTCGGATGCTTTGCTCCTTTGTGCGATTGGATGTGAATTCTGTGGTCTCTTCCTGTTTAAGTGCGTATATTCTTGTAGCTTTGTCTTGCGCAAAAGCAAATGTCTCCGCTCTCACGTCTGTTAGGTTAGATATTTCCTCGTATTCCATGTTTTTTAAAAAGGAGTGCCACGTTCTCTGTTCAGACTGGGAACATTTATGATTGGTGCTAGTGCGTGCACAACCAAATGTTTAAATTCCTGGTGTGATCAAGGTGTCCCGTGCCTCCTGGGTATCACTCCCTGAACCCGAGTGAGTCAAATATGAATAGGCTGCATCCCCACTGATGTGGGGTATGTCCCCAGGGCACTGGTATAATGTCCTCTGTGTGAGGTTAATCTGTTCAATCTTCAAATGTGAAAAAATGAAATAAAGCCAAATGTTTCACTGGCATTGGTTTATTCAACTGTTCAATACCATTTATTCTCAATTTAAGCTCTTTTGTAGTTTAGGCACTACATATCCCAACATGCATTTCACTGGTCCCAATGCATTTCGGCCGTTCGGGCCTTCATCTGGGGACAATCTGTAAACAATAATGAGAGCCATCGCTCAATATACTGGAGGAAAACCACAATTAGTGACCACTTATTATACTTAATGCGAAAAAAACAATCTTATTTTACTTTGTTCTCTTAACATTATGTGACCAGACACATCAAACTGATAGGTGATCTAACATGCTCCATCTATGAAAAAGGAAAATGTGAACGCGTGTCTAACTCGTGGGATGTTTAGGAAAAATTATACTAACGTGTGCTCGAAGTGTCCCAAGATACCGTAACTTACTATTCATTAGTTCGTGAGCTTGTCTGTAAAGCCATGATTAAATAAATAAACTCAAGGTGAAAAGCTTGCTGTGCTCTGTTAAAGGTTTGCTTGCGCTATTTCAAAGTTCGCTGTCCTACTTACTAATGAATATGTGTGGCCGTGTTTCAAATCGCGTGTAGCGTCCCATCAGTTGGTGCGTTCTGTGTGGGTTCGCGTGAATCCCTATTTACTAAAAACGGATAACGGACTTCTCCCGGCTCCACCCAGTGGATGATAGACATAAAAAGGAGACTATTTACTTTTCGTGTGTAGTGACGTTAATCGGATCAATGTCTTTTAATTTAAAACAAAATGTGTTTAAATAACACAAAAATGAAAAGTGAAAGAATACTTCAGGTCATTCTGTGTGGCCCGAACGGCCGAAATGCATTGGGACCAGTGAAATGCATGTTGGGATATGTAGTGCCTAAACTACAAATGAGCTTAAATTGAGAATAAATGGTATTGAACAATTGAAAAACCAATGCCAGTGAAACATTTGGCTTTATTTCATTTTTTCACATTTGAAGATTGAACGGATTAACCTCACACAGAGGACATTATACCAGTGCCCTGGGGACATACCCCACATCAGTGGGGATGCAGCCAAGTCATTTTTTCTCATTGCAAATCCCATGCCACATAGGTTAACATGGCAAGAAGTTATTAACTAATAACTCCTGATAGGAGAATGATAGAACTTCCATTCAAAGACTTCCCAGAATGGTAGTGATAAATCCAACAATATGTTATTGTTGAATTTCTCCTAAAATGTACAGACAAGAAGTTATAAGACTTTCTTGTTTGTAGGTCCAGATTCAGCCTTCCAGGGATCTGTCCTGATTGGTCAGAGTTAAGTGGATTAGCCAGGCTGCTTTGAAGAGGTGATAAAGAGCCCTGGGGTTACCCAGCTCTTCTGGGAGGGCAGTGTCCTGTTCCACAGGAATGCCAGGGCAGGGGGAGGAGTCGTAAACCATGGTCTTCAAAGGGGAGGGAAGAAACCAGTGTCATTTACAACTCTAAACTTTTGACCCCAAGCCAGATGCTAGGTTAAGGAAGGAATGAGCAGATGCAAGGGGGAGAGACTATGGAAATAGCCATCCTAGGGGTGTGTTTAGCCAGCTCTTAACTCTCTGCTGGAAAATCAGCCATTATGAATTTGGAAGATTTGATGCACTCTGGGACAAAATAATGCCACACTCTACAGGATGTGGTCATATCTTTGGGGAGTTACCCTGCCCCCATTGGTCAGGAGTGACCTCCTGCTTGACCCAGAGAACTTGGAATAAGTATCTGAGAAGGGCAGAGCCCCTCAGATCTGCTGCTTGAAACTTAAGAGAATCAGAAGGGTCTGCGCTGAAGATTTTGATGTGCATTTCCAAAGGCCAGGACTCTAAGATTGCGCCTTTTGGCACCATTTGAAACTACAGCCTGTGGATCAAACCTGCTTCAAAAAGACTAAAGAGTGGACTCCCTGCAAGCTACAGGTTTACAGAGCTCACCTGGACATCACCACAAAGAATCCCCAGCCTGAAGTACTACCAGTGGATTTGTAAGGGTTTTGTTCAAGTGGATTGTGGGAATTGAAGTTTCACACTTTCAAGGACCCTCTTGGAGATTCCAGAACCTTGGATTGTGTGTTGGATACTTTGGGACCCGCAAGAAGAACTTCAGGAAGGAGTTCTAACTGGACCCAGCCTGCTGAAGGGGGCTGCACTAGAGTGGTGAGAAATCCTTCAGAACAATTGCTAAAGGTGAATGTGTTCCTGTGAGAGCCAACGAAATGACTAAAAGGGGCACTGTTGGTTTCTAAGCACTAGAAAGTGACTAATCTTTAAAAATTCATATCTCTGGTTCCCTACAGTGGATTATTTTCGTTTTGGTGTCATTTAAAAGATAAAAATATTTCCTATTGTTATAAAGTGGTGTTGGACTTTTATTTTGTGTTGTGTCTTAATTATTTACTGAATTGGTGTTTTTAAATGCTTTACATACCTGTCTTTGAAGTTAAGCCTGCCTGCTCGCAGCCACGTTACCAAGGGTTGAGCATGGGAATAATTTTCTAATACCTATTCTGAGCCCTATACTGTGTTAGTGGCCTTATTGCCAGTGGCAGACCTACATTTGTCCCTACCAATAATCCACTTTCCAACAGGGGCATTTTAGTTTTTTACTGCCCCTTACTGGCAGGGCTTTCATGGTAGTGAGCAGCAATAAAAGACGGCTATATGTCTACCCATCTAAATTCGGTGGGCGGGCATATAGCCATTTCTCCAATGGCCCTAACTCTGTCAGGCAGTGAGAAAAGTTTGGCCATGGCAGAGACAGAGTTGTCTCTGCCGTTGTCAAACTATGGCCCATCTGCATCTAAATTCAGCGGGCAGACCAATATATTGTCAGTAAAGATGCTCCATCGGCATTGCAACGGAGTATGCTTACTGCCAATATATAAATCAGGGCCATAATTTCTGCACCTGGAAACAAAATCCTGAAGAGCCCGTTGAGGAATATGTGGCAGCATGATGAATACTCACAGCTGTATGTGAATTTGAGAGTCCCATGGATACTTTCTTTAGAGGTCAATTCATATATAGTTGTGCTTCCAAAAAAATAATTTAATATTTATTTATCTATATCATTAGTAACATGCACAAATCACCCCGGGAGGGGTATCTCGGTGCAGCCTGGCATCCCAAGAAAGAATAGGAAGTTGGCTGTGCAATGAAGTAGAAAGAGCGGGAGCCTATTCCAGTACAGAGGGGCCAAATAGGAGAAGGACCTACCTCCTGACAATGCCTTTCTTATTTGAGGAACCGTAAGCAGAGCTTTGTCACTGGATCTCAAAGATCTGTCTTGCCGATAGGGGTGGAGTTTGGAAGACAGATAACTTAGGCCTATGCCATTTAGGGATTTATGTGTCAGACAACAAATCTTAAAAATTATTATTTTATGGATTGGCAGCCAATGAAGAGAATGCAGAAGGGGAGAGGAAGGCGTTCTGGGAGGACGGTTGGTAATGAGACGAGCTGCAGTATTCTGGACCATTTGTAATTTATGAATGATAGTCTCATTGATGGAAGATAATAAGGCATTACAATAATCCAGCCGGCTGATGACTAAAGCCTGAATCAAAGTTTTTCTCGTAGAGTAAGGAAGAAAAGGAAAAGCGCTCGGTAAAAGGTGAAGCATGTGAAAACAGATTCCTGATTTTGTCACAACCTGCTGTTTCATAGTGAGTGCTTGATCAAGACGAACACCCACATTTTTGACCACTGACTTAGGAGTGGGTGCCATGCCCAATTCAGAGGGCCACTAATCAGTTGTCCAGAGTTTTTGTGCCTTCCCAAACAGCATAATCTCAGTTTTGTTAGCGTTTAGCTGGAGACAATTATCTGTCATCCAGGTCGAGATAGCTGTCATACCTACGTAGAATCGGGTTTGTCATTGGTTAGATCTTTGCCAAAAGTGAAAATTAGCAGAGCATCATCTACATAAGATAGAGGTTCAAAGCCATGAGGTCTAGCAATTTTCACAAGGGGGGCTATATATATATTAAAGAGTGTATGGCTCAAATGCCAGCCCCGAGGAACTCCCTTATCTAACTGGAGAGTTTGTGATTTATAAGGTCCAATGTTAATAGTCTGGGTACAATTGGTTAATAAGTCCTTGTGCCATTTTAAAGATGTGCCATAGATACTTATCTCTTGTAGTCTCAATAGCATTCTGGGATGCGATACAGTATTGAATGCTGCCGATAAATCCGGCAGCACAAGCATAGATGGAATGTTTACATCAAGAGAACATCTGATATAATCAGTAACTGCGATTAACGTTCACTCTGTACTGTGCAAGGGTCTAAAACCTGATTGAGAGGGATCCAGCAGCTCGATGGTTTCAAGGTACTCCATAAGTTGTGAGTTTATGTGTCCTTCTAATAGCTTGCCCAGTAAAGGAGGTAAAGAAATAGGTCGATAGTTGGATAAATCGGTTGGTGCCATATTTGCATTTTTTTGTATTGTTATGACTTGAGCTGCTTTCCAGAATAATGGGAATTTCCCTGAGCTAATGGATAAGTTGAATAGTGAGCAAACATTCGGGACAAGCTGAGAGGATAAAGCCACAGTAGTACTGAGTGGGAAAATGTCTAATGGGGATCCTGATTTAGCGGCTGCCTGCGTTTTCTGAATAAACTCAGGCGAGACTAATTCAGAATTGTGAAGAGCGGAAACACAATTTGAAGGCTACACACTAAGATGAGGCTGTTCACTATCATGCTCAGCTGTTACTGAAAAGTTCAGATATATTAGATACATTTTTTCTTCAAAGTGATTTGCCAAGGAATCACATAACTCTTGTGATGGCGGAATCTTCTGAGAACTTGCATGAGGGTTTAGGAGAAGTATTAAGAGCTTTAAATAGTTCTTTGGAAGAGTTTCTCGCCTGCTTAATCCGATTAGATATATATGTCTTACAAACTTTTTTTATGTTACGGTGGTAGCACATTGAGCAAAATTTATATGCCTTTTTGTCGGCCTCAATTTTAGACTGACGCCACCGTCTTTCAAGTTTTTTACACCAGGCTTTCTCTATTCGCTATTCTGGTGTATACCAGGGTGCATGCGTGCCATGATTGGGCTTGGGACAGGTTTTAACAGGTGCTATTTTGTCAAATGCTTTGTTTAGAGCTGAGTGATAATCTGTTAGGACTAGGTCCACGTCTGCCTCTGCAGACGTGGGCTTAAACTTGAATTCTTTAGCAAAAGATTCGGAAATAATTTTACGCCAGTTTCTACATTTTAGTTCAAGACCTTCCTAGAATATTCAGTCTCACCAGGCTTAGCAAATTGGAAGCAGATGATAAAATGATCAGTCCATAGAAGCGGTAGAGGGGTATCACAAATCAGAGACAGGGACTTTGTAACGATCAAATCCAAAGTGTGGCCCACTACATGCATGGGCCCAATCACTTTCTGATTTAAACCTAACATGGATAGATCAGAAATAAACTGTGCTACCTCTGGGTTGAAGGCATCTTCACCATGATAGTTAAAAATAACCCAATAAAAGAAAGACTTCAGAGTTGAGAACGTGAACTGCTATAAATTCAGCAAAAAGCTGGCTAAAATCTCTGTTAGGGCCCGGGCGGCGGTATAGCAGTGTGTTAGTTAAGTGCATAACCAATAAGTTGTGGAAGTTCAATGTTTATTGAAGTTATAAATCTGGCAAGGAGCATTAAATGTTCTATTGTATCTAGTAAATTAATGGGCAATGATTTAGGTGCTAGTTTGTCTGTTGCTATTAATATTGTACAGGATGATGACGCTATTAATGCTGTTTCTCTTTGGGACAAATCTAATAAGAACATTCCAGTTAGTCAAATGCTGTGCTATAGATGTGGTTCAAGATCACATTTAGGTAATACCCGATCTGACAAGTTATAGGCAAGAGTATGGTATGGTATTCGCAAACTCTGAAAGAGCTACAAACTCAGTGTAGAACCCTTGATCGCAAATGGCGTCATAATTACAAGCTGGCCGAACTAAACAAATTCAAAGTAGCCCTCAAAAACTATCATACTCAAATCAAATTAGCCAAAAAAGCATACTATACAGAAGTAATCAAAACAACTAACACTAACCAGAAAGCCATCTTTAAGATTGTTAACACTTTTATCAACCCTAAAGCTATACAACAAGAAATCCCCCTTTCGCAGTCCTTATGTAACAACATAGCTGACTACTTTGAATAAAAAGTCCTAACATTACAAAAGGAATTTTTACCTTATATCTCTGATTCCACCAATAACGACGCTGCTTTAGGTAAAGAGAGGGCGACTCTACAAGTTTTTAAACCAATCACTTTTGAAGAATCGCGTCAGGCGATCCTCACTACTAAATCAGGATCTCCTTTTGATCCCTGCCCCCTGGTTCTACATTCCATAATTGATACTGTAAATCCCATTATAAACAAAATAATAAACACGTCCCTATCAATTGCCAAGATCCCGCAGAATGGAAGATTGCAGCGGTAAAACTGCTACAAAAGAAACAACTTACGGACCCTGCTACTCTCTCCAATTTACGACCAATCGCACTTTTACCTTGCCTCAGCAAGATTACAGAAAAACTTGTTAATCGCCAACTTACTACGTTCCTGGAAGAAGCAGACCTACTCCACCCCAATCTATCTGGTTTTAGACCACAACACTCTACTGAGTCAGCCCTACTGTTTACAGCAGATTCCCTTAGAGCAGCTCTGGACCAAGGAAAAAACGCTGTCCTGGTCCTATTGGACCTGTCGGCAGCGTTTGACACGGTCTCACATGTCATTCTTCTAGACCGTCTCGCTTCCTTTGGCATCTCCCACACAGTTCTGGCTTGGCTAAAGAATTTCTTGCAGAACCGAAGACAAGTTATCACACTGGGTCAATATAAATCAGGAGAAAAACCACAGCTCTCCGGAGTCCCTCAGGGATCCAGTCTTAGCACTACACTTTTTAATGCCTACATGGCACCATTAATTAGGCTGATATCGTCATTTAACATAGAGACCATTTCATATGCTGACGTCACGCAGTTAATTCTAGTTCTGGATAAAAACTCTACACAGGCGGAAGAAAATCTACGCCTATATCTCACTGCGACCTTCAACTGGATGAAAAACAACCATCTGAAGTGTAATACTGAAAAAACAGAAATACTATCACTAGGGAAAGGGTATACTTTCTCTCCTAAGATCTGGTGGCCAGTTGATGCCACCCCCCGCCCAACACGGTAAATGTTGTTAGGAACCTAGGAAACAAATTTGATGCTTCCCTTTCCTTTAACTCCTTCGATGCTCATGACGGAGCGGTTCCGTCATGAGCATCGGTTGGGCTGTGCTCATGACGGAACCGCTCCGTC
The DNA here is from genome assembly GCA_963921515.1 of Calotriton arnoldi. Taxonomy (NCBI): domain Eukaryota; kingdom Metazoa; phylum Chordata; class Amphibia; order Caudata; family Salamandridae; genus Calotriton; species Calotriton arnoldi. The sequence goes on from CAWUFW010009876.1 coordinate 179,712, forward strand.
ATGGCACCCACCCATGGGGGAAGCGCTGGCGCTCCCCCCATGGGCAGCCCAACATGTTGCCACAAAGGGGGATGGCAGCGGAAGAGTTACTGCTGCCACCCCTGACCCCCCCTCGGCGATCCTGTGACGTCAGCGCGCACAGCGTGCGCCGACGTCATCAGGAAGCGCTGGGACGCCCGGAAGCCATTTGCTTCCAGGTGTCCCAAGGAGGAGGGTGAGTGTTTGTTTCTCCGGTGGGGCCGGGGGGCAGATCCACATGCCTTGAGCCATCGGGAGAGGAAACAGTGTTTCCTCTCCCTGATGGCTCAATGCAGGGCATTCCTGCTGCACGATCGCGCACAGCATCGCGATCGTGCAGCAGGAATGCCCCCACTAGACACCAGGGATGTCTCTTTTATGTAAAGTAAGCGACCCCTTGGGCAAGGGTCGCTTCCTTAGGGGCCAAATTAATTTTAAGACTTTTCTGCCCCCCCTGGGGACAGATCGTCGAATTTGTTGGCGTTTCTGGCCCCAGGGGGAGGCAGAAAAGCCCACTAGAGCCAGAGATTATTAAAAAATAAAAATGGAAGCGACCCCTTGGGCAAGGGTCGCTTCCAGGGGGCCTAAAAAAAATGTCAGCCTCTGTTTTTGGCCTTTCTGTCCCCAGGGGGGTCAGAAAAACCCACTAGACACCAGGGATGTTTTTAAAAATTAAATGGAAGCGACCCCTTGGGCAAGGGTCGCGTCCTTAAGGGGCACAATTATTTTTAAGACTTTTCTGCCCCCCCTGGGGACAGATTGGCTGGATTTCTGGCATTTCTGGCCCCAGGGTGGGCAGAAAAGCCCACTAGAGCCATGGGATTTTTTGTAATTAAATTGGAAGCGACCCCTTGGGCAAGGGTCGCTTCCAGGGGCCTTAATTATTTAAAAAGTATATTCTGCCCCCCCCTGGGGGCAGATCGTTTTTTTTATTTGGCCTTTCAGAAAACCCCACTAGACACCAGGGTGTTTTTTAATTTTGAAATGGAAGCGACCCCTTGGGCGAGGGTCGCTTCCAGGGGACATATATTTTTTTATGTGTATTTGCCCGTTTATTTGGCCTTTCTGCCCTCATTTGGGTAGTGACATAGCGTGTTATAATGTTAATTGTTTTATTTCTTGTGAATTGCAATTGTAATGCTTTATTTCTCCCTTTTTGTTCTAGTTCAAGGCTTTTGCTCTTTAGACTGTTCCAGGTTGCGGTTTCGTTACTTTTGGTTCTGCTGTTTGTGTAGTTGCTTGTGTTTGGTAAGAGACTTTTTTTATACAATGTAAATGCGTTTTTTTCTCTGCATGAATGTGTTTTTTGCAAATGGTGTAATAATAGCAGTATGTTTAGCTTCTGTTTTTGAGTGTCAAAAACTTTTTGCATTTGTGCTTGATGTGTATTTTGTTGTCTTGTGAGTAATTGGTTTTGTTTTTTTCTTTCTAGTGGGATATCGTTGGTTTTTGCTGTCTCTCTGCAGAGTAGGTGCTGGTGAGTGTAGCTGTCTCTTGCAAGTGAACTGTATAGTTTGAGTATATAGATCTTTGTGATAAAGGCACACATTTTTTTTACTTACTTATTTTGCACAGTGTTGGTTGTTGAGTTGTTTGTGCAGTCTCCTTTCTTAGTAAGGATAATGGCTAGCCGCAGGATTACTGCTCAGCAGGTTGTTGGTATGCTCTTTGAGTCTTCCTCTGACCATGGTTCAGAGACTGACTCTGCATCTGAGGCAGAGGAGGGAGGGGAAGATTCAGGCAGTGAGTTTTCTCTCCACATGGAATCATCGGATGATGAAGCTACTCTCAGTGCGGATGAAGCTACTCTTAGTGCGGATGAAGTGCCTGTGTTAGAGGAGGACATTGATGTGCCGACAGTGTGCCAAGAGGCATCTGGGTTGCAGCCTGGGGCTGCAAGGCTTCCAGTTGGAAGTGATGACCTCTGGGTTGCCCCAGGCATGGTGCAGCCGGCATTGCCAGACTTTACTGGTGTTCCAGGGTGCAGAGTGAACACAGAAATATTTTTGCATTTTTTTCAGTTGTTTACGGACGATGTGTTTTTGGCAGAGATTGTTGAGCAGACTAATTTGTATGCCGAACAGTTTTTGAGGGACAACAGTGCCAGCCTTAAGCCCCACTCTGGAGCTACCCGGTGGACTCCCACAAATCTGGAAGAGATGAAGAAGTTCTTGGCTTTAACTTTTTTGATGGGCTTGCTAAGGAAGCCATCAATGTCTTCATATTGGTCTACTAGTCCCTTGATGGCAACGGCTATATTTCCGGCAGTCATGAGTCGTGATAGGTATTTGCTTCTGCTTCGGATGCTGCATTTTGTCGATAATGGTTTAGCGTTGCCACGAGATCACCCTGAGTGTGACCGTCTTTTTAAGATTCGGCCTGTCATTGATCACTTTGTTGATCGATTTTCTGAGATCTATGCTCCAGGCAAAGAAATAGCTATTGATGAGTCTTTGGTCCTGTTCAAGGGCCACTTGGTTTTCAGGCAATACATTCCTAGTAAGGGGGCACTCTATGGAATTAAGCTGTATATGCTGTGTGACAGTAGGACTGGATATGTCTCTAATTTCAGGGTGTACACCGGTAAGGAATCCAGGATTAACCCCCCTGGTTGTCCGTCCACTTTTGGTGTGACTGAGAAAATTGTGTGGGAACTTGGTAGAGGACTTTTTAACAAAGGTCACCATTTATATGTAAATAACTTCTACACTGGTGTGCGGTTGTTCAGGGAATTGGCCAAAGTGGACATTGTTGCTTGTGGCACAATCCGCTCTAACCGTAAAGGTTTCCCTAAAGAACTAGTTTGTCAAAAGCTTGTGCGGGGACAGTGCAGTGTGTTGCGAGGAACTTTTAGCTGTGAAGTTTTCAGACAGGAGAGATGTCTACATGCTGACTACCATCCATGATGAAAGCACTTCACCTGTGACTGTTTGGGGTCAGGTTGCTGAAGCGCGCAAACCTGTGTGCATTTTAGACTATAATAGGCACATGGGTGGTGTTGACAGAGTAGATCAGAGGTTGGAACCTTATGCTGCTCTTCGTAAATCTTACATTTGGTATAAGAAGTTGGCTATCCATCTTTTCCACTTGGCAACCTTTAATGGTTTTGTTGTATTCAAGGATTCTTGTCCTGAGTCAAAGATGACTTTTGCTAAGTTTCAGGAGTCTATAATAGGCAGCCTTGTTTTAGTGGAACAGGCAAGTGTTCCTAGAGTTGGAGTGGTGGAGGATGTGGCTAGATTGAAAGATCGCCACTTTCCTGATCACATTCCTCCCACACCCTCAAAAGACTTTCCCAGTAGGAGATGTAGAGTCTGTTGGCAAAGAGGTACGCGGAAGGAGACTCGTATGTACTGCCCTGAGTGTCCTTCTAACCCTGGGCTGTGTGTGCCTGCTTGTTTTAGAATGTACCACACGCAAAAGAATTTTTGGGAGCATCCATGAGTGCTAAAGTGAACTGCCTGGTCTCTATTGTTTTATATTTTTTGTTCAGTTTCAAGGTTGGCATTTGTGCAATGTATTTAGTTTCAGATTTTATGTTAGTAGATTTGTTTCTATTTGCAATTTGTTTGTGTTTTCTTTTTTGTATAAAAAAATCCTAAATGTGATGGCGGTGTGTGTAGGCTGGCACTTGCCTGGTGGTGTGCTTGGACTGGTGCTTGGCTGGCGGTGTGCGTGGACTGGCGCTTGGCTGGCGGTGTGCGTGGACTGGCGCTTGGCTGGTGGTGTGCATGGACTGGCGATTGGCTGGCGGTGTGGGTGGACTTGCGCTTGGCTGGTGGTGTGAGTGGACTGGCGCTTGGCTGGCGGTCTGGGTGGAGTGGCGCTTGGCTGGCGGTGTGTGAGTAGTGACTTGCTGCTGGTCACTACACACACTGCTAGCCAAACACCACTCCACGCAATCCGTGAGCTGGTGTGGTTGCTGTGTCAGGAATGTGGGCGTGTGAAAGTGATGGGCCCTTGAATGGCGCTGTCTGCTGGTGTGAGTGTTGTAATGTGCTGGGCCCGCGGCTGGCAGTGTGAATGGTTTTGTGTCACACGTCTGAAAGGTGTATGAATGGCCTGTAAAGAGGTTGGTGCCTTGTCATGGCTTTACAGCTCACGAGCTGTGAGTCAATGGTTCAGTTTCTCGTCCTTTCAATTATTGACAGTGCATTTCATTTTTGTGAAATCTCTGGTTAATACAACTGTATATACTGAACCATCACTCACCCTTGTGCCAAATCCAACCAGTATGTCTGTGTGCTTGAGGAATAGGTGGTTGTGCAGAAATATTTGTCTTTTCTGCCTTTCTCAAGCCGGGTGTACCTTGTCCCTTTTTATGAATGTTGTAATGTGTTGGTTTCGTGCCTGGTGGTGTGAATGGTCTTGTGTGTATCACGTATGAAAGGTGTGTGAATGGCCTGTAAAGCGGTTGGGACCTTGACGTGGCTTTACAGCTCACGAGCTGCGAGTCACTGGTTCAGTTTTTTGTCCTTTCAATTATTGACAGTGCATTTCATTTTTGTGAAATCTCTTGTTAATAACATTTTATATACTGAACCATCACTCGCCCTCGTGCCAAATCCAATCAGTATGTGTGTGTGCTTGAGGATTAGCAAGCACATGCATCAAAGCTTTTTGCGATCGCAAACGGTGCAAATCGCAAAAATCGGCCGTTTGCGATCGCAAAATTAGCTTTTGCGATGCATGAAACAACTTGCCACTCGCAATTTAAAAAATCGCAATTATTTGCGATTTCTTAAATTGCGATTGCATTTAAGGAATCGCAATTTGCGATTCCTTAAATGCAATGCAAGAACCACTTTAGATTAGCGATTTCGCTAATAGGGCGCGCAAATTACCATGAAGTTGAACTTGATGGTAATTTGCAAAAACTGAAAAATGCACTTTAGTGCATTTTTCAAAGTTTCATGTTGCGCACACACATGCCCTTAGGGCATGTGTGTGCGCAACATGGGTGCACATCACTATTTCAGGGTGCAACAGGGTGTCATTTTGACACCCTTGCACTCCTGAATTGCATGCGCAATTTGCGAGTACCTATTGGTACTCGCAAATTGCGCATGCACTCTCCCATTCATTCCTATGGGCCTGTAGGCCCATACAAATGAATGGGGAGCCATTCCTTAACTGCGACTCGCAATGTGCGAGTCGCAATTAAGGAATTTGTAGGAATCGCCATTTTCTCAGCGATTCCTACATGCATAGGCATTTGCGCTTCCTTATTAGCGAATCCTTATTTTTCGCTAATAAGGAATCGCAAATGGCATGTTTGATGCATGTGCCTGTAGATGGCTGCGCAGTAATCTTTGTCTTTTTGTCTCTCTGCCAAGGTGTACATTCTATCTAAGAATAACCTACCAACTGTAGATATTGTCGTAAACTAAACACCCATGGGAGTACATGTTGCTGTCTCTCTTGTGGATCCCAACAAGTTATCTTACCCACAATGTCCTGCAAACCTCAAATTGTGTCTGTCACATTTTTCTTGCATTATTGTGCCAAAATGTTCACGCTGCAGACAGAAACAACAAATTTCCTACCCCTCTGCCTTTTTCCAAGTATCCCAATAGAAATGGTACCTCATTCGCGTGGGTGGGTCACGGACCCGCAACAGGGAAGGGTCCAAAACCTTGTGAGGCGACATCAAAATTACCTATCACAAACTAACCTGGTTTTCAAGTGGGGTCCCATGAGGTTTTGGCCCCGGGGTAATCGGCCATCTAGGGAAACCTACCAAACCCACACATTTCTGAAAACTAGACTCCAGGGAGGTATGGCTTGCGTGGATCCCCCAACGTTTTCTTACCCAGAATCCCCTGCAAACCTGAAATTTAGCTGAAAAAATCACTTTTTTCACACATTTTTCTGTGTGAAAGTTGTGGCATCACTGCGCTGACACAAATTTCCTACCACCCAGCGTTCCCCCAGGTCTCCCAATAAAAATGGCACCTCACTCGGGTGGGAGGCCCAAGTACCCGCGACAGGTAAGGGCCCAAAACGTATTGAGGCGACATCAAAATTGCCTATCACAAAACAACCTGGTTTTGCAAGGGGTCCCATGACTTTTGGTCCGGGGCTCGGCGGCCACCTAGGAAACCTACCAAACCCACACATTTCTGAAAACTAGACACCCGGGGATTCCAGGGAGGTATGGCTTGCGTGGATCCCCCAACGTTTTCTTACCCAGAATCCCCTGCAAACCTGAAATTTAGCTGGTAAAATCACTTTTTTCACACATTTTTGTGTGGGAAAGTTGTGGCATCACCGGGCTGACACAAATTTCCTACCACCTAGCGTTCCCCCAGGTCTCCCGATAAAAATGGGGCCTCACTCGGGTGGGAGGCCCAAGTACCCGCGACAGGCAAGGGCCTGTGATTTTTTCAGCAAAATTTCAGGTTTGCAGGGGATTCTGGGTAAGAAAACGTTAGGGTATCCACGCAAGCCATACCTCCCTGGAATCCCCGGGTGTCTAGTTTTCAAAATGTGTGGGTTTGGTAGGTTTCCTAGGTGGCCGCGAGCCCCGGGCCAAAAGTCATGGGACCCCTTGCAAAACCAGGTCGCTTTGTGATAGGCAATTTTGATGTCGCCTCAATACGTTTTGGGCCCTTGACTGTCGCGGGTACTTGGGCCTCCCACCCGAGTGAGGCACCATTTTTATCGGGAGACCTGGAGGAACGCTGGGTGGTAGAAAATTTGTGTCAGCCCGGTGATGCCACAACTTTCCCACACAAAAATGTGTGAAAAAAGTGATTTTTTTCAGCTAAATTTCAAGTTTGCAGGGGATTCTGGGTAAGAAAACGTTGGGGGATCCACGCAAGCCTTACCTCCCTGGAATCCCCCGGGTGTCTAGTTTTCAGAAATGTATGGGTTTGGTAGGTTTTCCTAGGTGGCCGCCGAGCTCCGGGCCAAAAAGTCATGGGACCCCCCTTGCAAAACCAGGTCGTTTTGTGATAGGCAATTTTGATGTCACCTCAATACGTTTTGGGCCTTTGCCTGTCGCGGATACTTGGGCCTCCCACCCGAGTGAGGCACCATTTTTATCGGGAGACCTGGGGGAACGCTGGGTGGTAGGAAATTTGTGTCAGCCCGGTGATGCCACAACTTTCCCACCCAAAAATGTGTGAAAAAGTGATTTTTTTCAGCTAAATTTCAGGTTTGCAGGGGATTCTGGGTAAGAAAACGTTGGGGGATCCACGCAAGCCATACCTCCCTGGAATCCCCGGGTGTCTAGTTTTCAGAAATGTGTGGGTTTGGTAGGTTTCCCTAGGTGGCCGCCGAGCCCCGGACCAAAAAGTCATGGGACCCCCCTTGCAAAACCAGGTCGTTTTGTGATAGGCAATTTTGATGTCGCCTCAATAAGTTTTCGGCCCTTGCCTGTCGCGGGTACTTGGGCCTCCCACCCGAGGGAGGCACCATTTTTTTCGGGAGACCTGAGGGAACGCTGGGTGGTAGGAAATTTTTGTCAGCCCGGTGATGCCACAACTTTCCCACACAAAAATGTGTGAAAAAAGTGATTTTTTTCAGCTAAATTTCAAGTTTGCAGGGGATTCTGGGTAAGAAAATGTTGGGGGATCCACGCAAGCCATACCTCCCTGAAATCTCCTGGGTGTCTACTTTTCAGAAATGTGTGGGTTTTCTAGGTTTCCCTAGGTGCCGGCAGAGCTAGGGTTCAAAAACTACAGCTAGGCACTTTGCAAAAAAAGGGTCATTTTTCACTGTGAAAATGTGGTGTGTCCATGTTGCTTTTTGCGCTGTTTCCTGTCGTGGGCACTAGGCCTACCCACACAAGTGAGGTACCATTTCTTTTGGAAGACTTTGGGGAACATGGGGTGGGTGGAGTTTTGTGGATCCACATAGATTCCAGAACTTTCCACCACAGGAAAGTGAGGAAAATGTGGGGGTTTTTTTTACACTTTTTTAGGTTTGCAAGGCATTCTGGGTAACAGAACCTGGTGAGAGCCAGTCAAGTCACCCCATCCTGGATTCCCCTGGGTGTCTACTTTTCAGAAATGTGTGGGTTTGGTAGGTTTCCCTAGGTGCCAACAGAGCTAGGGTTAAAAACTACAGCTAGGCACTTTGCAAAAAAGGGTCATTTTTCACTGTGAAAATGTGGTGTGTCCACGTTGCGTTTGCGCTGTTTCCTGTTGCGGGCACTAGGCCTACCCACACAAGTGAGGTACCATTTTTTCGGAAGACTTTGGGGAACGCGGGGTGGGTGGAATTTTGTGTATCCACGCAGATTCCAGAACTTTCCACCACAGAAAAGTGAGGAAAATGTGGTTTTTTGGACAATTTTTTAGGTTTGCAAGGGATTCTGGGTAACAGAACCTGGTGAGAGCCAGTTAAGTCACCCCATCCTGAATTCCCCTGGGTGTCTAATTTTCAGAAATGTGTGGGTTTGGTAGGTTTCCCTAGGTGCCGGCGGAGCTAGGGTTAAAAACTACAGCTAGGCACTTTGCAAAAAAAGGGTCATTTTTCACTGTGAAAATGTGGTGTGTCCATGTTGCGTTTTGCGCTGTTTCCTGTCGCGGGCACTAGGCCTACCCACACAAGTGAGGTACCATTTTTTTGGGAAGACTTTGGGGAACGCGGGGTGAGTGGAATTTTGTGGATCCACGCAGATTCCAGAACTTTCCACCACAGAAAGGTGAGGAAAATGTGTTTTTTTTGACAATTTTTTAGGTTTGCAAGGGATTCTGGGTAACAAAACCTGGTGAAAGCCAGTCAAGTCACCCCATCCTGGATTACCCTGGGTGTCTAGTTTTCAAAAATGTATAGGTTTGCTAGGTTTCCCTAGGTGCCGGCAGAGCAAGGGTTAAAAAACTACAGCTAGGCACTTTGCAAAAAAAGGGTCATTTTTCACTGTGAAAATGTGGTGTGTCCACGTTGCGTTTTGCGCTGTTTCCTGTCGCGGGCACTATGCCTACCCACACAAGCCAGGTACCATTTTTTTGGAAGACTTTGGGGAACGCGAGGTGGGTGGAATTTTGTGGATCCACGCAGATTCCAGAACTTTCCACCACAGAAAAGTGAGGAAAATGTGTTTTTTTTGACAATTTTTTAGGTTTGCAAGGGATTCTGGGGAACAGAACCTGGTGAGAGCCAGTCAAGTCACCCTATCCTGGATTTCCCTGGGTGTCTAGTTTTCAAAAATGTATGGGTTTGCTAGGTTTCCCTAGGTGCCGGCAGAGCTAGGGTTCAAAAACTACAGCTAGGCACTTTGCAAAAAAAAGGGTCATTTTTCACTGTGAAAATGTGGTGTGTCCACGTTGCGTTTTGCGCTGTTTCCTGTCATGGCCACGGGCACTAGGCCTACCCACACAAGTGAGGTACCATTTTTCTTGGAAGACTTTGGAGAACGCGGGGTGGGTGGAATTTTGTGGATCCACGCAGATTCCAGAACTTTCCACCACAGAAAAGTGAGGAAAATGTGTTTTTTTTAACAATTATTTAGGTTTGCAAGGGATTCTGGGTAACAGAACCTGGTGAGAGCCAGTCAAGTCACCCCATCCTAGATTCCCCTGGGTGTCTAGTTTTCAAAAATGTATAGGTTTGCTAGGTTTCCTTAGGTGCCGGCAGAGCTAGGGTTAAAAAACTACAGCTAGGCACTTTTAAAAAAAGTGGTCATTTTTCACTGTGTAAATGTGGTGTGTCCACGTTGCGTTTTGAGCCATTTCCTTTGGTGGGCACAAGGCCTACCCACACAAGTGAGGTACCGTTTTTATCGGGAGACTTAGGGTAACACAGAATTGTAGAGCAACTGTTATTACCTATTGACTTTCGATGCATTTCTGCCTTCCAAAAGAAAGACAATGTGTAAAAAATAAGTCATTTTGAAAAATGACCTATAATTCACATGCTAGTATGGGTACTGACAATTTCGGAAATGTGCAAATATCTACTGTTTCTAAACTCAACATTTTGTTCCCATTTCAGAAATACATAGGTGTCTTTCATACCGATTTTTCCATGTATACATTTTCCCAAAATAATTGCTATATACCCGGTACATAATAAAAAACATTGCAAGACGCTGCTCAGTTATTGGCTCTGGGTTCTGTCGGGTTCTTGGTGAACCTACAAGTCCTATATATTGCCACAACCAGAAAGGTCCAGCGGATGTAACGGTATATTGCTTTCAAATAGCTGTCATAATTAGAAGAAGTTACAGGTGAAAACGTTGACACAAATGGCTGTTTTTTTCAACTAATTTTCAATTTTTCCTTTATTTAACTGTTAGTTTCTATAAATAAAACTTAAAGGATCTACACAAATGACCCCTTGCTGAATTCAGAATTTTGTCTACTTTTCAAAACTGTATAGGTTTCCAGTATCCATTATTGCTTTCATACCCATTTCTACCATTAACTGGAAGGAGGCTGAAAGCACAAAAAATAGCAAAAATAGGCTATGTCCCAGAAAAATGCCAAAACTGTGTAAAACATTTTGGTTTTCTGACAAAAGTCTGCTTGTCCCTGAAAGCTTGGAAGATGGTGATTTCAGCCCCACAACCCCTTTTTTGATACCATTTGCAAGGAAAAATCCAGACGCTTTCATCTGTAGCCCTTTTTTCGCATTTTTCCCAAAAAAAACCAAATTTAGCTGTATTTTGGCTAATTTCTGGGTCCCCTACAGGGGAATCCACAAACCCTGGGTACCTTTAGAATCCCCATGATGTTGGAAAAAAAGGACGCAAATTTGGCGTGGATACCTTATGTGGTCAAAAAGTTACAGGGGCCTAAGCGCGAACTACCCCAAATAGCCCAAAAAAAGCTTAGCACAGGGGGGGAAAAGGCCTAGCAGCGAAGGGGTTAAACAACAATCACTGGCAGTTGCTAGTACCTGTTTCCACATCATAAAAACACTCAGAAAATTCTTTGACCTGCTTCCCATCTCTGCCAGACAGACTGTTGCAGTGGCCCTAGTCACGTCCAGACTGGACTACTGCAACAGCCTTTATGCAGGCACAAATAAGTCAGTTCTTTCCAAGCTTCAGATGGTTCAACATGCAGCAGCACGTTTAGTGCTGAAATGGCCTAGGAGGTCATCAGCATCGGCAGCTTTGGAAACACTCCATTGGCTGCCAATTCACAAAAGAGTCTTATTTAAGATCCTGATAATTACTTTCAGGATGTTCCACTCCACAGGCCCCCATTATTTCCAAACCAAATTAATGCGCTATATACCCTCATGAAGTCTTAGGTCGTCCAATGCCAACTTGCTGAGGGTCCCTGCTTTTAGACTTGTGTCAAAGGGAGGGAAATTGCTTGCAGTAATTGGTGCTAAAGCATGGAACAAACTTCCCAATAAGCTCTGCCAGATCCAATCTGAGACCCTCTTCAGAAGGGCCCTAAAAACTTGGATTTTCACAACATCGGATGCTGTATGCAGAAATTTAATTTAATCACTTTTCCTTCGCGTACACCAGTCGTCTAGCATGTGTTCATCAGTCGCGTTGCTTTCCGCTTAGTGCCATGATGCTCTTCGGAGTGATAGTAGCGCTTTATAAATGCATAATTACATTACATCACAAGAGTGGCAGCAGTTGCAAAAAATTAGGTACTTTTTATCTGTTTGTAAGAGGAACAAGCAATTAGGAAAGGTAAGTAGTGTAGAAGTTATGCAGGAAAAATGTAATCTTGATCTATCTAAGGTTGTATTATCAGCTGATTTGGAGAGTGAAACCACACCTAAAGCAAAAGGTGACTGATGTGATGTTACTATTGGTTTTGTGGAATTACAGATGATGGCGCTAAATATATCTCTGCATGTACCTGATATCTATCCCAAAGCTTATCAGGGACGAGATATTAACATGGTAAGCTATTTTATTGATTTTTCTGATTATTTATGAAGGGAAACCAGCATCAAAAGCTATGTTGCCATCAATGGTAGGCATATTGTTGGTTAGCAGAATCTAGTTAGACTGGGTCTCATGTTGGCACCTGATTGTGACAATCCGGTCAGAATAGCCGATGTGTCATTCTCTTGGGTGATGAATAACAAACCTGTGGCTTCTGAATCTGTGGCGGACATTTTAGAAAAATCATGATATGTTGCAAGAAAGAATTTGTACCAATTCTCACTTTGAACATTGCATCAATTTGAAGTAAAATGCAGTATCAGTAGTACACAAACTCAGGCCTGTACCCTTGAGTGCAAAAAAGGAACTTAAAGCATTGTTACTGATCCAGCGCAACCCCTAATTCATGAACCAGGGATCAAGGGAAATCTCAACACACATAAATTGCTTTACCAAACAACGGGGCTCATCACTCATTACCCATAAATGATCCCTGAGGACAGGCGCTGGATTTGGGGGGTTTAATTTGTCAGTTTTATTAAGTATTATGCTTCACATTAATAACATTTGTATATAATTCTAACTATTCGTAATCTCAACTTACTTCTTCCTTTGGTCGATGGACCATTAGTTGAAGAGTTGATGGTGACTATGATTAACTAAACAGTTTAATATTTAACTAAAAAACCACAGAGTCATTTCTTCAGTTAATGAATTTATCTTATTAAATGCTCTTAATTTAGATTGTCAGTGCACACACAAGATTACATATAAGAGAACAAATTATCAAGCAATGTAATCAAAATGAATCATTTGCATCGATATCAAAGCGTGCATAGGAATGGGGAAGAGAAGGTACAGCATAAATACTTGCAGAAATATATTGCAAAATTAAAGCAATCAAGGAGGGTGATACCCACCAAAGAATCAGGAAAACCACTTCCTTGGCCGAGGTTGTGGCAAGAGGTCCCCAGAGATAGGCTCAGAGGACAAAGTTAACAGGACAGATGCAGCTAAGTTTGCCATAGACTAACAACTAAAATTAATCCCCCAATCAATCTACCTTGATCTAGTTCTCCTCGGATGCAGTCTCTTCCCAAGCACTCCCGCAACGTTCTCGTACCTAAAGCGTTCTCTGGCTTTGTGCTGGTCTGCTCTTTCTGTCTTGGTGCGCTTCTATGTGCATTCTGATCGTCTCTTCACTCTGGTCTGCCACCCCGGACTGCACTGCTATACCCGACCGCACTGCCTCAGGTTTGTCTGATCTCTCTCCGACCCTTCTCTGACACACCCCTAATTGGGATATCAATTATACCCTTCTGTCTAGCTCACTATCTTACAATGTTGCAGTATCAGTAGAAACTCGGTCTGTGATTGGTTGTCATAAATCATACAAGGGTCGCCTCATCCAGTTCTCCTCACAAATCCATCCTATACCGGTTTTAACAAAGGAAGGATTTAAGACCAATACATTCATATACCACTAGCATTCATAATTATACATTTTGTAACAATTGTACATTAAGATATCCGCTTCACATTCAAATTGCACGTAGTGATGGCTGTTCCCACAGTCGCTGTCGCGTCTTGGCACATAAACAATAGGACACAGGTCAACATGGCCTTCACACGGATTACATCAGCTGGTACACTCTGCAAGCAGGCAACCCATCCTGGCGCATGCGCTCTCCATACCGACCAAGCCAACCACATGTTGGTTCAAACAACAGGCCATTTTCATGCAGGCCCAATCTCGTACTAAAGTAAATAAACACAAAAGAATATTAATTCACGAAATAAAATCCATTATGGTTACCTCCCACCATACTAATACCCTGTGTTAATTAAATACTAGCGAAAGCTATTAATTTAAAGCAACCTTTTCGTTATTTGTGCACAACATGCAAAAATGTGCAATGTACAACATAGCATGAACATGCATTAGTACGGTTTTTTAAAGCGCAAAAAGTTAATACGTACTCATGCCAACATGGTTTAGTATATTATGTAAAATGCGTTTGCCCCTCGTGTAAATGTGTGCATTCAGAGTTGGTTAGTTCATGCAGTCAATACATTATTATGGGGTTACTTAATTTCATGATGATGTATTTTACAAACCTCACTCCATCAATCCCACCTTTGATGGTTTTACCATCATAAAATCCCTAAACATACGGTTTTTCAAGTTATATAGCTGTTATTTTGTCTTTTGGCCCTTGCTCCTTACATTTTTCGTACAATTTTTCTTTAAAACCTTCCAATTCTATCTCATCTATCTCTCTTTTCCTTTCTTTACGTTCCTTACTTAATTTCCTTTCTTTCTTTCCTTTGCGACTTTTCTTCACACAAACATAGGTCATTCGTATCATGAGTATCATAGTAGCTACAGAAACTATTGGTACTATTATTTTTCCTACTAAGGAACTACCTATAGAAGAAAACCAATTGCTTATAGTAGAGAAACTCTTACTTAGTCTCTCCCAGACACCGTCAACCTCTAGTTGGGTTACCTTCTTATGCAAATCAGTGATATTCTGAATGTATCCTTCCAAATTCTTACTTTTGTCTGGAATGTAAGTACAACAATGTTGAACTTTCAGCATTCCACAGACTCCACCCTCTTTTGCCGACAATATATCAAGGGCAAGTCGATTTTGCATAACCATAGATCTCATGGCAATCATTTCAGTGTCAATCATCAAGAATCCTCCAGCAGTATCTGTTGATAAACGATCAACCACTGTGGACAATTGTCGAATTTTGTATGCATTCAGTGTAACCCCAACTCCAGGTATCACTGCTCCAAATATATCGCCTACAATTTCTGAAAAACTTTCTCTTTTTACACGGTTTAGTCCTTGCTTTACTTCATCGATTCCATTTGTACTTTTGTCTACACGGTAGACTTTTGGAAAGACAATCCCAAGATAACAAGTTCCATACTAGTAATCTGGCAGCCGATAATAAGCTTTCCTCCCACAGACATAATATATGCCTGGCAAGACGGGGTCAGTTCCTCCCTTTATTCCCCAACCCCCAATAATTTTATAGGTATCTTCACATTCACTGGAACCGATTAAATAATTGTTGTAGTTAGTCTTTTCCCTATGTAAGCATAATTTTCCCTTCTGCGACCAATCCAGAGCCACTGCAGCATAAGTCTCGCCTTTGTCATAGTTGCCTTCTCTGAAAACCCAAGGTGGTGTTTTCAATTTCTCTTCAACAGCTTTTCTCTGAAACTTAGCCCTTCTTTCTTCCACCATCTCCAAAAAGATTTTCTCTTCCTTTTTCAATCTACATGTAAGATTATTTTTATTAGCGTATGCTATATCTAAAGGCTTTGTTGTCAGGAAGAAATCTCCCATGACATTTGCATGTGCTATCTTATTCAACTCAGGTATTATGGGGACTTTAGAAAAGATTGTATCTACATTGGAATCAGGGCCGGACTGGGAACCAAAACTGGCCCTGGCAAAGTGCTCGATCGCCCCCCCGGGGGGTTGGGGGTGCGACCGAGCTATTTGCCAGGGACGGTTTCGGCGGATTTTGTTACAGTGGCCGATTTTGCAGCTATGCTGCAAAATCGGCCCTGTAACAATAACGGCCCCCCAGGGGCCCAAAACCGGCCCCCACCCTGGCAGCCCAGGGGGGAAATGCCCGGTGCCCGCTACGGCCAGTCCGGCCCTGATTGGAATAATAATTATCTAGTTTACCTGTTCTATACAATAAACTTGATAAGACACTACAGGTCACACCATAAGTCAGAGGAAGGTGATGATAGGTCACACCTTCTGAAACAGACAATGGTAACTGTATACATACATAACAGTCCCTCACATCCATTGTTTCCACATATTCGTAGAGTAATTTAGTGAAAACATTCAAGGAAAAATTAGTAACTAATCTATCACGATGCAAACTACTAGCATCTATCTGTTTCAAGTGAGTAATAGGAATTTGCCCAATGTCAGTGTCTACCCTTGGACCTGTCAAGTTATTAGGACGAGATGTATCTTCTTCAATCAAATGTAAAGGTATTATAATTGTTAATATTATCCAAAATACTATCAGTATACAAAATAAACATAAACAAGCTTTATAACACCTACGCATAAAACTACATCTAGGTCCTGTTACTTGTGTATCTGCCATAGTAATGTTAATCCTTATAAAATTCTAAATGGATTTTCTAAATCTATCTCAAATATATTCTACGAAAAAATGTAAAAAATAAAAATGTAGTGTGATCCCACACTTCAAAAGCTTCCTTCTCTACCCCTTCTTTTATTTTAACTAATCCAAATTTCCAGGACGTCTTCAGAAAAAATTTCTTCAGTTGCTAACGTGACACCTTAATTTGTTTACAGTCTCTTAAGGTGGATTTAAATCACTCTTTTCTTCTTGCTCATTGTTAGTGCTGTTTCTTTCTTTGTTTAAATCTTCTTCTTCAATCTCTTCCAACACTATGTAAATCCAGTCAGGTGACTTGAACTTTTTATTTGGTTTTCTCACTCTCTTTGGTCGAAGCACTGATTCGTCATCCGACTCTCTTTGTTCTATTTCACCTGAAACTTCCTTTATCTGTTCTGGCCTGCTCTCGGGTCTTCCTTTTACCACCCTGTATTTCAGTCTTTTAACTCCACTTGGCCAATGATCATCTGTCTTTGCCCTTTTTGATTGTACTTCTTCTTCTTCCTTGTTCAATTTGTACCTTCCTTTCTTTGCACCTACTTTGAGTTTGCTTTCTTCTTCCTCTTCTTTTTCTTCTTCTGTATTTATTTCACCTATTTCTTTTCTATTCTTTCCCTCTCTATCGAGGAGTGGTCTTTCTTCTTGTTCAACAGCAGTTTATTCAGTCCCAGTAGCTGGTACCCACTTTACTTGACTTGTGCTAAGCAATTCCTCATCAAGCCGCTCTTCAGAGTCCTTCAGTTTATGTTCACCAGTTTCAGAGTCTTTTGCTCTAGCCTCACCAATTTCTTGTACTTCAGCGTCTGATTCAGAGCTCGGACTTGAGATCTCCAGATGCCGCTCTACTCGTGGTTCAAGTGGATTTGGGACTCGCCGAGTGTGCCTGGCAGGGATCCAATTTGGTAAGCCAGCACACTTTACTGCTGTAGTCATCACCAATATGACCTGATAGGGTCCTTCCCAGCGGGGATCTAGGCAAGTTTTTCTTCTATGCCTTTTCACGTGAACCCACTCACCAGGGCTCAGATCATGCGCTTGAGTCTGCTGTGTTGTGGTCGCGTCAGCTCCAACCTGATGAAACACAGAACGTACTACATCAGCCAATCCTTTGCAATAGTCAAGGATGAGATCATCAGATATATTTATCAATCTGTTGGCAGGTACAAATGCTTGTCTCATTGCTCTTCCCATCAAGATCTCATGTGGACTCAATCCTGTCTTTTTCCAATGACAGTCAAAGAACCCAACCTGTCTGGCAATAATATTGAAGGAGTCCATCAGGATCACAGTAAGATAGTAATCTCGCTAGGCTAACAACAACCCAATTCACCTGAACAAACTAGAGAAAGTTTCTTAGTCAATATAACAAAATAGATATATTTTTTATTTTATAATCTTTGATATTCACAATGTTTACATCAGGGTTTGAACCACAATAACATAAGACATAATTTTATAAATACAAAATAAAGCAGATAAATAAGGTCCCACATTCATACACTACAAACACTCACAACCACAAATACACACATACTCAAACACTCTCACCACTCAAGAGCAATTTGTCACAAAAAAAGATAGTCCAAAATACAACATATTCACAACAATAGCTATCGTGCGTCCTCTCCTTGAAAGGTAATAAAAAGTTCTGGGGGCACGAAGTTGTCCAGCACCAACGCGCGTTTTGGTGTCTTAACCCAATACGGGTCACACCTTCATCAGGGCGAACAGATCAGAAAGTGGGACCCAACAACAGAACCACCTTGATGCAGAGTATCTAGGTAGATAGCCTTGGATAGGAAAAATTAGGTTGAGACCAGCTCAATCCGATAAATCCATGTGGAAAACGGCATACGATAAACATAAGGGCTTCTTAAGCTCTGAAATTGGAGTCTGTTTTAGGTGTATATTGCAAATATGATCCGAATTCCAAAAGTTGGGGCGTTCACACGCGCACATTCAGTCAGAGGTTCCTCATCACATTATACGAATGGTGAATTTCAATAAGTGACGTCCTCCAACGTCTGGCGGGGCAGAAAGCTCCTGGGGACTAGCCCCTATCTAAGGCTATCTACCTAGATACTCTGCATCAAGGTGGTTCTGTTGTTGGGTCCCACTTTCTGATCTGTTCGCCCTGATGAAGGTGTGACCCATATTGGGTTAAGACACCGAAACGCGCGTTGGCGCTGGACAACTTCGTGCCCCCAGAACTTTTTATTACCTTTCAAGGAGAGGACGCACGATAGCTATTGTTGTGAATATGTTGTATTTTGGACTATAACAAAGAGAATATGAGTATAAAAGGGGGACCCAGACCCCAGAACTTTAGATCACTTTGGGAAACAAGAAGAACCTTTGCTGAGGAGAGGAACCAGAGAGAGAGACTGCAGGAGGAGACTATCCATATGCTTAGTGCTGTTTGGGGGATTGGCCTGCAGTGGTTGCCTGACTGCCAAAGAAAGGAGAAAGGACTTTGTGCTACTTTCAATTCAACTTGTAAAGGATCTCCAAGGGCTTGAGAGAGAGCTTGCCTCCTGCTGAAGTCTCAGGGACAACAGACTTCACCCACCAGCTCCCCAAGAGTTCTTTTGAAGTGCCTGCTGTTGTGTTGGGCCTTCTGAGGGATTGCGTGTCGCAAGGAGCTGGAAGCGCGACTCACAAAGAAGAAGCGTGTCGCCGCCACTGTCGTCGCATCGCTGAAGAAGGGTGTCGCCGCTGTCGCTTCGCAACGCAGAGGCGCCTCGCATTGCCGGAGAAGAGGATCGACGTTGCATCAGACGCCGCCGCATCATCGGAGAAGCGTGTTGCTGCCGCAGCCGCTGTCGTTGCATCGCTGAAGAAGGGTGTTGCCGCTACAGCTGTCGCATCGCATCGCCGAAGCGCCTCGTATCGCCGGAGAAGAGGATCGACGTCACATCAGATGCCGCCGCATCACCGGGAAGCATGTCGCAGGGCCTGTCGCGGCTCAGAAGAATCGTTGAGTCGCCGCACAGCTGTCGGGCGGGCACGCATCATGTCGCATCAAGAAGAAGACGCCATCTTTGTTTCATTGCACCGGATCTTCATCGCATCACGGCGCTGCTGGTCGCATCGCCACGGAAGCACAGTAAGAAACCAACGCATCACCTCCCCACGCGGAGAAGAACCGACGCATCCCCTACGCATCAGTAGGGACCCGACGCATCACCGTTCTGGCGTGTAAGGAACCGATGCATCACCTTCCCTGCAACACTTTCGTTGTATAGCGTTACGCATCCAAAGGTACATTGAACTCAAAGTGTCGCATTTTACATCTTAAGAGAACTAAGCTAATTCTACCATTTTGAAGTACAGTATTGTGGATTTTTGTCGTTTGTGGTCTTGTGTTAAGTCTATATAAAGAATACTTATTTTTAATATACAACCTGTGTGGTGTCCATCTGTAGTGTTGTCACTGGGTTACTGTATGTGTTCACAAATGCTTTACACACTGCCTCTGAGATAAGCCTGTCTGCTCGTGCCAAGCTACAAAGGGGGTGACCAGGGGTTATTTTAGTAGTGTATCCCCCCTTACCCTGACTAGACGCAAGGGTCCCTATTTGGTCAAAGGTACCTACCTCTGCCAACTAGAGACCCCCAAATTTAACACCCATTATGATCCCTTCACTCTGTTCCAGACTCACACTAGTAGCAGCTACTGCTTTCAAACATCCAGGTAATGCGGCAGCCACTGAATCTAAAGTAGCTGAAAAATATGCCACAGGTCGCCTTGACATTCCATGCCTTTGAGTTAAAACTGCAAGTGCACACCCATCTCTTTCACTGCAATACAATGCAAAATCCTTTGAATAATCAGGCATTCCTAATGCCGGAGCCTGACACAGACTGTCTTTCAGTTTAACAAAAGCATCCATACTTTCTTCATCCAATTTAACTGGGTCTTTCACATCATTCCTCGTCAACCTCTGTAGAGGTTTTGCCATCAGTGAAAATCCACTGTCTGCAAAATCCAACCACTTCTCTTTGTGTTGTTGGCGGTTTCATGTCCTTAATCACTCGAATACGCTCTGATGTCACCTTTCTGACTCCCTTCTCAATCTTGTGACCTAAGTATTGGACTTCTCGCTGGCAGAATTGTAATTTCGCTGGAGACACTTTATGTCCACCTTCTGCCAAATGGTTCAGTAAAGCAACTGTATCTGCAATACAGGCTTCTCGAGTCTTTGATGCCACCAGTAGGTCATCAATGTACTGAACCAAACAGACTCTTCAGACATTCTCAAATCTTCCAGACACTTTTTCAATATCTGATTAAAAATTGAAGGACTCTCAGTATAGCCTTGAGGAACTCGGCACCATGCCAAAACACAATCTCCAAACCGGAAAGCAAATAAATACTGGCTATCCGGATGCAGGGAATCGAAAAGAATGCATGACACAAATCTATCACGGTATACCACTCCGCATCATGTGGGATTTTTAGAGATTCACTGCTGGGTTTGGCACAACTGGACAACAAGGCACAACAATTTTGTTTACCTTTCTCAAATCTTGTACTATTCTATAGGTTCCATTTGGCTTTTTCAATTCCATAATAGGTGAATTACAAGGACTACACATTATTTCTTTTAAAATTCCTTCTTCAATCATTTTATGAATTACAGGAGGTATTCCTGCTATAACGTCTGGCTTCATTTTATACTGTGGTGTATTTGGATAGTCAACACCATCTTTCACTGTAATTCTAATCGGATCCACTTTCTTCATCAACCCAATCTCCTGTCCTGTGAAATCCCCCACCTCTGAATTCACTACCTTCATCAATTCTTCAGGCACACTTTTGTCTGTAAGAAGCGAAAATAACTCATTCACTTCTGTTCCTTATTTTGCTAGCACCATTTTAAACGCAATATCCTCATCAGGTGTCTGAAATGCAATACCATTCAGTGTGCAGTAAATTGTGCAATTCATCTTGCACAGCAAATCTCTTCCTAACAAATTCACTGGACTCGAGTCACACACTACAAACCGATGCATGTCTTTAAAGGGGCCAATATGCATTTCAATTGGTTTAGTAACTGGAGTATTTATCTGTTTATTTGAGACTCCTACTACCTGGATAGTTTCTCCAGAGAGGGGTAGGTTTGGAATTTCTGCTGCTCTCACAGTAGAACGGGTAGCACCAGTGTCCACAAAAAAGATGATATCATTACCTTCCACTTTTCCATCAACAAATGGACCTGACTGATCTACCTCTAAAGTAGCGCCAAGCACGCACTCTTCCTCCCCCCTCATGCACCGTCATTGATTCGACTCAACATCACTTCCATCACATTGCATCCAAAATTGGGGAATCACATTTGTGTTAGTATTTTTACCAACCTGGTCTCCTCCGTGGAACCATGTATCCGCACTGTATCTTTGAGCATTTACATTATGTGGCAACGGTGGTTTAAACAAAATAGCACAGGTGCACCACATAACAATTTAGACAAAGAATTTTATAAAATTCATGTCCACAAGTTTTCTTCTTCCAAATTTCTTCTTTTATTTTCAATGAAATCTTTAAAACATAGTCCAGGTGATTTAAGACACAGCCGACGCGTTTCGTCCTTATCAAAAGGACTTCCTCAGGGCTGTCAATTCAACAAACACAATACACTTATAAATATATATATACATACACATAGGACGACAAAACTTAAGACATTACACACTATTTACAAATATTCTTAATAAAAATACCAATTGGTAACTAACATTTCATCTCATTAGAAACTATTCTTAATTAATAATTTTAGCCTCTTTATATTCAAGTATTAATACCTAACAGATGCGTACAAAAGAAAATGACACTAAAGAGATCAAGGGATGAGAGTTAATGATCAAAGAGTAGAGTGAGACGACAACAGAAAAGAAGTAAAAATCACGTGACTCCAATTATTGAGGACACCCAAGGTTGTGAGCTATCAACGGAGACCGAAACAGTAATTCTAAAGGAACCATAAGAGGGAACCATATTCCCATTTATATAGTCAAACCATGCATATAATACCTACCAAGTTAATGTATGATAACGATATTAATCGAAGGATTTCAGTCACCCAGAAGGTAAATTATGGCGCACAAATAGACATCCGTCATTCAATATATCTATGTTAAAGAAAATGAATGGGTTAAAATTCCCCAAGATTGAGCAGACCACTGAAAATATAAAAATATAATGTCCAATACTCACTATGTATCAAAGCGATTATTAATGCCTTGATCCAAATAAAAAGGAAAGTAGGTGTATGGTGACTCCCAGTTATTAATTCTCTATCCCTATTCAGGGATTCAGGAAATATACAACAGTTTTAACATCATTTAAAATGACCAACCTGTATTTGCAAAAGAAATTTTTTTTTGCATTGTTAATGTGCACTTAAAAAAAGAGCACTACTTTAGCGTATACGTAATTTTATAAAATACGAAAAATTATACACAAAACAAAACGTGAAAATGACTTACAACTACGTGACGACATCAATAAACATTGCAAGGGAGAAGTCAATATTGTTGAAAAGAAATAAAAAACACAATAATGGGGCAGTCTACTTAGTCAAAACCGACAACCACTAAAACCCAAGAGCTCACAAACCCTATAAGTGACCTACACCGGGATAAAGGGGGGAGTACCCGAGTAGTCATGAAATCAACAATAACTAAATTCTACCCTTGGTAAGATATAATGGCTAATCCAAGTATTAAATCCCCTCTAGTTAGGAAACAACATCAAACATGACAAACTGCAAAACGGGGACACGCTATGTACCACATATTCATCTACAGTGATAAGACATACTCGAGGCGAGCAACGCTACTTGCATAAACAACCCCCAATCTAGTGTGTATCCCTCAGAGCCGAGCATCGACAAAACCACAACAAAACAAATCGGCATTCCAAGGCTTACCAGGATAAGTTGGGGCAGTCCTCCCAATAGGAGAATCGAAGCATATATGGCGTTATTTTGAAATGTCTTAATATACCCGCGCTCATTAACATTCATCAGAAACAGGTGTGAGTGTTATAAGGCCGACAGCGTTCCGTGATCCATCGCGGCCGCCATCTTGTAATGGTATATCCCGTGTATAAGTCTACACTGGTATTTTGGCAAGTTAATATTTTAAACATAACAAAAAGGAAACCCAGCACCACTCATTGTCTAAATTGAGAGTGATATGATTTCAAAACGCCGATGATAATAGCAAAATGTGCTAAGAGATATGTTTGGTCACCGTTACATTTCGCTATTTATGAATCAAAAACAGCATATAAATTGAACAAAATATAAACGACACCTTAAAATTCTATATTTGTTATTCAAATCTTAGTCAATAAATGATGAGAGCCATAACGAGGTGTCATATAAAAATAAAAAGAAAAGAAGACCCGGTTTCGTTCGAATTATCGAAACTAATACGGCCGCCATTTTGTACTGATATATCTAAAGGAGACGGACTAATCATACAAAGTTCTAACCAAAGTTCCAAAACTTTAACGTCCCTTATAGTGTATAAGTATATATTGACTAACGATCTAGACGTCAAAAGCAATTCTTTATCCTGCAGGGGCGGAGAATATTAAACAGGATAAAGATCCTTATAGGCGAGCGATATGCCAACAAGTAAACTACATTTCCAATTCAAATAATGAGGGAAAGAATATAAGCATTGGTTCCCAGAATACATAGCACAGGTGCTGGATTTCACCATGATCGATACAACTTAATTGAAGACAAAGTCAAAAACAAAGTGCAAGAGTAAAAGAAAAAAAAAGAAAAATAAGAAAAATAAGAAAAAAATTGTAAAAAGAGACAATGACAAATAATTGGAGAAGAAAGTACATCCAACATCTAGAAGTGGTATTCCGTCTAGATGGAACTAAAGAAAATACATGATATTATTCATATGAAGGACAGTCTGATATTTAAAATACCATATCTTTTTGTTAAAATCCCACATGGGTCAATTTCCAAGTTATTTAGTCATGACCAATAACCAAAAGAAACAGGACGTATGAGATTACAGTAGAAGTGGTTCAATAAATCATAATGACAGGGCCTTATCTGGGGCATTTGGATAATTATAATCCTCTAAAGAAAATAGTGCATTTCATCATCGTTGTTATGTCCCATTTCAATACATCGAAGTTTACATATCCAACCTGCCTCGTTTTTCTCAGCATTAATTCCCTATTTCCTCCTCTCGGATGGGGTGGGACATGATCAATGCCTATGAACCAACATTCTCCATCAGTTCCATGATTTTCCTGCATGTGATATGTTAGTGGATACCTGTGGTCACCGTTACGTATGGCCCTCACATGCTCTTGGATCCGCATTTTGAGTGGTCTTATAGTGCTGCCCACATAGATTTTATTACACGGGCAGCCCAAAATATATGTAACGTACTGAGTCTTACAATTGATCATATGGTTGATACTATATGTACGATTGGTATTAAAACAAAAGGTTTTTGTTTTATTTTTCCCAAGTTTGCACACATTGCAATCACCACACGTGAAGAAACCTTCAATTTTGTGGGGCAACCAAGAAACTGTCTTTGGCGTGGTTATATAACTTGGGCATAAAATATTCCTCAGGTTCTGTCCTCTTCTATATGTGACCTTGGGTTTAGAGGTCACAAATTCTTTGAGAGTGGGAATTTCCCGTAATAAGTGCCAATGTTTGCATAGCACATTATATACTCTACTGCTGCGATCATTATACTGTGTACTGAAGGCCACATACGATGTTTTATTCCTTTTTTGGTAATTAGGCTTGAGGGTATGTTGCCTAGAGGTTCTATTTATCCTTTTGTGTGCCCTCTCCACAATGTTTTTATTATAACCCCTAGCTAAAAAACGATGTTTCGTCTCCTCGATATACCTATTACAAGTAACATCAGTGCTACAATTTCTCCGCATGCGAACCATTTCGCCATACGGTATATTATTGATCACATGGTGGGGGTGGGCGCTATCAAAATGTAGGGTACAATTGCAAGAAGTGCTTTTGCGATGGATCATACTCTGGACACAATTGTTTTCCACATAAAAATGTATGTCTTCAGACATTCTCAAATCTTCCAGACACTTTTTCAATATCTGATTAAAAATTGAAGGACTCTCAGTATAGCCTTGAGGAACTCGGCACCATGCCAAAACACAATCTCCAAACCGGAAAGCAAATAAATACTGGCTATCCGGATGCAGGGGAATCGAAAAGAATGCATGACACAAATCTATCACGGTATACCACTCCGCATCATGTGGGATTTTTTAGAGATTCACTGCTGGGTTTGGCACAACTGGACAACAAGGCACAACAATTTTGTTTACCTTTCTCAAATCTTGTACTATTCTATAGGTTCCATTTGGCTTTTTCAATTCCATAATAGGTGAATTACAACGACTACACATTATTTCTTTTAAAATTCCTTCTTCAATCATTTTATGAATTACAGGAGGTATTCCTGCTATAACGTCTGGCTTCATTTTATACTGTGGTGTATTTGGATAGTCAACACCATCTTTCACTGTAATTCTAATCGGATCCACTTTCTTCATCAACCCAATCTCCTGTCCTGTGAAATCCCACACCTCTGAATTCACTACCTTCATCAATTCTTCAGGCACACTTTTGTCTGTAAGAAGCGAAAATAACTCATTCACTTCTGTTCCTTGCTTTGCTAGCACCATTTTAAACGCAACATCCTCATCAGGTGTCTGAAATGCAATACCATTCAGTGTGCAGTAAATTGTGCAATTCATCTTGCACAGCAAATCTCTTCCTAACAAATTCACTGGACTCGAATCACACACTACAAACCGATGCATGTCTTTAAAGGGGCCAATATGCATTTCAATTGGTTTAGTAACTGGAGTATTTATCTGTTTATTTGAGACTCCTACTACCAGGATAGTTTCTCCCGAGAGGGGTAGGTTTGGAATTTCTGCTGCTCTCACAGTAGAACGGGTAGCACCAGTGTCCACAAAAAAGATGATATCATTACCTTCCACTTTTCCATCAACAAATGGACCTGACTGATCTACCTCTAAAGTAGCGCCAAGCACGCACTCTTCCTCCCCCCTCATGCACCGTCATTGATTCGACTCAACATCACTTCCATCACATTGCATCCAAAATTGGGGAATCACATTTGTGTTAGTATTTTTACCAACCTGGTCTCCTCCGTGGAACCCTGTATCCGCACTGTATCTTTGAGCATTTACATTATGTGGCAACGGTGGTTGCGGGACCTGATATTGGGTAGTAACTACCTGCTGCTGCGGTGTCTGTTGCACACCTACCTCACTCTGCACCTCTGGGGTTAAAATGTAATTTCCTCCATTAGTCCTCTGCACTGATCTACACTCATTCTTCAAGTGTCCATACTTTCCGCACCCATGACAAGGAAATTTCTTTTCCGTCTCTTCTCTGCTCATTTGTCCTCTACCTCTACGTCCACTGGGTCTTCGAGCATTCTGACTAACTCCTCCCATTTGGTTTATAGACTGAGAATTCAACTGAGTTTCTTGCTGCTCTGCTACCTTTACTTGCACCCACATCATCTTTTCTTTCAATTTGCGATGGCGAGACTCAATGTCATCGCTGCAATATTTCGCATACCTCAAAATCTCATCGATCGTTTTTGCCTGCCAACACAACATGTGCTGCTGTATCATCTGACTAATCTCAGGTCTTAATCCATACACAAACCTATACACAAAATGACCCATATCTTTGTCTCCAAGATTCTCAAAACCACTATACTGCTTAAAAACGTGTAATAACCTCTCATAATATGCATGCACAGATTCTTTCGGCTCTTGGGTTGTTCTATCAATTTTTACCCAATCAGTTTCCTTAGGGGAAATTTTGCTTTTCAAGAAAGTAATCACCTGATGATACATTTTCATCCTCATCAGAAGGTGCTACTGTTTTGACATCCTTAGGATATTCATCTTTTGGCCAATCAACTGTAATCTTACATTCAGTCCATAAATCTGCAGGGACAACAATTTCAAATAATCCATCTAAATCCTTTAACAATACTTTCGAGACTTTCACGAACCTCTCAACTTGTTTATATCATTCCACTGGCTTTTCTCTCAACCTGGGAAACTCATTGGTAAAAGACAATATATCCTGTCTAGACCACGGAACATGCACATAACCTCCTCCTGGAACTTCTCTCATGGGACATTCCAGAGCTACATTTTCTACTTCTATTACTGGACGTAAATGTATTTCTTTAGCAGCCAATTCTTCTTTCTTCCTCATCCATCTACCCTACCATCTTTCCACGTCATTTTCTCAAAACAACCATTAACTCTTTTATCTGCAATCGTCTACCAGACGTATTCATATTTTCTAAATCTTTTTCAGTAAAATCCACTCTATATGTCTTCTGCAACACCTTTGATCTTCCTATGTTCATTTCCAACTCCTCTGCAGCTTCCATTAACCTTTCATGTACATTTTTCGCTTTCCAAGTAATACTCTTACACAAATACATCAATTCATCATCTTGATAAGTCTTTAGCCTGTCTGGACTTATGGTCCCAATGATCATTTCTTCCAGATCTACTCTCAACTTACATACATCTATAGGCTGTGGCTGTGTTTTTCTCCTTTGTAACCCTTTCACCCAATCATCTAATTCTTCAGTAGTTGGATCTATTGAAACTTCACTTCTGGGGATCTCTTCCAACTCTATTCTTTTGGGCTGTAACTGCATTATCTCCCTAGGTGTTTCAATTATTGTTAGATTAGTCGGAGGTGTTGACCTAGTAACTGTAGTGAGCTGTTCACTTTGGACACTTACGGCGTTAATTCTACTACTAGCTGATGTTATAGCAGAATTTAAGGGGGCAGTCAAGGAAGGTTCATGGATAAGTCTATTTTCGAATACAGAGATCTCCATGTAGAGTGGTGGGAGGAGTTGCACCTGGGACCTGAATAGGGCTGTGCCTTCCCTCCACAATGCTGGCTCCACCTCCTGTGGTGCGTCTGATGTCCCTGGCCTACACTGTGAAAGGAAAGAAGGAGTCTTGTCAACAAAGTGCTCCAGGACTGACCAGAACTGGTTTAGACTAGGCAAAGGCCTCTCTGCCTTCAGAGAACAAAGAGAATATGAGTATAAAAGGGGGACCCAGACCCCAGAACTTTAGATCACTTTGGGAAACAAGAAGAACCTTTGCTGAGGAGAGGAACCAGAGAGAGAGACTGCAGGAGGAGACTATCCCTATGCTTAGTGCTGTTTGGGGGATTGGCCTGCAGTGGTTGCCTGACTGCCAGAGAAAGGACCTATAGTTACTGGCACAGTTATTGCGTCTATTTTCATATTCATCTGATTCAATTTTTCAACTAATTCTTTGGTTTGTATGGCAAATTCTGCTTCTCCTTCCTGCTCTACATCGCTTACAGTTGGAACTGGTGTCATTTGAGGTGTCATTGGTGTTTCCATTGACGGTGCATTTGGTGTCACCATCGCTGAATTCTCCTGATAAGGTGGTGGTCGTTTAACGAATATATCATCCAGCAGCTCATCATCAGATTCATTCGGGTTATATCCATAACCAAATTGCTCTAAATGTCTCCTTTTCTCCTTACATTTGCTTCCTGCAGTCTCTCCTACCATTAAAACTGGATACAATCCTTCAGTTATCGCTCCATTTCTCCATCTCTTCATTCTGTCTTCATGTCTTTCATCATGAAATCTTCCAAACATAAATCTATGAACTCTACCACCTCTATGTCTTTCTCTTTCATACATTTCATCTTCCCATTGTACTAGTGCTTCCAACTGTGTAGGTCTAGGTCTTGGGTCTAATGCCATCATCTTTTCTCTCAAATTACGCAATACTGCCAAATTAAAAGAACCATGCTCTGGAAAAGCTAGCATACCATCATTCTTCGTATATCCTACCCAATTTTCTAGCCAAATATATGTGTGATAACTATATTTTAACATCATATAAGATGCTGGTGTCTTTGGTGGAGAGATAGGAACTCCTCTCGTTATTACTGGTTTGTCCTTTTTAAAGAATCTTTTAATTTTGCCAAACAAAGTCCATTTCTCCTGTTTTGGTTGTTAAAAATACATTTTTGTTGCTTGTCAACAACTTTACTCGATGCAAATCTTTGTCAACACAATCCACTATAATTCACCAATCGAACTCCTTTGCTTCCCTAAACACCTGACCATTGTCAGCGCGACACACTCTAACTCTTCCAATCGGAGCTTTCTATGTCTCCGCTATCCTGTCCAATACCAGCGCGGCTCACACCAACCAGCCAATCTGAGCTTACTCTGTCTTTACAGTCTGTCCAATGCCAGCGCAGCTTTTTGTGACGTCAGCCTCTCCTCCTGCTGCTGACCCTCCCTTTACAAAAATTATCGGCACTTTTCTAAGTCCTTTTTCTGTACAATAACTTATTAGTCACAACATAAAACAATACCAAACTGTCTGTTTACTAAATAAAGAGATAGTTTTTTTCACTCTCAAGAACATTCCTTTCAATACGGGCAAGTATAACAATTCCGCTATCCTTTCCCTTCATCCAAGCTAGGAGAGGACCTGTTACTTCTTTAGGGATAAGGCCAAAATTTCACAAGAGGGCCTTTTGTTAAAAAGGAGGTCTCGCTACTCTTCCGGGGATAAGGCCAAAGTTTCACAGGTGGACCCTTCGATATCTCACTCTTCTTCTACATACACGCTAAATAGTCCCCAAAATAACACATAAGTGTTATCACTAATTTATACAGACAATGCACCTATTCCCGTGTGATTTCACTTTTCACAAGTTTCTTCTGCCTTATTTCAGGCTAACTTTTACTTTGCCAGCTTCCCAGATACCCTTCTGTAACTGTGTTCCAAAGACTACATAAAAACACGATAATAACTCACTTTACATAGAATGTTAAACATTTAATCAATAATCAATAAATCACCAAACTAATCAATAATAACCATCATTCTGCTACCAGAAAAACTGATCCAGCGCAACCCCTAATTCATGAACCAGGGATCAAGGGAAATCTCAACACACATAAATTGCTTTACCATACAACGGGGCCCATCACACATTACCCATAAATGATCCCTGAGGACAGGCGCTGGATTTGGGGGTTTAATTTGTCAGTTTTATTAAGTATTATGCTTCACATTAATAACATTTGTATATAATTCTAACTATTTGTAATCTCAACTTACTTCTTCCTTTGGTCGATGGACCATTAGTTGAAGAGTTGATGGTGACTATGATTAACTAAACAGTTTATTATTTAACTAAATAACCACAGAGTCATTTCTTCAGTTAATGAATTTATCTTATTAAATGCTCTTAATTTAGATTGTCAGTGTACACACAAGATTACATATAAGAGAACAAATTATCAAGCAATGTAATCAAAATGAATCATTTGCATTGATATCAAAGCGTGCATAGGAATGTGGAAGAGAAGGTACAGCATAAATACTTGCAGAAATATATTGCAAAATTAAAGCAATCAAGGAGGGTGATACCCACCAAAGAATCAGGAAAACCACTTCCTTGGCCGAGGTTGTGGCAAGAGGTCCCCAGAGATAGGCTCAGAGGACAAAGTTAACAGGACAGATGCAGCTAAGTTTGCCATAGACTAACAACTAAAATTAATCTCCCAATCAATCTACCTTGATCTAGTTCTCCTCGGACGCAGTCTCCTCCCAAACACTCCCGCAACGTTCTCGTACCTAAAGCGTTCTCTGGCTTTGTGCTGGTCTGCTTTCTCTGTCTTGGTGCGCTTCTATGTGCGTTCTGATCGTCTCTTCACTCTGATCTGCCACCCCGGACTGCACTGCTACACCGGACCGCACTGCCTCAGGTTCGTCTGATCTCTCTCCGACCCTTCTCTGACACACCCCTAATTGGGATATCAATTATACCCTTCTGTCTAGCTCACTATCTTACAATGTTGCAGTATCAGTAGAAACTCGGTCTGTGATTGGTTGTCATAAATCATACTAGGGTCGCCTCATCCAGTTCTCCTCACAAATCCATCCTATACCGGTTTTAACAAAGGAAAGATTTAAGACCAATACATTCATATACCACTAGCATTCATAATTATACATTTTGCAACAATTGTACATTATGATATCCGCTTCACATTCAAATTGCACGTAGTGATGGCTGTTCCCACAGTCGCTGTCGCATCTTGGCACATAAACAATAGGACACAGGTCAACATGGCCTTCACACGGATTACATCAGCTGGCACACTCTGCAGTCTGCAAGCAGGAACCCCATCCTGGCGCATGCGCTCTCCATACCGACCAAGCCAACCACATGTTGGTTCAAACGAGAGGCCATTTTCATGCAGGCCCAATCTAAAGGCCCAATCTAAAGTAAATAAACACAAAAGAATATTAATTCATGAAATAAAATCCATTATGGTTACCTCCCACCATACTAATACCCTGTGTTAATTAAATCCTAGCGAAAGCTATTAATTTAAAGCAACCTTTTCATTATTTGTGCACAACATGCAAAAATGTGCAATGTACAACATAGAATGAACATGCATTAGTACGGTTTATCAAAGCGCAAACAGTTAATACGTACTCATGCCAACATGGTTTAGTATATTATGTAAAATGCGTTTTCCCCTCGTGTAAATGTGTGCATTCAGAGTTGGTTAGTTCATGCAGTCAATACATTATTATGGGGTTACTTAATTTCATGAGGATGTATTTTACAAACCTCACTCCATCATTACCCAGCATGTGAACTGAAGCTATAATTCAAGAAATAGATTCCTCAGAGTCGGTCAGACCTGTGGTGATACTCTACAAAAAATCTGGTGAGATCCATTTATGTGAGGATCTGAGCACCTTGAAAAAATATATACTTATTGACTGTCAATCATTTACAAATATCCAAGATCTATTAGCTAATTTAGGCAGAGTAAAATGTTTTTCAATAAGTGTTTTAGATCATACCTATTATCAGATTCCACTTGTTGCAGAATCCGAATATTTAACAACTTTTGTGACACCTTTTGGTGCTCACAAGTTTTTAAGACTTTTCGGTTGGTGTCTGCTGCAAGCGTGTTTCAGAGCCTAATGGAAAATATTATTGCTGATATTACAAGTGTACCGTCATTGCAAGGCGAGGCTCCTGTTTTTGCTTGCTGAGACAAAGAGTGAAAACTATCTGACTTTAGGAAATTATTTGAGTATTTTTAAGGATTTTGGCATCACTCTTAGATGAAGTAAATGTACTTTTGATACAAGAAGTGGAATATTTACGACATACAATAAATCAGATGGAATGAAACCTAAGATTTTGCAGGGTATCAGGGATAGTAAACCACCCAAGGATGCACGGAAATCTCTTCTTGGTTTATGTAAATATTATGCAAGATTTATTAGAGGATATTCTTTAATTGTACAACTTCTGCACGATCTAGGGGTGAAGTTTTGTTGATCTGAGATGGCTAATGTGGCTTTTTTGAAAGTCAAGGATGCAATTATACAAGCACAAGCTCTAAGACCAAAGTTGCGGGAAAAGATATAGGTTGAACTGTGGTTGCCAGTCTTTATGGTTTAAGTGCTTTACGTTCTCAATGAGGAAATTCAAATGAACATACTGTTGCATTTGCTTCCCGCTGCCTAAAGCCAAATGAACATAATTATAGTACAACTGA
Organism: Calotriton arnoldi; assembly: GCA_963921515.1. Taxonomy (NCBI): domain Eukaryota; kingdom Metazoa; phylum Chordata; class Amphibia; order Caudata; family Salamandridae; genus Calotriton; species Calotriton arnoldi. The sequence goes on from CAWUFW010009876.1 coordinate 212,446, forward strand.
AAATGAAGCCTTAGCTTGCAGTTGGGCAGTTGAACAGTGCAAAACTTTCTGTGGGGATCTTAATTTTACATTTATATATATTATAAACCCTTGTTGTACATGCTAAATGGAAAAGGCACAGGCAAGGATTCAGTAAGATTAGTCAGACTTTTGGCTAGGTTACAGGAATATAATTAAATCTATCAAATGTATTTCAGAAGGCAAAGATTATAGATCAGACTGTTTATCATGATGACATTGAATGTGCTGTTTTGGGTATTGATTTTGTCAAAGAGGCCAGTGGCATTTGTCTGCTAATGATTGGGTAGAATCAGTTGGAAAACATCAACAATTTCAATTTATCAAGACTTTTATCAAGGAGCGTTGGTTTATGGATAGGAATTTGGAGGCTGGTTTGAGATCTTATGCCCAGGTTGCCAGTGAATCATCAACAATCGACAATATGCTGTTATGTCATGATTTATTCGTCCCTCAAATTTCTTTATGAAATTTTACATTTCTATTGCCCATGAGGAACACATGCCACTTGTAAAAATCTTAAACAATTTTACTGGTGGCCTGGTTTGGTTTCTCAGGTTGTTCGGCATATTGATAAATGTGATACGTATCTGTTATAGGATAAGCCTTTGGAAAACGGTAGAAACACCTGTACATCCAGTGCCTTTTCCAAGTGAAGCTTGGAAGTATTCCAAGTGGATGTATTTTGGTTTTGAGTCTACAGGGAATAACATTTTTGTAATAAAAAAAAAAAATTGCAATTGAAGGACCATCAAAGGAGCAGGTAACATACAATGGCATGCATTTTACCTCTGCTCAGAAAAGAGCATTTTTTGAATTCCATGACATTCCACATATTAAAGTTGCTCTATATTATCTCCATCTCTAAAGATTGAGGGGCATATTCACAAGGACTTATCGCCGATTTATCACCACCTTAACGCAACAAAAGTGGAGATAGATTTAACGGCCCATTCACAAGCGGGTGCAAACAGCAGACATCGCCAGTATTCCCGCGAAAACTGCCCCAAAATTTATCTCCACGGGTGACACCACCAACTAACCCTAACGAGATGCAGAGTAGGCGTTCCCGTGCCAAACTCATGAAAAAACCACAACACCACTTTCACAACGAACTGCCAGATCTGCAATGCGAACCAAAAACAGGCGATAAGCCGCGGTAGCAGCAGGGATTTAACAACTGCCTTATGCTGGTGTTAAGCAGGACGACTACCTGCAGCACTAAAGGGAGCCCAGCCCAAAGCCACATTGGAAGACCCACAGATGCCATGGAGCCAATGATCATGCAGCTCGGAGACCCATGAGGGCCACAACACCCACCGCCACCACTCCCAGGCCCCCCCCCGGACCCTCCCCCGGACAAACACATACCGTGCACGACACAAGAGCCACAAAAAGCGCATGATGTCGCACAATGACAAAAAGAAACACACATGTGTGGTCAGAAGAATGAGAAACAGTCACCAATCATTGAAGTAACAGCCAAAAACTTTATTGAAATACAACACAAAACACCAATGCGGAAGACTCCTGTCGGGTCCGTCCGGGACAATCTTGATGTCACAGCCTGGAAAATAAAGCACAAAATCAGAACGTGTGTCATGCGCACATCAAAGGAGTGAGACACAGAGAAACAGAGAATGAAAGAAAGGCAGAGAGAGAATGAGAGAGAAGGAAAGGAAGTGAGAGAGAGAGAGAAGGAAAGGAAGGGAGAGAGAGAGAAAGAGAGTGAGAGTGAAGGAAAGGAAGGAGAGAGAGAGAGAGAGAGAGAGAGAGTGAGAGAGAAGGAAAGGAAGGGAGAGAGAGAGTGAGAGAGAAGGAAAGGAAGGGAGAGAGAGAGAGAGAGAGAGAAGGGAAGGAATGGAGAGAGAGAGATAGAGAGAGAGAGAGGGAAGGAAAGGAAGGGAGAGAGAAAGAGAGGGAGTGAAACTGCCGCCCCCGCGCACCCAGGCCCCACTGCTCACCTGCTGCCACCGGTGTGTCTCCAACCACATGCCGGTATACACTGCAAGCCACCAGGTCTGCAATCTGTAATTGAGGCCAGAGTCAATCATGGCAGAGTCCATCTCACTGCACATGGCAACAACGCCTGTCCACCCCTGCGCACCCATGCAGCCGCACCCTACCCCCTCCCGCCGGCCAGCGCTGGCTGTCCGCACTTGCGTACCCAGGCCCCACTGCTCACCTGCCGCCAATGGTGTGTCCACCAGTGGGCACACCACGTGCAAGCTCCAGGCCCCGGTCCCGCCACCATAGCATGGTCCACATCATGCGTACCCGCACCGCGGCCCAGCAGGTCCCACACATGATGCTGAGTCCTGAGGCATCAATGGCAGAGACCACATCAGTGCACACGTCATCATCGCAGGCTGCACACCCGCTCAGCAATTTCGGTGCCACTAACCCTGTGCATCCCCAGTCAGCGCCACGTGGTGGTAGGCCTGTGACGGCCGCAAGGCTTCGGGTGCCACTAACCCTGTGCAACCCCAGTCAGCGCCACGTGGTGGTAGGCCCGTGATGGCCGCAAGGCTTCGGGTGCCACTAACCCTGTGCAACCCCAGTCAGCGCTTCGTGGTGGTAGGCCCGTGACGGCCGCAAGGCTTCGGGTGCCACTAACCCTGTGCAACCCCAGTCAGCGCCACGTGGTGGTAGGCCCGTGACGGCCGCAAGGCTTCGGGTGCGACCAACCCTGTGCGCAACAACTCATGGGCCCTTTATGATTCAGAACCGTGGATCGTCCGTCATCCAGTCACCACCGGCAGTGGGGAATGTGACGTTGTCGGCCCCTTATATTGGTGGGGTCACATGGCCTGTGACGCCTGTGCCGGATGGGTGTGGTGTGTGTGCAAACCTGCCCTCAGGGAGTGGCGGTGACATGCTGAAAACTAGTCCAGTGACCTGCAGACCACTAGCGTGTACGCCTGCGACATGTAGCTATGTGGGCCCCCCTCAGAGCGTAAGCGGAGTGGTCTGGCCTGGCGTACACCGGACCAGCACAGGGCTTGCAACAATGACTCGGGGGCTCTGGGCGTGGTTCAGTCCATGTCCAGACAAGGAAGTGACTAATGCGTGTGTCCCTGTTGTAGTGTCTACGGCACCCGGAACGCAATCGGCAATGTAGCACACTGTGACTGGAATCCCACTAGATGAGCATCATTGACGTTAGGGGAATCACTGTCCCTACATTCATCCACACATTCATACATGAATGATGTAAGACATGACACAGCAGTGCGTTTATGAATGTTAAATGCACATCCAGTGGAGTTTTGCAGCTGGAGCAGTACAGGGCCATGCCAACCCCACTTCGCAATATGGGCCCGTGGAGAGCCAGCCAGAGTCCATCGGGGAATGACAATTACTGCGGAAGAGGAAGGGTACAGTCCGCAGTCTGGTCGCCGTGTCATTGGTCATCAAACAGGATATGGCAGTCCATGTCGCGGTCCAAGGTGAGTGCAGCGGAGTGTATCGGGGGTCAGTGGAAGGTCATGGGGCTATGTGCAGCACCAAGCAGAAACAGGCCAGGTGGCGGAAATGAATGCTAGTGCCTCCTTCTGATCTCAATCCCATACACGTCCTCGTCCTCGGATGTGTGCCCTGCCCCACCTGTTGGTGTTGCAGTTCCGGCTGCAGCACTGTGTGCCACTGACACATCAGGGGCCGGAGGTGGATTGTGGGCCGCACTGTGTGGCAGTGACACATCAGGTGCCGGTGTGGAGACGCCTGCAGCACTGGGAGGCACTGACACACCAGGGGGCGGAGATGTGGATGGTGTGGGGCAGCAGCATTCATCTGTGCCATGCCTTGTGGCAGCAATGCCATGATGAGGATCTGCAGGGCATGGTAGATCCCAGCTACATTTTGCTGATGTGCAGCGGTGGCTGCCATCCTTTCCGCCTCCATCCGCACCATGTCCCCCATGAGCCTCCGCATGTGTGCCAGCTCACGGCTGGGATCGCTGGAGCCACTCTGAGCAGACAGGTGTTCTTGTCTCCGAGTCATGACTCCAGCGATGTCAGCCAGGGCTCGTTGGAGACCATGGAGCGGCCCGTGGGTGTCCGTTAGGGACTGGAGCTGGTCCCTGATGGGACCTAGACACCCATGGATGGCGTCAAGTTTGGTAGCCATGAGGTCGAACCCCACCCGCACCTGCTCAGCCATCTCCCTCTGGCCCTCCAGCACATGGCGTTGGAATGCCATGTGTTGTTCGTGGGGGTCTTGGGAGACAGCCAGGGTTGTGGGTGCCTCCTGCTGGGTGGTTTGTGTAGTGGGTGGGGTCTCCTCGATGCAGCTGGGCTGCCCTGATCCTGGAGGTGAGTTGCATTTGATGTCAATGATGTCTTGGTGGGCTTGTGTGTCGATGCTGGGGGTGTCCTCCTCGTCATCAGTGAAGAGTGGCTGGGACTGCTCTGCATGAGGTGTTGACGGTGCCCCTGCAATGTGAAGGGGAGATGGTGTATTACAATGTGTCCACATGTATGTAGCCGCATGGTACATGTTCACATTCAGACAGCATGGCATTGTACATTGTGACAGTCTGTGGATCAGGGCCATGATCCAGAGTCATTGTGGGTGTGCACTGTGCTCTGCTTGATTGTGCATGTGTGCCATTGTGGCCATCGCCACCCGTCCCCCCAGTACCTGGTGGTTACTCACCCTGTTGCTGTGGTGTTGTGTCATGTCGAGCAGTGTCCGGTCCCCCGACTCCTGCCACAGTCTCCATGCTGATGACTGTCGACACCAGCTCCTCCATGTCATCCAGCTCCAGCTGTGGCGCTGGGCTCCCACCTCCAGTCTGCATTGCTGCCTTCTGGTTGCCTGCGAGTTTCTCCTTGGTTTTGCGCTTGATGTCAATCCATCGCCTCTTTACCTCGTCCATTGACCTCTTGTGCTCTCCGACGGCATTCACCTTGTCCACGATGGCCCGCCATATTCCATTTTTGGTGCCCAATGACACGTTGGCGGTGACGAACAGTTGTTGATGGTTTCCATCACCTCCGTGACCAGGATCCTGTTTTCCTGCGGACTGAACTTCGTCTTCCTCTTCTTCTTGTCCTTGCCCTTCCCTGTCCCCGAGGTCCCAGGCTGGTCGTCCGGGGCGCTTGGGGGGTTCCGCTCATCCTCTGCGCCTGCTCCGGCTGCCTCCATGGTGCTTCGGTGTTGGTCATTTTGTGTTTGTGTGTTTTTTCTACTTTTGTAGTGATTTTCCCGCCTGCCGTGTGTGTATTGCAGGCCTGGCGCTGCTTATCGCTGATCTCCTCATCGCGGTTTGGCCCATCGCATGTTTTTTTGCGTTGAGGTTTGTGTTTTTATCACCGTCGCGGTTGTTGTATCGCGGACATTGTCCGCGGTTTCTGGAGGCTATCGCATGGTACCGCCGTGTTGTGAATTCCACGTTGACACAGGGTTATTTTCCCGCGATAGACTGCGATGTGTAAAGTTGCGTTAACATTTTTTTGAGATGTTTAGCACACGTTCTTGTGAATATACCCCTTAGTTGGAAGTATGAATACAATTCTCAAGGAAGGTGTACAGACTGCTAATGCCAAAGGTGTACAAGTTGAAGAATTTTTTTAAACAAAAATTTAGGTCTTACCATATCACACCACACATTTTACACCTGTTTCTCCCTAAAAGCCTTTATGAAATAGAATTGGGAAGGCCATATTATGTCCAAACTGGTTGAGAAGTGAAAATAAACGAGAAAATAACATTCTGATGACACTAATGTAGGTTTTCTGCACCTAAGGGTTGCTCAACAACAGGAACAATGTAAAGCACACTAAGACAAAAAAAAATTAAATGAATTGATTTCATGATAAAATTAGCTTGCACTTAATTGGCACATTTAATTAACTTGTATGTCTCTAGTAAAGTGGTACTACATGTATCGGGGGCCTGTAAACTAAATGTTACCAATGGGCCTGCAGCACTTATTGTGCCATCCACTTAAGTATTCCTATTCTAGGCCTGCATTGCAGCCTGAGTGTGCAGTTTAAAATTGCCCAGTATTATCCTACTGAAGAGGCAGGCCTTGCAGTAAACAAAGTTAAGAGATTTTCACTAGCAAGACAAGTAAAGTTAAAGGTACATGTCCAACTTTTTAAATACACTGCACCTTGCCCTCTGAGAGGTCCAGGGCCTGCCCTAGGGTGAGCTAAATGTGTTAAAAATTAAAAAGGAACATTTGGGCCTAGCATAAGGTTTTTTTTTTGCAAGGACGACATGGCCATTTAAATTGCACACACAGACTCTGCAATGGCAGGCCTGAGACATATTTAAAGGGCTACTTAAGTGTGTGGCACAATAAGTGCTGCATGCCCACTAGTAACATTTAATTTATAGGCCCTGGCACCTGTAGTGCACTTTACTAGGGACTTATAAGTAAATTAAATATGCCAATTGGGTATGAACCAATATTACCATATTTAGAGGAGAGAACACATGCACTTTAGCACTGGTTAGTAGTCATAAAGTGTTCAGAGTCCCAATGGCAGCAAAAACGAGGTTATAAGAATTGGGGGAAGAAGACAAAACATTGGGGGGAAGACCACCCTTAGACTGACATGTTTAACATGTGCCCCGCAGCTGAATGTGGGCAGAACTAGATAACCCTTGGGAGTTCTCATCACTAAGGCGGAAGAACCCTGATAGACCATCAGCATTGGCGTGGTCTGTCCCAGGACTGTGTTCCAATGTAAAGTCCATTCCCTGTAGGAAGATGGATCACCTCAACAGTTTGGAATTTTCACCCTTAATTTATTTGCATGAGCCATCTGAGGGGTCTGTGGTCTGTCTGAACCCGTAAGTGGGTCCCAAACAGGAATGGTCTCAGCTTCTTCAATGGCCAGACCACAGCAAAGGCTTCCCTCTAAATCATGATTCCACCTCTGTTCCCGTGTAAGTAACTTCCTGCTAATGAAGGCTACTGGTTGGTCTAGGCCCTCCTCATTCAACTGTGCTAAGACAGACCATATGCCATGCTCTGAAGCATCTGTCTGTACTGTAAACTCCTTAGAGAAGTCAGGAGCCTTGAGTATGGGTGCTGTACACATGACCTCCTTGATGGTATCAGAGGCTTTCTGACAGGACTCTGTCCAGATCATCTGTCTAGGCTGCTTCGTTGAAGTCAGCTTGGTTAAGGGGGCAACAATGGTGCCATATCCCTTAACAAACCTTTCTATAGTATCCTGTGAGGTGCAGGAAGGCCCTCACTTCAGTCTGTGTTTTAGGGTTTTGCCTGATAGTCTCACTCTTGGCCTGGAGGGGCTGCACCTTGCCCCTGCCCACCATGTGACCCAGATAAACCACGGAACCCTGCCCTATCTGACACTTACTGGCCTTGAAAGTCAGGCCCACTTGCTGCAGGGACTGAAACACCTCCTGGAGGTGGTACAGGAGTTCCTTCCAGCTTGAGCTGTAGACAGTTATATCATCCAGGTAGGCGGCACAGAATGCCTCCTTCCCAGCTAGGACCCTGTTGAACAACCTCTGAAAGGTGGCAGGGGCATTCTTCAAACCAAAGAGTATCACCCGAAACTGAAAGTGGCCCTCTGGGATTGAGAATGCAGACCTCTCTTTTGCCCCCTCAGTCAGAGTGATCAGCCAGTACCCTGATGTTAAATTAAAAGTACTGAGGAACTTGGCAGTACCCAGCCTGTCTATAAGCTCATGAGGTCTGGGGATGGGGTGTGTGTCAGTTTTCGTGACAGAGCTGAGACCTCAGTAGTCCACACAGGCCCTAAGTTCTAGAGTGGCACCTAGTAAGGCAGACTTGGGTACCAGCACCACAGGGCTGGACCAGGGACTGATGGATGGCTCAATCACCCCTAACACCAGCATCTTGAAGACTTCCTTCTTGATACTGGCCCTCACCTTATCTGACAACCTGTACATTTTATTTTCAACAGGTGGCCTGTCTCTAGTATTGATGACATGGATGTACAGGTGTGTGAGTCCAGGGCTGAGGGAGAACAGAGAGGTGAACTGTCCCAGCAGCTAGTAACAGTTCCTCTGCCTTTTCTGGGACCAGTGTGGGGGAGAGGTTGACACCCTCCACTGACCCATCGTGTTCCTGAGCAGACAGGAGGTCAGGGAGAGGCTCACTCTCCTCTTCCACTCCCTCATCTGTCACCAGGAGCATGCTTATTTCGGACTTCTCAAAGTGGCGTTTGAGGTGGTTCACATGGAGCACCCTTAAAGGGTTTTTAGGGGTCTTGAGATCCATCAAGTAGGTGGACTCCCCCTTCTGCTCCTTCACCTCATAAAGGCCTGTCCAGTAATCGTGGAGAGCTCTGGGTTCCACAGGCTCCATAATTCACACCTTATGGCCAGGCTGAAACTCTACCATAGTGGCCTTCTGGTCATACTAGAGCGTCATAACTTCTAGACTGGCCTCAAGATTGCTTGTCGCCTTCTTCCAGAAGTGGTGCATCTGGTAGCAGAGGGCCAGCATGTAGCTTACTACATCCTGAGGTGGTTTCCTGGGAGCTTGCTACCATCTATTTTTGACAAGGCTAAGAGGCCCCCTAAAAGGGTGGCCATAGAGAAGTTTAAAGAGGCTAAATCCCACTCCCTTCTGTGGCACCTCCATGTAGCACAGAGAATGCATGGAAGGAGGACATCCCACTTATGCTTCATGAGCTCAGGTAGGCCCATTATCGTGCTCTTCAAGGTCTTGTTGAATCTCTCCACAAGAACGTAGGTTTGGAGGTGATAGGGTGTGGAGAACTTATAAAGGACCCCACATTCATCCCACATGGACTTCATGTACGCTGACATGAAGTTAGTGCCTCTGTAAGACACTACCTCCTTGGGGAACCCCACATGGGTAAAACCCCCCGTCAGGGCACTGGGCACCGCAGGTGCAGTCTCTAACCTCAGAAGGATGGCTTCTGGGTAGTGTGTGGCATGGTCCACCAAGACCAGGACAAACCTGCTGCCTAAAGCTGTCCTGCGGTCAAAGGGTCCAATAATGTCGATGCCTACCCTTTCAAAGAGATTGCCAACTAAAGGTAATGGGGACAGGGGAGCCTTGATCTTTTTCCCCAAATTCCCACTGGCCTGGCAGGTGTGACAAAACCAACAGAATGCATCTGAGGTTGTCTTCATCCTGGGCCAATAGAAGTGGGCAACAAGCCTTGCAAAGGTCTTGTCTTGCCCCAGATGTCCTACCAGGGGTATGTCATGAGCCAAACTCAGTAGGAAGGTCCTGTAACACTGGGGGACTACCTGCACACGGTCCAGGAGCCTTAGGCTCACTACATAGGTCATTCTCCCAATAAAGCAGGTGATCTCCAATGTTAACAGCAGCTGCCTGGGCCTCAGCTTACCGCTTCAGCCCTCTAGGGTGGGGCACTCTTGCTGCACCTTGCAGAATTCCTCCCTGGTGGGCCCACACTCAACTTAGCAACCAGCAAGTTCATGCAGGTCACCCAGGGCAGCAATGTCCTTCCCAGTTGGCTCAGAGGCATCCTTCTCAGGCGTGTTGGCAACCTTGACCGTGGGAACTTCAGGGGCTGGTTTCCCACTCCCCTTGCCCCTCTCCTTCTTGGCAGCTGTCTTGGCCATTGTTCCAGGCTCCAGACACTCTTGACTCCCTTCCCGGGCAGCCTTGCATTGTGTGGTTATACAGACCCATTCAGGCAATCCCAACATCTACAAGTGTGACCTGAGCTCTACCTCCTCCAAATAGTGTGCTCCATGTTGTTGCCCAATAGACAATCTGCAGGCATGGCAGGGCTCACAGCTACTTTTGGATAGCCTGAGACCCCTCCACTCAAAGGGAACCAGAGCCACAGGTAGATGGCTCTCACGATTGTCCGCAACTATGACTTGGTGGAATGAGTTAGGGAGGAACTGTTCTGAGGATACCAGCTGACACGTTACATTAGTCATGCCAGCTCCTGTGTCTCTCAGAGCCTCCACCCATTGCCCATTGATGGTGACCCACTGCATTATGTATTGGCAGGGATATGGGCTTTAGGCACATCTTCTTATCCCCCAGGAAAACTAGGGTCACCTCTGTCCACTCCCCAAAGCGAACTGGGACCACATCTTCCCTGAGACCTACACTCGCCAACCCAGGTGTCTGCCCACCAGTGGGGGGCTGTGCCCTCTTGGGACGTTTGGAGTCGCCCTTGGAGCGCCAATACTTTTAGCATTCTACGCATTGGGGTACAAACCTCCTTGTCTGTTTGTTAAAAAACACCTTCTTCTTAGTCTCAGACTGGGACTGGTTACCATTACTTCCTTGGGACTTTTTTGGGGGGCCTTTAGGGATGTCCTTATTTTTAGGTTTTTCTCCCCCTTCTTTCTTCTGGTGGGAATCCTGACCAACCTGTGTGAGCCCCCCCAGATACCTTTTTGGGCACGCTTGTGCTAGCCCAGACGTCCGCCTCCTCAGCAAGCTTCCTGGGGTCAGTCAACTTGCTGTCAACTAGGTGCTGGGGCAGCTCTGGAAAACAAATACTGAGCATATGCTCTCTCATAATCAAATTGTACATCCCATTGTAAACATTACCTTTACTGCCCCACACCCAACCACTCAGTGCCTTGCTGGAATAATCCACAAAATCTACCCAGGACTGGTTGGGGACCTTCTGACTGTCTCTGAACCTCTGGGTGTATTTTTCAGGGGTCAGTCCAAACTTAGAAATCAAAATGGCTGTCATGGGGTGCACCTGGTTTGGTCTCAAACATTTAATGTGAGAAGTGTGTCCTGCCCCCACAGTAGGCATGTGTTCCCACAAACCACCCGCCCCCAATGCTCTTCTGGGATCTTGTGTACCCTCAGGGCTATCTCATAGGCAGATAACCATTTGCCAATGTAATCCCCCACTGAATAACTGGGCACCGAATCCTTGGGGATGCAAAAATTTGTGTCTCCTTCAGACACAGTAGAGTTGCTGCCACATCACTGCTGGACTCTGCCTATCTGGCCTTGAGGTCCAGCACCTTCAAACTGAGCTCTTGAGTAAGTAATACTTTTTTCTCCTTCATTTTTAACTTCACCATTTGCAGCTGAAACTTCCTCTCTGCCTTCCTGTCCGCCAGCTCCTCTGGGGACAAGCCATGTGATGAAACACTGCTCCCTGCTCTGTCAGAGGGATCAAACTCACTCCTCCCCCTTCCCTGAAGACTGCATTCCAGAGCTGTTGTCCTGGTCTGGAACCTAATCCTAATACATATCATCCTCTTCCTTTTGCTCCTCTGTAGCTGCCATCAACTCGTAGACCTCGGTCCAGGTCCTCTGAACTTTCTGAAGCTCCAGCTTTTTGGTGCCCTTTTTCATTTTAAGTCCCTTTTCCAGGCAGAACTGTTAAAGTTCAACCACTGTCTACCTTTCCAGGTTGGCCAGCTCAAACTCCATTGCTGCAGGTATGGTTTCAGACAGTCCAATAGCATGAATGAGGGTAGATTTGGAAAAGCCAAAATAAGCCAATCAAGGAGAGTTGAATGAAATAATTTGGTCTTAACTTATTTATGTGGGGTGGGAGTGTAACACATAATTACTTAATGGCACTGCACAAACATAAGTCCAATCCTCACCCCTGAACACCAGTGTAAGAAATTGGGCTGTTGGTTGACTAGAGTGTAAGCCCTAGTCAAGCAGAAACCACAATCCTTGTCAGGGTAAGGCAGAAACAAACCCCAAATTAGCCTGTTCTCACCCCTTTGGTAGCTTGAAGTAAAACAGTGAAAATGCATCACAAATGGAGCTCACAACAGATTTAGAAAAATAGAGCATGTTTTAATAAATAAAACAAGACCAAAAACACAAAGCTCCAGTTAGCAGAACTGGAGACATTGAAGTTTAGAATTTGTAGTGAAAATAGCGTCAAAAAGTACAAAGCACCAATTGAGGAATTCTAGTCATGCCGGACTGGGACAAAGTCCCAAGTTCAGACCGAATGCGATGGAACAGGGGTTTGCTACAGGGATCCAGCTATGCCCGTGGACAGAGTACCTTAAATCCTGGTTGCTGAGCGTTGCCTGGATCCGGGTCAAAGATGTGCCAAGCAGTCGAAATGTTGCCTAATGTCTGAGATGGAGCAAGGCTGAGGTGGGAGGTACTGTTGTTTCCTAATCTAGGATCCCGTTGATGGGGCTTTCAATGTGAAGCCCGGCATCAGAGATATTGCGCGCAGATGGCGATGCGCCGATTCAGAGGAGTGTTGAGGCTGTGATGCGAAGTCCGACGTCGTCTTAAATGCTGCAGTCACAGACAGATGCGAGGACCTGGGCTGTGGATGCGCCGCGCTGCCAGGCCCATGCGTCGGTTCTGAGGGCTGAGATGGGTGATGTGGGTCTCCGCAATGGGTCCAATCAATGCAACAGCAGCTATGAGGTGATTCTGCCCAGAGATGCACCGCTCAGCCAAGGAGATGCGTTGGTTCCGCTGGCGAGAACCTTAAGGCCACTTCACAGGGTCCAGGGTTAAGGTGGCACCACTTGGCAGGGCAGACTCACAGGTAGCAGAGTCCACGTGCATGTGCAAGAAGGTTGGAAGCCTGTGATGTCCCTGAGGCTTCAGTTTAGGAGGCCAGCCAACTAACCGTTGGAGTCACTCTGGGTTCTGGGTTTAGAGATACAGGCAAGGCAAGAGGGCAGCAGGACAACACAGTGAAGCAAGAGTCCAGCAGAGTGCAGTCCAGCACAGTGGCAGTCATTCAGCAGCACAGCAGTCCTTCTTCCTATCAGAGTATCCACAAGTCCAGAAGTGTACTGAAGCAATGGTGTTTGAGGTCCTTCTTTTATACACAGTTGTGCCTTTAAAGTGGGGGGGGTGTTTCTAGAGGCATGTCTTTGAAGTGTACAGATCCCTTGCTTTCCCTACCCTGGCTCCAGACTAACTACAGGGGTTGTGCAGCCCTTTGTCTGGAGACAAGACACAGCCTATTCAAGTGTAAGTGAGGCTGGGCCCAGCACCTCCCACCCTGCCAGTGATGGCCCATTCAGTCACACCTAAACTATCATTGTGTGTGGCTGTTTAGGAGGAATACACAAAGCCCAACTGCCAGCAATGCCCAGTCATCTGACCAGAGACATGCTGCAGGCACCAAATGGCTAAGGTATGAAAATGCCAACTTTCTAAAAGTCAAAATTATACAAATCACAGCTTGTGCGCACTCAGGTTAACCAGTACCCAAAATATACTCTATGTTCAAAACTTTTCTAACTTGGTGTGCACTACCTGAAGTGGTTCCACCCTACCACCAATTCTGATAGAAAATACAGACTAGAGCATAATGTTCTAGACAGGATGTGCACTACCTGAAAACACTCCCTTGCGAGTGTGCATAAACAATGTTTGCAAATCATTTAAAACATTTTTAGCATAGAAAAACAGTATTATTCATAAATTAACATCGTTCCCAAAGACCGTAATTATCCAGAAAATATATAAGTGAGTCATCAGCCAGAACCGTCTTGATGGTAAAGCTTCTTTCGTCCACTTATGTACTGAAAATCCAAAACAATGTAAATTTCAAAAGTCCTTTTATTCAGGTCATAAACAGTGAATTGCTGTTTGCTCCAAGATCCCAATGCATTTCGGGTGTAACCAGCACCCTTCTTCAGGGTTTATCTATAAACAAATATATCGAGTTTACATCACTTTAAACAACAAACATATCTATTTAAATAGAAACGTAAGAAACAATTAGGGACAGACCCATACAATCCGGGAGGATCCTAGAAATACATGCATCATAAGATGTAAATCATAAAATCTGAATGCAGTCTCCATGTTCTTGCATGAATAATCGCCAGATCTTAGCGATGAAAGTGACACTGAAGGTGACTAACCACTCAGAAACCGTGAAGATGCCAAACGTACCAATGCACCCTGTGTATAAAATGAAACGAAAATGAAACGTAAAAGAGACCCTTTACTGTCAAAACCATATCTACCTAATTCGAATCCACTAACGGTCAGCGACCGGAACTACAACAAGTCTGTCAGAATATATATGAAGCAACCTGTGGACCCAAAGAGAACACGATGTCAATGATCGCCAGAGTATGAAATGCGCACAAGAACTTGTAAACATAGCTGCTCAAAGAACAAACACACAAAAAACGCAAAAAATTCAAACTCACCCGGCGTCCGAAAGCGCCGCAAATAACCAAGCTTAGTGAATCAGCTGCACATAGATTAAATTCAGTACTGCTGAAGCGGTAAACTGGAGACTGTAAATGAAAAATAAAATAAAAAACGTTCAAACGAATGCTCTAGAACAAGACCTAGACAACTCTCAAAAGCAAAACAGACTCAGATACACTTATGGAGACCTCAGTGTTTATGACTCTTCCCAACGCCGCTGCGAGGGTGGTGTTAATTCTAAAGAATAAAAAGAACTATTCAGAAAAAAGGTTCTCATCCTACCGTGCCTCGAGTGCACCGTAAAACAAAAACCAACTAAACACATAAACTTACTAGTGCAAAGCGCGTCTTCCCCTTCTACCTTGTCTCCGACATCCAAGTGACAAGCCCCGTTACTGTGTATTTCAACATAAGTAAACGTGAACGTGCTACGTGCGCATTTCATCAAAACTGAAGAAGGATGCATGGCAAATGTATACAGCTAAAACGCGGCCATATTGAAAGAGTGCAATTCATCTGTGAAAGTGCCTGACTTGACCAGTGAAACGAAAAATAACCAAAAAACCGCAAAAATAACAAAACTATAATTACTCACAGATCATAACTACCTCCTTATGGGAAAAATAAAATGAAAGAAACTAAAAGAAATCTTAAAAGTGAAACCATCAAAAACTGTACATCAGGAACTGATGAAAGCATACTGCACTCCCATCATAAAAAGTGAAATACGAGTGAGGAAAGTAATAAGAAAAGGTCCTGTCTGTCCTCAGAAGAGATAGTGACATGAGGTAAAGATCGCAAGTGTGTATTCAAGCCAAAAGAATAAACCCTACCACTAACTGATGTAGATTTAAACAAATATACAACTTGGAAGATGAAAAAAAAGAAAAAAGATGCTATCTGGCATACGAAATATAACAAGCTCAACCTGAACTTTACGCTTGTGCCAATACTGTAATACTATTACCTCATCATAAATGAAACCTGGTGTAGTTTTTTACTTAAAAAGTGGAAAAAAGAAAAAATGCAATCTGTCATGGGAAATGTTACAAACTTAACACAAACATTGTGCATGTACCAATGCTGTAATACAATAACCTCATCATCAATGAAACGCATCCTAAAATATACAAATAGTGAAACACAGTGATTTTTTTCGTAGTGTGACATAGTATAATATAACAAAAAAACATACCATAGTCCCAACGTGCGTATTATATGTGAACCAACTCAATGATACTTTATCTTATGGTCATTAGGAGGTGCGATTAACAAAATGTACCATCTGCCTTATGTCGACTACGACCTAAATCACTGTCATAAAAGTGCGTATTTCTCGGTTTCAAGTATACATGATGAACCAAAGAGTTGGTGTAAACAAACACATGACCTCAACAACTAAGTACATGTCTATCTGTGATTACAGTGATGTGATGAATGTGATGAATAGTCAATGAGCTACCAGTGCCTGCATTACATCAGGCCGTCCTGTTCAAATGGTGAACCAAAATCAAAAAATTTTGATGAAAATACTGTATGTCATCAGTATCACCTAGTCAACAATCAGAATTGAGTACTAAGCATGATGTCTTCATAGAAAACATGCTAACTCCACTTTATCATTTAAGCCCTTAGGACTCATTGTGTCCAAGAATCTGATCCAAAATGTCTCCCTCTGGGTAATGTATTTCGACATATCCCTGTCACTGTGTTCTCGCACAACCTCTATCACACTGAATCTTAATTGTGCTACAGTATGATGTGCGTTGACCCAATGACTTGCTAAAGGAGAACTCAATGTTTTTGTACGAATCCTGCTTTTGTGCTCTGTAATACGAGTGCGCAATGACCTCTCGGTCTTGCCTACGTAATACATGCCACAAGGGCACCGTATTATGTAGATCACGTTCTGTGTAATGCAATTAGCTGAAAACTGCAACCCAATTGGTTTGCCTGTCCAAGGATGTGAAATAGAAGTACCTGTAATGACATTGTTACAGTGTGAGCAATTGTAGCATTTTTGCATGCCCTTTCGTTGGTGTACTTGCGAATATCCTGCCTTTTCAGTAGTTCCCTGATGTTCTTTGAACGTTTATACGCAAAGATCGGCTGATCTTTGAAAAGATCCCCAAAGTCCGTTTCTGTTTGTAACAGGTCCCATCTATTCAGAATAGTTTTTTAATGGCAGAGGATTGGGTTGAAAAAGTGGAAACAAATACCTCTCTTCTCTCTACTGATTTCACTTTCTTCTCCAATAGAGTGGATCTGGAAAGTTCTTCTAGTCTAGCTGCTGATTCTTCCACTATCTCCCTCAGGTAACCCCTCGACAGAAAATTCTGTTTAGTATTGTTGCGGTCAGTCACTTTTTTGAAAACTTTGGTATGAATCTTAGAATCACGCAATTCAATATCTACATCCAAATATGATATAACTCGCTTGTCAAGTGTAAATGTGAACTGGATCCTAGGGTTGATGTCGTTGAGGATTGTAAGCTTCTTTTCTAAGTCTTGTTTCTCACCTTGCCACATGATGAAAATGTCATCAATATACCGACGGTATATAATGAGATGATCAGTCCATGTAGAATCATTAAGTATATTTTCCTGTTCAAACTTCATCATGAAAATTTTGGCATAACTGGGTGCCCCCGCAAAACCCATGGAAGTACCATTGGTTTGAAGAAAAAAATTATCTTGCCATTTAAAGTAACTGTTAAAGAGACAAAATTGGAACAGTTCCAAGAGAAAAACTTTATTGGCTGGTATGTCCCCCTGCTGTAGCAGGGCCCACTCAATAGCTTCAATACCCTCTGCATGAGGAATGGAAGTGTATAATGAGACTACATCAACTGTCCCTAACTAAATTTCTTCACCTGGCGTTAAAACAAGATCTCCTAATAGTTTCAAGAAATGAGTAGTGTCCTGAACATAAGTCGGTCCTGCCTGCACAAAAGTCTGTAAAAATGTGTCTAAATAATGACCCAGTGGTTCATGAATAGAGCTGCACCCAGACACAATGGGACGCAGTGGAGGATCTCTGAGACTTTTATGAATTTTGGGTAACATGTATATTGATGGCCTACGTGGAAACTTAGAGTACAGGAAATCAAAAGTCTTGGAGCTAATCCACCCCATGTCATTAGCATGCATTAAAATTTTAAACAGTGACTCTTGGAATTCGGGAGTCGGATCCTGACTCAACGGTAAATACGTGGATTCATCTGACAACATCTCATTAACTTTTGCTTCATAGAAATCACTGTCCATAACAACCAGAGCACCCCCTTTGTCTGCTGGAAAGTACACTAGTGACACATTCATCCTCAAAGACTTTAGGGCTTTCCTGTCTGATGCTGTCAAATTGTGATGTTTCCTCGAAGGAGTGGATAAATGGGATAAATCCATCTTCACCAATGTCTCAAATGTGTCCAAAACCTTGTGTGAACTGGGAGCATGCAATTCACTACAAGTTCATGCGCAAGTTGAGGTTGCGATATTTTTTCTCTAATCCCAGTTTGACGAACACTATCTCTAGTGATGAAGAATACATTGAGTTCAAACCCAAAAGTACTTTCATTGCTCCCAGTTCACACAAGGTTTTGGACACATTTGAGACATTGGTGAAGATGGATTTATCCCATTTATCCACTCCTTCGAGGAAACATCACAATTTGACAGCATCAGACAGGAAAGCCCTAAAGTCTTTGAGGATGAATGTGTCACTAGTGTACTTTCCAGCAGACAAAGGGGTGCTCTGGTTGTTATGGACAGTGATTTCTATGAAGCAAAAGTTAATGAGATGTTGTCAGATGAATCCACGTATTTACCGTTGAGTCAGGATCCGACTCCCGAATTCCAAGAGTCACTGTTTAAAATTTTAATGCATGCTAAAGACATGGGGTGGATTAGCTCCAAGACTTTTGATTTCCTGTACTCTAAGTTTCCACGTAGGCCATCAATATACATGTTACCCAAAATTCATAAAAGTCTCAGAGATCCTCCACTGCGTCCCATTGTGTCTGGGTGCAGCTCTATTCATGAACCACTGGGTCATTATTTAGACACATTTTTACAGACTTTTGTGCAGGCAGGACTGACTTATGTTCAGGACACTACTCATTTCTTAAAACTATTAGGAGATCTTGTTTTAACGCCAGGTGAAGAAATTTGGTTAGGGACAGTTGATGTAGTCTCATTATACACTTCCATTCCTCATGCAGAGGGTATTGAAGCTATTGAGTGGGCCCTGCTACAGCAGGGGGACATACCAGCCAATAAAGTTTTTCTCTTGGAACTGTTACAATTTTGTCTCTTTAACAGTTACTTTAAATGGCAGGATACATTTTTTCTTCAAACCAATGGTACTTCCATGGGTTTTGCGGGGGCACCCAGTTATGCCAACATTTTCATGATGAAGTTTGAACAGGAAAATATACTTAATGATTCTACATGGACTGATCATCTCATTATATACCGTCGGTATATTGATGACATTTTCATCATGTGGCAAGGTGAGAAACAAGACTTAGAAAGGAAGCTTACAATCCTCAACGACATCAACCCTAGGATCCAGTTCACATTTAGACTTGACAAGCGAAGTTATATCATATTTGGATGTAGATATTGAATTGCGTGATTCTAAGAGTCATACCAAAGTTTTCAAAAAAGTGACTGACCGCAACAATACTCTATTATTTGACAGCTTTCATCCTGGTTTTTTAAAAAAACATCTTCCATTTTCTCAGTTTTTGAGGATCAAGCGTATCACTTCAGATCCCACACAATTGACTGAGACTTTAGAGTCAGCTAAACAGAATTTTCTGTCGAGGGGTTACCCGAGGGAGATAGTGGAAGAATCAGCAGCTAGACTAGAAGAACTTTCCAGATCCACTCTATTGGAGAAGAAAGTGAAATCAGTAGAGAGAAGAGAGGTATTTGTTTCCACTTTTTCAACCCAATCCTCTGCCATTAAAAAAACTATTCTGAATAGATGGGACCTGTTACAAACAGAAACGGACTTTGGGGATCTTTTCAAAGATCAGCCGATCTTTGCGTATAAACGTTCAAAGAACATCAGGGAACTACTGAAAAGGCAGGATATTCGCGAAGTACACCAACGAAAGGGCATGCAAAAATGCTACAATTGCTCACACTGTAACAATGTCATTACAGGTACTTCTATTTCACATCCTTGGACAGGCAAACCAATTGGGTTGCAGTTTTCAGCTAATTGCAATACACAGAACGTGATCTACGTAATACGGTGCCCTTGTGGCATGTATTACGTAGGCAAGACCGAGAGGTCATTGCGCACTCGTATTACAGAGCACAAAAGCAGGATTCGTACAAAAACATTGAGTTCTCCTTTAGCAAGTCATTGGGTCAACGCACATCATACTATAGCACAATTAAGATTCAGTGTGATAGAGGTTGTGCGAGAACACAGTGACAGGGATATGTCGAAATACATTACCCAGAGGGAGACATTTTGGATCAGATTCTTGGACACAATGAGTCCTAAGGGCTTAAATGATAAATTGGAGTTAGCATGTTTTCTATGAAGACATCATGCTTAGTACTCAATTCTGATTGTTGACTAGGTGATACTGATGACATACAGTATTTTCATCACAATTTTTTGATTTTGGTTCACCATTTGAACAGGACGGCCTGATGTAATGCAGGCACTGGTAGCTCATTGACTATTCATCACATTCATCACATCACTGTAATCACAGATAGACATGTACTTAGTTGTTGAGGTCATGTGTTTGTTTACACCAACTCTTTGGTTCATCATGTATACTTGAAACCGAGAAATACGCACTTTTATGACAGTGATTTAGGTCGTAGTCGACATAAGGCAGATGGTACATTTTGTTAATCGCACCTCCTAATGACCATAAGATAAAGTATCATTGAGTTGGTTCACATATAATACTCACGTTGGGACTATGGTATGTTTTATTTTGTTATATTATACTATGTCACACTACGAAAAAATCACTGTGTTTCACTATTTGTATATTTTAGGATGCGTTTCATTGATGATGAGGTTATTGTATTACAGCATTGGTACATGCACAATGTTTGTGTTAAGTTTGTAACATTTCCCATGACAGATTGCATTTTTTCTTTTTTCCACTTTTTAAGTCAAAAACCACACCAGGTTTCATTTATGATGAGGTAATAGTATTACAGTATTGGCACAAGCGTAAAGTTCAGGTTGAGCTTGTTATATTTCCTATGCCAGATAGCATCTTTTTTCTTTTTTCATCTTCCAAGTTGTATATTTGTTTAAATCTACATCAGTTAGTGGTAGGGTTTATTCTTTTGGCTTGAATACACACTTGCGATCTTTACCTCATGTCACTATCTCTTCTGAGGACAGACAGGACCTTTTCTTATTACTTTCCTCACTCGTATTTCACTTTTTATGATGGGAGTGCAGTATGCTTTCATCAGTTCCCGATGTACAGTTTTTGATGGTTTCACTTTTAAGATTTCTTTTAGTTTCTTTCATTTTATTTTTCCCATAAGGAGGTAGTTATGATCTGTGAGCAATTATAGTTTTGTTATTTTTGCGGTTTTTTGGTTATTTTTTGTCTCACTGGTCAAGTCAGGCACTTTCACAGATGAATTACACTCTTTCAATATGGCCGCGTTTTAGCTGTATATATTTGCCATGCATCCTTCTTCAGTTTTGATGAAATGCGCACGTAGCACGTTCACGTTTACTTATGTTGGAATACACAGTAACGGGGCTTGTCACTTGGATGTCGGAGACAAGGTAGAAGGGGAAGACGCGCTTTGCACTAGTAAGTTTATGTGTTTAGTTGGTTTTTGTTTTACGGTGCACTCGAGGCACGGTAGGATGAGAACCTTTTTTCTGAATAGTTCTTTTTATTCTTTAGAATTACCACCACCCTCGCAGCGGAGTTGGGAAGAGTCATAAACACTGAGGACTCCGTAAGTGTATCTGAGTCTGTTTTGCTTTTGAGAGTTGTCTAGGTCTAGTTCTAGAGCATTCGTTTGAACGTTTTTATTTTATTTTTCATTTACAGTCTCCAGTTTACCGCTTCAGCAGTACTGAATTTAATCTATGTGCAGCTGATTCACTAAGCTTGGTTATTTGCGTCACTTTGGTCCTGATGAAGACCCCGCCCACAAGGCTCAAAATTGGCTGTTCCTTCTAGGGGTCGAAACGTCGACACTTCTTTATCATTTTGTCAGACATATATGACAGAGAATGTATATCTGCAATTATGTTATGATTTGACATTTAATGCATCTGGCAGGAAACTGTTGGGATAGTTCGCTATTAATTTACTGATGTGTATATATGCGCACTACTGTCCTTCCTCACTATCCTTCCCATACACTTATCACCTCACCCCTCTGTGCACCTGTTCTTCTAAAAATATTCATTTAGGATTTGTTTTGTACTTAATAAATTGATTAATTTCAATATTGTGATGAAATAAAATCACATCCATGTTTGGAAAGACTGTATGGTGGTGTTTAACTTTGTTTAGATACAACTGATTAATTCTTGCATTGATTTATCTGTTTTAATTGTTCTCCACTGGGACATTTTCTCGTAGTACCATTATTCACCCAGGCCCAGTGGCTATTGGGTTGCCCCATTGCTACATAACGCTAAGTTCAGTTTCAGAGCAACTAGAAAAATGATTCAAGGACTCATTTTAACAAAAATGTTAAATCCACAACTGTTGTCAAGTCGGATTTTATATTACTATTTTAGAAAAGGCATTTTTATAAAGTTCCCATTTTTCTAGCAAAGTAAAGAGGCCTTTCTGCCAATGTCCAATAATTGCTGAATAACTCCCCTGTGGTGAGATGTGGATTGCTCCCAGACAGTGGACGAAAGCCGTGGATGCAAAGGGTGTTTTTCCTCTCTGACCAGGATGGTCTGGGGACTTTCCCCAGCCCCTTACTGACCTTCAAAGAGATGTCTAACCTGTCACCGGCAGCTGTAGGTAACTCTTAGGCCTGCCTCCTTTTGCCTTCCCAGTCAGCTTGGCCCCAAACCCAGTGGGAGGGGGAGCTGCCTCAGAAATGGTTTGGAGTGACCACAAGTGAGGGTTTGCCTATTACCATAGCCACACCTCTGGGTGGGCACAGGGAGTTCTGACCAGGCGTTGAAGGGTTCTTCCAGGTTGGGTTTAGTTAGAGAGATGTACTGTGGTATAGTTTATGGTAAAACACACAGGAGGTACTGTAAAAGTGGGTTGAGTACCTCCTAAGAACTTTGACCCCATTGGTTAGGGACTGGTCAGGATTTTCACCCTACCACAAGCTGGCACTGGGCATAAATGTGGCAATCCCACTACCCTCCATAAAACACTCCTAAACATGTCAAGATCAGAGAGAATTACTGCCATGCTGTCTGAATCCTGAAGGAAGACTGGACCTGCTTGCCTTGAATCCAGAACCTCAGAAGGGACTCCAATGGTGGGTTGGATGACTTCCTGTTTAAGCTACAGGGCACAGCAAGCCTCCAGAGGTCTCTCTTCCTGCAACTGCCCTGCAGGCCTGTTCCAACTGGAACTGGCATCTACCCTGCTGCTGGCCGTTCTTGGAGTGCGTCCTAACCCTCAAATGGTACCCCATAGGTCCGTGACCTTTAGGTGGTGTTAGAGTGTACTCCTTTCCAAATTGTGTAAGCTGGGACTTAGAAAGTTTTCCCAAACTTCTCCTCCAAATAACCAATGGGATACTGGGACTGCCATCGACATTGAATTGCCAGTCAGATTCAACATGCTGGTTTTCCCGCTGAAAGAGATATGATTTCCAGAAGATTTTCTAAGTGCCAGCACAGAGGGCTTCATCAGGACAAATACCGAGCAGCAACCTGTCGATGTTGAGGCCTTCCTGGGCACAGACTTCAGACTTGGTCCACTCAGAGCTTTCCCTTCTTCATCGAAGACTGCACCAGGACCCTGCTCTTCAGCAACCAGCCATCGTCGTACCCTGCTTGGATCCAACTTTGAGCTTGCACCACCGACAACTCGTCAACAACCACGTTTTCCCCAGAAAACATCAACTTTTCACTAGGACAAACACGGTCCCTGTATCTGATTCATGCCCCATTGTGGTTGGCCTTAACTTTTGACTTTGGCCTGGACTAGGGCAACCAGATAACTGTGGTTGGCACCTTTGGTGCTATTTTTGACGTATTTTAAAAAAAATCATATCTCCTTTTCTACTTATTGGATTTTTGTTGTTTTGGTGTAA
Organism: Calotriton arnoldi; assembly: GCA_963921515.1. Taxonomy (NCBI): domain Eukaryota; kingdom Metazoa; phylum Chordata; class Amphibia; order Caudata; family Salamandridae; genus Calotriton; species Calotriton arnoldi. The sequence goes on from CAWUFW010009876.1 coordinate 235,828, forward strand.
TTTAATTGACTAAAATTTACTCTATTTTTCTAAATTGGTTTGCCATTTTTCTTGTGTTGTGTTTTCACTTTATTACTGTTTGAGTACTGCATAAATGCTTTACACATTGCCACTAAGTTAAGCCTGAGTGCTTTGAGCCAACTTACCAGAGGGTTAAACATAGGTTTATTTAGTGGCTTTGTGGATTACGCTGACAAGAATTTTGATTATTATTTGAGATGGGTTCTCACCCCCTTCTCAAATAGTACTCTCAATTTCTTACATGCACATACTGTACCTTTTCTGTGTACACAATGCAAACTTACGCTGCTGATGCAAATGTTGTAACTATTTTGTGTGTGTGAATCAATCAATCAATCAATCAATCAAGTGTCTTGTAGAGCGCGACTACTCACCTGTAAGGATCCCAAAGCGCTGGTGGGGGGACTGCTGATCCGTCGAAGGCAATGTGGTTCAGTCGAAGAGCCATGTCTTGGGGTCCTTCCTGAATTGAGGTAGTGACAGTGATTGACTGAGGTGGAGAGGCAGGGTGTTCCAGGTCTTTGCTGCGAGGTAGGAGAAGGATCTTCCTCTGGCTGTGGTCTTGCCGATGCGAGTGAAGGTAGCCAGGGCCAGCTGGGCGGAGCAGAGATCTCTGGTTAGTGCGTGGAATGCAAGGCCTTGGTTGAGGTACGCAGGTCTCGCGTCGTCTAAGGCTTTGTAGGCATGTGTGAGGAGCTTGAAGGTGATTCTTTTGTTGATTGGGAGCCAGTGGAGGTCTCTCAGGTGGCTGGTGATGTGGCTACGGCGGAGGATGTTGAGAATGAGTCTGGTGGAGGCGTTCTGAATGTTCTGCAGTTTCTTGAGGAGTTTCTGGATGATGCTGGCGTAGAGTGCGTTGCCGTAGTTGAGTCTGCTGCTGATGAGTGCGTGGGTAACCGTCTTTCTGGACTCAGTGGGGATCCACTTGAAGATCTTTCAGAGCAGGCGTAGTGTGTGGAAGCAGGCTGATGAGATGGCGTTGATCTGGCAATTCATAGTGAGCGAGGAGTCCAGTATGATGCCGAGGTTTCGTGCGTGGTCTGTGGATCTGGGGGGGGGGGGTTTCCAAGTTCTGCAGGCCACCAGAAGTTGCCCCAGATGGAGGGGGTGGAGTCCAGGATGAGGACGTTAGTCTAGTCTTCTCTGAGTTGAGCATGAGGCAGCTGTCCTTCATCCAGGTGGCGACAGCCTTCATCCCGTCGTGGAAGTTGTTCTTGCCGACTGTGGGTTCGTTGATCCATGCTCTACTGTGATGTGCTACATGGTTGGTCTTTCTGTTAGCAAAGCTTGCCCTGATTCTGGCTTTTGTGTTTAATGATATTTATTCGAGGAAATTATCTTATCACTTAACAAAAGCCAAAATTATTGTCTTTGGCAAGAAGTGGGACAAGGTGGAGTCAAGGCGGCACAGGTGTGAAGGTTGCAAGGAGAAGCATAGTGTGCAAATTGGGAAGGCCAGCAAGGAAAGATGCAGTGTACAAGATGAGAATGCTGGTTACTTGGGGTGGATGCATGGTGCAGGTGTAACCCCTCTGAGGTCGATAATTAAATTATTTAAATCGAAATGAATGTTTGGCAGGAGTGATGCTGGTACACTCCCACGTGTTTTAGTGTCATTTTCTTTTCAACAGGATCCAAAGTGACATTTGTCTTGGTTACTAAACGGGAATGGGGTTTTTCGTTTCTGCCCATCATGTGTATGTATCAGCGTTGTTGTGCATAATGTTACATTGCGAGCCAGAGTTGAAGCAGCGTATATGATGTCATCATTGGAAGTTTGAGCTGGCGCTGACCTGGAGGTGATTGACAGTGGGTTGTGAGTTGGCGGTCAATATGACGAAATAAAACACGTCTCCCAAACTTTCAGCGAATTCAACGACTGGTAAACTTGAACAATCTGTATGTGTTATGACTTTCTTAATCCCCAGAATTTTCTAGAGATTGTAGCACAAACTCAAATGACCGTCCTTCAGTTCAAGGCGGATATTGTGTCAGCTGGGAGACTAATATCCTGTTACACCATGCCCTCTGGCACGTCACTCTTTTAAAGCCTTCTCCTCTATTAACTCTTCCAGGGCACTTGCTAATGTACAGCGTGATCGCACTGGAGCCCACCACAGTATTTACCCGCATGTGCTATTTTATCATCCTAGGTCATTAAATGTTGTTTTTACCTCAGTGTCAGAGGGTCAGCCTGTGTTCTCTCCACTGGATGCTTGCTTTGCTGAAATAGCGTGATTAGCCTTCCCAGTGCCGGGGCACGATACACAGAGCACGGTGGTGTGTCCTTATTTCATTTCAAGGTCAGATGCTAACGCCGCTGTGTCTACCTCGCCAGCATCCCTTCTAGTTTAAGTTTGAGCGGTACGTACAGGTGGTACTTGCTGCAACGCTTCCATTTGTGTGCAAATATTGCTAGGCTGGATACCGTCCAATTGCTAAAAAAACTGCCCTGTGTCTGACAGGTGACACAAACAAGAACGCCTTGTCCTTCAATATTTGCATGCATGTAAGTGTTGCACATAAACTAAGTTATCCCGCCTACAAAGTCTTTTAATTTAGATTTGCCACAGCAGCGCCAAATAAACTCAGAAGTTAAATATGGATAATGCAAAACAAAAAGGGGTCCTCTGGATAGTTGCCCTTGCAGTTGGAGGGCAGTCCACACACTACATACGTCAATAAACCAGCAGAGGTAAACGTTTGTATTTTCTAATGTGCGAATTCTGTCAAGTCTTTAGCCGCTGGTTTAGCAAAATATAATCCCTGAACCATGAGTGGCTTTGTCATTTACCCTTCTATACACAGTATTGAAGCTTAAAAAATAAAAAATAAACTTCCAAGTACATATATCATTAAAGTAAAGCGACTCTTGACACGTTTTGCCAGCTGGCCCTTGGTGGCAAGGCATGAATACTTGCTATGGATTGCACAGAACAAGCATAGCGAGTAAATACGACTTCAGAGCCTAGACGCTTTTTCACATGAGAACATATTGAAAAACAGAGCCAAATGGTGCATTTTGAAGCAGCACTTCCTCGAAACTGGTACAAATCAGACGTTTTGAAGGTGCACTAATAAAATGTTCCATTTTAATTGTGTTCCCGCCATACTTACCCTCAGGGTTGTTTGTGGCAAAAACATTGCGTTTTACGAACAATTTCCATAAAAAATGGCTAAAGAGCTATATGTAATGCATGTAGTTCAAAAATGTTTGCAATTGAATTTCACATGACTATCATTTTTCAAAAGTTGGAAACATCTGACAATTATCTACAATATTAAGGGGCCGATTCCGATCTCGGCCGGTAGTGCTCCGAATCGGATTCGGATTTACCGGATCCGATTCGGAGCCCTGTTTCCCAACCGAATCGTACGCGGGTCCGGCCGAGCGAGTACGATGCAGGCACCCGCGCGGCTCCGACCGACTCGCATGGACACGACTCGCACCGCGCTATGGAGACGTTTCCCGGCCGGGTAAGTACGATGCGCGCCGCGACCACTCCGATCGACTCGCGCCGTCCGGCTCAAAAAAGCTGTCGGAGCCGGACTTTGGGGGTCCGCGTCGGACCCCCCTGTACGCGTAGGTGCGCGAGTCGCACACAGGGGGGACCCATGGGTCCCCCCTACCTGTGCATGTACGCCGCGATGCGCATGGACGCGTACACGCTGTAGGGGGCGCCCTTGACCGCCTCGCACCCAAAGAGTCAATGGGAGCCCGCGTACGCGTTGTACGACCGGCTCCCATTGACTTCAATGGGAGTCCGACCGAATCGAGTCCGATGGCATGCGAACGCATCGTACTCGTTCGGTCGGACTGCTAGGGTCCGTTTCGGTCGGAATTCTCTCCGGGTCCGGCTCGGCCGGAGAGAATTCCGGCCCGAATCGGAATCGGCCCCATAGTGTTGAGCTTGACAAACCTTACAGTTTCATACCTTACAGGAGCATACAGCAATGCTACTTCTTAAGTTACAAGGACCTTACAGTATCAGAAAGATGAGAGATGTCTTCGATATTTTATGCACAGGTCGTGGCAGCAGTAGTCTGTCCTGAAATATTAGCTGTTCTTTTTTCGAAAATGCCAGTTAGATCCCAAATACCGATTTTTAACTTCTCCATATACTCCTATTTAGTGCTGCCATACACGAACAGATTTCAAATTTAATTGCCATCATTATGATAAGGATTGCCACAAATATGTCAAATAGCCCCAAAGTAAATTAAGGAGGGCACTATAGTGGCAGAGGTAGCTGACAACGTGTTCCTAATTTGTAAAGATGGAATCAATTGCCACTATGCCAAGGACTGCACAAATAGGTATTGATTGCAACTATTATTTCAAAAATTATCCTCTTTAGCCCATGGATATATGGTATAACAGGAGTTAAGAGTTTCAAAAGTTTTTAGTAAAACCTAGCGCCTAAAAGATCAAAACGTCAACTGCAGACGTCTAGTCACACAAGACCGGGTCAAAGCTGAAAAACATGGCTGACTGTTATGGACGCAGGTTGGATACAAGAAGTGGATTGGGCCTGGTCGACGCTTACCTTCAGACGTAGAAGAATTTTTAAGAAAAATGTTCTGAGCAGGTAAAGTTCAGCAGCGCAAGGCTGCAGGCGTTGTCCAAGGAGGGAGGCCATCGCCGAAGAGCCACTGGACGAAGTTATGTTGAAGATTTCTATGTTCAGACTTAGGGGCCTATTACGATGGCGGTCGGAAAACCTCCCCGACCGCCAAGGTAGCGGGAAAAGACCGCCCGCATGGACCGCGACATCACCGCCGGTCGAATCGCGGTCTGATCGCGGGCCTTAACATTGCGGCGGTTGCTGCTGCCCGCAGCAACGCCGCGATGCCGAAAGGAGCATGTCCTGCATTTCCCTGCACTTGCGTGGCAGGCACTGCCACCTGGTACAGGGAAATGTAGGGGGGCCCCCGGAAGACAATCTCTGCATGCCTTTCCATGGCGGTTTGACCGCTGAGGAAAGGCTGGCTACTGCCGGCATCATAATCCTGCCGGCAGAGCCTGCTCTGCACCGCCACCATTATCCCGGTCCTGCTCCGTCCGCCAGGCAGGAGTGCGGATGGCAACCGGCGGAAAAGTGGCGGTCGGAATTTCCCAACGCCGTGGTCACCACCGCCATTCCTAATTTGACCGGCGGTTTTCTTGGTTACGATCGCTGGCGGATGTCCACCGCCGGTCCGGCGGATGTCCACCGCCGGTACGGCGGGTGCCACCGCCGGCCCGGCGGTGGACATCCGACCGCCATCATAATAGGCCCCTTAGTGACTTTTTTGGAAGTCGAAAAGCTCCAGCCGGATGAGGCAGGAGGCTGTAGCAGATGAGAATTCCAGGAGGCCACATATCCCTTTGGTGAAGGACCGCTGAAAAGGATTTGCTGCTGTGGAGAAGAACATAGGGAGAGCAGCTGCGAAGTGAGGCCGACCGGCGATACACCTTAGGTGGATGAACGAGCAGGTTGGCCAGTCCTCCTTCGGTTCTCACACCAGTTTTTAGCCCAAAAATTTCCAAGTCCTACATTTTGGATTTCGCCTATCTAGGCACCTTTAGCACCACAACCAAGGATCCATGACTGGAGGGGCACCACGTTCGGGCTCAGGACTCACTCAGGCTGGGTCCAAGTGAGGGTTCAAGATGGTCGGAGCCTGTTATGTCCCTGTGGCTCTGAACAGGAGGACAGCAAACTAGCCCTTGGAGTCACTTTGGTAGTCCTGGGTTCAGGTGGAGAACTAGGGCTCAACAGCAGGACAGGGCAAAGTTGAAGGCAGGCTCCAGGCAGCAAAGCAGTCCTTCTAGGTGCAGCAAAGCAGTCCCTTGGAGTACAAATCAGGCCAAAACAGCAGGCCGTCCTCTGGGAGTCCTTCCGCAGGGCCAGAAAGTGAACTGAAGAGTGCGTCTAAGGGCCCTATTTTTATACCTGGTGCCATCTTTGAAGTTAGAAGTTTTAAAAGGTTTCTCTTTGAAGTGCTTGGAATTCCATGAATCCCCCACCCTGGTGCCAAGCTGGCTGCAACGACAATGCAGTGGTGACAAGCCCTTTGTGTGAAGGAAGAGCACAGCCTATTCAGTTGCAAGTGGGGCTGTGCCAAGCTCCATCCCCCCATCCTGCCAGCACATGGCCGATTCAGAAACACCCAATCCCTCTATTGTGTGACTGTCTGGGTAGGAATGCACATAGTCCTAACTGCCAACTACCCCCAGTCTGTGACCCCGGGAGGCTGTAGACACCAAATGGCAAAGGGCAGGAAGTTTACAACTTTCTAAAGGTGGCATTTTAAAATTGTTATTTAAAATCTAACTTTCCCATTGAAGAGTATTTTTAACTACAATTTCATAAATACTAAACATGAAATGCTTATCTGTCCCCAATCAAACTTTGCACTTAATAAATGTAATGAGGCAACGCAATGTTATCCTATGGGACAGGTAGGTCTCATAGTAGAGGAAAACGAATTTACAAGTTTTTCCAGTACCAGGACACGTAAAATGTAAAAGTACATCTCCAATCTATTAATTACAATGCACCCTACCCTATGGGCTACCTAGGGCCTACCATAGGGGTGACTTCTATGTAAAAAAAGGGGAGTTTAAGGTTTGACAAGGGGGTTATATTGCCAAGCCGAATTGGCAGTCTAAAACTGCATTCAGGCTGCAACAGCAGGCCTGGGGCATGTTTTAAGGGGCTACTTAAGTGGGTGGTACAATAAATGCTGCAGGCCCACAAGTAGCATTTAATATACAGTTCCTAGGTATATTGTATGCCACTCTACAAGGTATTATAAGTAAATTAAATATGCTAATCAGGTGTAAACGATTTCACCATGCTTAGGGGAGTGAGCACATGCATCTTAGCACAGGTTAGCAGAGATAAAGTGCACAACAAAAATAATTTCAGCAAAAAATGGAGAGAGAAATGCAAAAGGTTTTGGTGTGATGCTGCAGAGTGGGCCAATTCCAACACTACCCCCCCCGCCAGCCTAAATCCAGGGGAGACTAGTCAATGGGATCCCCTGCTTAGGCGATAGGATGTGGACAATGGCCCTCTACTGAAGAGGCAGTTGTCAGTTCTACGCCCTTTTGAATTCAGTTGGATCCCTCTGTCTACACTCTCCTGAGCCACTGGACTGACCTTGGGGAACCATTCTCCTCACCTGTGCAGCACCTAAGCTTAATTTGCTCTCAGATGCATCCCAGTAGGCACACTGTACCACCATGGCCAACAAAGTGATGTAGCCCACTCCACCCCTTGGATCAGACTTCTGTCTCCAACCCAAGGAAAACTCTGACTATAAGGACAGCAACCAGCAGAGGCCACTGACAGCTGTCAATGTCAAGAGCCAGACTCCAGGCCATGAAGGGGTCACTGATCTCTGAGGTTTTGTCAGAGTGGGGTGCAACAGACCCAGCTGTTAGGCACCCTTCTTTTACTCTCCTTCCTACTAATCCAGGGGTGGTAGCCTGAGACTGGTCACCTAGCCCAGGATCTGTACCCTGAGGCTGAGCAGGGGTCAGGGGTGAGTCCTTCCTTCTCCTGCTTCTCCATCTGGGCATCTGTACCCTCCGTTTGGGAGTGGTAACCCCAGAATTTGGAGCTTTCGGGGTGCCCTAGGGAGCAGCCCTTCCTAGCTCCTCCATCACCAGTGGCAACTCATTTCCCAGAATACAGTCAATGGGCATTTGGAGACTAACTATGACCCTTCTCTGGTCACCTCCCCACCCCATTCCAGGGATACCAGGGCCTTGCGGTGGATGAAGGTTCTGCCCCTGGGACTGAGTAACTCTACACACCTGACTGGTGTACTACTCTGGTAACCAGCGTTTCCTCTACCATGGTATGGCTGGCCTCGTGTCCCTCACAGTAGAGACAAGGACCCTATTCACCTTGAGGAGGTGGAAGTGATGACTCCCACTCTCAGGGATTATCAGTCTACCCTCTGAGTTCACCTTCCACCTAAGAGAGATTAGGGCATGATGTACCTCCTGCCCCTGGGGCCTACCTACCCCTAAGGCCATATCGACCACCCCTGTAGAGGTCCCACCAGTGGGTGGTTTCTTAGGACAGACAGAGTTCCCATCTTGTGTCCTAGCGAAAACAATGAAAGCAGCGGGGTTAGAAGTAGCCACCACATACCAGATCCTCCTTCCGTCTTCTCAGAAGAGGCATGGAAATCCTTTCCTTCTCCCTTAGTCTGAGACATGTCTGTGTCTCCCTTTACCTCCCCCTCACTCTGCTCGGGTGAACCTGAACCACCCTTCTTGGGGTCACCCCCAGGGACCTTCTTGTGCACTCTGGTACTGACCCAGAGGTCCGCCTTCTCACCAAGCTTCCTAGGGTCAGTCAGCTGGCTATCTACCAGGTGCTGGTGCAGCTGTGTAAAACAGGTATTGAGCATGTGCTTTCTCAAGGTTAAATTGTACAGCCCAACAATATTATCAACTTTGCTGCCCCTCACCCAGCCCTTCAATGCCTTGCTGGATTAATCTAAGAAAGCCACCCAAGACTGGTTTGAGAGTTTTTGTCTGTCCCTGAAACTTTGACAGCATTTATCAAGGGTCAGCCCAAATTTAGAAAGAAGTTTGGCGTTCATGGGGGAATACTTTGTCTGGTCTTAGACCTCAATTGTAAGAAGTGTGTCACTCCCCACTGTGGGCTTGTACTTCCAAAAGGTACCCCCTCCGGTGCACAGACAGAATATCGAGTTTCAAATATCGATATACAAAAATATCGAGTTTGAAATATCATCATACAGGAATATCGAGAGCAAAAATATTGTGGTCCAGAATATCGACATTAAGGTAAGAAATATCATTTTTGAAAATATTGAAGTTAGTAATATCGTTTGTTAAAATATCGTTGTTTAAAATATCGATGTTTATATTAGTGTTATGTATTTTAGTATGTATTTTAAAAGTATGTGATGTAATTTTTTGTATAAGTAATGATTTTGTTTTTTAATATATGTGTTAAATTTTTAGTAGTGATTAATTTTATGTTAATAACATTTTGGATTTTTAGTTCTGTAGCAGGTTGTGGGTTTATAGGGGAATAGGTTGGGAAGTAATTTAATTATAATAAATTAATTAAAAAAATTTATTTATTATTATTTATTTAATTTAGATTTTATAGTGTTAATTGTGGGAATTAATTAATTCTTAATTAATTATTAATTGGTTGTTAATTTTTATTAATTAATTAATTGATAATTATGTTAATTGTGTTATTTTTTTTAGGAGCCGGTTGTGGGTTTATAGGAGAATAGGGTGGGAAAGTAATTTAATTATAATAAATTAATTAATATTTTTTTATTATTAGTATTTATATAATTTAGATTTTATAGTGTTAATTGTGGTAATTAATTTATTATGAATTAATTATTAATTGGTTGCTAATTATTATGAATTAATTGGTAATTATGTTAATTGTGTTATTTTTGTAGAAACGGGTTGTGGGTTTATAGAGGAATAGGGTGGGAAGTAATTTCATTTTAATAAATTTAATAATAAGTTTTATATATTAATATGTATTTAATTTTTAATTTATAGTGTTAAGTGTGGAATTAATGTATTAATAATTATTTATCAATTGTTTGCTAATTAATATTAATACATTAAATATTTTTAATTACTTATGTTAATTGTGTCATTTTTTAGGAATAGGTGGTGGGGTTTATAGGGGAATAGGGTGTGAAGTAATTTATTTAAAATTAATTTATAATTAATTGATAATTAATGGTATTTAATTTATAAAAAATTAATTATGGCAATTGTGTAATTAATTTGAGATGTGAGTTGTGGGGTTTATAGTGGTAATGGGTGTGAAGTAAAAGATTTTCAAATAATTAATAAGTTATTGTTAATTGAAAAAATTAAAAAATGTAAAATTAGTTATGGAAATTGTGTAATGACTTATGTTTGTGTTGTGGTGTTTATTGGGGTAGAGGGTGGAACGTATTTTATGTTTTATAAACTAATAATTATTTGCTCATTAATATTCATTCTTTAATTGATAAATTGTTATGTTTATTGTTTACTATTATTCGGTGTGTGAATTTTGGTTTCATAGGGGTAATGTTTGCTTAGTAAATTAATTTTTATATGTTTTAATTTGATTTTTAATTAATTATATTTTTTTATTTGATAGTTAATTATGTTAATTATGGAGGTACAATTTAAAAAAGAATTTAGATGTGTGTTGTGAAATGTGTGGTGTTATAGCATAGGAAATAAAGAATAGTTATTTTATCTAACAATGAATGTTTTTGATTATAATTAATTTATAATAAATATAGTTATTTGTTTGTAAAAATGTTTTGAATTTTTATAAAATAATGTTTGTTGGTAACTTTTAGTTTTTTTACATTATAGCATGTTTCTATTTTTTGTTATTTTTAATATTTTTATATATATATTTTTTTGTTTTTTTACAATTTTTGTATTGTAGTTGATCTTTTGTTTGTTTTTATTTTTTATCGACTTTATTGAGAATATTAATTTTAACCCTCTGCTATCCAACACTTTCCTTACTGTTGCACTCACTGGAGTGGGAATAGTAATTTTTACCCCTCCGCTATCCAACACTTTCCCTACTGTTGCACTCACTGGAGTGGGAATAGTAATTTTTACCCCTCCGCTATCCAACACTTTCCCTACTGTTGCACTCACTGGAGTGGCAATAGTAATTTTTACCCCTCCACTATCTAAAACTTTCCCTACTGTTGCACTCACTGGAGTGGGAATAGTAATTTTTAGACCACCACTATCCAACACTTTCCCTACTGTTGCACTCACTGGAGTGGGAATAGTAATTTTTACCCCTATGCTATCCAAAACTTTCCCTACTGTTGCACTCACTGGAGTGGGAATAGTTATTTTTACCCCTATGCTATCCAACACTTTCCTTACTGTTGCACTCACTGGAGTGGGAATAGTAATTTTTACTTCTCCGCTATCCAACACTTTCCCTACTGTTGCACTCACTGGAGTGGGAATAGTGATTATTACTTCTCCGATATCCAACACTTTCCCTACTGTTGCACTCACTGGAGTGGGAATAGTAATTTTTACCCCCCGCTATGCAACACTTTCCCTACTGTTGCACTCACTGGAGTGGGAATAGTAATTTTTACTGATGCGCTATCCAACACTTTCCCTACTGTTGCATTCACTGGAGTGGGAATAGTAATTTTTTCCCCTCCGCTATCCAACACTTTCCCTACTGTTGCATTCACTGGAGTGGGAATAGTAATTTTTAACCCTACACTATCCAACACTTTCCCTACTGTTGCACTCACTGGAGTGGGAATAGTAATTTTTACCCCTACGCTATCCAACACTTTACCTACTGTTGCACTCACTGGAGTGGGAATAGTAATTTTTACCCCTCCGCTATGCAACACTTTCCCTACTGTTGCACTCACTGGAGTGGGAATAGTAATTTTTACCAATGCGCTATCCAACACTTTCCCTACTGTTGCATTCACTGGAGTGGGAATAGTAATTTTTTCACCTCTGCTATCCAACACTTTCCCTACTGTTGCACTCACTGGAGTGGGAATAGTAATTTTTACCCCTATGCTATCCAACACTTTTCTTACTGTTGCACTCAATAGAGTGCAAAATGTAAGTTTACATTTTTTAAATATATTAATATTTTAATTTATAATATAATGTTTTTTATTAGATTTTGTGTTATAGGTATATGTATATTTATATATATTTATTTGTTAATTTTTATATATTTATAACATTTTAAAATCAATTAAAGTTATTAGTTTATTATTTGTTTTAAAGTAAATATACATTTATATATTACATTTTATATATGTACATTTCAATTTTTTAAATAACATTTATTTATTATATTTGTTTAAATGTACATTACATCTAAATATTTTTTTAAAGTAAATTTTATTATTTAATTTATTAAACATTATTTTTTATATATAAAAAAATCGATATTATGTACATTGATATTTTTTACATCTATATTTTTGGGGGATATTTTTGTATTTTACATTTTAAAGATAGGTTGTCAGTATTGTGGATGTCGATATTTGTGTGTCGATATTTGTGTATGGGGATATTTTTGTAGTCGATATTATGTCAGTGATCCACCCCCTCCAGTACTCCTCTGGGACCTTGTGTACCCTCAGAGCTACCTCATAAGCAGAAGACTATTTGTCAATATCATCTCCCTTCATACTTTTTGTGGTATGCAGACCGTCACCTCTCCAGTGGATGCTGCAGGTACACTGCCACTATTGTTCCTGGACTCTGGGATCTGCCTGACTTTCTGTTCTAGTTCCTTCATTCCCATATGCCAGCAAAGATTTCTTTTTAGTAAAGGCTTTCTGCCTCAGCCTTCCTCTCCTCTGCTTCTAGCATCATCTTGGCCAGCTGAAGTCTGAGCTCCCTCTATGCCTTTCTGTCCTCCAGCCCCTCTGTGGACAGGCCCCTGGCAGACACGCTGCTCCCTGCCCCGTCCTGGGCATCCGCTGGGTTTATCATCACAATCATCATCTCCTTAGGTGGGCTGCCACCTCTGTACTTCCTCCCAGGCTCTGGGAAATGTTCTGAGAGGGTAAAGTTCAGAGGCTACTTGACAATGACGCCTACACCTCAAACACAACCTGTAGCCTTGCCCCGCTGAACTTTACCTTCTCAGGATATTTTCTTAAAAATTTGTTCTAAGCCTGAAAGCAATCGTTGACCAGGCCCAAACCACTTCTTGTATCCGACCCACACTCCATCGCGGTTTTTGCTAGAATTTACTAAAAACTTTTAAAATTCATAACTTCGGTTTTACTAATTGGGTTTTCGTTATTTTGATGTCAAATAACTCATTAAAATGTTTTCTCTATTTTTCTAAACTGGAGTGGGATTTTTCTTGTATTGTGTTTCACTTTATTACTGTTTGTGTGCTGCATAAATACTTTACACATTGCCCCTAAGTTAAGCCTGACTGCTTTTGTGCCATGCTACCAGAGGGTTAAGCGTACGTTAATTTGGTGACTTTTGTTGTTCACCCTAACAGGGATTTTGGCTGTTGTTTGAATAGGGGACACCCCCCCCCCCCCCCTTCAACCAACAACCCAAATTCTCACACCTCCTATCCAGGTCAGTGGGCTATCCACAAAATACAGAATGTGTATGATCATCAACTGAATTTATATGCTATTTATGGAGAGTCACAGTGGTAAGTCATCTCTGTTGAACAGAATAAAGGAGATTCCTGGAGGATGGAATATTTCAATTCAGTAATGGTTCTGAATAAAAGCAAAAATGTTAGTCAATATACAATGTGCTGAATAAAATGATACACAATAATAATGTCATAAAAATGACAGGTTTGTACAACCTGTAGTCCTTTATCTTAACATACTCTTTTCACTGAGGTAATGCAGGTTGAAGGAAGCCTTAAAAGCATAATTAATTAACTGAATGATGTGTGCAAACTGAGAGGTCTGGCTATATCCTTGAATAGATCAATCCTGTAACAGGTGGTGTGATGTCTATGTACAGGAGTTCAAATTGTACAAACTTGTCATTTTTCACTCCTCCCTGATGCTGCGTGCCGGGAAGATCAGGAGACCTGGTACCTACTCCTTTGCCCTGTTCCCAATTGTGGGCAGGTGTGGTTGCAATCTGATCTTCTCCCACATGGCTCGGTCAATGCAGCTGATAAAGTTGTTGGGTAACCACTTTCTCAATTACTTTATCCAGGAACGGATTGATAACTGGCTCAACCTGCTAATCCATTTATTTATGTTTAACAACTGGATGATCCAAGGTTGCTGTCAACAGTATCAAGGCGGGTGTCTGTCCGAAAATAAGCTGTACAATCAGTTTGGCAGTCATAGAGAAAAGGGTTCAATCACGTTAGATAATAAAGGATGGATATGGGTTACACACATACACATGCACACACACATTGAGCACACCCATACCCCCATGATCTTACAATTATACATGAGAGAACTGGCTTTAACACAAAACATTGACAAGATGCCCCTAGTGAGAGCAATACTTGGAAAGTTTTAGAAGCTCTGCTACTCAATTATAATGCAAAAATCTACTGAAAAGTACATTTCTTGACAACCAATAGGTGGGCTTTCGTCCAGGTAGCACTGACTCTTTGCTTCTATCCGTGATGGATGACCTTAGAGGAGATTTTGAAGAAGGCCATATTAATTCCTTGATCCTGTTAGACCTCTCAATGGCATTCAACACTGTCGATCATATGATCTTCCTGAAACAGTTTTAGACTGCTGGATTTGAGGGGGAAAATTTTAGTTGGTTTAAATCTTTCTTAACCAACTGATGTAAGCTAAAAGACCAATTGAGTTCATCACCACATCTTTGTTATGGCTGTGTAAAGCTATTAGCAAAGGAATTCGCTAAGAGGGGCTGTAAAATATATGTAAGTGGACAATTTGCAAATCCTGATTCTAATTGATAACAAGCCTTTTACTCAGACAACAGTTTGGGAATGACTAAATCTGTGTTGAACTGGATGGGCAGCAATCACCTAAAGCTGTGTGGTAGCGTTTTTGCCCGGTTTGTATTTTTGTGAATAATTAATAAGAATGAATAAAGAGTTTTATGTTGGATCCAATACCCAAATTCTGAATTAACATTATTAAAGTTGAAACACATTTAATAGGATGTATAGAAATGTGTTTATTAGCATATTTTAGTTAGGCTACATTTATATAGAAACACTGTCTTCAATAACCTGGATGCTTTTTTTGTGCTGTACTGTCATTTACTCCTGTATTTTCCCCCTCCCATCGGTTCCTTTGAACATCTTTTCTCTTCACAAGCACTGTAGAGAGAAGACAAGCTGTTTTAAAGGATTTTTACTGTTGTGCTTTGATGGAATTTTCTAGTGTTCCTAACTGTTGCAGTTTTCAAGGCCCTTCCGCTGTAGTTCTTTTGCTGGACCTGTTTCTATTCATTTGTTTGAAGCATCAGTGTTGAAATGTTTTATATTAGTTTGAACTTCTCTGTCTGGAGGTAGCATGGAAGATGCGGGATTCTTTCTTAAAATGGGATACTGTTATGTACTTAAGTAATGACGTGGTTTATTCTGACTTGCCATGAAAGTTGTTACTTTAGATTTACCATGATGTAAAAGAACCCCTTGATTCTGGGGTGAGGCAGTCTTTTAAGATTTCCTACAAGAGATGCTTCCCAATTTTTGTATGATCTTGCTACTCATTGGGACTCTTAGAATAATTTCAGATTTTTTTTTAAACTACTCTGTACAACTTTGCATTTGAGAACCTTCAGGGCATTTCCTCGGTACAACTCTTTAACTTTCCTCTGATCTGGAACTCAACTATTGAGTGGTCCCAGTTACTTATAATTGTCACTCAGCTAAATTTTGGGGAGGGTGCCTTTTCGTTCAAGATCAACCTGTGGGAAATCCATCTGAGGTAAATTTGTGTAACCTATATTTTAGGGTGTCTAAAAATATTGTGGTACAGTTTTTGCTCCCTCAGCAGAAGGCATATGTAGGAAAGGGCCCCTTTTTGCATGGTTACCCCCTAACTTTTTGCCAGATACCTGATGCTAACTTGATTGAGTGTGTGCTGGGATCTTGCTAACCAGGCCCCAGCACCTGTATTCTTTCCTAGAAACTGTACATTTGTACCCACAATTGGCACACTTCTGGGCCACTTGTAAGTCACATTGTAAAAGGTACCTCTGTTACCAAGGGCCTAGTGACCAGAGAAGGCCTCTGAGGGCTGCAGCATATATTATGCCACCCTCAAAGACCTGTCACCTTAACGTCCCCACCATGCCAATGCAGCCTGGGTGTTTTGGTGCAGACCAAACCGAAGAGTCGACATGGCACACATCAGTCGACATGGCACACATCCCTGTGTTTTTTACAAAAGGATGGGGACAATGGGCTTTTGGAAAGGTCCAACGTACATGCCCTAGATAATCAATAAAGAAGAAGTACGTGGTTCCTCGGTGAATACAGAGTATTTATAGCAGGTCGTGAAAGGAAGGGGATTCTTCCTTTCGGAACTGGTGCCCTCACACACCCAGCAAGCTAGGTGTCATGCTTCATCATCTGGGCCTGCTCCTCGTCGGGTCGGCGCTGCAATACCCGACGGGCACCCAAAAGGAGCTCTTTATCGGAGATCTTTTGTTCCTTGCCGGTGGGTGCCGTGGGTGTAAGGGCCCTTTTGATTGTGTGGATGTAGTAGTATGTGAAGTGAGTTAAAACAAGTCAGGTTCCTTATGGAACATATTTTATTTTGGTAGGCCCCCTGCCTGATTTAAAATAGAAAAGGAGAGGCGTCTATCTGACTATAATGGGTCAAGATCAGGGCGCTCTATTCCTAGTGGGTCAACATGTTTCTCGCCATTGTTGTCTTAAGGATCAAAGGCGATTCTTCAGGACCGTAAAGTGAGTCTATCTACACCCAGTGGTGTGGTGAACTACCTACCACTCTTGGATAAGCGGGTTGTGCGCCCGTTGTTTCTATGGACGACCCAATCACTAATTGAATCGTGCCTCGTCAGTATCCAGCGGGCCGTGGACACATAAGTTATGTGTCTGCTTTCAATGAAAGCCGTGTGGTTGACCTACCCCTCTCCGCTGGATCCGGGAAAGAGAGGGGTAGGTCAACCACACGGCTTTCATTGAAAGCAGACACATAACTTATATTGGGTCGTCCATAGAAACAACGGGCGCACAACCCGCTTATCCAAGAGTGGTAGGTAGTTCACCACACCACTGGGTGTAGATAGACTCACTTTACGGTCCTGAAGAATCACCTTTGATCCTTAAGACAACAATGGCAAGAAACATGTTGACCCACTAGGAATAGAGCGCCTGATCTTGACCCATTATAGTCAGATAGACGCCTCTCCTTTTCTATTTTAAATCAGGCAGGGGCCCTACCAAGAATAAAATATGTTCCATAAGGCACCCTGACTTGTTTTAACTCACTTCACATACTACTACATCCACACAATCAAAAGGGCCCTTACACCCACGGCACCCACCGGCAAGGAACAAAAGATCTCCGATAAAGAGCCTCTTTGGGTGCCCGTCGGGTATTGCAGCGCCGACCCGACGAGGAGCAGGCCCAGATGATGAAGCATGACACCTAGCTTGCTGGGTGTGTGAGGGCACCAGTTCCGAAAGGAAGAATCCCCTTCCTTTCACGACCTGCTATAAATACTCTGTATTCACCGAGGAACCACGTACTTCTTCTTTATTGACACATCCCTGTGTGCCATGCCCACCAAACACTGCCTGTGGTATGGGTAAGTCACCCCTCTAGCAGGCCTTACAGCCCTAAAGGCAGGGTGCACCATGTCCAGGTGAGGGCATAGCTGCAAGAGCAATATGCCCCTACAGTGCGTGTGCCATTCACAGACACTATAAGTGCAGTGAAGCCAATCTGAGTACATGGGCTGGGATTTTGTCAACATGAACTGTACTGCTCCATGATGGCTTTACTGAAGCCTGGGAAGTTTGGTATCAAACGTCCCAGCACATTAAACCCACACTGATGCCAGTGTTGGATTTAATAAAAAATGCACACAGAGGGCATCTTAGAGACGCCCGCTGATAAACAACCAACTCTGGCGTGGTTGCCGACTGACTCCCAGTCATCTTCCACCACTAGACAGGTTTCTGGACTTCTGGGTAGAAAGCCCTCTGCTCTCTGGGTCTGGGAACCAAGCACATCCTGGGCAGAGGTGTCATGCCTCCTCCCCCAGGATGGGCAGGGTTCTCGAAGAGGGACATTTAAAGGTCTGCTGCCTTTGTTAGCTACCCTCAGCCTTTTGCTGCTATAAGCAACTGGTTCCCACCGGTTCTGACCCTCATTTTAGGCACGAGAACCGGCAGGAAAACCTAGCCAGGAAGCGAGATGTGCCCACCTTTGCCACACACACCCCTCAGGTGGGGGAGTCAAGTTGAAGCACACATCTCAGTCCCCACCATCTTGTAGATGGGGGAACCCTCCAATCAGGAAGAGGCTTATGCCCCCCTCCCACTAGAGGGTAGCATACTAGGGGGTGTAGACACCCCAAGGAAGGGACCCATTGGTCCCAAACAACACACCCCTGTAACGCCCCTAAATCTAGCATTTAGGGGCACCCCTGAACCTTGCCTCTTCAGATTTGACGCAACAAGAAGAAGACTGACAGAAGAGCTGTGCGGCAGAAGAGGAGGACGACGACAACTGCCTCGCCTGTCTCCTGCTACGAACCCCTGTGAGCTGAACTCGGCGTGTTCTGCAGCCAGCAGCCTCCAAGAACCCCAGAGACCTGCCCTGCCTTCACAAAGAACTCCTATCTCCTGTGGACACCAGATTTGTCCAATACTAACCCAAGCCAAGGACTCCAGATCCGGGCTGATACGCGAGTCCTCACCACTCTGCACCCGACGCCCATGGCCCGAGTTTGAGTGACCCAACACCCCAGCGAGGTCTACCGGCAATCCTGTCCTGTGATCCAGCATTGGGTGACCTCCACCGACCTTCACCTCGAAGCCTGCAACTTCAGTCTGAAGGGTTCTCCCAAAGGCGCCCGGAACCAGTGAGAAGAACCCGACACAAAAGGACACCCCTGCATCCGCAGCTCCTGTGACCTGAGGTGCCCGACCGATGGTGTCCTGGTGTCCAGCAACTCTTCATCTTCATCCTCCAGTCGTTGGTTCCCATTCATCCAGTCTTCTGGCTCCAGCCTGCAGTACTTTTTCGCAACTGGCATCCTCCATTGGCTTGCATTGGGCTCCAGACACCTCCTAAGCACCCTGCACCCGGCCGCCCCAGCATCGTTTGGTGATCTGGGACCCCCTTAACCCTGATCCTAACCCTATGAGCCTGGCTCCTGAAACCGAGTGGCCTGCCCGTGAGCTGTCCCCAACCAAGGTGCCCCCTAGCCCCATTGGCTAACATTGGCACCCTGCACTCTGCACCCGGCTGCCCTAGTGCCACTGGTGGTGCCCTTTGAGTGCCAACCTGAACCTTGGGGAACGTTGGTTCTGACCTCCAAAACTCCAGTCCCAAAACTGATTTGCTCACCTGTAACCTAACACTTTGTTTTTCCCATAGGACTGAATGGTTGGTTTTTCTCAAAACATTATTTTAAGTGTTGAACTGTCTTGTACTGAACAAACAGTAAACTATTGCTCGCACAAGAGTTAACCTGCTTACAAGTGTCCTATGTTGTGTAAACTGTGTGGGGAGTATGTATCATACCAAACCAGATCTGTAATCTAAAAGTAATTGAAAAGCACTTACCTGCATTTTTAACTGTTTTCTTAACTGCAAAAAGTAATCTAAATGTTCCTGCAAATCCAGTCTTCACTGTCTTGCTGAAAGTAACAATGTATCAAGAGTGTAACTTACCTGCTACTAAGTGAATCTTGGTTCTAGAAATAAAATAACAAACAAATAACTTTTCATACAAACAGTTGGTCTGGATTCAGTCTTTAAGTTTCTGACATCATTTCTTGCTTGAGTGTGTACAACAAATCCTTAACAATACCCTCCTGAAATGCCTGACTGCTCAACCACACTACCACAAAAGAGAGTAAGTTATTATCTACTTTAGCCTCTGCTAAACCTCTGGGGATCCACTGGACTCTGTGCACACTATACCTTACTTTGGTATAGTATATACAGAGCCAGCTCCCTATAGCAGATAAGACCAAAGGCCAAACAACTGATCAGTAGTGGAAAGTTGGATCTATGGCTCTACTCCTACTGGCCTACAGAAATGGTCCCTTTATCTACCCCTTCTTCATCAGTGAAGAACATAGGAAAACCAGTTGACACTAACTAATCACATTGATTCAGTAGTCTTTATCTGCTGTTTTCTCTTGCTAATTTTAACAAAACGTTTACCATTTGGACAGAATGAAATAGACCATTAATTACAAAAGTGATCAGATGACACTGGACTAGGCCAATTTATTACTGGTTGGGCTCCCAACATCTTACTGAACAGACTTTATGTGGTAAAAAAAGAGGCCGCCTGCTTAATCTTGAATGCTTCTAAATTCAAGCTCAGCCTCCTCAGCCTCTCTTAAAGAAACTACATTGACTCCCCATCAAATATCACATTGAATTTAAGTCCTGGTGTTTGACTTTTAAAGCACTAAACGTGCAAGCCCTTACATTTATCTCAAAAAAAGTAGGCTACTTTCCACTGAATTGCACTCTTCGGTCTTTGTTAGCTACCTTTGTGAAGGTTTCTAAATTTGCAAACTCCAGAGGCGGCAGATGCTTCTTTTCTGTTTGTGCCCCAGACTCTGGAAGTCCCTTCCAGCTTCCTTTCATGGAGAAACCAATCAACATTCCATTATAACAAACCTTTTTAGGTTGGCGTATCCTTCATAATCAAGGAGACTATTCCTGTTCAGCATAAAAGAAACAAGGCTTTTAACATAACATCATGCCCTTTGGCAATTGGAGGTGTTTGTTGAAGGACCTTCTATTCTGCACGTGTTACGATAACTGTAGTCATTGGGTATGTTTTTCTTCACTTAGCACTCTGCTAATTCTAGCACTACTTTTGCAGATGAGACTTACAAGTTGCCCATATATGTTCATAGTTTTAAAATGCATATCAAGGGTGCAGTCAAGGTTTCTCAAGAAAGGATTAACTCTCTTGTCCTTCCAAACATTTTAGAACGTTTTCAGTTTTCTCTATAGGCTGTGGTTTTATCCATCTCAAGTCCTGATATTTTACATTTAATCATGATAAAATATAATTTAGAGCTGGCTTCTGGAGTACAAGTATTTATTATTTTTTCAAGTGATAGGTGCTCTTCGTGGCAATAGGCATTTTCAGTTGGGGAAGCTTGTTCATGATTTTGGACAGGGTGCTGCACTTTTTCAAGCTTCTCAAATGATTGAATTTGAGCTTTATTAATGAAGTGGCGGAGTAGTGTTTTGATGTACTAAGCCTAAAGCTTTATGAGATTGTTTTCACTGCAAAGGCCTAATTCCAGGTCTAGAATAAGTGTGATTGAGGCAACAAGCAATTGGCTTGTGATCATTTCTTGCACAACAAGGATATCAATTGTTTGCATGTTTCTCATGAATTATATTATATTTCTAGAATTTAAATAAATAGTATTTTTTTTTTTTCAAATCATTTTTATTGAATTTTCAAAAAGTAAACAGTAAATAACGATAAACACAATGATAATGATAAAAACAATAAGAGATAATAAGTAATGATAGAAAATGATAGATAGCATACAAATCATAATCAAAACAGAATAAATAGAAGAACAACAAAACAGCAAACAACAAAACAGCAAATTACTCAAGTGCCTTACCAAGGGAGTCGCAGCGAAGCTGCAGTGACATACAAGTGGATAGTCAAGCACATTTTCACACAAGCAGAACAAGGGTATCAAGCACTAACAGTGCCCCTTAGTATTAGGAGAAAAATACAATAAAGTATATTTGTAAACAGCGGATGTGGCGAGCAATGAGCATAATCTTGTGGATGGTGTGAATCGATTTTCATGGAGGGTCATATGAGAAGGAAAAAGCGTCAAGGGACTTCCATAGCTTCCTGTGTGATTTGCGCCAGGGAGAGGCATGAAGTGCAACGTTATCAGCTCCTCTGAGGAAAGATAACCATTCTTGCCACATCCTGAAGGAGACTTCTTTGGAGTTTTTCCACTTATTTAGTACAATTTTGCAGGCTAATGTAAGCATGAGATCTAATAAGTGTCGGTCATTCACATCTTTGATCTTAGGGTCCATAGTGCCTAATAGGATATAGGAAAATTCCCTTGGGGGGACAATGTTAAAAGTATAGCTTATACATTCGTAGATCTTATCCCAATATGTTTGCAGATTAGGGCAATGGAAGAGCATATGGGCGAGGTTACCAACATGAGAATTACAATTCCAGCATGTAGGGCTTTCGCTGAGATTGAGTTTAAAAAGCCACTCAGGGGTCCAATACGTCCTATTTATTAACATAAGTTTGGTTTGCGATAATATTGGGGAGATTTTGTTAGAGAAGGGGGTAATATGTATCCTCTCCAAGTCGAATGGAATATTGCTAGAGTTAGGTTCGGATTCCCATTTTACCTCACAATTCCTATAAGATTTGCGAGGCTTAGGGGATAAAAGTTTGTAAATTTTTGAGACGGTGTGGCCTGACTTTAGTAGCTGATGTAACTTCGAAAGAATGGAAGGATCGGAAGGTTTAATAGCACGCATCGTGAGGAGTGATTTTAGTTTTAGGAATTTATAAAAATCTATCGGGTGTAACCCGTGTCGAGACTGAAGCACGGAGAAAGGAAGGGGGAGGGTCCCTGTAAAAAGGTCTTTGACTAGATTTATGCCGCTTTTAGACCAATGTTCCCAATGGAGCGTCTCTCCATCAAGCTTCAGGTACGGGTTGTGCCAGAGAGAAGTCATGTTGGATTTGTTCGTTTTTAGTGCGGAGAAGTGTTCCAAACGCAGTAGGGCTCTTTTAGTGTTAAGTAAAATGTATTCTGAGTGGGAGATGGAAGATATATCCAAAGTGAGGAGAGCAGGCAAAGGCATATCATTGATGATTGACTTTTCTATAGCCAACCAGACTGGGGAGTAGTCTGCCTGGGGAAGTAGCCAGTTAGATCCCTGTTTACATAGAAAAGCAGTTTGGTAGTTCCTAAAGTTCGGAAGGCCCAGACCACCTTTTTCTTTGGGCAATTGAAGTTTTTTCATGGATATTCTGGGTCTCTTACCTTGCCAAAGGAATATGTTAAAAAGCTTATAGATCCTATTCAGGAAGTCATTTGAGAGCGTCATTGGTAGCATGCTGGCTAGATAGTTAACAAGAGGGGTAATCATCATTTTTAATGTCTCAGCCCTTCCCCACCAAGATAAAAATTTAGGTGACCAACCATCCAGTAATGAAGAGATTTTCTTGAAGAGAGCATTTTCATTGGTCTGAAGGGTGGTGATCAGATCTTTCGTGAAGTCTAAGCCAAGGTATTTGAAGCAGTTAGGTTGTCATAAGAGACCCGAATTGCCAATAATTTCTTTCCCGCCAAGGTTATTCAGGATTTTTACTTCAGTCTTATCCTTGTTCAATTTGTATCCAGAAACTGCAGCAAACTCATCTATTGAGGACATAAGTGCAGGGATAGCAGTTTCCGCGTTCTCGGAAACAACTAAGGGGTCGATTCCGATCTCGGCCGGTAGGGCACCTAACAGTATTCGTCCGGAAAAAAACCCAGCCGAATGCGTGTTTCCCGACTGATTCGTACAACCGTCCGGACGAACAAGTATGATGCGTATAACAACCCATTTCCCGAGCGAGCCGTACTCACCCAATCCAGCTCCTGTTCCCCGCCCGAGCCGGATCCGTAAACGCCGAATCGAGACGCACGGAACCAAATACACAGCACCTTCCGGCCGGACTAGTACGATGCGCGCTCCGTACGCGCCGAACCAGTCGCTACGTCCGGCACGTTTCAGCATCCGGGAGAGCCGCACATAAGCTCTGTTTCGTGCCACAAGACGATCCACGGCTACGAGACGAACAAGCCAGCGACGAGTATGAGTCGAAGACACGAGAAACCCGAACGAGACGACCCAACCATGAATCCCATCGCGCAGGTCCTACCTATACTCTACATCTATTACCGGGGCCGGTACGGACGCGTACGGCGCAGACGGTAAGTCAAACACCAACAATACAAACAAACTACACGTACCCAAAATATGTCACACACACATAGGGATGCACAAATGACGTACACTAGCAACAGCACAACCATAGGGGTGGTTTGGGCATCACCAATGCCATACACACCCATAGGGGCATGGATGCCTACCACTACCACCACCCCTACTCAGGGGGGGCTGGATGCCTCCCACTACCACCACCCCTACTCAGGGGGGAGGGATGCCTACCACTACCACCACCCCTACTCAGGGGGGGCTGGATGCCTACCACTACCACCACCCCTACTCATGGGGGCCTGGATGCCTGTCACTACTACCATCCCCACCCATAGGGGGATGGATGCCTACCACTACCACCACCCCTACTCAGGGGGGCTGGATGCCTGCCACTACCACCACCCCTACTCATGGGGGCCTGGATGCCTGCCACTACCACCACCCCTACTCAGGGGGATGGATGCCTACCACTACCACCACCCCTACCCAGGGGGGCTGGATGCCTACCACTACCACCACCCCTACTCATGGGGGCCTGGATGCCTGTCACTACTACCATCCCCACCCATAGGGGGATGGATGCCTACCACTACCACCACCCCTACTCAGGGGGGCTGGATGTCTACCACTACCACCACCCCTACTCAGGGGGCTGGATGCCTACCACTACCACCACCCCTACTCATGGGGGCCTGGATGCCTGTCACTACTACCATCCCCACCCATAGGGGGATGGATGCCTACCACTACCACCACCCCTACTCAGGGGGCTGGATGCCTGCCACTACCACCACCCCTACTCATGGGGGCCTGGATGCCTGCCACTACCACCACCCCTACTCAGGGGGGGCTGGATGCCTGCCACTACCACCACCCCTACTCAGGGGGGACTGGATGCCTACCACTACCACCACCCCTACTCATGGGGGGCTGGATGCCTGTCACTACCACCACCCCTACTCATGGGGGCCTGGATGCCTGTCACTACTACCATCCCCACCCATAGGGGGCTGGATGCCTACCACTACCACCACCCCTACTCATGGGGCCCTGGATGCCTGTCACTACTACCATCCCCACCCATAGGGGGATGGATGCCTACCACTACCACCACCCCTACTCATGGGGCCCTGGATGCCTGTCACTACTACCATCCCCACCCATAGGGGGATGGATGCCTACCACTAACACCAGCCCTACTGAGGGGGGATGGATGCCTACCACTACCACCACCCCTATTCAGGGGGGGCTGGATGCCTGCCACTACCACCACCCCTACTCAGGGGGGCTGGATGCCTGCCACTACCACCACCCCTACTCATGGGGGCCTGGATGCCTGTCACTACTACCATCCCCACCCATAGGGGGCTGGATGCCTACTACTACCACCACCCCTACTCATGGGGGCCTGGATGCCCATCACTACTACCATCCCCACCCATAGGGGGATGGATGCCTACCACTACCACCACCCCTACTAAGGGGGGGCTGGATGCCTGCCACTACCACCACCCCTACTGAGGGGGGGATGGATGCCCACCACTACCACCACCCCTACTCAGAGGGAGCTGGATGCCTGCCACTACCACCACCCCTACTCAGGGGGGGCTGGATGCCTACCACTACCACCACCCCTACTCAGGGGGGGCTGGATGCCTGCCACTACCACCACCCCTACTCATAGGACGGGTAATGCATGATACAACCAGCATACTCCCACATAAGGAATGACAGAAAATTACATCCCCCCAACACCATGACAAGCGTGTGTAGTCTGTGTCAAATGCCTACAACACTGAACATGACATTGAACATACAATGTGACCCACTATCACATGTGTCACACATAAATGTGTGTGGCCTCCACAATGCAAGCAGACCATGACCACTGTGGCCATGGGGTCGAACACCCCATCATCACAGTGACCAAAAGGTAAGTGTGGGGTCCATAGCTGATGCACCGCTTGAACAGTGTGGCCATGGGGCCTAAAGCCCCATCACCACAGTGACCAAAAGGTAAGTGTGGGGTCCATAGCTGATGTACCTCTTGAACAGTGTGGCCATGGGGCCTAAAGCCCCATCACCACAGTGACCAAAAGGTAAGTGTGGGGTCCATAGCTGATGCACCTCTTGAACAGTGTGGCCATGGGGCCTAAAGCCCCATCACCACAGTGACCAAAAGGTAAGTGTGGGGTCCATAGCTGATGTACCTCTTGAACAGTGTGGCCATGGGGCCTAAAGCCCCATCACCACAGTGACCAAAAGGTAAGTGTGGGGTCCATAGCTGATGTACCTCTTGAACAGTGTGGCCATGGGGCCTAAAGCCCCATCACCACAGTGACCAAAAGGTAAGTGTGGGGTCCATAGCTGATGCACCTCTTGAACAGTGTGGCCATGGGGCCTATAGCCCCATCACCACAGTGACCAAAAGGTAAGTGCGGGGTCCATAGCTGATGCACCTCTTGAACAGTGTGGCCATGGGGCCTAAAGCCCCATCACCACAGTGACCAAAAGGTAAGTGCGGGGACCATAGCTGATGCCCCTTTTGAACAGTGTGGCAATGGGGCCAAAAGCACCATCACCACGGTGATCATAAGGTAAGTGTAGTCATGGTAAAAGCTGCGAAAGCCAAACTGTATGGATGAATCCTGGTCACACAACAACAAACACATCAGTGGCATAGTAGTGCTTGTGTCCCATAGCAACATAGATTGGGCGGGGCAAACAGTGCAGTGTCACAGAAACATCGTTTTAGCCATGTGCATACAAACATCACCCATGGGGGACCACATTGTCAATATTCACAAATAACACAATGACAGAAGTGACCATCATAATGATGAGCCACATATCTGCACCAATGGACACACAAATGTAGATATCCTGTGGAGACTGTCGATGTCAGGTGAACAAATACCATACCATGCATCAATGGGACATACAAACCATGATCATTGTGCTGACTGATGACCTAGGAGTCCCAGGGACAGCTGGGGAAAGCCACCAAACAACATACAGACAATGGCACACTACAGAAATGCCAATGCAGTGGTGCAAATGCACAAACACAAACAGGCAGACTCACACTGCATTTCAAACACAACAGGTGATGGGGGGGTGTGCCAGTGTCCCCAGGCAACCACAAAACACATGAGGAGGCCTGAACTCCAATCACACAGATGTGTATGCAGTGCCATACAAAAGTTACTCATGGATCGGATACCCCTATGTGGGCAATCAGGCATCGTCAGCTGAGAGGGAGGCCAAATTACACATGTCACACAAGCTTGTAGGAACAGCAACTAACACAGCAAGAGACAGACCCACCACAGCACTACCCCCAGGGACCCCACATTGTGCTGACACTAGCCTGCATGACAATCCCACTGTGATGACAAAGGTAGATGTCGTTCACACTGTGAACCACAGCCATGTGTCCTGAGCAACAAACTACCATCACACCTACACAAGCTCCAATCAATCAGCACGGCCTGCCAGCCAAGGCCAATATGGAGGTAGGGGTCTAGCCGTGCAACAACTCACATTTGCACACTCAACACCACACACCCTGATCTCCACCAATGTGCAGCAGTGAAGCTCACATGGACTGGTGACAGTGCACATGCACCCATGACAATCCCAGGGGTGGTGGGGGAACTAAGGTGCAGATACCCATCACACATGGCCAGTCAATAAGACTCGTCAATGTCTGACACACAGCACAGTACGCCGTACATGGGCATGATGTGAAATCCACCACAATCAATGGGATCCTGGCCATAGTCACACACCTACGAAGAAGCCAAAGTGACACACAAAGAACACACGTACACAACTTCCAACATTGCAGCTCTGACCCTGAGGAGTGGCAGCAGTCACACACACACTGTGTCACAATCACTGAAAGCTACCACAAACTGAAATTCACATGACTTGGGTAAACAACAAGTGCCAAGGGGAATCCTGAATGTGTCCCATCACCGTTTGCCCACATCCCCAGCCCTGACAACAAAGACAACCTGGGATGACAACCTCATGACAAACATTAGTTTGCCATGCAACCACATCACAGAGAAACCAGGTCCAAGATGCTGGATGAACACAGACCAACTCTGCAAGCAACACAAACAGGAACATCCCTAGGGACACAGCCTGTGTAGGAAAAGGGAAGGGAACACGCACAGACATGCTTACACAACAAGGGCACACGCAATGTCACGGGATTACACACTGCCATGAGGGCACTCCACTCCTGTGGAAGGTCCGCTGTGCCAAACCTTGTCTGTGCACGACTCAAACATGTCAGCAGGACACTCCGTCAGTGAGTCAACAACTACAACACACAGAAGGCTCTGCTCACATCAGCCTGGGTACGGGAGTGTCACGTCAGTCATCTGCATACACCCAAAACACGTGTCAAGCCAGTTGCACTGTATACACAGATGAGTCCTTCAACATTGATGTGCAAAACTGCATGTCCAGTGGAGATGGGCACACAGTCAGGGAAATCGGAACATTGAACAGTGGTAAGCCCACCAGATGTGCATCAGTGTAAGACAAAGATGTTCCTTTACAAATGCAAAACGTACATCCCTGTGTCAAATGCTGAACATTACACCCTCAGACTGCAGCAAAGGATGCCATAGATCCAGAGTAGAACAGGACACATATCCCATGGACCACATGGAGTCCATCACAGCAACACTTCATTTTCCTGATCTGAACACTATAACAACTGCAAATGCAGGATGCTACTCATCTACATCATGTACATCAAAAGAAACACCTCAATTAAACAAAAAGAGGCTTTATTCAGCTAATGTAAAATTAAAAGTTGACGTCCAAAAGAAACTAAGGCCAATGGCCAGTCCAAAATCCATGTCCCAACAGGCTGACAAGTGACAACTGGTCACCCATTGCTTGCCTGCACTGGTACGGACAGGGGACATCCCCTTTGGAGGGGCATACAAGGGGCAGGCCAGGCACCGCAGGGACAGGATCAGGGGATGGCAGAGTGAGGCAGTGAAGGGGTGGTGGGTGCAGGAGTGTCACCGGCAACTGCAGTGGAGGTGTCTGACTCAGGGGGGGCCAGCACCACCGTGCTACACAAGTCAGTTGGTGTGGGTGCTGCAACCACTGCAGTGGGCTGGTCTGATGTAGTGGACTGGGTCCCCACTGCAGTGCCCAAGTCAGACGGGGTGGTTGTGGACTCCCCTGCAGTGCATAACTCCAAGGGAGTGGAAGGGTGGGCAGATGAGGTGGGCAGGACAGAGGGGGGACCCGGTCCCCACACCAGTGGCACTAACAGGCAGAGCGTCTGGGTTGGGTGTGGAAGAGCAAGTGGCAGGGGGGAGGGCCTAAGCAGTCTGGGGATGCGGTATCGGTGTGTGGGGGAACCTGGGGCAGGGTGTGGCGGGGGAACCTGTGGAGTGGTGGCCTGGGGTATGGAGGAGAGAGACTGGGTGGTGGAGCTGCGTGGTGGTGGTGGTGGGGTCTTGCTCTTCCTGGTCCGGGGGGACTTCTTATGGGGTCCTGTGTCTGCCTGTGCCTGGGGGAGGGTGTCCGGGGGTGAGGGGCACTCCCTCTGTGTGGGTGGACTTCCTCTTCCCCGGTATGCTGGATCAGCAGGATTGGAGGGAAGAGGCCGAGGTCACACAGGAAGAGCTGCTGTGTAGGTGGGGTAGCAGGTGAGGCAAGGGAAGGGGTCTTGGAGGGAGAGGATTTGGAGGACTGCAGAGTGACTGTGGATGCCTGTGTGTGTGTTCCCCATCCACTGTGTCTGTGGTATCAGTCCCCTGAGGATGCTTGTGTGCACGTCTTGCCTTTCTCTTGGGTGTGTCTGTGCTGCTCGTGTCTGTGTGTTTGGGTGATTGTGCAGGTGTGCATGTGCTTTGGACAGGTAGGGTGGCAGGAAGTGTGGATGGGGCAGAGGTGGGAGGGGTGAGGGATTGTTGGAGGAGGGACACTGCTGCCGTCAGGGAGGAGTCCATGGACCTATTGCTCCTCTGTAGGGCAGACATACCCGTCGAGATGCCCTCCATGAACGACACCAGCTGTGTCAACAGAGTGGTGTGTGCATGGAGGACAGTCAGCATTGCTGTCTGCCCTACATGGAGCTGCCGAAGGAGGTACACAGACTCCTCACTCAGGGCAGCAGGGGACACAGGGGCAGGGGGTGCAGTGCCTGGCATGAAGGAGACACGCTCCCAAGCACAGGAGCCTCCACGGACCTCAGGAATGGGAGCCAATGGGAGGGCGGTGGTGGTGGTGGCGGGGCCAGACAGACTAGCTTGACTTTGGTGGCTGCTGACACCCGCCTCCACAAGGGAGTCATCCTCCGAGCTGCTGTGGTCCTCAGCTGAGGTGGATGGTGCTGAGGACTCCTCGGTGTGGCTCCCCTCGCCCTCCGTGCCACTGGGTCCCTCTGACCACTCGTCGGACGCTGACCCAGTCTGGCTCCGCTGCTCCTCCTGGTCCGTGGAGCTGTCCCCTCCTGTGGCCGTGGATGTATCTGCAAACAATTAGGGAAACAGACAAACATCAGTCACCTGCACTGAACGCACACACCACAGTAAGTACAGCACATCACAGAGCCAGCCCAGGCATCCTTAGAAGAACATTGCCTAAAGTCCTCACACAGATTTGTGGAAGACAATTGTCAGTCTGATGGTCAACCATGGGACCCTCCTGCCCTTGCACCCATCTGCCTGGTGCCTGTCTGATGGTAAGACACCAGTGTGGACACATGCACCACCTACACAGTTGTTGGACATTGCAGGGAACACGGTGAAGTATGTGAACATGCACACAACACATCTCTTGCCACTAAGTCAGTGCAGGTGTCCGGATGAAGGGATGGCCAGAGTCTAAATAGAAATGCATGTGATGCATACCAGCACCACACACCATGATGCACCCATGTCCGGATAGTCAATGCCACAATGGGGTGCATGTTGCACATGTCACTCCCCTGCAGGATCACTCTTAGGAAGTTTAATGCCATGACACAGGCATGCGTGCAAAGTCATACATCACTGTCTCCAGTCACATGGGCATGGCAGCCAGCCAACAACAGTCTGCACTGTGTCACAATCCTAGGACATGGGGAATGCAAGTTATGTAACTGACAAGTGCACATGTCCATCCCCCAAAAACCACATCATCAGTACTACTACTTGTCCACGTCATACCAATTGGACATATGGGGGACATGAAACACAACTCTCTGAACATGAGCACCTCACAGTGTGCTGTGAATGAGAAACAGCTGCCTGAAAGTCACAGTCGCATACACCTGTGTGCACAGTCAAGTGATCAGACACCTAAAAATCACAGAAGTTTCGTCTATCATGGTCACATCTCCGCTGGCATGCTGAGCCCTAACCGATAAACATACCAGTAGTCCTGACAACGAGGACACAGCACAACGACACAGAGGCAGACACCTGAGGGAACATTTCACTGATCACAACATGCCAGATGGTACACGGGAGTGGGAGTACAGAGTGTATTGTATGCCCTGGAGTAGGCATGACTGTCCAGCTCCACCTGTAAGAGGAATGAGTCCTGGACAGTAGGCATGTGGCTAAGCATGTGTGACACACTTGATACACATACTCCTGAGGCCCAAACATTGTTCCCACCGGCAGCATGGGTGTGTGCCAAATTCCCCAGGGACATGTGGTGATTCAGATCAGCAAGTGGAGAAGTGTGGCTCAATGGTTAGAGCGGCAGACCCTGATGCAGAGATCTGGCCCGGGACCAGGGTTCAATTCCCGCCTCGGCGGGTCTTGGGCTCAATTTCCTCGGACCTGATAATTCTCGCCTCGGTGCCTATTCTAATCATGGGTCCCACTCTGCAACTCTGGGCAATAGCTTGCTTAATCTCCACAACGGCCCCAACAGCACTGGGATGCCTGGCTTCACCCTGGGGGTGCCCAGGAGTGGACATTTCACAGGGAAAAGCCAGGAAGGGTTCCACAGCGGTATGCGTACAGCGCCTGGACACCCCTTTGGGGGTATGGGTGCGCTTTACAAGTACAAATTTCAATTTTCAAGTGGACCACATATCAAAGTTACACCCAGATTACATGTCAGAACTTAGGCATTGTGTAAGCAATTGACCCACACATGAATCCCACAACATAGTCACGGGAACAAATGCTGTCCCCCACCTTGAGCGAAGCTAAATGCAATGACACAGTCCCCAAGTGACACAATTTCCTGACTGTAAGGGCCACACATATGCGTATCAGAGGAGAAGTGGGCATGTCACAAATGAGGGACATGGGTCCTGGACCACATGACTGATGTACTGTGGAAGTTTAACCAGGCCAGAGGAGGGCACATAGCATGTCAGACAAAGTGCACAGTGCAGTCATGGACTCACCCCTCCTTGCTGCTGTCTGGCCTTCAGCTGCCCATCCAGGTCAGGGAAGACCACCGCCAGGATCCGGAGCATGTGGGGGGTCAGGGTCCGGTGTCCGCCCCTCCTGCGAGGAGGCGACAGCTTCAGCTGGACCCTTGCGATCCTCCGGGTCCAGCCACGAAGGTCCTGCCACCTCTTCTGGCAGTTGCGGATCCTGCGCCTGTAGACCCCCACAGATCTTACTTCCCGGGCGATGGTCAGCCAGATTTCCTGCTTCTGGTGGGCATCGACCTGTGAGGATGACAAAGTGAAAAAGGCCATTACTACACATGCAACATATCCGTGCATCACACAGTTGGATATACATGTCTCAATCACAGGGGCATATGATGTACATAGGCAGTGCAACAATGGCTATGAACAGTTTGCCAGCAGTCACTACATGGTGTCATTGCATGGGGAGTAAACCTTTTTGGAATGCACTGTTACTGCACTGTACCTGTTCAGTGCATGTAACTACACACTTTGGGGTGTGACAACTACTCAGTGAGCATGCTAGCCACTGGTGTGCACACTGTAAGTCCTGCTAGTCAGACAACATGCACAATTGGTAAGGCAGTGGACAGCACACTCACCTGCTCCCCTGGTTTCCCATACAGCTGGCTGTACTGTGGAAGGAGGCTGTCCAGCAGGAACCTGGTTCTCCTCAAGGCTGAAGGCTGGGGCTCTATCCACAGTACGTGCCATTGCAGTAGCCAGAGGATGCAGAGACAGCAGCAGTGTTGTTGGCAGATGTCGTCCTGGAGCATGTAGTGCAGGCAAGTGAGCTCTCAGGGGAACAGCCAGCATTATATGTGTGCTGCAGAGGCAGATATTGTCCCATGTGTCCAAAGTGATTGGTCCAAGTCGTTTGTATCTTCTGAATCTGACCAATCCATGGAATAGCAGCACTAATACACGCCCACAGCATCCTTCAAATCTTCAACTTCATGACACCCATGATTTTGCAACATTGTTGTGGCTGGCCAACTGAATTCACTGCATCAGACTCGTTGGAGCCACGAAAACGCGTCCGTTGCCATGCCAGGCCCCAGCCAATGCGTGCGCACCGATGGGTCCATTGCTGTACAACGCGTATTTCGGGGTACAACGCGTACCTGCACACATCACATGCAATGGGCCGGCCGGGCACACCGATCGGTCCATTGCTGTACAACGCGTACCCGCACACAACACATGCAATGGGCCGGCCGGGCACACCGATCGGTCCATTGCTGTACAATGCGTATTTCGGGGTACAACGCGTACCCGCACACATCACATGCATTGGGCTGGCCGGGCACACCGATCGGTCCATTGCTGTACAACGCGTACCCGCACACATCACATGCAATGGGCCGGCCGGGCACACCGATCGGTCCATTGCTGTACAACGCGTACCCGCACACAACACATGCAATGGGCCGGCCGGGCACACCGATCGGCCATTGCTGTACAACGCGTATTTCGGGGTACAACGCGTACCCGCACACTTCACATGCAATGGGCCGGACGGGCACACCGATCGGTCCATTGCTGTACAAAGCGTACCTGTACAGGTCAGTCGCATATGTTACCATGCTTGTCACTGGTGAATATATGCCAGCCACATATACCTGCCAGAGACACAGGGGCACACCTACAACACCACACCCACTCCACACTGTTTCCTAAGGCATGTAAGGCTGCTTTACCTTTTCTGTGTATGGGGGTTGACATGTGGTTTCTGTGGTGGCACTGGTGGGCATCCACACCCAGGCTGTGCATGTGTTCATGGGGACAGGGTCCTTTGTGTGTTGTGCACTTTGTTCGCCCTAAGTTGGCGGGGGTATGCCCAGACGTGGGTCCCTTGCTCACTTTGCCACTGGATTCAAGCAAGCCTGGCTGATGACAGCTGGAATGCCAGAAACCGGTCCTAGGATGCTTGTTTCCGGTCCAGGGAAGACATGGCTTGGCAGTTCGGGCTGGACTGTTCCCATGAGGCACAGGGTCAGACTGATTTGCATATGGCCATGTCTGAACTGGGGTGGTGGAGTGAGCTAAAGAATGATGATGGATTAAACCCAGATCAGTTGACTGGGGGTGAGTGTTTGATTGGCTCAAACGTTCCGTCCATCATCCCCTTTTGTATCGCTTTGTTCGCCCTAAGTTGGCGGGGGTATGCCCAGACGTGGGTCCCTTGCTCAGTTTGCCACTGGATTCAAGCAAGCCTGGCTGATGACGGCTGGAATGCCAGAAACCGGTCCTAGGATGCTTGTTTCCGGTCCAGGGAAGACATGGCTTGGCAGTTCGGGCTGGACTGTTCCCATGAGGCACAGGGTCAGACTGATTTGCATATGGCCATGTCTGAACTGGGGTGGTGGAGTGAGCTAAAGAATGATGATGGATTAAACCCAGATCAGTTGACTGGGGGTGAGTGTTTGATTGTGTCAAACGTTCCGTCCATCATCCCCTTTTGTATCGCTTTGTTCGCCCTAAGTTGGCGGGGGTATGCCCAGACGTGGGTCCCTTGCTCACTTTGCCACTGGATTCAAGCAAGCCTGGCTGATGACGGCTGGAATGCCAGAAACCGGTCCTAGGATGCTTGTTTCCGGTCCAGGGAAGACATGGCTTGGCAGTTCGGGCTGGACTGTTCCCATGAGGCACAGGGTCAGACTGATTTGCATATGGCCATGTCTGAACTGGGGTGGTGGAGTGAGCTAAAGAATGATGATGGATTAAACCCAGATCAGTTGACTGGGGGTGAGTGTTTGATTGGCTCAAACGTTCCGTCCATCATCCCTTTTGTATCGCTTTGTTCGCCCTAAGTTGGCGGGGGTATGCCCAGACGTGGGTCCCTTGCTCACTTTGCCACTGGATTCAAGCAAGCCTGGCTGATGACGGCTGGAATGCCAGAAACCGGTCCTAGGATGCTTGTTTCCGGTCCAGGGAAGACATGGCTTGGCAGTTCGGGCTGGACTGTTCCCATGAGGCACAGGGTCAGACTGATTTGCATATGGCCATGTCTGAACTGGGGTGGTGGAGTGAGCTAAAGAATGATGATGGATTAAACCCAGATCAGTTGACTGGGGGTGAGTGTTTGATTGGCTCAAACGTTCCGTCCATCATCCCTTTGTATCGCTTTGTTCGCCCTAAGTTGGCGGGGGTATGCCCAGACGTGGGTCCCTTGCTCACTTTGCCACTGGATTCAAGCAAGCCTGGCTGATGACGGCTGGAATGCCAGAAACCGGTCCTAGGATGCTTGTTTCCGGTCCAGGGAAGACATGGCTTGGCAGTTTGGGCTGGACTGTTCCCATGAGGCACAGGGTCAGACTGATTTGCATATGGCCATGTCTGAAGTGGGGTGGTGGAGTAAGCTAAAGAATGATGATGGATTAAACCCAGATCAGTTGACTGGGGGTGAGTGTTTGATTGGCTCAAACGTTCCGTCCATCATCCCCTTTTTTATCATCCCCTTTTGTATCGCTTCATTTCAGAGCATGTGGCATAGTCACATTTCCAGGTTGTGTATGTGTGTGACATGTCACATACCCCCAGGGTCCCATGGGGGAAGGCATGTACGTAACAGGATGACCCATTGCCACAATAGTGATGTCCCTCCACAGTCTGTGTGCATGTTATGTTTCCGATGTCTCTGATTCCATGTGCACGATGGGAGACAGTCTCCACAGCAACGTTGTTTGTGCATGGACTTTGATGTTGTGCGTGTGTGTGTCACTGACGTCCATGTCTGTCCTGCGGAGGCAACAGGGGCCACTACCTGTGGGAGTCATGTTTGTTTTTCTGACGTGTACATGATACGCCATGTCATGCCAGTGTCCATGTGGCAAGACAGGGTCACTGGGAATCTACCTGTCAATGTGCTGTGATGCCTGTGGTGCATCTGTCCAGACATGTCACTGTGGTGTGTGTGTGGAACGTGACAGCAGTAAATGGGTACTTTGATACAGCCTAATGGTTTCCCATAGCACAACCTGGTACCTGTTGTGCACACATGTTGTACTGAGAACTTAGATGATGGCCATGTAGGTGCGAGTTATGTCCGAACAGAACAGCACACACATCAAGTACTTGTGTCTCGTAATGATGTATCATGTGAAATTGAGTATGGTGAAAGGCACATCTGTGGGGTGACTGACAATCTTTCTTTCTTCATCCTATGCACTGCAGGGCTCCAGCTGTCCATAGACCATTCCCTGACCTGGCAACGATGGTGGAACATGACAGCATCCGACGGTACCGCTTCACCAGGCAGCTGATTGAGGATTTGGCAGTGCGCTTGGCACCACATCTGCAACCGGGCCGGCCGTACCCTACGGCGCTGACACCCAAGGTGAAGGTAATGGCAGCCCTACACTTCTTTGCCACCGGTACCTTCCAACACACTGTGGCGACTGATGGTGGGATGTCACAGACTATGTTCAGCCGTGTGCTACGCGATGTTTTGGTGGCTATGTTGAGGAACCTGAACCAGTTCATCTATTTCCCCAAACGTCGACAACTCACTGACGTTAAGAGTGACTTTTATGCCCTGGGGAGGATGCCACATGTAATTGGCTCCATTGATGGGACACATGTGGCTTTGGTACCACCACAGGCACATGAGCAGGCCTACCGTAACCGCAAACACTACCATTCGATCAATGCGCTAGTGGTATGTCTTGCAGATATGACCATCACACATGTGTGTGCCCGTTTCCCCGGTTCTGCTCACGATGCCTACGTGATGAGGAGTAGTCGCATCCCGAGGATGATGTCACAGATGCCGAACCAGCGTGCCTGGCTTGTCGGTGTGTACTGACTTTGTACCATTGTGTGTGTTCTGCTATGTTGTATTCCGCCCACTTTTTGAACTCAGCTAATGTGCAATTGTCTGTCTGTAGGTGACTCCGGATACCCCAACATGCCGTGGTTGCTGACACCCCTCAGGAACCCTGTGACACCAGCCCAGATGCGCTACAATGAGGCACATGGTCGGACCAGGAGAGTGATCGAGCGGACCTTTGGTCTCCTGAAGAGCCGCTTCCGCTGCCTGGACAAGACAGGAGGGGCCCTCCCATATGCCCCAGCAAAGGTGTGCAAGATTATCATCGTTTGCTGCATGCTCCACAACCTGGCAGTGCGGAAGGAGTTGCCTCTCATCCTGGATGACGATGACCAACGTCCGCCACCTGTGGAGGATCCTGGCCTGGACCACGATGCCAGTGATGATGATGATGATGATGGTGGTGATGTCCGCACACAGCTCATCACCAACTTCTTCAGCTGAATGTGAGTATCCAGGGAGATGCAATGTGAATGATGTGAGTTTGCATGATATGTGTGGGTGGTGCCCTGGTGCTGTTTTTAGTGTGGCCATGTGCCACTTGACTGGATGCGTGCAGCGATGTGTCCTTACAGGTAGTCTGTACTCCCCAACAGTGTTGACATGCAAACGTGCTTTTGTGTAGGTATCTTGTGACATGTTTAGGGCATGAGTATTGCAGTTCTGTCCTGTTCTTCAGTGGTTTTGACTGTGTGTCATGTCTGTCCTTCACAGGGTGCTTACAGAGTTGTTTGGTCAACTTGGATCCCCCAACACCATGATTCAGCTTTCAGGGTGGCAGCAGTCGTCTCCCTACAGGAGATGTGCCACACACCCCTGGACTTCATATCTTCTGCACTTGTTGACTGTGTGGCCACTGCCACGTGGGATTAACTTGCATTTGTAGTGGTAACAACATGTTACAAATGTGTAATAAACCAGTGCTTCACTTTGAGATGTGCGTTGTCTGTGGTCACACATCTGACTGACATTTGCTTACTGCACCTGTGGGCTAGTTGACACAGACTCTGAATAGGTGTGGTGTCTGTGCATTCCACTGTATTTCCTGCCAACATCACTGTGGGCGATGAGTCCGATGGCCCTGGTGTCTGTGTTGTGTAGCCCTAATGGTGTGTCTCCCTCATATGTGTCACGTCACCATGACTCCCACGACGGTGTTGTACTTGCTGTAGCAGTTAGCATACACAGTGTAATTTAGCAGTACATCATCACCATAACAGTATCCACATTTGAATAACAACAGTGGCAAGTATGGTGTACTAGTGATTTTATTTACAGAAATGTGTGTGTGTATAGTGCACAGGATGGTGGGTGCTGTACATTGTGATTGTGATCCAAAGTTCCCAGATGAGTTGGAAGTCTTGGTAGCAGAAATGTCCTGAGTGAAGTCCACAGTCATATGATACATTAGTCCAACTTGAACTCCCATGTCATGTGGGAAAGTAGTGTTGCATTCGACAGGGTGAAACGTTTGCACACAAAGGAGAATTTCCGGAACAGGTGTTGGCTTCCTGGGGGATGTACGTGGCCATCAACCTCTCAGTTTTCCTTCCTCGGACAACCCCTCTTCTTTGTAGGGGGACCCTCACGTGCAGGCTGCTGCGGTGCAGGGGACTCTCCGCCAGAGTCCTCCTCCCTCCCTGTGGCAGTGTCAGTTGTTGCAGCACCAGATGTTGTGGGCACACAGGGAGGTGTGGCCATGTTGGTGCTAATCTGGCGGAGGCATGTCAATATGTCCCTATGCACCGCTGTGAGTTCTTGCAATGTATCCCACTTGGACTCCATGCCCGACATGTGTGTCTCCACACGGGCCATGTGTGTCTCCACACGGGCCATGTGGGAGTCCAAGCGGGCATGATGGGCAGCCTGCTGCTGTTGTATGTCCTTGAGGATCCCCACTACCTGTCTGACCTCTCCGGTGCTATCCTGGTATGCATCAGCGATGCGTGCCAGTTGTGGGTCATCATGCAGTCCAGACCCCTCTGCAAGCAGCGACCTATGTCTACCACCCCTCCCACCACCCCTGGCGACACGTGCAGGACCTGCGGTGGCACGCACAGGTGACCCGAGGCCCACTTGGGGGTTGTTAGTGGTGTTGTCATCCGTTGCTCCACGGTGGGCCTGGGACCCTGTGCTGTTGTCAGCAGTGGTCCTTGGTCTGTCCGTGTCGGCGTGGGTGGTCTGTATGTTGGCAGTTGTTGGAGGGGTGGGTGCAGGGGTGCAGATGTTGGTCCAGCTGGTGCTGCATGATGACTCAGACCGGAGGTGCCAGGTAGGTCTTCGCCATCCGAGGTGGGCAGAGGCTGTTCCACACCAGTGAGCTCTGTGTCCCCAGAGCCTGGGACAGGGACTCCTCCTCGCCTGCTGCTGTGTCCCCATCATCGTCACCTGTATTTGGAAGAGACACACATTGTATGTAATGTTTCTACAGGCATCAATGGTTCACACACCTGACAGTTGTGACTGTACCTCTGGATGCGGGCATGTACATTGCATTGTCCTAAGTTGTCACAGTAAGAGGTTGATATTGGTGTAGCACATTGTCATGCATACCTGGGGCATTTCACTATGAATGTTGAGGTGTGTGCATGGCCAGCATTGGTTGTATTTGGTGGACATCCGGCCATCCTTCTCCACCTGGCCCAGTTATCCCACCATGAAGCATGCCACCCTTGCACTGGGTTCAGGTTGACTCTCAGGATGTCATTCAGTGGTGTTGTGCTGTTTGTTGGTGCACAGTTCCCAGCAGGGCCTTGTGCTCCCCACAGCAGTAGCCAGTGTCAGCCATCTTGTAAGTTCTTTTCCACTCCCTGTGATGTGAGCATGGTTCAGAGTGGTGTTGATGGGCCAATTGTGAGGCTGAGCAATATCTGTGACTCCAACTCCCATCATGCTATTGGCTACACCCCCTTCCCAGCATGCCCGTACTTCCTTCCTTTGGACTGTGCTTCCCTGTGGGGTAGTGTGCCTGTGCTGACAGGAAGGCTGACAGTGATGTCCTTGCGTTTGTTTGGCTACAAGTCCCAGGTGTGTCCCTGTGCTTCACACAGCATTACCCCGGGTGGTGGTTCTTTGTGGAATCTTCATTTGGTATGTGAGGCATTGCATTCTCCCAGGTGGGTTATGTGGAGTTTGTGTTGAGGGGGTGTGTGAGGTGAGCTGCTTGTAACTATGGTCAGTGCTGTGAGTCCTCCTTCCCACCCAGCCAGATATCCCACCATGCAACGTGCTTGCATTGCAGAGAGTGCAAGTTGGCTTTCAGGATGTCAGGCAGTGGTGTTGTGCTGTTTGTTGGTGCACAGTTCCCAGCAGGGCCTTGTGCTCCACACAGCAGTAGCCAGTGTCAGCCATCTTGTAAGTTCTTTTCCACTTCCTGTGATGTGAGCATGGTTCAGAGTGGTGTTGATGGGCCAATTGTGAGGCTGAGCAATATCTGTGACTCCAACTCCCATCATGCTATTGCCTACACCCCCCTTCCCAGCATGCCCGTACTTCCTTCCTTTGGACTGTGCTTCCCTGTGGGGTAGTGTGCCTGTGCTGACAGGAAGGCTGACAGTGTTGTCCTTGCGTTTGTTTGGCTACAAGTCCCAGGTGTGTCCCTGTGCTTCACACAGCATTACCCAGGGTGGTGGTTCTTTGTGGGATCTTCATTTGGTATGTGAGGCATTGCATTCTCCCAGGTGGGTTATGTGGAGTTTGTGTTGAGGGGGTGTGTGAGGTGAGCTGCTTGTAACTATGGTCAGTGCTGTGAGTCCTCCTTCCCACCCAGCCAGATATCCCACCATGCAACGTGCTTGCATTGCAGAGAGTGCAAGTTGGCTTTCAGGATGTCCGGCAGTGGTGTTGTGCTGTTTGTTGGTGCACAGTTCCCAGCAGGGCCTTGTGCTCCACACAGCAGTAGCCAGTGTCAGCCATCTTGTAAGTTCTTTTCCACTCCCTGTGATGTGAGCATGGTTCAGAGTGGTGTTGATGGGCCAATTGTGAGGCTGAGCAATATCTGTGACTCCAACTCCCATCATGCTATTGCCTACACCCCCTTCCCAGCATGCCCGTACTTCCTTGCTTTTGAGTGGACTTCACTGTGTGTGAGTGTGACAGCAATGGCAAGATGGCTGACAGTGGTGTCCTGCTGTTTGTTGGTGCACAGTTCCCAGCAGGGCCTTGTGCACCCCACAGCAGTAGCCAGTGTCAGCCATCTTGTCAGTCCTTATCCACTCCCTGTGATGTGAGCATGGTTCGGAGTGGTGTTGATGGGCCAATTGTGAGGGTGACCAATATCTGTGACTACAACTCCCATCATGCTATTGGCTACACTGACTTCACCAGCATACACAGATTTCCTTCCTTTAAGTGAGCTTCCCTGTGAGGTGGTGTTCTAGTGGTGGCAAAATATCAGGCAGTGTTTGTTGGTTATATTTGTACCACTGCCTTGCTCTATTTGTTGTTAGGTTTGTACATGTCATGACACAGTTACATATCACTATGAGATGGCATGTATTGTGTTAATCTAACTGACATACACATCTTGGGATGATTATCTTTTGGTTGCTGTTGATTTGCTAGGGGTGGATGGTTTGACTGTCCCCTTGAGAGTGATGTGTGTGTATTGGCACACAATATTGTGTATATTAGTTGTGTACTCACCAGGCTCTGGGATGTCTGTTAGTCCATATACGCTCACTG
Source organism: Calotriton arnoldi (assembly GCA_963921515.1). Lineage (NCBI taxonomy): Eukaryota > Metazoa > Chordata > Amphibia > Caudata > Salamandridae > Calotriton > Calotriton arnoldi. Next base: position 277,464 of record CAWUFW010009876.1, read on the forward strand.
GTGGTAGGATGGCCCGCACCTTCTCCTCCCAGGGCCTGAGGTATAGTGGTTTTGCAGGAGGGCCACTGCCGGTGTGCTGGCTCAGGAGGTAATCCTTCTTGAGTAGGTCTCTGACCCTCCTGCGCACATCATACCACCTGTTCTGGATGTCTTCCTTTGTGCGCAAACATGGTGATTGTGCGTTCACCCTGTCGACGATCCTCGCCCACATCTTGGTTTTCTGCGACATGGGGGTCTGTTGGACCAATGTGCCAAACAACTGTGGCTCTACCCTCAGGATCTCGTCTACCATGACTTCCAATTCACTATCTAGGAACTTTGGATTCTTCTTTAGGGGCATGGTGATGGGTGGTGGTGGTGATTGATGTGTGTGTGTGTGCAAGTGAGGGTGTGTGAGTGTAGGTTTTGCTGTGTGTGTGTGAGGGTGCTATTTGTTGAGGTGCTAATGGTGTGTGGCTTTTGTGTTGGATGAGCTGTGTGTGTGTCTGTGTTTGCTGTGTGATGGTGTTGTGTGCTGGCAGGTCAGTGGAATTTGCAAAGGATCATGGTAGGGATTTGTGGGCTTTATGTAGGTGGAGTTGGGGGTGTGTCCTTGTTCCATTTTTTCTCCCCCTGTATTTATTGGCTTTGTCATTGCTTGTTTGGCCCTTTTTTTTGTATTTTTTCATTAGTGATTATTGTGCATGTAGGAGTCGTTCTTCTGACCGAGTAGGACGTTGCAGCTGTCTCGTGCGCGCCTGTCCGAGTCGTTCCCGCTGTGTTTCAGCTCCGTTTCATATGCGGCGTACGCGTCGTTCGCGGGGTATTGTGTTTGTTCGGCTGGCTTTTGTATGCGTGTCGGTCGTACGGCTTGGGCTTCGTGCGAGTCGGTCTGATTTTGCACCCATTGCATCGTACTGCGCGGGTCGGAGTTTGCGGGTACGTTTCGTTCGGGTTGTTTCCTGGTGCGTGTCGGTCGGTGCGATTCGCGTGGTTTCCCGGCTGGATAGCTTGTTTCCGGCCGGGTCGGTCGTTCACCTTGAGTTTCGTGCGAGTCGGTCGTGATTTCCATGCATTTCATCGTACTTCCCAGGTCGGGCAACGCCGGTACGTGTCGGTCTGACTATAATCCCGTACCGAGTCGGTCGGTATTTTTTCCGGCCCAAATCGGATTTGGCCCCTTAGACGTCATCCGCATAGGCAGTTATCTTGACCGTGCAGTTGTTGAAACGTATCCCTGTGATCTGCTTATTGGTCCTAAGTTGATAGAGGAAAGGTTCACTTGCAAGGAGAAATAGTGATGGGGAAAGCGGACAGCCTTGTCTTGTTCCCTGTTCTAATTTAAAGGAAGATGAGAGGCACCCTCCCGCTCTTACTCTGGCCGAGGGGTTAAAATATAGAGCCATTACCATACGCATAAAATTCTCACCCAAATTAAATTTATCAAGTGTTGCTTTCAAGTAGGCCCAATCAACTTTATCGAAAGCCTTTTCGGCATCCAAGGTGATAGCAACTGTAGGTGAGTCAGTAAGTTTGGCCTTCTCAAGGACATGTGCTAGAATACGATTATTATCACTTGAAAGTCTGTTTTTTAAAAAACCAACTTGTGAGGGGTGGATGAGTTTGGGTAAGAATTTTTGGAGGCGTGTAGCAAGGATCATTGCATAAATTTTGCAATCTAAATTAATTAATGATATCGGCCTACAATTTTTAGGGAGTGTTGGGTCCTTCCCTTCTTTGGGGATTGCAGCTATGATAGCTTCTGCTGGTGTCCCATTAATCTGTCCAGAGTCACTGAATTCGCTGAACAAGTTTAAAAGTGGGAGAATCAGTGATGAAGAGAAACACTTGTAAAATTTTGCAGTAAACCCATCGGGGCCCGGAGCCTTCCCAACCTTAAGGGCCTTAATCGTGTTTTCGATTTCTAGAGCGGAAATTTGATTATCAATTTCAATTTTATCTTGGTCTGAGAGGGACGGCAGAATGCATTTATTTAGGTAGTCCTGAATTTTTGTGCTGTCCATTTCTTGGTTTTTACTATACAGATTACTATAGAAATTCTCAAAGATTTCTGCAATTTTATCTGGATCAGAGTGAGCTAATCCTTTTTGGTCTATTAGGTTCTTAATCGTGTTCTTCTGAAATTTGAATTTTAGGTATGATGCTAAGCTCTTCCCTGCCTTGTTAGAATCACAGAGTCTAATGCTTTTTTGTCTGTTTAGCCATATCCCTGCTCTGTCACTTACTATTTTATTATACTCGTATTTCTTTTTCACTATATCGTTCAAGACTGAGATATCTCTGGATATTACATGTCTTTCTTCTAGTATAGCAATCTCTTTTTCTAACTTTACAAGATTTTTATTGGAATCCCTGTTCATGGCGGTTCTAATTTTAATGATCTCTCCTCTTATGGTGCTTTTTAATGCCTCCCATCTTATGAGGTCCGAGGTGTCACCCTTTTTATTAGTCATAAGGTAATTCTGTATCGCATTGTCAATGATTTGCCTATGCGACTATTTGTCTAAAACTTCATCATTAAATCTCCAAAGAGGTTGTTTTTTAAAAGGCTTCGGGTCAGTAATAGACAAGCTAATACAAGAGTGGTCAGAAATCACCCGTGGTTCGATCGAGGTTTGTTCAATCCTGGCTATTGCGTTACCTGAAATAAGAAGGTAGTCAATGCGTGAATAGGAACTATGTGGGGATGAGTAGAAGGTATACTCCCTCCCCGTGGTATTTTGGAGCCTCCAGGTGTCTATCAAGTTAAAGCGTGTGCAAAGATTTATAAGGGCTTTATGAGAGTTGTTGGAACGGAAAGGACAGCGTGAGTCTCTATCTAAGGCCGCATCCATGGGTAAGTTAAAGTCGCCTGCTAATATATGCATAGCAGTATCCGGGATTGTGTCAATTTGCTTACTTAGATCCTCCCAAAAGTCTGAATCATCCCTATTGGGTGCATAAATATTAGTAATATAAAATTCTGTATTGTCTTTTGCCAGTTTCGTTGTAATCCACCACCCTTTAGTATCAGATGTGCTTGACACCATGTCTATGTTTTATTTTTTAGCCACTAAAGTCAGGACACTATTTTTCTTACCTATAGCATCCGATCCAGCAACATCGCTGTAGATCCTATTTCTAAGTGAGTTAAATTGTTTTGAGTCAATCTTCGTCTCCTGTAAAAGGAAAACATCACCTTTCTGTTTGTGCAGATAATCAAGGATCTTTTTTCTTTTAATGGGGTGGTTTAAGCCTTTAACATTCAGAGAGACAATCTTGAGTTTGTTGTGAGCCATATGAGACATATTACCTTGGGAAGTTTGCGGCATTATAAGTGCGTTATAAACATTATCAGTGAGTCTCTGACTAAGGAGTTGGCAATGTGCGGTGTACACACTGTTCGAGTAGAGTTTGTACCACCATTTTGTGTTTGCGGAAAAGGTAGTGGGAACAGTTTTGTCGAAGTTACAGGCAATGTGCACATGTCTAGCATGTGGTCGTGCATGTGGAGCATGTGGAGCTTGCCACTTGAAGAGGAACCACCTGCGTATACAAGGTTAGCTCTACAACAAATTTGACATGCAAGAAAGAATATGGCCATTGAGAGTAAAAACATGGTAATTGAGTAAAACAACATGGCACTTAAGTAAAGAGACATATCACGAATATGGTTCTTATCACACATTGAGGCAACACCAATATATACAGAGTTATTACTGCAGCCTATAACTGTTGAGTGAGAAAACATTACACGTGGGTAAAGAGGCATGTCGCACATATAAAGGTGACCATACAATGGGGTATCTCCTTTGTGAACAAGGTTATCCCTGCAAAAAACCTCACTCGAGAGCAGAGGTAAGGCACTTGAGCAAATAAAACAACTGTAGGAAATAAAAATGAAATGTAAAAAGAGAAAAAAGAGAAAAACAAGAAAAACAGGATCCAAAACCCTAGCCCAACCCCCCTCACCCCTAACCCTCCCACCCAACCCTGAAGAGAGAAAACTGACATGGTGACTAGGGAAGAAAGCTCCCCTCCCATGGGTGCCAGATAAGAGAGACTTGAACGCATGAGTTCAGACTGCGGTTTGCGGCTCGGGCTTCTAACATATTGTACTCTTGACATAGTAATCTAACAATGTCTATCGTCTAAAAGCCCAGTTGGACATCAATCCGTGCCTGGTCAGTAGGCAAATTCGTAACACAGAACACAACAAATTAACAATGGATCCCACATCATTGTCGAAAACAGCCCAATAGTGGATAGCAAGGGCAAGCTAATTTGCTTAACATTAACAATAACAAACTAGCATATTACTTGATGACCAACAGTGAGGACCTGGGGTGCAGGCCCTAATCATTAACACATTTCACAAGCTTAAGGAGACGTAAATGAGAACAAGTGGAGGAAAAGAGAGTTCATCTCGTCTGACAACCTACACATGAGGCTAAAGAATACAGGAACGTGATCTATGATCTATGATCTATGATCTATGACATAACTGCAATAACTGCAATAACTGCAATAACTGCAATAACTGCAATAACCGCAATAACTGCAATAGCTGCAATAACTGCAACAAGTTAGGTTAAAGCATCTTGTCTGAAGGACAGGCGATGGCCAGACAGCTGCGAAGGAGACCAAGGCAGAATATATTGACACTATGTAGAACATTGGCCCTATGGCCCTATGGCCCTATGTAGGGCTTTTTGTGGAGGTACACCTGTAGGGACACCTGTTGAGACAGATGAAGACCAGGAGAGATCAAGTTATCATCATGACACTCCCTGTGGAGTGTTGAAACCATGGATGTTTAAGAAAGTTGAAGTAAAGGCGAATTAAGGGGTTATAGAAGAAGGCCCAGGACTTGCCGTATCCATAAAGGGGTCCCCTGGACCGTCAAGGAATCTTCCCAGCTGTAAGTGGTCCGTGAAGAAGTGTGGAGAACCTTGAATCATTACACGAAATTTTGCTGGACATGCAAAAGCAAACTGATAGTTCAAAGCTCTCAGTCTTGGGCGAAGCGCCAGAAAACCTTTTCTAGTATCCACAGTTTCTTTGCTGTAGTCTTGAGATATAAAAATTCTGTTGTTTTTCCAAAGGATATGGTTATTTTTGCGCATGAAGGCTAGGATCTGTTCTACGTGTTGGTAACGGAGAGGTTTGCAAATAATTGGTCTTGGATATTTTTGGTTTGCTATGACTCTAGTTGGGACCCGGTGGGCCCTGTCAAACTCTAGGGGTTTATTGAAAGACAGGTTAATGGCTTGAGCAAACCAAATTTCCAGAAAAGTGATGCAAGAACCAGAAGCGTCTTCCTCCCCTTCAGGAATTCCCAAAATTCTTAAGTTCCCTCTCCTATTTCTGTCCTCTAGTCCTGATAGGCGCTTTGTTAGAGAGTCCGTTGAGATTGTTAGACTTTTGAGGGATTTATTCATTTTGATTCCCGTATCCTCTAGCTGGCTGATTCTGCTTTCTGTTTCTGACAACCTAACGCTGGTGTCCCTAATATCCTGTCTGATCGCAGAGATTTCTTCTTTCGTGGATTTTGCGAGATCGTGGACCTCTGCTAGTTTGCTTAGTATGGTATCCATCGTTGCATTGATGTCATGTTTCCCTTTGGTGGGAGAGTCTGGGTTTGGTGGATCAGCTTTGACTCTCTTGAGGCTCGACTTAGCTTCTTTGTCAGCCATTTTTGTACGTCTATTGTGCTTCTGCAGTATATCTTGTAGACACTAGCAGGAGGCCGTATGGTGGTCGGTATCACCGGAGAAACTGGTTTAGTTGTTTAGCTTCTTAGTGTTTAGCAGGTAGAACTGTATTAGCTGGTAGAACTGTATTAGCTGATTAGCTGATTGGCAGTATTTCACTGTGAAACCCTATTTGGCCCTGTTCGGTTCCGTTTGTAGTTGTATTTGCAACACTTAGCTGTTTGACACTGATTATTTCTGATCGTAGCTGTTTGTAATTTGTAGTTTACAACTGCTTCATCATGGATCATGGGATCATGGGACCGCATGTAATCCCCAGATTGAAGACACAGCAGATGAAGTCACAGCAGCATTGGTTCATAGGCCCAACATGCACAGTATGAATCAGTATGGAGCAGAGCAGACCAGCGTGCACAGCAGAGCCAGCAAACACGAACTGGGTCAGTATGGAACAGTATGGAGCAGCGTGCACAGCAGGATCATGTATGTTGTCTCAATGGCAGGACGGAACAGCATGGAGCATCGTGTACAGCAGGGTCAGCAAGAACAGATTAGATCAATGTGGGCATCATGGAACAGTGTGCATGGAACAGTGTGCATGGAACAGTGCATGAATCATGTAAATCATGTAAATCATGCTGGCGCAAACGAGCCCCATTAACCAGGTAGAAGCAGCAGAAATCGCTATAAAACACATATAGCAGCCATTTTAAAGTCAGGCAACTCGAGGCAGGAGCATCACATTAGAAGTCATTCCACTCATTAGATCACATCCTTATCCACACATTGAAAGTTGGAGCAAATATGTCATGCACTGTGCTATATGCTGTGTCAAGATGTGTAGCAGATGTATGGCATTTGAGATGAGGGGACAATATCACATTAATTACGGGTGCCAAGTGACCGCCATTTTGTGCATAGACAGCTCAGCGCCCTCGGAACCATTGCAAGGATTCCTCTCCGGTGACTAAGCCCAGCGCTGTTCCGAAAAGCTGCTGTTGCCGAAAAGCTGCTGTGCGTAACGCTTCTTTATTTATTTATTACTGCAAGATTGTAAGCGTTGTGTACACAGCGGTCGCCGTAAGGGGATTGCGGCAATTGCGGTGTGCCGAACACCTAAAAATCGCCGTATTTGGTGCGAGCTGCGTAGCAGGCAACAGGTAGTGTGTCACTTATGGTAATGCTCTAATTATGTCCTTTCATCGCGCTTGGCATTGCGCTTGGCATATTTTGCAGACATTGCAGGCAGAGTCTCCATTACACGCCGTTACGCGGGCTGGCAGTTATGACGGTGGAGCAACCTTACTTGATAGCTTGCACAGCTAGAAGGAAACAAGGTCTCTTGGTGTGGCTAAAAAACCATTGATGTTGCACCGGGCCCCTTTGTAGAACGAGCTATCTCCGTCTCCAAATGTGGTGGGTGCTCGAAGGTCAAAATGCGCACTCACTCGTCTCCGGGGGTGGCGTCGCCATGAGGCAGGGAACCGTGGCTGGGCCAGGCTGGAAGATGAGTCTCTGTAAGTCAGAGGACCCCCAATTTCGGTGTTACTGTAAGACCCAGGAGTTCCGCCGCAGTATCATTGGGACAGATGTCTTCAAATGTCGCTGAGATTAGATATAGCAGTAAAATCTGGCATAACCCAGGGAGGAGACGAAAGCTCACGCCGCCATCTTCACCGACGTCCAAACCACGAAATAAATAGTATTTTGACTGCTGGACTGTTGGATCTGACTGCATGTACCCTTTCTGAAAACTGTAAAAAATAGTTGCAATTAAATTATTTATTTGGCTTAATCAGCTCTAATGTGGTTGTAATATTTTCAAAGAGGCAGTTGTATGGCAGTAAGATTTATTTTGCATTGTATAAAGTGTGAATATAGTTTCTGAGATTACATAAATATCTTAGATTTTTTGAGTTGGTAAAGTACAATCACAGTTCTCGAGTGAGGTATTTTCATTTAGATCTTTCTCTCTATAATGTCTGATTGATTTAGGTTGATCAGTGAAGGAAGTGACCCCATTAGGGCCACCCGGGTCACTCGTGACCACCTCTCAGCCTTCCAAACAAATGAAGAGTTGGTCAGACAGTAGAGAATACAAACCAAAGTATTTATTAGTAATACACTCGAGGGGAGTCCGGTCTGACAAGCCTCCTTGGATTGCTGCAGAGGGACTGACTTCTACCCCCAGGACAACGTGTATTGTACATTTCAGAATCACTAAGACACGCCCAGACCGGAATTTTCCAGTTGGTAGTTGGTGAACAAAGAAGACACACAGAGATGAGTCGCTATCACAGGACCGGGTACATGCTATCTCAGCGTCAAGGTTACTCTGACCGTACCGCCACTCTAAGGGTGGGAGCAGGCCAATCTAGTGTGAAAGGTATGCGATAGCAAAAACCATCTATTCATTAGTACAGCGAAACTCAACCTTGGAGGAATACAAAAAAAATATTGCAGCTGCTTTCTGCTGAGGCAGACAGAGTGAGACAGAAATTAGCTTCGATCATGACTCAAAATAGCGGCTGAATACAAAATGGTGCAGCGAATGCTAACTTTACATAGAGCAGTACACTGGCAGAGTGAATGCATAACATTTACATTTCAACATCAGTACAGTGTGCATCTTCTGAGGAACTGCTTTAGGAATGGTCAGCAGATAGAAGAGAAAGTGCTTCTGTCAGGTAAGGTCTTTCTATTCCCATAACTCTACCATGACTGCACTCTCCTCTTGTTATTAACACTTCTTAGAAGGTTTATATTGCACCTTGTGGAGTTAGTGTCTGTTCGATATTGGTAAGGGAGTGAACACTTCCACTGGTAACCTTCCTCTCCTACCTTTGAATTGGTGTCATTCCCAGTTTGAGGTGTGTCGGTCCCGTCCATTTTATGGCATGTCTCCACCACTTCCCTTCATGTCCATTGGTTCATGGCAGCTATGGAGTCCCATGCACTTTTGCAGGATTAACTGCCTGAACCCGGCTGGCTTCCTACTCAAGCATATGATGCACCTGGTGCCAACCTGACCACAACCTGAGAGTACAGAAGCCTGCTCGACCATGGTAGCATGCCAGGATACACTAACCCTGTGCATGGAATCCATCAAGAGCAATGCAATCTTCAATCTCTCATCGTCTCCACCAGAGACCACCTACAAGTAATTTGAGGGCCAGTCATTGAGACAGAATTAAGAGAGAAAACAGAGACACCGAATTCACCATTGTGACTCCTTACTTTCTGTTGATCAAGACAGTCTGCAGGATGTGAGAGATGTCTACAAGGCAAGACAGTAACTTGCCACAGAATGTTCCTTACTTAACTGTAATAGTAAATGAATATCTCTTAGCAACTTCTCTGTGTAACCATCTCTTTGTCCTTTGCAACTTGTAATTCCTGAAAACTAAGGCCTGATTACGAGTTCCTCATAATATTCTGCCCCATGGGGAAGATCCTGTTTGCGCAAGAGTAGGAGAGTAGGAATTACGAGTGCGAAGGTATTTAACGTATCCGATAATCATCGGATGCATTAAAAACTCAACCTTCGTTGAATTTTGGCAGGTCAAACCTGCCGAAGTTTGACAGGGGAAAACATACGGTATTTACAGTACCATGCAGGTTTTGGTGCGCTAAACACTAAAATCTGCATGTTATTCCTGTGAACTCACAATACGTGTTATGTATCACATCCGATAAATAACATACCCCGTGGTATCATTATTTATCAGGGGCGATAAATAAAACCTAAGCCCATAACCAGGCCTTTAGCACACAAAAACGAGTACCATGTGCTCACTAACTTTTCTACCTATGATTTGAAAAACAAACTCAAATTTTGCTGTTATGCAGTCGTTATACAAGATGACTTACACAATCTACTTAAATCTTGTAGAACTGCAAGATAACCAACTATGTTAGAGTTCTGTTGTCCCCATGTCTTGCCAGTTCATATGTGAATACTAGAACTACACTGCCTTGTACTTGACTCATACATACCATGAGTATTATAGTCCAGTCTTAGAATCCGTCCTGTTTTGTCAAAGGATAACCTTTAGCAAAAGCAACAACCTCCAGTCACAGAAAAGTTTACATAAATGCTGAGTAAACAGTTCAACCTTTATTTCCATCAAAAACAACTTTCACCATACTTCTCTGTATTCCCGTCATCCTTTAATAAATCCATAGGAAAGCAATGGGTCTTGGTAAGAAAGTCCAAGATTCCTGTAGCAAAGCCCTGGTTGCAGCAACATTGTAGGACGACTGCCTAGCAGAGATGCCATGGGTCACAAAGGAAATTATACCCATCTATTAAACATGGCTGAGGAATCTGCCGAACATGCAAAAGTTCAAGGCCTTCTGACAGTTGTAGTTCATTCTCAGAATGCTACTGTGTTGCACATGTTGCACATGCATGTAGCTTCTTTCCACACAGCGCCAATAAGCCAATAAGACGTTTTTGAATCGAATCTGCCGCGCTGAAATGCCGGAAAAAGATACGGGTCTATTCTAAGATGTTGAGGACGGTTCCACTTCTTTAGCACCGTTTGGGCTTTACTCTTGCCAAAACAGGCTCTCTGTTGGAGGAATTTTACTCTGCTGCACTATATTCAGGCTCTTCATTGGAGGAATATTACTCTCTAAAACTGTTTGCCAATATTGGACTATACAAAAGACTCTTGGCACATACAGCCCTGAAGAAGCCCGCCACGGGTGAAACGCGTTGGCTGTATTGGCTTTTTATCTCAAACATCAGAAATAAAGGATCGAAGACCTAAAGATTTCCTCTCGTCTCATGTGTATCTGTCTAAGCATTTGTGCTTTCAATACTTGAAAGTTTGTTTATGTTGCCTGTCAGAGCTTTCGTTTCATGTTCAAATATTTGTGGTTGTATGGTGGCAAACCATAATTTGAGGTGGGCAATTACAAACTAGTTCTAGTTCCTTTCCAAATATTCAAGACTACACGAGTCTGTGCGATAGTAGGTTCCCCTGGCCATCATTGTTCGTATAAAAAATCCTAACTAACACTATGCCTACATTACTAACACTATAAAAACAACATGTAAAATATTAGGGAAAGGGAAATGTCCAAGGGAGAGTCAAGTTTGTGCACTAATGCGCTCCATGGCCGCGTGCAATCTGACCATGATAACACAGTGGCTTGCCAGCTCATTCTCAATCCCATGCATTCTGATTGCAGGTCTTTTATGTCCTGTGCCTCAAATAATGATCCTGTGGCAGGGGTCGCAAATATGGCCTGAGTGGCTGCCACCTGATGGGATGTAGATGGGCCTGGGATGGCCTGAGGATTGCCCGTCTGCTGTTGGGCACCCTCCTGTTGTTTGTGGCCATTGGTATGTCCTTGCTGTGCCCGCTGTAGCATCTTCCCAGCCTGACTACCCGCCAATTCATGTTCAAATATTTGTGGTTGTATGGTGGCAAACCATAATTTGAGGTGGGCAATTACAAACTAGTTCTAGTTCCTTTCCAAATATTCAAGACTACACGAGTCTGTGCGATAGTAGGTTCCCCTGGCCATCATTGTTCGTATAAAAAATCCTAACTAACACTATGCCTACATTACTAACACTATAAAAACAACATGTAAAATATTAGGGAAAGGGAAATGTCCAAGGGAGAGTCAAGTTTGTGCACTAATGCGCTCCATGGCCGTCTGCAATCTGACCATGATAACACAGTGGCTTGCCAGCTCATTCTCAATCCCATGCATTCTGATTGCAGGTCTTTTATGTCCTGTGCCTCAAATAATGATCCTGTGGCAGGGGTCGCAAATATGGCCTGAGTGGCTGCCACCTGATGGGATGTAGATGGGCTTGGGATGGCCTGAGGATTGCCCGTCTGCTGTTGGGCACCCTCCTGTTGTTTGTGGCCATTGGTTTGTCCTTGCTGTGCCCGCTGTAGCATCTTCCCAGCCTGACTACCCGCCAATTACTAAGCCACACACAGAGCTGAGTATTACACATCTTTATTCTGCTGCATGTAACTGCGAACTCAACATTCTAAAACAAGCTTTCATGCCATTGCGTTCTGACACCTATGGCACAGCTCTTAGGAGTTCGTTAGTAGCCAAAAGGGTTCAGTCATAAAATATAGCAAGACACTCCACCCACCTTCCTGCATTCCATGTTCCTGCAGCCTTGCCTACTTCATACATGACCCCCATCTTCTTGTATACCTTGGCTACAGCCCGGATGTGGTGGAGCACTCCAAACAGATGTGGTGTTGCTTGGCCTCTTCATCTGTCATGTTGTCTAGGTAGGTCATGTGCTAGCTCGGTTTGGAAATGTATATGATGTCTGCAATAATAGGCTTACATTGTCTAGCAATTACATGTAGCAGGCCAGGCCAACATCAAATATTGAGAAAGAGATAAGAACAATGGGCCCAATTCACAAAAGTAATCTGAGACAAAATCCTAACTTTACGACTTTCGGTATTCACAAAGGGCATTTAGGTGTAGTAAAGTTAGGATTTTGTCTCAGTTAAACTTAAGTTTTGGTCTTACGTTTCACTTAAGTAAAATTTAAGTTTAACTGAGACAAAATCCTAACTTTACTACTCCTAAATGCCCTTTGTGAAAACCGAAAGTCATAAAGTTAGGATTTTGTCTCAGTTAAACTTAAGTTTTGGTCTTAAGTTTAACTTAAGACCAAAACTTAAGTTTAACTGAGAAAAAATCCTAACTTTACTACTCCTAAATGCCCTTTGTGAAAACCGAAAGTCATAAAGTTAGGATTTTGTCTCAGATTACTTTTGTGAATCGGGCCCAATATACCTTCTGTGCAAATGCATCTCCTAATCAAACAAGCCAAACTGACTAAAGTGTTGGCAGTGTAGGTATACGATATGGCAATGTAGTCACATAACTACGTATAAGATGTTGTGTACATAAGGAATAGGACACATGGTCTGGATATAGAGACTTTGGTGTTGGTTATGCATCATGTAACTGGGCTTGTCTTTTGTTCATTAACATATGTGAAATAAGTTAAGTCAAGCAAGTACAGGTTAGTGTGCCTCTACATTGCTTCACTCATCTGGAAATACACAAGGCAATACATTGCTGTCTTGACTGACTCAGTGCCAGGTAGTCAAAACATAGATGGAGGGTGGGCAGCTACTACCCATAAGACATACCTGTTGTAAACTTCACCAATATAGACTCAGGCAAAGACCAGGAAACTTAACATATAGCTTCTGGTATACAGCTGTAGCAATACTATGGTGACCTTAACATATTCTAGTGTCTGTACACACCTTTCCCCAAAGCTGCTTTCCTTGCTGCACATTATAAATTAGGAAATGCATATCAGGAGTGTGTGCATGCATGCTGGAATTCTCATCTGTACAAGTACTTTGTGGTGTATGTTGCAGGGAACCTTGCACCATGAGTCACGTGTTACAGCATTGGTGCTAGCCAGTAGAAGTCAGCCCACCAGTAGGTGAGCAGTGTAATGGGCTGTATGCTGCTGACACAGTGCATCCCTGCATGTGGTCTTTTCCACATTGCATCAAAATTATCAACTACCTGGCACTGTATGAATGCCTCCCAGAAATGGGACATATGGTGTATGAGGCCAAGAGTTTGACATTTTACTACAATGTCATGCAATTATTCTTGCACTGATGTCAGAATCCTGACATCCTGTCATGACCTACCAAGCCATATGTCCATACCCTGTCCAAATCCTGCCATCTGGACATCCACACTCACAATGTGCATCCGGACAGGCAGTCTGGTAATAATTTGTCCAACACCTTGGTTAAATAGAGTTGCAGGCCTACATCCTTAGAGCCTACATGGCATCTGTGTACTTGTTCCTCTGTCACCCCATCTCACATATGTATGGTATGGAGTACTCTGAGGGATGCTCAAGTACCCTGAAGCTGGATTACAGCAGCCAAAGCTCAGGTTAAGGGTTGCAAAAGACGGGGGAAAAAGAAAAGAAATCCTACTGACAATGTACTAACACCCTTATAGCTACACATGTTGAGATACCATATGTTCTTTGTCATGACTCTAATCAATGGTTAGGAATAACTTTGCCCTATCACAACCACATTTGCCGCATCTATCATAGGAATAATTGTTTATTTGTGATGGCTTGCCTGCTGGCATGGTCACACAAGTTTTTCCAAGTTAGACATTTGAATTCACACATAGCTACTGGAACAGGTACGGGTCACAACACATTTCAGTTGTTGATCAGCATGAATGTCTGATCACACCTATAGTCTTTCACATTGAACTAATGTTGCAGATTAGGTTAAATATATGCAGCATGTATGAGCATATTGTGATGCAAAACAGCAATAATATATGTGGCATTTGGACACACACTTACTCTAATTCTGATTACATGAGACCATAATGTTAAAAATTGGTGACTCAGTCTGGGTAATATATTACACCTCACCAGCACCAGTCTCATATTCAAATATGGGCATAGGCAAGCATACCGTGGCCAGACAACCTCAGCCTAGCTCATTCCACTTTGCATCAACATTTGTTAGACCGTAGGTTGTAATGTTTGTGCCATGTGTTGGGTTATAAAACAATAAAACTTTGGACCATCTGCAGAATTAGTGTCAGATGATGGTACAGGTGCCATAAACATCCACACAGTAGGTGAGCAAAGATCACCGCAGCAGGTAAAGATACATGGTTCATGTGGGCCTGCATACATCGCCCCTACATGCGCATTGAAATACGTCCTTGTCCATTTCACATTATTCTGTGTACAAGTTCAGTTGTGTTTGTACACTGAGTAGAATTTGGTTACAGATGATTGATACACCGCCATACACATCACAATATTACAACTATCATAGATCACACACAAACCTTACAGAGCTATGACCATGTACTTATTACACTTACTGGTAGCATTGGGATCCTGGAAGGTATCTACTTTGCCCCTGGTGTATGGTGCAGGTTCACCTACAAGGCAAAATTTAGAACATTGCTTTGTGGTCTACCTATCATGAACAGCACTATGACATCCAAGTGATCTGGTATATTCGACACGTTGGACACATGTGTATACATTGTCTGTATATATGAGATGCAGCTAGTCACCTTAAATGGTAGAGGTGGCTGGATGTTGATGCTCAGAGAAATCACGCATCACATGCCTGAAGCGTGCCTCAGGCATGTGATGTTTTGTGTACTGCTGGGCAACATAATCTCAGGCCAGCTTGCACAATGACACAAGGGGTAAAACCATTGGCTCTAGGCAGGGCAAAGTAGTGCTGGGATGGAAAAAGACAGGTATATGTCGTATGTAGCATTGTAAGGACAATATCAGACTATTAATGCCACTGGAGCACAGAGTGCTGACTAGCCGCAAAGCATGCTACTTTGCACCACGTGGTGCAAGGGTGCATGAATTGGAAGATGGTATCAAAATTCAGTCCTGAAAAGGCCACCTTCAGGGACAAATACAATTGCCGGGCCATGTTAAACTCTCTACGTGTTCTGAACAATGGAACACAGATAAGAAGGTTAACTTTATAGGAGATTGATCATTACGTTCCTCCGTGCACGTCACTGGTGCAGGGTTTTCAAAAATGTCAGGTCGTGCCCTGAACAAGTGTGTGAATTTATTTTAAAAAACACATCACCTTGAACAGCCCCTTGGGGCAGGGTATAGTAATTGGACAGATGTACACTGGATTTTTGTAACCTCCCCCTCAAATGATCTGCCCCTTACATGTAAAAATTTATTTTTTAAATGTGACACAACTATAGGAAGATAATACATACATACATACCTACGGGGCCACCAACATCCAATCCAAGGTGGTGTAAGAGATCCGCCTCTTGGGACACCACATTGGGCCACCACATCGGGCCATCAATGCATATTATGGTGGATGGTGCGCTTGACCCTAAACACCCTTGACATGTGTCACTACACCCTCTCCTAGCACTCCTTCAGTTCCTTGGTGAGGTAGCCCTGGCTGATCCTACCCCTTGATTTCATCATGTTGGGTACATAATGGGCCAGCAGCCACGAAGGCCCCCAAACTCTCACTCTGGAAAGTTTTTTGCCCTACCCTTCCCCAACATGGCCCAACCCACTCTAGACACACTGAACCCAAAACAAACACCCCTTAACCTAACCCATACCCGTAAATTAGTAAACCCCTAAATAGACAACCACCCGACAAAACAATGACAATACCAATTCAATTTACAACTACAATTAACACAATTTGCACAAGAAAGGGACAGAGCAGACACCGACCAGACCAAACTTCACCTCAATCCACAAGCCCCTCTGCAAACCACCTCTCACATCCAGCACAACTTAACAGACTGTAAGAGAAAGTGAAACTAACTTTCACACTTCCTAGTTTGCAGTCTGTCACACCCATTGCGTCATTTCCTGGGTGTATTCCAGCTGTTTCTGACATTTGTGTTGCTTTTTAAAAACGCATTACTGCTTAAATGGCCAATGCGTCATTCCTGCACTGCGCAATTGCACTTCTGCAGTCAGCTCCAGGCATTGGCATATATACACAGCTTCCAATTGACCAAGTGTTCCAATGCACAGCACAACATGGCCAATGCGTGGGTTGTGACCCACACAACTGGCCCAATGTGTTGGTTCAACTGTAGAGATGTATCTGATGCTGGATCACACACGTTGGGCGCCCTGCCATTTGCCAGGACTGGAGAGGCACTACTTGGCACGTCTGTGCAACAGAGGGCAGTGTCCAGGTGGTTAATCTGGATGGTTTTAAGTCTGTCGTGTGCCTGTAACGTCATGACAGATGGCACAGCATATACAGGTATATAGCAGCAGATTGATCATGGAGTCAGCCTGGGTCCAACGTTTGCATGTGCAGTCCCTATCACCATACCATGGGAAACAGTAGGCAGCATTGCAGCACAGCAAGGCAGACATTATGGGTAGTAGGATCACACATTGGCTTTCACAGCCATTACCAAGGTACACATCTGGATGTCCCCCACAGTGCATGTAAAGATGGCTCTGGGGCACTATGTGCCACGCCATCATATTCCCTATTCTTACTAGGCTCTCTATTCACTGTCATTGTGATGTGCCACAGATGCCACACACACTTAGGGAAGCACAAAAACAGGCTGGCTCATCCATACCACAATGTATGTCCCACCCAGCTTGCACTTTTCCAGTATTTTTGAACACCATCAGGTGTAAATTCAATTGCAACATTGTTTTGAGAGTAAACCATGTCTTACAAACAAAGCTAATAATCAGGAGGAGTCCCTCTTTGGTAAAGAGAATGTAGTGTCAACCTCGTAATGGAAAAGAAAAAGATTATTTATTTTAAATAACCCTCACCCACCAGGGTTACCCCTTGGTGGCATGCTTCATCATAGGGTTCATCCCTAACCTGCTACGGAAAGGGGCGTGATGCGACTGACGGATACGTGGGAGCACTGGTAGTGTCTTTGCCTATACACCTATACAGAATGCATAAATATCAGAGTGGGGGTTTATTTACATACAAACACTAAGTTAAAAATATCTGGCTAGTGGGAAAAAAACTTTATTTATTGGATCCCCTAGTCGATATGTTACAAAAATGGGGATGCTGAGAAACTTCTGGGATAATGACCCTATGTTTCTCTGGTTGACTAGTTTCAAGCTCTACCCCAAGGCTTTTTGTAAGGACCTAAAAGAGTTACTCCCTGTTACCACTCCTTAAGTCATCAAAATATTGCATCTTCAAGTGAGAGTAGAGATAGATTAAATATGAAAAAGAATACATACAGCACCTAGACGGTCTGTTCTTATGTTTTCTACGAGGGTATGAAAACAAGAGAAGAATTAAAATTATACACGGCCCGTGGGCCTCATTATAGCATTATGTTTTGTACATCGTGCCCCATTGTGAGCAGATAGTGTCAGAATTCTCACATATTGGAAAAGTGAGCAGGCTGTGAGGTAAGTGCTTGAGTGAGATAAAAAACACACATGAAACACGTACTACAAATAAAACAGACACAACATTACATACATGTAATACGCCTTAATCAGGCCTAATGAGTCCAAACGGGGAGGAGGGACGCCTGTAGTCACACTCTGATGGCAGAAGTAAAAAAAAAAAAAATTGCACATAAAGCTAGCCAAGGTCATTCATGCAATGTAGTGGCGCAGGCACTTTAGCACTCAGGGGTATATGTATGACCTGAGTTGTGTGCCACTTCCACATTGCAACACGGGACATCTGCAGTGCACATCTCTTATGATATATTCTCTCCAACCCAGGTTCTCCTTGCATAGCCCTGTGAGGGGTCATTCGTCTTGTGTGACTCAATGCAAAAGAAAACACAGCATTACCTAACTCAGCACCAGAGAGAGGTTCCATTGTCGTTGCATGGGTGTACCCATCCACCTTTCATGGTTTGAGAGACATTCCCAGATGTAGTAAACTAGGGAAACCTGGGAATGCAAAAGATAGTACAACCGTCCCAGGAGTGGGGTAACAAAGTGTTATACCATTGATTCTCCTTGTTACTTCATCTTTTAATGTGCGCTGCATTCCGCAGCACACATACATGGTGGAATATGCCTCACAGGGTATTTTACTTAGCAAGAAGGCACACCTTAATGCACCAATACATTCCTGCATGCAAAAGAAGTACCCTTGCACCATGGGGCAAGGGTGCCTGCGTTAGGTCTAGCTAGCCAAAACAGCACTGATGGAGGGGAAAAGGCAGGAATTCATTGTATACTATTAGATGCAGCACATTCCTGCACTTTTACTTTTACACATAGCAGTGCAGTAGTGTCACAAGACATTCATGGAGCAATACTGTGATACACATGTGTTTGACTAACACCTGCATTCTGACATGCAACAAACACACTCAGTCACTGCACATTGATTGGTGCTACACTCCATTTTGACTGTACTTGTGTGTGGCGGTGGACACACACTACTAGTACACACATTCACCATGTGCACACTGTTCCACATTGGAAACCATGTGTTGTGTATGTCTTGCACAGGCACATGCATTCTGCACATGGTTTTATCATGCACAAATATTTTCAACAACATGATGTTGAGCAGGGGTGAGTATAACACATATCAATAGACCATTATAAGAGGTGAGTGAGCCAGTAGGCCTCACTGCAGTGAACCAAGGTCACATGGTCATGTTCACTACTACTGTTTACTAAACATCATGCTGCCAACCCCACTTTAGCTTTGTCTTACTCCTATCAAAGGCAGTAGCAGTATATCTACTCTGAGGGCAGGTCTTTGTGTGGCCCTCCTGGTCCAAGAAGACAGCACTCCATGACACAGGCCTATGTAATGGCACACTCTCAAATGCCACATCCCTGTTGTCATGCACTCACCTTGTCCAATGTTGGACCTCTTATCCCACCCGAGGACAACCAAAACCTCAGATCTCACACTATCCTCCTGGGGGTAGGAGAGGTAGGGATAAAACCCCACACAGCTCAGTGGCTGTGCTGAACTGTATAACAGGGTTTGTCACTTCTGAGACCATCTACGTTTGTGAGGTAGATGTGCACTGGACCAGAACCTCTGGTTTTGCGATGACGCAATGCACTGGAAATAACAAGAGCATTGCACTGGAAATAACAAGAGGAGGCAGTTACCATTAGTACACTTTCAAGTCTTTACATACAATAATAATGCATTAACTTTAGTGACACAAACTTACAAGTTTCATCAGCAGCTCGGCATGAGAGCAGAAATACCAAAATCACAGATTGGAAGAATAAACTAGAAATATAGATTGGAGTTATTGGCACTCCCCAAGATACTCTCGGAGAAAAGGTCGCAGTGACTTGTACTCCTAAGGATGCACTAGGAGCAAAGGCTGGAGATTCTTGCACTCCTAGGAATACACTCAGAGTAAAGGTTAAAATGACTTGCACTCCTTGGGATACACTCAAAACACAGGATGGGGTACAAGGTTGATGCATATATCAAAGCCTCTGAAGTGCTTTCTCTTGGCACTATTGTTCATCAGAGAAACACAGGACTAAAGTATTTAATTCTTGAGCGGTGACAGTTCTAGTATCAATGTTGTAGGGAGGGTCCAGAGTATAGACACAGAAGAAGCACTGGAGTAAATCACAGAGAGGAAATAGAGGGAAAGTCTATAGTTTTTGAAGACGGAGCTACTTGGTCCTGTTTTACTACTGTAGGAAGTGTAGTGTCCACTAAACTGATATCAAGTACTCACCCTAGTTCTTCAACTTGTCTGAAGTTCGAAGAAGATCTCAAAGCGTTGACTCAGGGAGTCGTGGGGGGTCCGGAGTAGCAGTGCAGGAGGGAGCGAGGAGGAAGATGTTGAGGAAACTGGTACCATGGGAACCACTGGTTCCGGTGGACTTGAAGGAGACTGGAGTGCTTCTTGGTTCCAGCAGGATACTTCAGGTGAGTGGGAAGGATGAAGCTTGTTCCACAGGGAGCAAGGCCAAGCCACGATTTGGGTTTGGGTTTGTGTGGGGTTTAATACCCTTTTTAAGGCTCAATGGATGTAGCTAGATCACGTGTGGCACAAGGGGTACATGGTCGTCTAGAAGGTTCTCAAACCTTGGAGAAAAATACGTGTTAGTACACT
This sequence comes from Calotriton arnoldi, assembly GCA_963921515.1. Classification (NCBI taxonomy): domain Eukaryota; kingdom Metazoa; phylum Chordata; class Amphibia; order Caudata; family Salamandridae; genus Calotriton; species Calotriton arnoldi. The sequence goes on from CAWUFW010009876.1 coordinate 297,779, forward strand.
CACTATGACCTTACAGAATGGGCAGGTGCAACTTGTTGATTGCAACCAAATAACAGCAAACAAATGTATTGTTTTCGCTCGAACATGCACAGTGGAAAACAACATCTAGGTCCCAGTAACAGCGACAGCAAGGCTTGCCATTGGCTCACAGGATTCTGGGGGAAGCTTGCAGGGATTCAATGAAAAACTATGCCAAGGCCCTAGGAACAGCGAGAGCAGCTAATCCATTTGTTCACAGGATGTGGAAAATGCTTGCAGGGGTTCAAGCATAATGGAATTTATGGGTACTGGTGAAGCATCAGTCATGAGCGTGCTGGGAAAGCAAAAGTCATGAGGGCATTGGGGGAACACTAGCCATGAGGGATGCTAGTGGCACATCAGTCATGAGGGTGCTGGGGGAACACTAGCCATGAGGGATGCTGGGTGACACATCAGTCATGAGGGGGCTGGGGGAATATCAGTTATGAGGGATGCTGGGGGACATCAGTCATGAGGGAGCTAGGGGAACATCAGTTATTACGGATGCTGGGGAAGCATCAGCCAAGAGGAATGCTTGGAAAACATCAGTCATGATGGATGCTGGGGAAGTATCAGTCATAATAGAGTTGGGGAAACATCAGTCATGATATCATAGGGTGCATAGGGCACCACAGGGGTATAGCAACATGAGCCCTGCACGCTAGACCACTACGCAAAGGACAAGTCACATGTGTAGTGTTTTGAGGATTGCCACACATTCATGTATGCCTTCTTTGCAAATTACATTGTGATGGTATCTGCACCAACATTTGTTCCTGCAAAGTGCTGACATTCTGCATACTACCGCATTGGTGACTCACACCACAATGAGTGGTTTGTCTCAAGTATGGACATATTGGGTGGTTTGTGTTCCAACACTCACTGAGAACACTTTGCTGCTGCACTACACTGCTCAAGTGTGTGAGGAAAGAAATGGTCTAGTATGATGTGGATATGTGGCATGCCTGGCCTGTCCCTTTAATGCAATAAACTGCATCGCAAAGCATTGCTGCGTTGGTTGATTAATAATTTTCAGCCATGGCCCCATGTTGCTGAACAGTTCTGACAACATGATTGTTACATGTTGAGGCCTATTTCTAATTGAAAAGATGTGAGTGACTTGATGTTTACATTGACTGTGACATAAAAAGCAACACAATGAATGAGTTAAGACATTTATTCTGATGTTGAAAATATCAGACAACTGCAGTCAATTTGGCCATCCATTCAGGTTTTTTAGAAAAGAAATTTGCCACAACGTGGTTGCGTCGCTGCCGACCAGCCATAGTCTGATGGATCTCTACTCCATCCTCCTCCTCCTCCATTGGCTCAGTCTAATCAGTCTCCAAATCCCACTGGACATTAGTTCTCGCACATATGTTGTGGAGGATGGCACATACAAGTATAATTTTGCACACCATAGGGGGTGAGTATAGCAATCTTCCCCCTGACATGTCCAGGCATCAGAACCTGGACTTCAGTACACCATATGACAGTTCTACCACATTCCTGATCTTGATAAGTGCCTGGTTTTAGTGTCTTTCAGGTTACGTCTGCGAATGTACATTTGGGGTCATGACCCATGGCTGCAGACCACATACTTGGCCAGCTAAAGGGGGAGAAAAAAACAACTGTTAATGAATATGCAAATTGTTACAGAGACATCCCTATCCATGTGTGTAAGTGTACTGACGGACTCATACATATTTCTTACAGTATTTCACAATATGTGTTATATATACAGTTGACAATTGGTTTACACTTGTCTCTCCTAGTTCTCTGTGTCATTGCAAATGTTGACCATGCCCTGATACTTTGGATGTTTCTAAATGCTGACTTTCATGTTAAGGCAGTAGAATACTGTGATAGGTATTTTGAAATGTTTCTGAGCTCTCTATGTTATGTGCACTCACTACATGTGCAAAGTGGAAAATTAGTGATCTGATTTTCTGCCGTATGTTCACGCATAGGTAGATTGTGACAGTGCCAACATGTTTGACACTCACATACATATGTCCTTGTGAAACATATGATGTTGTTCCTTGCCTACATGATATTGACTCAGCCTTTGAATTGTTCACTTACTTAATCATGGGAATTTGCTGCATACACGTGGTGCATTTCCAACTTTTAACATGGATAGTTATACAATTTGTTGTAAGCCTTGAACTAATGCTTTTTGTCAGGCAAGTTGTCATGCACTTGGATTGACACATAAGTCTTGCAATGTTGGCCATCTTTATCTACGACATACTGATGTTGCTACAAGTGTCTTTCTACTACAGACTTGGACACAATACTTTGGGTTTTCATATGTATATGTATGATTCTAACTTGTAGGGGATTCTGTCTTTCTATGCCTTGATTCTATCATCTTTGATGTCGCAAGTGAATGTTGAGATTGGTATCCAGAGTACACTGTGATACCTTGTCCTGGTTGTATTTTATTCTATGTTCCAAAATTTGATGAGCTCATCTTTCCTGAGGTCAATGAGGGATATGCGCTGCTAGAACACATGCTCCCTTCTCCTTTGCTGCCTACGTGGTGGTGGTCTCCTCGCAACTCCCAGCTGCAGAATGACCACCTCGATGGTTAGTTGAGCTTGCCAAATTGTTTTGTGTGGTTTGTCTTCTTATACCACAGCCACTGCATCATTTCCTACGCCTGGTTTCCTGATGCGAAGCAATTTTGACGCATTGAAGCCTTTGTGCACCGCTTGCTGATGATGCGTGACACATTGACAAAACCATAAATATTACTGTGTTAGATTTTCATTAGACTCTGCACGGGGACGCCTACCTTGCATATTTTAATTTGTGCGTGGCGCAGGTGGTTCAGGCGCAATTTCTTTCTGAGGCAGGAGTCCAAAAACTGATGCATTAGGGCAAATGAAGCATTTTGTAAATAGGGTGTCATGTTTGCACTGCCATTGCGCCAAAATTAGTGGCACAATGCTGGTGCAAGCCACTCATAAATATGCCCCAATGGGAATATTTTTCTCCAGAGAAAGGCTACTTCACGTGACAGGAACTAGGCCCCACTGCAGTTAACCCTAGGTAGGGAAAGAGCATTCATCTTAGCTCTCTTTGCTCAGGGACTGTAATCATTTTTAGTTCAGCCTTTAAAAACTGCTGCAAACATATTTTGGGAAAAGAGCTGATCAGAACAGGGAAATAAAGTCTGTCTACTGGCTGGCAGGATTCTCATCTACCTGGGGAAGGTCTTCTGAGAAACGATCTCCTTCTTTACCCTGAATCATTGCCTCAGGAAAGCGGCTCTAAAGACTAATAGGGATAGAACATTTGCTGGCCCAGATAAACAAAGGGTCCCGGATCTGACTAGTTCAGAAGCAGCTGGCTTGCTTGCTGAAGATTCCCTCCTGAAGTGGCAGAGTGTGAAAGGTCCTGAGACCGACCGAAATGCATCTGCCTGGGTGACAGTGATGCAGCGGAAGCGGTGGGGGTCGGGGTCATATAATATCCCACACCAACCTTTACAATACCTAAGGAAGCGTAAATACTATAATGACGGGCCCATAAGTCATTATCCTTTCTATTAGCAAAAGCAATATCAAAGGTCCTCCAATGGATTTTTGGTAGAGCTAAAAGGGACTAAGTAGAGAAATCAGAGAACTATCCCTTCACGAGGGCCTGTAATGAAGAAATAGCTATACCGTAATATACAACAAAATGCATAAATAATATGACAATGTTATCCTAAAAATAAGTCATGACTCAAGGAAATAGCGACAGACACTATTCTTTCTAGGTACCCTTTTGGTATTATTTCAGAAATAAGAATGATCATACACAAATACAAATCATAAGGAAAACACTTTGTTTGCAAATATCACAAGTAAATCATCACAGATTTCATAAGCAGAGTAATTCAAAATCATCAAATTCAGGTGGGAAAGAGAAGGCGGAGAGAGAAACAGTGAGCATCAGGGTAATCACAATTCGGTTACCTCTCAGAATTAGAGAAAACTAATGCACAGCGTGCAATTAGTCAAGAAAACTATCTCCACGGCCGTAGGAGAATAGTGTGGGCAGCTTCACCAGCCGATGATGTGCAAAGTCTCTAGGGATAGTTCTCCGCAGTCAGGTTTGCCAGCCAGATCAGGAATCAGCACAGCACAGCATACAGCATACCACGGATGCAGGACAGGTCACCAGAATGTGAACGAGCCGATGATCATTTTCCCACCAGCGTCTTTATACTGACTTTGCAACTTTGTTACACTAGGTTAGAAACTCTCCTAAATCCTACAAGCCACTCTCATTGGTCAGAACTAAAGAAGGAAAACAACTCCTAACGATGACTTTACAAATTTCTCTAAACAGTCTTTGTCTAAAATTGTATAACGTCCTAGAGAGGAAGGAGAAGACTCCAATTTACACATTTTGTAACTACATAGCAACAGTTTCATTCTGAATCCTCGCCTAGACATGAAAGAGTCGTACTATTCTCCGCTCTCTAAGGATGTAAATGTTACTCTTTACAAGGACATCAGGAAACGGCATGAAAAGAAACAAAGGAGCACAGACGCACATCCCCTAACTAATGCATTTGCTTAGACCTGCATGTTCAGCAAGGAAAGACAGAGAGCAAAGAAAAATTATTTCTACATTTTCTAGGCCTACCCTACTTTTTCGAAGAATAAAAGAGCATTTTCATGTTTGTGCTTGAATATTCCTGCAGTTCAGGAAATATAAAAACATTAATATTAGACACGCAAATTAATAATTTCTTCTCACTCTATTATTATTCATAACCCCATAGAGAAATCTTCCATTCTACATGTGTTATTCTGACTCTTAGAAATATGTGCTGCTTTGCACATTTTCGGTCATACTTTCTAAATCTTCACGTTTTAGTAATTATAGTTTTTCACACATGTTAGTAATTTATTAAAACACACACATGGGTGGATTTCCGAGCAGATTTTATTAGCAAAAATCATGCTCCATCAATCCCCCATCTGATGGTATCCCACACCATCACACCAACCCATATCAGATTACTATCTGATAATGAACAATCAGAATGCAGTAGTTCTCATTTGTTTCAGCCTAACACCCCCTATATCCTTCCAGGCATCATAATAAATCCCTTTTAGATCTTCCATTTCTGTTTCTTCTCTTTTCCTTTTCCTTGCTCGTCGCTTTCCCTCAGTAGGCTTACTCCTGTAACACTTGTAAAGAAGTATTATCATTAGTATGGTTGCAGCAATAGCAATTATTGGTGATAGTATTCACCCTAATAAGCTATTAGAAAAATCAGAAAACCAGTTACCTATGGAAGAAATACTCTTACCAATTTTCTCCCATGCACCATCAGCCTTCAGTTTTGACAAATCGTCATGTAAATGAGTAATGTTACTAATATATCCCTCCAAATCCTTACTCTTATCAGGGATATAAGTGCAACATTGTTGAATCTTTAACATACTACAGACTCCGCCTTCTTTTGCCAATAAAACATCTAAGGCAAGTCTATTTTGCAAAACCATGGTCCTCATAGCAACCATTTCAGTATCAACCATCAGAAATCCTCCAGCGGTATCCGTTGATAAACGATCAACCACTGTAGAGAGTTTTCGAATTTTCTGTGAATTTAGAATAACCCCAACTGAAGGTATCATTGCACCAAATATATCCCCAATTATTTCAGCAGCACTCAAACCCCTTTTTCTCCGTGTTAGTTGCTTTTCATTGGTTCCTTGTTCATCATTCACATGATAAATTTTAGGAAAGACAATTCCCATATAATAACATCCACACCGATGTGGTGGCAACCTATAATAGGCATTTTTACCACATATGAAATATACCCCAGGGTAAACAGGATCTGTACCACCCTTCAATCCCCAACCACCAGTAATTAAGAAAGTGTGTTCACATTCACTGGAACCAATGAAATGGTTATTATAATCTGTTTTCTGCCTTAGTATGCAAAGCTTTCCCCTATGGGACCAATCCAGAGCCATTGCAGCAAAAATCTCAGTCTTCTGATAATTTTCTTCTTTATGTGCCCATGGAGGCTCTTTACTCTTTTGTTCAGCAGCCCTGCGTTTAAATTCGCTACATCTATCCTCTACTGAATTTATAAAATCAATCTCTACACTACTTAACCTACAGGTTAAATTATGTCTATGTGCATAAACTGTATCTATCGTTTTGATAGTATGAAAAAACTCTCCCAAATATTCTGCATCTCTAGCACTATAAACTATATTCATATTCTTTCTATTTGGAATTTCTGAAAACACTAAATCATAATTTGAAAAAAAATATGAAACGGCCCTTTAGCATAAAACAAACTGGTTAGTACACTACACGATATGCCATATGTTAGTGGCAAATGGTGGTAAGTCACACCCTCAGACACAGACATAGGTAATTGCATGCACACATAACAATCTCTCGCATCCATTGTGTCCACATATTCATAAAATAATTTTGTAAAGACGTTTAACGAATAATCACTAATAGATTTATCCAAATGTAAAACACTACCGGTTATTTCTTTCATATTAGTCTCAGAATCTTCTTTCAGAACATTTTTGGTAACCAAAGTCACATGCTCATTATTATTAGTAGTAGTATTTACTATATTAATAAACATAAAGCGAGGTATTACAAATGTTAAAAATCCACCATACAAACATTGTTAATAAAACACAGAAAACACAAAAATTAAAGCATTTTCGCCTACATATTCCCTGATTCTGTTTACCAGTCTCAGTTCTATTTATCTTCAAAAATTATGTAAAAAGGAAAAATAGACAAAAACCCTAACAACATTTTTTTTACTCAAAATTAATGAGTAATTTCACTAGGCTAGTTTAGTTTGTGCACTCCACACCAACAACCTGAGCCTTGAGCTCCTCTCCAAAATCCAGCTTCAGAAACTTGTTTTTTTCTGGAAATTTATCACATAAATCTCCTCTCTCTTTTTGATCACCCTCTTCAATTTATCAGTTCACTTAGGGCGGCTTGAAAGAATTGTCCTTCTTCGCACAGAATTTTAGAAATTCTTTTTCCCAATCATTATTTGAGACACTTTCATTTGCACCTACAACCACATAAGTCCATTCTGGTGCTGAGTATTTCTTGCTCGGCACTTCCACTCTCTTTGTTCTTTGTACTTGATTCTCTTCTTCTGTTTCACTTTATTCTGATTGACTCGATACTTCAAGTATTGTCTCAGGAACCTTACTATTGACAGTGTATTTCAGCTTTTTCACTCCTTTTGGCCACTTGTCTCCCTTCTTTGTCCTTTTTCCATTTTCATTCATTCCTGAACTTTCTTCAGATGAGTTCCTCTTTCTCTTATCTTTGGCAACTTCAGAAACTGAAGGAATCACTCTGTTCTCACCATTGTCAGCGACAGTGTTATCTTCACTAGTCCCAGTAACTTGTGCCCACTCTACTCCAACTTCAACCTGCTCTGGAACATTTCTTTGTTCACGTCTCTCTTCTTCAGCAGTTTCTTTGTTTTCAAGTGGACTTGGGACTTTTCTAGTGTGACTTGCGTGAATCCAATTCGACAGACCAGCACACTTAACAGCTGTCGTAGTCACCAGTATGATCTGATGAGGGCCATGCCAGCGAGGTTCTAAACAGGACTTTCTGACATGCTTCTTCACCACATCCCAGTCCCCAGGGCTTAAATCGTGGCCTTGTTCTTGTTGAGCTGTTGTCGCAACTTCTCCAACCTGGTGAGACACAGAATGTACCACATCAGCCAATCCTTTACAATAATCCAGTACCAAGTCATCAGTAATGTTCATCAGTTGATTTTCTGGAACTGTTGGCTGTCTCATAGCCCTGCCCATAGTGATTTCGTGGGGGAGACAATCCAGTTTTCTTGTCTGGGATACTTCTCAGGCTCAATAACACTAATGGCAAAGCATCAGGCCATTTCAATGTTGTGGAAGCACAAACTTTAGCCAATCTTGATTATATTGTGCCATTGACCTGTTCAACTACACCTGAAGCCTCAGGTCTGTATGCACAGTGCAGTTTTTGCTCAATCTGTAATGCTGCACAAAGCATCCGAATTATTTCATTATTAAAATGTGTCCCTCTATCTGATTCCAACGAGACTGGAAAACCGAATCTAGGAATAATCTCTCTAAGAAGCAATTTAGCAACTGTCAAGCTATCATTATGTCTTGTTGGATATGCTTCAACCCAACGAGAAAACAAGCAAACAACCACAAGGACATAGTTTAATCCATTGCAAGGGGGCATCTCAATAAAGTCTAGCTGCATTCTGGTAAATGGACCAGCTGCTTTCCCAATTCGTCCCATGCTAACCACTGTCTTTCTTCCATGGGTTTTATTTCTGACAAACTGTGCATCTCCAACAGAGACTTTCTGCAATCACTCTGAATTTGGGATTAAACCATGTCTGTTGAAATAATCTAATCATTGCATCTCTTCCAATGAGTGTCGTCCCATGATGGACTCTAGCCATCTGAGAAAGAAGACTGTCCGTCATTACTATTCTCCCATCAGTGTATACCCAGACCTCATCATCTGACCTGCGTGTGCATCCCAATTTAATCCACCCTCTTTTTCAGAGTCACTTGCCTCTTCTTGTAGGTCTCTCATTTCATCCCAAGTCTCAACAGATGTGAACAATAATTTGCATTCTGTTTGTTCAGTTTGCTCATTTACTGATGGTTCCAGATTAATCGAGTATGCATTTAAAGCACAAAATGTAGCAATTTCATCAGCATATCTATTACCTAGTGTGATGTACTCACAACCAGATCGATGTGCACTGCACTTCACCACCCCAATTTGTGCCGGCAATTGTAATGCCATCAGTAGATCTTTTACACACTCTCCGTTTCTGATCAGTGAACCCTAAGAGGTCAAAAATCCACGTTGGGACCACAACTGCCCAAAGTCATGTACGACACCAAAGCCGTATTGACTATCCTTAAAAATTGTAACCCTCATTTGTCTTGATAAAATGCAAGCTCGAGTGAGCGCTTTTAATTCATCCACTTGTGCCGAACTCACTCCTTTCAACCACGATGCTTCAATCACATTTGCTACTGTGCAAATTGCATAGGCAGCTCTCAAGCAACCCTCTGAATTTCTCAAACATGAGCCATCCACAAACAGAACCACATCAGATTCAGGAAGCTGTGTATCTTTTATGTCAGGCCTTGGTTTTGTGCACAATTCTGTCACATCCAGGCAATCATGATCCACTTCATCAAAAACTTCCTCTCAATCTGGAGTTGGCAATAACGTGGCCGGATTTAAGCTAGTACACCTCGTTATTGTCACATTTTCAGCACCTAGAATCACTTGTTCCTATTTTGTCAAACGGCTACTTGTCAAATGTTGTGTTCGAGTGTGCGTTAACAGAATCTCAACTGAATGTGGAAAAAACACTCTCAATGGATGTCCCATAACAATTGACTCACTTTGTTCAAGACTCACACAAGTAGCAGCAACTGCTTTCAAACATCCTGGTAATGCTGCAGCGACGGGATCCAAAGTAGCAGAAAAATATGCCACTGGTCTTCGCGCTGTCCCGTGTGTTTGTGTTAGAACTGAGAGTGCGCAACCCTCACGCTCATTGCAAAACAACGCAAATTCTTTTTCAAAGTCTGGCATTCCTAATGCTGGCGCGCAACATAAACTGTCTCGCAACTCTAGGAAAATCTTCATGCATTCTTCATCCAGATGTAGTGGATCTCTCACATCTTTGTGTGTCAGTCTTTGAAGTGGTTTTGCGATCAGTGAAAAATTCATAATCCACTTTCTGCAGTAACCAACCATTCCCAAAAACATTCAAACCTCTTTTTTTGTTTTTGGTGTATTCATTCGCATGATAGCATTTATTCGATCTTGAGAAACTTTTCGAATTCCCTTTTCAATGATATGTCCAAGAAAAATCACTTCAGTCTTACAAAATTTTTATTTTGTCGGTGACACTTTATGACCACCCACTGCCAAATGATTCAGTAAGGCAATCGTATCTGTCACACAATCTTCTCTAGTCCTTGACGCCACTAGTAAGTCGTCAATATACTGGACTAGAACTGAATTTTCGGGCATGACCAATGACTCCAAACACTTTTTCAATATCTGATTGAAAATTGAGGGTCTCTCTGTATACCCTTGAGGAACTCGGCACCATGCCAAAACACGGTTTCCGAACCGGAATGCAAATAAATATTGGCTATCCGGATGCAAAGGTATCGAGAAAAACGCCTGACACGGATCGATCACAGTGAACCATTCTGCGTCGCATGGAATTTGATATAGAATCACTGCTGGATTTGGTACTAAAGGATGACAAGGTATATTTATTGGGTTAACCTTTCTCAGGTCTTGTACGATCCTATATTTCCCATTAGGTTTGCGAATTCCCATTATAGGTGAATTGCATGGACTTCCTAGTATCTCCCTCAAAATTCCGTTGTTCAATCAGCATGTCTATCACTGGTGTCACTCCTGCAATAATATCAGGACTCATTTTATATTGTGGGGTTCTCGGAAACTCTGCATTAGGTTTGACTGTAATCTGAATCGGACCAACTCCTTTCATCAGACCAATATCTTTCCCAGAAAAATCCGACACATCAGACAACACCGTTTTTCTCAACTCAACAGGCAAATCATTCTCTGTGAGCAATGGGTACAACTCATTCCCTTCTGTTCCTTGATTCAGCATTTTAAAGACCACGTCTTCATCTTTTGTGTGAAATGCTATTCCATCCAGTGTACAGTAAATGGAACAGTTCATTTTACACAACAGATCCCTACCTAATAAATTAACAGGACTTGAATCACACACAACAAATTTATGTAATTCCTTGAAATTTCCAATTTGAACTTCCATTGGCTTAGTTATTGGTGTTCTAATGAGTTTGTTTGATACTCCGACAATTTGGATATTTTCTCCCGAGAGGGGTAGGTTTGGAATTTCCACAGTTCTCACAGTGGAACGGGTAGCACCAATTTCTACGAGGAAAGTAATTGCATTACCATCAACCTCGCCATCCGCATATGGACCCGACTGATCTACCACTAGAGATGCGCCAAGAACGCACTCTTCCTCCCCCCTCAGGCACCATCATTGTGATGAATACGAATCACTCCTATCTGTCTGCAAAACATACTGTGAAACAACCTGCACATTTGAATTTGTTTGAGCATTTGTACGCAAACTAGTATTTACACTTTGTCTTTGCATTTGACCATTCACATTATTATTATTATTAGGCATTGGAGCTTGTGGAATTTGCTAATTTTGTCCCCTGTTTGTCATCTGCACTTGCTGATTCTGATTCTGCACCTGATTCATCTGCACTTGATTTTGACTCTGCGCCTGCTCTTGTCCCTGATCAAATGAACCTACGTTCCCATTATTATTCAACACCACCTTACACTCGCGACACCAATGTCCAAACTTGTCACAATTAAAACAAGGACGTTTTTGTTTAAAATCTTCCATGTTCACAAAATTACCTCTACCTCTTCCTTGACCCATTGGAACCATTTGAGTCACTGCATTGCCATTTGAAACTAAACCTTTCATACCAGTTGTAGTCTGACCATCATCAGTCGCATCTCCGTTCAGATAGCCTCCTTTCTTAGCTGCTCTCATTTGTGCTAACATCAATTTCTCCTTTAATTTCTTATGTCTCATTTCTATGTCATCTCCACAATACTTCACATAATGAAGAAACTCATCTACTGATTTACTCTGCCAACATATTAAATGTTGTTGAATCATGACACTTATTTCTGGTTTCAAGCCATAAACAAAACGTCCCATGTCTTTTTCAGTGATATTTTCTATACCACTAAACTGCTTAAACACTTGAAGAAGCCTTTCATAATATGCATGCACTGATTCTTTCAGTTCCTGAGTTGTTCTATCAATCTTCACCCAATCTGTTTCTTTTGGAGAAATCTTCCCTTTCAGGTATGTAATAACCTGATTATATTTTTTTCATAACTTCATCAGAAGGTGCTCCTGTTTTAGGGTCTCTTGGGTATTCTTTATTTGGCCAATCTACAGCAATTTTACACTCAATCCACAAATCAGCTGGAACTACTATATCAAAAAGACCTTCTAAATCAACCCACAAAACTTTTGATACTTTCACAAACCTTTCAACTTGTCTGTACCATTCAACAGGCTTTTCTCTCAATCTCGGAAAATCATTCGTAAATGACAAAATGTCCTGTCTTGACCATGGAACATGGACATAACCACCTCCTGGTACTTCTCTCATTGGATAAGCCCCAACAGCATCATCTGATTCTGTCTTTTTCTCTGGTTCTCTCAAAGGGTACGACGGAAAAGCTACATTCACTTTAACATTTTCATCTTTTTTTCTTTTTAGCCCATCTTCCTTTCCACCTGGTCCAATTTACCCCAATGCTTCAGTGTGCTGATCAACTCTTTAATTTGCAATCGTTTCCCTGAAACATTTACATTTTCCAAATCTCTGTCTGTAAAATCTAATCTATACGTCTGTCAGAACATGGCCCAAAGCAAGTCACCAGAGTGAGGCAGTTAATTCAGTGACCGTAAAAACCCCTCTCCGCTCCAAGAGAATGAAGGTTTTTAGACAAGCCATAAGCAAATGGAAATCTAAGATGGCCGCCATAAAGCTAAACACTGAACAGCGTTCTAGTGTTTCAAGCCAGACAGCAGGATTGGAATGTCCATGGGAGTCTCCTTTAGAATCTTGCACTTCACCAGAGATTCTTGAGGAGAAGGTCCCGTTTATCAAGTCCTCGGCGCGAAAGTTTAGTTAGAGTAGTGGCGCCGCATGTGATTGTCGTTTATTAGAATTGCGACGGTAAGAAACCTTGGAATTTGCACTAATATCAAGTAATTCAAGTAAGGTGTTCCGGTTTATAGTAATTTCATGTTTGAGGCTGCGCATTTAGTGAGTGTGTTTTTTAGGAGCTTGCGCAGTAGTTTCAAAAACGGTTGTGAGGGACTGCGTGATATAACAGTATCTGTTTATTGAGTGTGCGCAGTGTTTCATTTTGACAGGAATTAGAGATTAACATTGAGGCTCGCGACTCAGTGTTAGCTTTTCGGAGTGCGCGCAGTGTATCGATTCCTGTCAGGCTGGTAGGAAACGAGCGTCCATAGATTGGGCATGACTAAGGTAAGGCTTTACCTTCAGTCAAAGTTAGGAGCTTTCTGAAGAAAATCTCACTCCGAGTTGATAGCGGTAGCATTTGTTGTCAGGCGGACTCGAGCGCATTTCCTGGTGTGGATATCCAGTGAATATTATAGTGAATTAGAGGTTTGCATGGTACAATTACTGTTTGGGATTATTGTTCAATTGAAGGCACTATTCTCGTTGAGCAAATACACAAGAATGATTAGCAGTATCTTAGTTCTATCTAAAACGTTACTCTAGCATATTCACTTCACTTACCTGAGAGATCAGAAGCGCAGTCATACATTCTCAGTCTCTCCTGAGGACACATCTAAAAAGGAAGAAGAGAAACGTTAATACAGTTATAAAAAAATGTGCATAAAGGTACTAAATATTATTCAGCACTAATTAGAAAAGAAATAACAGCTCATTTGTTGAATAAAACAAACAGAAGAGGAGCAATAGCCAAGTGGGCAGTGGGTATGTAAAACAACATATATATATATATATATATATATATATATATATATATACATATATATATATATATATATATATATATCTACTGGCGGTCGCCAGTAGATAGTTATAGTTACAACCTATTATCCATAGGAAATCCGCGACATTCTATTTGAAATAACTCTCTGCCGGTTGACGTATCTTCGCGAAATTTTCAAACTTCGTGGGCGCTCCGGTCCGCTCCTACCCTGAAAGTCTCGGGTGATACTGTCAGCGGGGGCCGAGAAAAAGGGGGGTCCCAAAACGCGTTTTCCCCATGCATTTTCCCATAGGAAACTTTAGACACGGCTACAGCCCGAACTGCTGAACGGAATTACACCAAATTTGGCAAAGAGGTAGTTCTTGGTTCAGAAAGAACCCTTTTGTTAAATGGTGTAAATCCGTTCAGTAGTTGCTGAGAAAATGAAAAGTAAAAAGTTAGTGATATCTAGGGACGAGTAGGGTCCGCGTACCCTCCCGATCACGAGCTGCATGTTAATTGGTTGTCAGCTGGCTGTCAACATTCCGATTCAGGAAATGTTGGCAGCCATTTTGTCCCTCGGTAGAACCGAGGGACAGAAACAAGTGCGCAAAGCGCACAAAGGGGGCAGGGTAGAAACACCCTGACCCCCTAGGTTTGCTCAGGGGTCCCACAAGGACCCCCTGGGCAAAAAAATAAAATAATTTTTTTAAAAATCGGCAGGATGCGCTCAGGGTGCGCGAATCCTGCCGAAAATCGAAGCGCGGTCTCCCGCGCTTCGATAGTCAATGGCCCCGGGTGGCCCAAGTCCCGGGGGCATGGTGGGGGATAATTTAATGTGTGGGGCCTCAAAGGGCCCCCAAGCCCCGGGACCGCCACCCCCGGGGCGCTTTTTTTTAAATTATTAAACCTGTGTGGGGGGCTCCAGCCCCCACACGCCCGGGACCACCACCTCCCGGGGCACTAAACATTTCAATATGGGGGTCCGTTACGGACCCCAGAGCCCCGGGGACCACCACCTCCCCGGGGCTGTGTACTGAATGGGAGGGGCCGCGCGGCCCTCCTGGAGCCCTTGATGGCCCTGGGGACCACCACCCCCAGGGCCGGCTCCTGCAGTGTCCCGGGTGCCTACCCGGGACACTGCTGTTTGCAATGACAGGACGGGAGCCTCGCGGCTCCCGTCCTGTCATTGCAAACTGCTTTGGATATTGGAGAGAGAGCAGGAAACCTGCTCTCTCTTCCAATATCCAAAGCACATGCTTTACACATGGGGAGCAGCATGTTAGCTGCTCCCCATGTGTACAAGCAATGCCGGCACCCTAGGGACGCGGGAGCCGGCGGGACTGTGGGGGATTGGGGACCCCCACAGTCCCCAACGAGAGGCCAGGCCCTGGGGGATGGGGTCCCCGGGGCAAGTAGTGAGCCCGGGAGGGGGCCACGCGGCCCCCTCCCCAAAAAAAAAAAAAAAAAAAAAAGAAAACGAATGGCCGGCCCCGGGGGATGGGGTCCCCGGGGCCTTAAATAGCCAGAGGAGGGGGGCCACGCAGCCCCCTCCAAAGAATATAAATAAAAACGAGGCCATGCCCCGGGGATGGGGTCCCCGGGGCCAATACAGGCCCAGGCCAGGGAAGGGGGCCACGCGGCCCCCTTCCCGTTTTTTTATTAAAAATTAAAAAAGGGGGTAAGGCCCTGGGGGATGGGGTCCCCAGGGCATAAAAAGGAAAAAGGAAGGGGGGCCACACAGCCCCCTTCAGAGGACAAAAAAAAAAAATTAAAAAAACGATCGGCCCGCAGGCCCCGCCCCTTCCTTCACCACTCTGCAAACGCGCCCCCTGGCGCGTTTGCAGAGGGAACAATTCCCTTGAATACTGGGGGTCCCGTGGGCCAACTAGCCCACCAGGAACCTCCAGTATGCGCCAGAGGGCTGCGTTGCAGAGAGGTGTGGAGAGGCCACACCCCTTTTTACACCTCTCTGCAACACAGCTCTGTGGCGCTTTGGAGGTATATGGTGGGCTAGTTGAACTCCGGGGACCCTCAGGATTCAAGGGACTTAATCCCCCAACTTAAAACGCGCCACGGGCGCGTTTGCACAGTGGTGAAGGGAGGGGCGGGGCTTCAGGTGACATGTGTGCAAACAGGCCCCGTGGCGCGTTTTAAGATGGGGAATTAAATCCCCTTCAATCCTGAGGGTCCCTGGGGCCAACTAGCCCAACAGGTACATCCAGAAAGCGCCACAGAGCTGCGTTGCAGAGAGGTGTAAAAAGGGGTGTGGCCTCTCTACACGTCTCTGCAACGCAGCCCCTGGCGCATATTGGAGGTTCCTGGTGGTCTAGTTGGCCCCTAGGGACCCTCAGGATTCAAGGGAACTTAATCCCCCAACTTAAAACGCGCCACGGGGCGCTTGCAAAGATGTCACCTCAGGCCCCGCCCCTCCCTTCACCATTGTGCAAATATTCCTCTAAAATCAGCCGAAATACGAATTCCGATTTACTCACCTGCTATCAGGAGAGACCTCAGTGCTGCATCTTTCAGCCCAGTACTGATCCTGAAAAGTAATTTTAACCGTACTTACCGGTAACTTGAATTTCCTTCATAGGCTAACATTGACTGGTTTCACTTGGAAATTCTTCTAAGTGTTGATTTTTGAAACATACAAATATTCCTCTAAAATCAGCCGAAATCCGAATTCTGATTTACTCACCTGTTATCAGGAGAGACCTCAGTGCTGCATCTTTCAGCCCAGTACTGGTCCTGAAAAGTAATTTTAACCGTACTTACCAGTAACTTGAATTTCCTTCCATAGGCTAACATTGACTGGTTTCACTTGGAAATTCTTCTAAGTGTGGAGTTTTGGAACTTTAAAATATTCCTCTAAAATCAGCCGAAATACGAATTCCGATTTACTCACCTGTTATCAGGAGAGACCTCAGTGCTGCATGTTTCAGCCCAGTACTGATCCTCAAAAGTAATTTTAACCGTACTTACCGGTAACTTGAATTTCCTTCATAGTCTAACATTGACTGGTTTTCAGCAAAAAGTTTCAAAGTGTTGATTTTCACAAACTACAAATATTCCTTAAAAATCGCCTGTATGACTTAAACGCATTCTTTCAACTGTTTACAGGAGATGCACCAGTGCTGGATCCAGGATCCAACACTGAGTAAGAAAAAGTAACGATAACAGTTTTTACCTGCTAAGTGAATTTCCTTCCATAGGATAACATTGGTGATTCTATGAGAAAAAGTTTCTAAGTGACAACTTTTAAAATACAATAATATTCCTTAAAAATCACGACTGTAACCAAAACGCTTTTACTCAACTGTTTACAGGAGATGTACCAGGACTGAATCTAGGATCCAGTCCTGTGGTTAGAAAAGTAATCCATAAAGTAACTAATTGCATTTAACTAGAAATTCACATTGAGCAGAATGTTGCATTGTGTTTGAAAATGTGTTGCCCATTGCAACAACTGTAACTACTGTACTTAAAAGTCTATTGCCTATCTGCAAAGTATTGAAACTAAAGTAATTCATTAAGAGAAAGTATTTTTGTAATGTAATGTATAATGTAATTACAATGTAATTTAAAAAATAAAATATGTAAAAAAATTGTTTCAAAAATGTAGTAAATCAGTATGAAAAAATTAAAATAACAATTAATACATTTAAAAATTGTCATTTACAAAACCTTTGAAATTCACTACAAAAACGTAGGTTTCAGGCACGTTATAGTTAGAAATTAGCATTTAAAAAACCTTTGAAATTCACTGAAAAAACCATAGGTTTCAGACACGTTATAGTTACAAATTAGCATTTAAAAACCTTTGAAATTCACTGAAAAAACCATAGGTTTCAGACACGTTATAGTTACAAATTAGCATTTAAAAACCCTTGAAATTCACTGAAAAAACCATAGGTTTTAGGGACAGTTATAGTTACTTGGACATTGCACTCGTACAAAACCCGTGAAATTCCCCGTTATAGTTAGTTCTGCTAACTATAACTCGCGCCCCAGCAATGCACTGCTGATGACGTCACATATTACATCACTCATGACATGGTCAGTGACATCACTGATGACATCACTGATGACATCTCAAATGACATCACTGATGACATCATCCACGTGATAATCTGATGCACCTCCTCACACCCTAATATAACCTTTGATACACCCACTCTAAATTACAGACTGCCATTCGCAAAACCATAGACACTCCAACACCAATAACTACATACCCACTCACTGATTCTTAGGTCTACACACACACATCCACTCACTCACCCGTACAGTCACTCATACTTACGGTCACTCAGTACAGGACTATCATATGCACTCATACTCCTATATAGACACTCAAACACCGCCACTCATCCATAGAGGTACTCACACACCTAGTCAGTCATGCAAATAATTAAACACACTACCATTTACTCACCTAAAAAGTAATACACACACCAGCTCACTTACTCATACAAATACTAGCACATTCTTACGCTCTTATACAATCACTGATACAAGCACACACTCATCCATACAGCCACTATCACAATCAGTCACTCTCGCTATAGCTATTTATATACTCCAACACACATATATACTGCCTTTCACATATGTAGTTACTCACACATGTACCACTGGGACATACATTCACTCACTAACACACTCTTACACACACTTACCCACCCATAAAGTCTATCACAGATGCACTCTTGAAACCATCCACCCAGTGAATCACCCACTCACACATCTATGCACAGAGTTGCACACACCCCTCCCACACAAACACTCAGGCACCCATACAGATACTCAGACAAGCATTCAATAACTCATATAGACACTCATTTAGCTATTCACAAACACATGCAGCCACTTACACAGCAACAGACAGACGGATACAGACATACACCCAGTTTAGTCACTAACCCATGCATTCAGTAAGATACGTTAAATCACTCACTTAAAGAGTCAGTCACGCACCTACTAAATCATCCATACAGACACTTACACACCCACTCATTCTTCAATACGTCTTTTCCTATATATTTTAAAAATATTTAAACTTTACAGAAACACACAGTCACTGGATGATGTCATCAGTGATGTCATTTGAGATGTCATCAGTGATGTCATCAGTGATGTCACTGACCATGTCATGAGTGATGTAATATGTGACGTCATCAGCAGTGCATTGCGGGGCGCGAGTTATAGTTAGCAGAACTAACTATAACGGGGAATTTCACGGGTTTTGTACGAGTGCAATGTCCAAGTAACTATAACTGTCCCTAAAACCTATGGTTTTTTCAGTGAATTTCAAAGGTTTTTTAAATGCTAATTTGTAATTATAACGTAGTCTGAAACCTATGGTTTTTTCAGTGAATATATATATATATATTCACTGAAAACCATAGGTTTTAGGGACAGTTATAGTTAGTTGGACATTTCACTCATACAAAACCATAGAAATTCCCCCGTTATAGTTAGTTCAGCTAACTATAACTCGCGCCCCCGGAATGCACTGCTGATGACGTCACATATTACATCACTCATGACATGGTCAGTGACATCACTGATGACCAGGGGGCGCGTTTGCAGAGTGGTAAAGGAAGGGGGCGGGGCCTGCAGCACGATCGGTTTTTTTTTTCCTCGAAGGGGGGCTGTGTGGCCCCCCTTACTTTTTCCTTTTTTTGGGCCTTGGGGACCCCATCCCCCGGGGCATGGCCACTCTTTTTATTATTTTTTTAAGGAGGGGGGCTGCGTGGCCCCCCTCCTCAGGCCTCCTTTTGCCTCGGGGACCCCATCCCCCGGGGCAGGCCTTTATTTTTATTTTATTTTTTTATTTTTTTATTTTTTGGGGAGGGGGCTGCGTGGCCCTCCCGGGCCACCTATGGCCCCGGGACCCCATCCCCGGGGCCTGGCCTCTCGTTGGAGACTGTGGGGGTCCCCAATCCCCCCACAGTCCCAGCCGGCTCCCCGCCTCCTGCGCGAGCCGGCATTGCTTTTCCACATGGGGAGCAGCTAACATGCTACTCCCCGTGTGGAAAGCAATTGAGTTTGCATTTTGAAAGAGAGAGCAGGTTTCTGCTCTCTCTTTCCAAATGCAAACCAAGTTTGCTATGACAGGACGGGAGCCGCGATGCTCCCGCCCTGTCATTGCAAACTACAGTGTCCCGGGGTAGGCACCCGGGGACACTGCAGGAGCCGGCCCTGGGGGTGGTGGTCCCCAGGGCCATCACTGGCTTCAGGAGGAGGCGCGCGGCCCCCTCCCAACTTGTTCAAAGCCCCGGGAGGTGGTGGTCCCGGGGCGTGTGGGGGGCTGGAGCCCCCGCTCACAGGTTTTTTTAATAAAAAAAAAACAGCCCCGGGGGGGGTGGCGGTCCCCGGGACAGCGGGAGGGCGCACAGCCCTCCCGCCATCATTTTTTTAAAAGCCCCGGGGGTGGCGGTCCTCGGGTTTGGGGCCTTAGAGGCCCCCATGAACAATAGACCCACCTCCGCATGCCCCCGGGACTTGGGCCACCCGGGGGCAAATTTGCATCGAAGCGCAGGAGACCGCGCTCGATTTTTTTTTTCCGGCAGGATCCGCGCACCCTGAGCGCATCCTACCGATTTTTTTTTTTTAAATGCTTTTTCTGCCCAGGGGTCCTTGTGGGACCCCTGAGCAGACCTAGGGGTCAGGGTGTTTCTACCCTGCTCCCTTTGTGCGTTTGCGCACTTGTTTCTTTTTTTCTCGGCGGGATTCGCGCACCCTAAGCGCATCCCGCCGATTTTTTTTTTTTTTTAAATGCTTTTTTCTGCCCGGGGGTCCTTGTGGGACCCCCTGAGCAGACCTAGGGGGTCAGGGTGTTTCTACACTGCCCCTTTTGCGCTTGCGCACTTGTTTCTGTCCTCGGTTCTACCGAGGGATAAAATGGCTGCCAACACTTCCTGATTTGGAGTGTTGACAGCCAATTAGCATGCAGCTCGTGATCGGGAGGGTGCGCGAATCCGAAACGGCCATAGATATATATGTGATTTTCCTTTTGATTTTCACAGGAACTACTGAACGGATTTACACCATTTAACAAAAAGGGTTCTTTCTGAACCAAGAACTACCTCTTTGCCAAATTTGGTGTAATTCCGTTCAGCAGTTCGGGCTGTAGCCGTGGCTAAAGTTTCCTATGGGAAAATGAATGGGGAAAACACGTTTTGGGACCCCCTTTTTTCTCAGCCCCCGCTTGACGAATCACCCCGAAACTTTCAGGGTAGAAGCAGACCGGAGCGGGCCATAAAGTTTGAAAATTTCGCGAAGATTCCTCAACCGACGCATGAGTTATTTCAAATAGAATGTCGCGGATTTCCTATGGAAAATAGGTCCTAACTATAACTATCTACTGGCGACCGCCAGTAGATATATATATATATATATATATATATATATATATATATATATATATATATATATATATATATATATATATATATATATATATATATGTATATATATATATATATATATATATATATATTAAAAGAGAGAAACTGAAAGAAATGTATGAGTCCAAACTAAGTTTGCATGTTTAGTTGCAGTCTCTACTCTCACTCAAGACCCAGAAGATAAGATTAGAAAGCAGAAGAGCACGAGAAGAGAGGGAGACGAACTACTGAAGACTTGGCAGTCTCTTCTCTGTCCCCTACCCCTTTCCCCCCTTTGAGTTATCTTGGCGTACAAGTTATCATTGGCGCCAGAGAAGTCGGAGAGGGGCATTGGGTTCTGGCGTCGTTCTGCTCCCGTGCAAATGTGACAACGTCTTTTGTAATGCTTTTGATTTCTCAATGTCTATTCCATACTCTTGTGCTGTCTCTACAACTGTCTCATGCAAATTTCTCTCTTTCGAGTAATAGTCTTACATAGAAACAACAACTCATCATCCTGAAATTTACTCAATCTCTCTGGGCTAATTGTACCTGTAATAATTTCTTCTAGTACTGCTTTTAATTTAGCCACATCGACACAATCATCCTTACTATGACTACTACAACCAGGAGCTATATCTCATATCCACTGATCTAATTCTTCTGGCGATGGACCCATTGATTTTTGTACATCTTCTTCACCTAACTCACTTCTAGGTTTAGCAGATGCTTGAGTATTTAATCTCTCTTCAGTCTGTATTCATCTCCTAGGTTCCTGATACACCACCCTTTTTAGTGTCTCATTTCTCCCAGAAACATCAATTAATTGTTCTTCATGTCTCGGAATTATACTCACATCTGCACTGTTACTTCCACTACTTCTTTCATTAGTCCTGGTCACTTCTGGGACTGCCAAAGCATGTACTCCCGCAACACTCTGTCCATCACTGTATAATGGAACTACTGGACCAATCGTCACTGGTACTGACAACACTTCTGGATTTCTCACTGCTTCCATCCTAACAATTGTCCTTTGCCTATTCTCAATCTGATATGGTCTTACTCCATTAAATACTCTATTCTGAGATTGTTCCTCAATATGAATCAAAGGAGCACTAGGTATATTATTTGATGTATGTGAATCATCTGCACTTAAACTAATCTGTTCCTCTTGATATGGTGGTGGTCTGTTCATTAATAATTCGTTTAGGAAATCCTCATCAATATCATCTGAATCCATTAGATTTACATTCTCATTGATATCCTGTGTTTCAGAATTATTATTTTTCTCTTTGGACTTTCCCCTTTCAGTCTCATCAGCTTCTCTAACAGGAAATAATCCATTTGTTTCTATAACAGTACCTCTTCTCCACATTTTCGTACGAGCATCCCATTTTGCTTCAGAATATCTACTCACTGTATTTTTATACTCATTCTGATGCTTGTCTCTTTCTCTCTTCTATGCTTCATACTCCCATTCTTCTAATGACTCATACTGTATTGGTCTAGGATTTGGACTCAAACCATTCATCCGAAACCTCAGGTTTTCTAAATTCCTTGTATTAAGAGTACCATTTTCAGGAAAAGCTAATTCACCTTGATCCTCTGTATATTTCACCCAATTCTCTAACCATGCACATGTATGGTAACTCCTTTCCAACGCCATAAATGCTGCTGGCGTACCTTCAGGAGCTATTGGAATCCCTTCTCTAATTGGAATTGGTTGATCTTTACTAAACAATGTCTTTAACAATTTTATTATCTTCATTTTCTCTGCTTACTGTAAGTAAAATATTATTAATAACTCTAATCTACGTAAATCCTAACAACACTCTCTTCCGTGTTATGTTTTCAACTTCCAATCAAAGTAAATTTTGCTGCCCAATCACAGCGTGGCTCACACCAACTAACCAGTACCAGTGCGGCACCTCTGTGACGTTGCTCACCAACTGTCCAATACCAGCGCGGCTCTCTGTGATGTCAGTATCGCTCCTTCCACTGACCCTCCCTTTACAAAATCAGCGTTAATGTCTTTAAGGTCTTTTTGACGAATAAAACAAACTACATAAACACAAATTGTCTGCTCCACTAAAAGGAAAAAAATCAAAGTATATTCATGCACTCAAAGAGAAAACCCTACACTCCAACAATAAACCACAACCAGCGTGATTCTTGTTCTCTTACAATGGAGGACTCTCGGGACTTCCCCAGTTGCGCTTACTGAAGTGACCCAAATTACCCCTCTAATCTCATTCAACAAGGTTCCCTTTACAATACTTTCAGTTCGACGACCGCCTACTCTTGTATTACCAGCAGACAATGTACATCACCTTAGTGTACGCACACACTAAGAACAGCCCTTAGGGATATCTCGGGATCTCAAGCCTCGATGGACCCGTAACAAAAACTCAATATGACAAAACTAACTCAACATATATTTTTGAACCGTCAATTCCGTCTAGTCAATAACAACTCCTTTTTCTCCACCTAGTATTTTAGTCTAAACTAACCATCCGATGCAACTACCAAAAACTGATGCAGCGGAAGCGGTGGGGGTCGGGGTCATATAATATCCCACACCAACCTTTACAATACCTAAGGAAGCGTAAATACTATCATGACGGGCCTATAAGTCATTATCCTTTCTATTAGCAAAAGCAATATCAAAGGTCCTCAAATGGATCTTTGGTAGAGCTAAAAGGGACTAAGTAGAGAAATCAGAGAACTATCCCTTCTCAAGGACCTGTAATGAAGAAATAGCTATACCATAATATACTACAAAATGCATAAATAATATGACAATGTTATCCTAAAAATAAGTCATGACTCAAGGAAATAGCGACAGACACTATTCTTTCTAGGTACCTTTTGGTATTATTTCAGAAACATGAATGATCATACACAAATACAAATCATAAGGAAAACACTTTGTTTGCAAATATCACAGGTAAATCATCACAGCATTCATAAGCAGAGTAATTCAAAATCATCAAATTCAGGTGGGAAGGAGAAGGGGAGAGAGAAACAGTTAAAATCAGGGTAATCACAATTCAGTTACCTCTCAGAATTAGAGTAAACTAATGCACAACGTGCAATTAGTCAAGAAAACTATCTCCACGGCCGTAGGAGAATAGTGTGGGCAGCTTCACCAGCCGATGATGTGCAAAGTCTCTAGGGAAAGTTCTCCGCAGTCAGGTTTGCCAGCCAGATCAGGAATCAGCACAGCACAGCATACAGCATACCACGGATGCAGGACAGGTCACCAGAATGTGAACGAGCCGATGATCATTTTTCCACCAGCGTCTTTATACTGACTTTGCAACTTTGTTACACTAGGTTAGAAGCTCTCCTAAATCCTACAAGCCACTCTCATTGGTCAGAACTAAAGAAGGAAAACAACTCCTAACGATGACTTTGCAAATTTCTCTAAACAGTCTTTGTCTAAAATTGTATAACTTCCTAGAGAGGAAGGAGAAGACTACAATTTACACATTTGTAACTACATAGCCACAGTTTCATTCTGAATCCTCGCCTAGACAGGAAAGAGTCATACTATTCTCTGCTCTCTAAGGATGTAAATGTTATTCTTTACAAGGACATCAGGAAACGGCATGAAAAGAAACAAAGGAGCACGGAAGCACATCCCTAACTAATACAATTGCTTAGACCTACATGTTCAGCAAGGAAAGACAGAGAGAAAAGAAAATAATTTCTACTTTTTCTAGGCCTACTCTACTTTCACGAAGAATAAAAGAGCATTTTCATGTTGGTGCTTGAATATTCCTGCAGGTCAGGAAATATAAAACCATTAATATTAGACGCAAATTAATAATTTCTTCTCATTCTATTATTATTCATAACCCTATAGAGAAATCTTCCATTCTACATGTGTTATTCTGACTCTTAGAAATACGTGCAGCTTTGCACGTTTTCGGTCATACCTTCGAAATCTTCACGTTTTAGTAATTATAGTTTTTCACACACATTAGTAATTTATTAAAACACACACATGGGTGGATTTCCCGAGCAGGTTTTCATAGCAAAAATCATGCTCCATCAACAGCATGTAGATGACTGACAACTGCACACTTCTTCTGCCATCCCCTATGAAACCTGTGCTGTGATGGAGAAGCGGAGAAGACCAAATGTATGGAGGGATGACACAGCAGCCGAAGTAAAACATGGACCAATCGCAACTTGTCATTTTGCCGTGACTCTGCTGTAACTCTCAAGATGCAGGGTCGCTGGAACAGAAAGCCGCAAAGTGATACTACATAAACTAGAACTAAAGATCTCACAGTTTTTAAACAACTATTTCGAAAACAAAACTTTCTGCAGAATAACTCTTTTGGTAACCGGAGCTAGGCACGTTGTTATGATTAATTTTACGTGCAAAGTTGTATTTTCTGTCAAGAAGCATGTTTTAATACTACTTAATTCTCACATCGGAATGTCTTCGTATTCGTCTAAATTTGGCCTTGAAATGTTTTCTTTTTAACTAAATTGTATTGAGAATTTTAACAATTAATTCTGAGACAATAGTATTGATTTGGTGTTGCTGTACATCGACCACATGCAGAAATGTGTCACTGCTGTGCTAAACTATCAAGGCTAAGTTGTATATTCCTAAAATACAGCCGTATGTTTAACAGAAATTACATTATTTTCACCTTGTGGGAGCTCAGCTACAGCAAACAGCTTGACTGTAATCATCATTTTACAATATAATTTACTACACACAGGGGCATATTCTCATGGATTTACCGCCGAGTTAGCGGCACTTTATCGCAGCCAAAGTGATGATAAATTCATCGCCCCATTCACAAGCTGGCGCTACCAGCCCATAACACCAGTTGTCCTGCGAAAGCAGTTGCGAAAAACATCTCCACAGATGACACCGGCAACTAACGCTAATGAGATGCAGAGTAGGCGTTCCCGTGCAAAAACCCGCGGAAACACCACTTCGCAACATTCCCAACGACCAGCCAGATCGGCGATAAGACCACAAAACATGCGATAAGGCACATTAGCAGCAGGGATTTAACACCTGCTCTTACCTGGTGTTAAGTCGGACGACAACCTGCACCACAAAAGGGAGCCCAGCCCACAGCCACACCAGAAGAACAACAGATGCCATGGAGCTACTGACCTTGCAGCTCGGAGCCCCAAGAGGGCCACAACACCCACCGCCACCACCCCCAGGCCCGCCACCCCCCCCCCCGGATCCCCCCTGTGGCCCTACCCCGGGCACCTCCCCCCCGGACAAAGATATTTCACATCTACCTCTCAAGTTCATGAACACAACAATTCGCCTGATGTCGCACAAGTACACCAACCAACATCCATGTGTGGTTCGAAAAAGGAAAAACATACATACATCTCAGAATTCCAAAAATAATCAATTTATTCAAATTCAAATCAACATCAATAATTGGAAGAGTCATGGCGGGTCTTCTCCGGACAAAACCGTAAGTCACAGCCTGCAAGACAAAATTGAAGATAAGAAGGTGTGTCATGCGCACAACAAAGGACAGAGAGAGAAAGAGAGAAAGAAAGAAAGAAAGGGAGAGAGAGAGAGCATGAAAGAGAGGGAGAGAGAGAAAGAAAGGGGGAGAGAGGGAGAAGGAGAGAGAGAGAGACAGCAAAAGGAAGAGAGGGAGGAGAGAGAGAGTAACAGAGGAAGAGAGAGAGACAGTGAAAGGAAGAGAGGGAGAGGGAGAGACAGTGAAAGAAGGAGAGAGAGAGAGAGAAAGATAGAGAAAGAGAGGGAGAGAGAGCGAGAGAGAAAGATAGAGAAAGAGAGGGCGAGAGAGAGACAGTGCAGACACTGTGCACCCAGGCTGCTGCACCCCAGCCCCTCCCGCCGCCCAGCGTGGATTGCCCACCCCTGTGCACCCAGGCCTCACTGCTCACCTGCTGCCACCGGTGTGTCTCCAACCACGTGCCGGTTCACACTGCAGGCCACCAGGTCCCTCATCTGAAACAGAGTCCACAGCTAATGATGGCAGAGTACATATCATTGCACACAGCAACATCGCATTGCCGCCCCTGCGCACCCAGGCCGCTGCACCCCAGCCCCTCCCGCCGCCCAGCGGGGATTGCCCGCCACTGCGCACCCAGGCCTCACTGCTCACCTGCTGCCACCGTTGTGTCTCCAACCACGTGCCGGTTCACACTGCAGGCCACCAGGTCCCTCATCTGAAACAGAGTCCACAGCTAATGATGGCAGAGTACATATCATTGCACACGGCAACATTGCATGGCCGCCCCTGCGCACCCAGGCCGCTGCACCCCAGCCCCTGTCGCCACCCAGCGTGTATTGCCCACCACTGCGCACCCAGGCCTCACTGCTCACCTTCCGCCACCGGCGTATCTCCAAGAGGGCCCACCACGTCCCGGTGCAAGCTCTGAGCCCGGGGCCCGTGACCTTGGCAGCCTCCACATCACGCATCCCCGCAGCGCGGGCCACCAGGTCGCACACTTGATTCTGGGTCTGATTTTCCAATGGCAGAGATCATATCAGTGCACACGTCATCATCGCAGGCTGCACACCCGCTCAGCTCTCTAGGTGCCACTAACTCTGTGAAATGCGAGGCAACGCCACGTGGCGGTAGGCCCACGCTGCCCGCTGGCTCAGGCCCACATTGCGCTCCACCAGGTGCACACTTGACTCTGGGTCTTGATATTGCAATGGCAGAGACCATATCAGTGCACACTTCATCATCGCAGGCTGCACACCCGCTCAGCACTTTAGGTGCCCCTACCTCAGTGCACAGTAAGTCACCGTCCCGTGGCGGTAGGCCCGTGCCGGCTGCAGTGCAACCGGTGCCACCGACTCCGTGCAACGCAAGTCATGGACCCTATATGATTGAGTCTCGTCGTAGGCCAGGCGGACGCAGTCATGTCACCTCAGGCAGTGGGGAAGAACTGGGACACATAGCGTCGTCTTCCCCACCTTTATACATAAGCCGAGTGGGCTGGGTCGGCGTACACCAGGCCAGCGTAGGGGTGTGAACAATTATCTCTGGCCTCTGGGCGTGGTTCATATCTGGGCTGCACAGGAAACCAACTGATGCGTGTGTCTCTGTTGCAGTGTCTGCGCCACATGGCCCGCAATCGACTATGTTGCAATGTTGCATGCAGCCGGAGGGCATCCGCGCACGAAGGGACTGTACAAGGAGCGCAAGGCCGCTCTGGGTCTTGGCTCATACATGGCAACTGGTGTGTGTGTACATCGCTTTTGGTGCACCATAAGCCCAAGGCCTAGCCTTAATTGCAGCGCGATAGCCACATCACATTCCCAGGATACAAGCAGTAGTCTGACTAACATTAGGGATGAAAGCCCCTTTGTCTCAATACAGAAGGCGGAAGCACATCTGCACCCCCGACCTTGGAAATGCATGTGGCAGGCACCCCTAAGAGAGATGCCATGGCAGACGAAGACGACTCCCACACTACACACGGCGCCATTGAAAGATCAACGTATCCACACCCCACACACAGAAGTCCTTGCTCGAGGTACTCCTGCATGGAACGTCCTTGACACTTACGTACAGGACAACCCATACGTACAAACTTTGCATACTCATACGACTCATTGCTCCGAGCTGTGGCATGTCATCCACATAACATCCGCAGGTCAGAAGAGTGCCGGTTCTACGAGTGCGAACAACGCAATGTCAGAGCATCCCGGGCACATGCACAACCCCTGTCACGTGGAACTGTACCGTGACCGAATGCTGCATTTGTTGGGGGCACTGCCACTGGCAGTGTTGCGCATCAGTTACCATCTGAGCTTCCGTCTTGCGTACGTCACCTGCGTCCAGCCCTGGTTCCACTGCCGATCATGCATATTCGAGTGGCCCATGGATGTCTGCCTATCCAACACAACGGTAGCTGAACTGGATTATGACATGTGTGTGCGCCCCCTGTTGGACCACAACCAGGAGTGTAACCGTGATACCCGTTCATGGGATGCCTTGGTATTGGGTGTATGTGCTGGCAGTTGGGCATGTGAGATCGCACAATTCCTCGTGTGCAGTGACCACATCGAAGCGCTCTCCTATTGGGCTGTGTTGCGGATTGGTGAAACGGTGTGGACGGAGCACATCTGTCCGGACCAGCTAATGGATTGGCTCACCCCCGTGTCGTTGAAGTCGACAACAACATACTCTTGGAACTGATTGCCCATGAAGCTGCACTCGCTTTCATGGACGAGTAACTACGTTCCTGCAGCCACAAAAGATTGTAACCCATGGC
Organism: Calotriton arnoldi; assembly: GCA_963921515.1. Taxonomy (NCBI): domain Eukaryota; kingdom Metazoa; phylum Chordata; class Amphibia; order Caudata; family Salamandridae; genus Calotriton; species Calotriton arnoldi. The sequence goes on from CAWUFW010009876.1 coordinate 327,094, forward strand.
ACAGGTCCCAACACCCTTTTGCATCTTGGGGAAATGGACACATATCCCACCATAACAGTGGACATGTCTGCATTCGCCTGGACTCAGAATGCATGTGCGTGCAAGACTGCGGGTTGACACACACCTGTGCAAGGTGAGTGGACAGCGGCGCCTGGCAACGTTCCTCAACCTGACACACCGCTGGAGGGAGAGTACACACATGGCAATGTAGTACTACATGTGACCTTGTTGGACTCCTTCACCTGCTCACTGTCAGCAGAGCAGACAGTCAGCGCTGTCCGGTGGTACAGGACTATGCAGATCCCATGGGCTGTGAGTGGTGTCCCCTGACACGGTGCAATGAGCATTCGCCAAACACCACATGACTCGTCCAGCAAGGCAAGGTGGGCTGAGACCGTTGGCATCCGTCATGGTTGGTGTTCATTTGTGCCTCCCCATGTCTTGCACCTCTACATGTTCCTTGGCTGCCTGTTAGTGTATGATGCATTGGTCAGTATGTTGTGGCCCTTGTCTTGCCCGTACTGACACGCACATGCTAATAAAGTGTACGCAGCTTCACTAGTGTTCAACTGTGATGAGTGTTGATTTGCATGCCAAATCGTGTGCCCCAATGAGCATTGTCCATACACAGGGAGGGACTGACTGATGCATTTCACTTAGGCGTGAGTCCCTATTGCCAGCTCCACCTCTGTGAGCCAGACATTGTGGTTGGGAGAGTTGCTGGTAGACCTGTGCGCTTACGTGTCTTCAGCAATGTGAGAATGGTGTCCAACTTCTTGCCATGTGGATCAATGTGTTCCATCAAACCAGGCTGTGTCCACACAGTTGAGTGTGTGTAGGTATGCGAAGAGATGTTCTGTTGTCACATGTGATGTGGGACACTACTTTAAGCCTCCTACCGACTTTGACATATTTACACACAGCCCTATTTAATACATGGACGTGGGACTACGTTGGGGGGTTGCGAGATTGATGTTCATGATCAATGAGGCCACAGCTAGTTCACACCTCCACAGTCATGTAATTGCCCATGTGTGTCACGGTCAAACATGCGCATTGATGTCATTTACCAGGGTGTACCTTTTTGTGCAATCAATGTCCCTACAGTCATCCATACTGTTATACTTGATTGAACATAGACATGACACATCTGTGTGATTAGGAATGTTTTATTCACATCCTGTGGAGTGTCGGAGCTGGAGCAGTACATGGCCATGCACACCCCACATTACATGGTTGCCCAGTGGAGGGCCAAACAGAGTCCTTTAGGGGATGACAGGTTAATCGGTAGAGGAAGGGTTGAGTCTGCAGCCTGTTTGCTGTGTCATTGGTAACCAGAGCAGATATGGCAGTCCATGTTGGGGTCCAGGTGAATGTCGCAGAGTGTTTCGGGGGACAGTGGAAGGTGTAGTACCAGGGCATGATGCAGAGGGCTGTACCAAGCAGAAACAGGCCATATGGCGGGGGATGAATGCTACAACCTCCTTTTTGACACAGTCATTACCGTCCACATCTTCGTCCTCTGATACGTCTTCTGTGTCAGGTGTGCCAGGTGTGTGTGGTGGTGTTATGGCTGCATCACTGTGTGCCACTGACACATCAGGGGGCGGAGGTGGTATGGCTGCATCCCTGTGTGCCACTGACACATCAGGGGGCGGAGATGTGTGTGTCGAAGTTCCTGCAGCAGTCATCTGGGACAGGCTCTGTGGCAGCAATGGCAAGATGAGTATCTGCAGGGCATGGTAGATCCCAGCTACATCTCGCTGGTGTTCAGCCGTGGCAGCCATCCTTCCTGCCTGCATCCGCTCCATGTTCTCCATTGTCCTCCGCATTTGTGCCAACTCTGTGCTGTCGTCGCTGGAGCCTCTCGCCTAGACAGTTCTTGTATCCGAGTAATGGATCCAGCGAGGTCAGCCAAGGATTGTTGTAGGGCATTGAGCGGACTGTGGGTGTCCGTTAGGGACTGTAAGTGGTCCCTGATGGGACTGAGACACCCACGTATGGCATCTAGTTTGGCTGCCATGAGGTCGAAATCCACCTGCACCTGTTCAGCCAGCCCCCTCTGGCAGTCTGACACACGGCGTTGGAATGCCATGTGTTCTTCGGTGAGTTGCTGGGAGCCAGCCGTGGTGGTGGGTGCTTCCTGCTGTGTGGTCTGTGCAGGGGGTGGTATCACCTCGATGCAGCTGGGCTGCCCTGCTCCTGGAGGTGAGGTGCCGAGGCTGTTCACGAGCCGTTGGAGGGTGTCGGAGCAGATGGCCAGGGGTTCCTCCTCCTCATCACTGAAGAGATGTCTGCTCTGCTCTGCAGGAGGTGTTCATTGTCCCTCTGCAATGTGAAGGGGAGATGCAGGTTAACAGTGTGTTCCATGTATGTGCACGCATTGTACATGTTTACATACAGACTGCATGACAATGTACATTGTGACTGTTTTGGAGGAGCTGGGTATTTGATGCGGGACAGTGGACATCCCGACTACATGACGGATGTGAGGTTGTACTCATACATTATCATCTGACAGTTTCCTGCTATACCTGATGTGATTGGCCATTTTCTACGCACATGCAGCACCAGTTGTGTCCTCTGTTCTGTGGTGTATGTGTGGCACTTTCTACCACATTGTGGTCTATGTTGATGTGCTGTGATTGCTATGTGTGTGTGCTGCATTGTGGGAGAGTCGCCCCTGCAGCTCTGATTTTGCGGCCCCTTATCCCTTTGAGGTGGTGTGCCTTTGACTTGTGTGCTTTTACGGTGCTGAGATGTTGGCGACTTGGGTCATTTGTGCTCCTGTACGGATTTTGTACTCTTGTGCATTGTTTGTCTGCAGATGTGTTGTTGACGTCAGGGGTTGTATGTGCACGTGGATGTGTCTGAGTGTGACCTGCTCCTTTGAGGATGTTATCCACACTGGGCCACCTCAGTGTCGTGGCGTGCACCATGTCATGTATTTTGACTGCAGCCATGCTATTGGTCATGCAGTGTCTCTTGCATTGTCAGTGTGGCTCACAGATCCGCTGCTTTGCTGGGTTCAGCACATGTGCATGGGTAGGTTGTGAGATTGGTGAGAGGGGGGCCATTTGTGCACATGGTGGACGGGGGCCTACTTGGTGTTTCTGTGTGTGCTGCAGTGTGCCAAGGCGATCAGGGACAGGTTCCAGTCATTGTTGGTGTGCTATGTGCTATTCTTGATTGTGCATGTGTGCCATTGTGCCCGTCTCACCCCGTCCCCCCAGTCCCTGGTGGTTACTCACCCTGTTGCTGTTGGGTCAGGTCATATCGAGCAGTGTCCTGACCCCCAACTCCTTGCACCATCTCCCCACTGATGACTGTGGCCACCATTTCCTCCAGCTCATCCAGCTCATCCAGCTTCTCCTGTGGCGCAGGACTCCCACCTCCAGTGGCCATTGCTGCCTTCCGGTTGGCAGCGAGTTTCTGCTTGGTTTGGCTTTTGACGTCATGCCAGCGCCTCTTGACCTCCTCCATTGACCTCCTCAACACTCCGACTGCATTCACGATGGACTGCCATATTTCCGTTTGTGTTGCCGATGACACAGTGGAGGTGAAGAACAGTTGTTGGTAGTGTTCGGTCACCTCCGTGACGATGATCCGGTTTTCCTGCGGACTGAACCCCGTCTTCCTCTTCCTCTTCTCTTTGCCCTTCTCCGGCCCCGGGGTTCCTGGCTGGTCGTCTGTTGGGCTTGTGGGGTTCACGTTGTCCTCTGCACTCGGTCCGGCTGCGTCCATGGTGCTACGCAGTTGCATTTTTTTGGCTTTTTATTTCTCTGCTTTTATAGTGCATTCTCACACATGGCGCATGGGAATCGCGGGCCTGTCGCTGGTTTTCGCTGATTTTTGTATCGCCATTGGGGCCATCGCAACTTTTTTCGCGTCCGTGTTTCGCATTTTTTGGGCTTCGCGTTCATTTTAACGTGGGCATTTGTCGCGTTATTGTGAGACTATCGCATGGTGCCGCCGGGTTGTGAATGCTGCGTTAACACTGTGTTATTTTCCAGTGATAGACTGCGATGTGAGAAGTTGCGTTAAGCGATTTTGGCGATAGTTAACACACGTTCTTGAGAATATCCCCCACAGTGTGATTTTAGCCTGTCACCGCACCATCAAAATCGTCCACATATATGATAAAACTAATTTTTGATTAGCGAAGGCAAAAAAATATTTCAACAGGTATATTATGCCAGGGCTGTTTCTATGTCTGAAGAATTTACTTGGAACTGCAGAACCTCGGTATCTTCACACCTCCCCAACGTAGGTAAAGGGCATTTCAACTACTTTGTGAAATAATCACACTCTCTCTTCATACTAAATTGCATTAGCCCAGACTTCATAATCTTAAAACAGGATGTTCTGAGTTACACTGTTGTGGATTCTCTTCAAGGTCACACACTGTGGGGGTGGCAGTTGTCATATTCCTTACTTTAGCTAATAATGGCCTTCTTTGTGTCAACGCTGGGTCTAGTGGCTCGCGATAAACTACTGTAGGTCATGAAAGCTGAATGGAATCTCTTGGCAGAAAATATACATTTGATTACTTGTTAACTATTTATCTTTCAACAGACATTTGGTTCAAGCCTGTAGACCATGGAATGGTCATGCGAGTTTAGAAAAGAACGTCATCTATTTCTAAGCAAAAGACAGGTAGTGTGTTTTGCCTACAGGAAGGAAATACAGCCTACATAAAGCTCCTCATTATCCAAATAAAAGGTGCAGGTTGTACCTTAAATGCAGCTGCTCAACATATCAGCACACAGCTACAACCCTATGTCTGTAAGTCTCTTCTTTTTCTCCTCATGATCCTTTATTATAGCACATATGAAATATCGTTAGTCTCTTTAGTTTAATTGCCATACACATTGCTCTTGGTAGAACTTGTCCCAGTTTGAGAATGTCATACTTTGCGTCCGAACATTTGCTCTTGTCCTTTGAATTAGCGATCAGTGTTTGGAGTTAGATTTCTCTGAACACACATTCTTCAATTTTGCAGGAGAAATATTCACTTCTAATTTCTGCATTCTCATGTCATTAGTCCTTTATCTTGATTTGCGACCAAAGGGGCTCATTATGATGGCGGAAGGACCGCCACCGCCGGGCCGGCGGTGGCGGTCCTTCCGCCATCATACAGAAAATTCCCACTGCCAAATTAGGATGGCGGTGGGAATCACAATGGTTCCGCGGCGGACGGAAAGTCCGTCCGCCATGGTTCCGAAAGGCGGTCCTTGTCTGGCCGACTTGCGGAACCCAGAACCAGGGCAACATTGTGGCGGTACCGTACAGGCACCACCGTAGGGATTACGGTATCCCTTTCCACCTGTCTTTTTGCGGCAGATATCCCTCCGCAAGAAGACAGGCGGAGACTGGCTTTGGGGGCACGTGGTGCAGGGAAATGCGGTGCATGCACCTTTATCAATGCGGACGGTGCTGCAGCCAGCAAATGATAAAGGCCGAAGATGCGCCCGCCAGTATGGCGGGCGCATCCCAATAGCAGTGGTGGGACCGCCGCATGTCTGGTGGGCGGTCCCAAACACCGCTATGGTGGCGGGCGGACCAAGTCCGCCCGCCATCATAATGAGCCCCATAGTACTCATGGTAGGAGCGTAATGTTTATTTTGCTTGAATTACATTTCTTTATGCACCGCGTCTCATGAGAAAATCAAATAATTAATAGTGCATAAGCATTTCCCAGCGGCCCTCCTGTTCCCCTTTGTGAATTAGGCCCATCTGGAGAACACCAAATGCAAAATCTTTTTGCTTTAAAGTAGGTCAAAGATTCTGAAAACTAAATTACAATTAGGTCTGATGACATGCAAAATGAGCTATATTGTTTTTAAGAAATAAGCTTTTGTTCCAAGCATCCAAGCAGGTCAAATCTTCAAACATATTTCTAAATCCCATTTGTCCCACTAAAATATCAAAATCTATGATAGCATTTTTTAATAAAATATAATATCTTTATCTAAAATTAAGTCTTTGGGTGGCAGAGCTTAAAGCAGAATGAAAAGAACACAAACTTCTCATGAGAGGATCTAAGTTGCTTGCATTGCACTCCAAAAAGTGATGAGGCAACAAACTAGAGGCAGTGTTTGAAATACTATTTGAAGGACTGATTTGATTATTTGCAATTTCATATGCATAACTTTGAACCACTCATATTCTCATTCTGTAACAGATCCCAAATTCCCCTTTGAAGCAAAACACAAAAGGTGAACAATAGCGTATCCAATGAACTAGTTTGTGAATAGCTTCCTCCCACAGGTACTTGAGACATCAAAATTATTTAAGATGTCTTTTTTTCAGTACAATATCATTTATTTGAGGCGTCAACGGATGATGTGTTGGGTCTATACATTATGTTGTATCCATCCTTTAGATGATGTATGCAGTTAATCAGTACCAGGTCAAAGATCCCTTCAAATCATCCGTGTTCCTTTGACCTCCAGACTGCTACCTTCCACCTCATAAACAAGACAGATAGTTCATACTCAATATTAATCGCTAATATCTCAAGCCTCATCTCAGCATCAACTTGAATAATACATTCATTGGTTATTTCAATCTAGTGTGTGACGCATCAACCAGGACCACTATAGATGCCTTTCACAACCTGCTGATGGCATTGATGTTGCATACCTTCTTATACTGTCAACCTGCACCAACACCAAGAGAAATATTCAGACCCTGCGTACACATTGGCACTAAAACTACAGCCAACATTTCTAAAAGAATCTCACTGTGCAAAATACTAAAATGGTCCCCCATCAACAGTCTCTGTGTCACTGACCAGGTAAACCTATTCCGATAGACCCTGCCATATGAAGTCTATATAATCCCATCATCAATAATGATAGAGCTATTCGGTGAAGCCCTAGCACAACCACTGTCCATTGTTATAGTCTCCCTTGTGCAAGGTGCCTTTCCAGATGCCCTCACAACATGCAAGATCCTCCCGTAAAAGTAGAATATGGACCCAAATGAGACCTTGCAAATTCCTGAGCAAAATGGGGGGGCGCTAGAGAGCCCGCTGCAACATGGCGGCACTGTAGTGCAGCTCTGCCGGCCAAGTTAAAATATCCAGCATTAAGCCTTATCGATGCTCATCCTGTCCCGAATTACATGTGGCGAGAAAGAGCATATGCACTAGTCATTGAAAGCAGCTTTTTGGTCCTGAGGCAGCGGAAATCGCTGTGACTGCCGCTCGGGACTGAGACTGCGTGGGTACAGGAGCGGGAAGCGGGCCCTCGGACGGTCGAGTGAGGCACCGTAAGTAAACGACTCGACCTGTAACCACAGATACTGCAACAAAAATAGACAGGAGGAAAGAATTATATCGGAGCTGGGACAGTCCTCGCTGATCAAACGTGTGTAGCTGGAAGGCGCTGGGGACTACAGGTGACCGCGAATGACTGGCAAAGTGAGCGGCGCTGCCACTGGGGATTGGAGGCCGGAGCCATAGCTGATGCGGCCTTGCCAGAGGACATTGCTGGCAGCCGTAGTGGTGCCGAGCAGAGAGAAGGTGAGGAGGGTGCTGGCAAAAATGACAGCAGGGAGGCACTCTGTGAAGTGTATACACCTGCAGGGTGCCGGGGACGTGGCCGGCTGAGAAGTATTGCTGCAAAGGAGCTGATGGACGGCTGAAGCCTGAGGCAGGAGCGGTGAGTTGGACGCCGAGAGCTCGATTGGAGCGGCAGAGCGGGGCCTCTGGGCTGTGAAGACAGCGGTGCTACAATACACCAAAGATAGTGCTTGTGTAATAAAACCTACCTCCTCTCTGGTGTGGGCCAAGGTGGGTGCCCCCCGCAGGAACACAGTGCAGGGAAGGACTGCCCTGGTAACAGCGGGGGCCCGATGGGCAATCAGCGGTGGCCCCCCTTTGAAACAATGGCGGTAGGAGATCCTAGAGACGCCTAGAGCCCTGAGCCAAGCGCGGTGTGAAGGACAGTGGAGGAGGTGGTCGGCAGCACTAATCTTCTACCTGTAGAGTACGTGCCGGCCCGGACAAGTTATAACAGACAGAAGAGAGGGGCCTGAGGGCAATAGAACAGCCGGCGCGGCCTATGGCAGAGCACCGAGGTGGCAGGCAGGGAGCATTGAGCATGGATGGTGATCGGCCTTCAGGATATAAAACGTGCCATACAAAATCAGTGGTGTCACCAGCAACAAAATGGGAAAGGCAGACAGAACAGAGCACAACAGAAAAATGGGGAGAACAGGTGGACCCAGTTGGAGGATAGAGGAGCGGCTGCCCCCCTGGCTGACGCACCATCGCTAGAGGCAACCCTACAGGCTATGCAGCAAAACCTACAGTCAATTGATGGGAAAATTGACACCTTAAATATTTGGATGGGTCATCTTAACACGAAACTAGAGAAGCATACAACACCCTCAACGAAGCGGAACAACGTATTTCCACCACGGAAGATGAAGTCTGCACCACGAGTACCAAATGCCAGATGCAGAGGTCTTGTGGGAGGCCTTCATGGTCACCATAAGAGGCATCTGTATTAGCAAGCAGGGGGGGATACTGAAAGATATCCGTACAAAGTTAGAGAGGCTCGAACGAGATATCTGAGACTTAGAAAGACTCTATGGGGGAGCCTACACAAGAGTTCCTGGGTGAAATTAGGGGAAAAATGTCAGAATACCAAGAAACAGCAGAGCAGGAGGTTAAGGGTTCTCAGCAGACATCAGGAGGCATGTGCCTTTGGCGAGGATGGCCAACCTGGCTGCAATCTCACCCATAAACTTAGAATGTCCTTGGCTCATACACATATAGTACAGCTGAGAGATACTATAGGGCACCTATGCTACAACACACCATCTATCATACAAAGCTTCCAGGATTTTTACACAGATTTATATGACTCACACTTGACAGCAACAGCAACGTAAGTTGCAAAGTACCTCGATGATGTGGCGCTCGCATGGCTGTCCCAGGGCCAATGAGAATTCCTGTCACAACCCATCATGCCAGAAGAGGTTAAGGAGGCAATTCGATCGTTAGCCAATGGCAAGGCTCCAGGGACAGACAACCTGACAGGAGAATTTTATAAAGCGTTTAATGACCTCTAACGCCCCATTTACATAAAACTCATTCAGAGGCATACGAAAAAGGTCAGCTACCCCCGTCATTGAGAGAGGCCCTGCTAATCACCTTACCTAACCGGACAAGTCGCCGCCAGATCAATGTGGCTCATATAGGCCACTCGCTCTAATAAATATTGATGCTGAAATTTTGGCGAACATTCTGGCAACTAAGCTCCAACTACTGTTAGAAATGTTAATACTACTGGACCAATCGAGCTTCCCATCCACAAGATCCACTACCCATAACTTATGCACCATCTTTGCACTTTTTCATCAATTAAATTCCTCTACCCCGGCAGCAGCCGTGCTGCTCGAAGCAGATAAAGCTTTTGACACAATAGAGTGGTCATTTCTATTTGTGGTATTGCTGCGGATGGGTAAGCTTCAAATGTTCATAAAATGGAAAATGCTGTTGTACACTGAGCCAAGCGCTATGTTAAAAATAAACGGCATAGTGAACCAACCACTGCGCATCAGAAGGGGCACACGGCAAGGCTGCCCACTGTCCCCATTACTACTTGTCCTGACGATCGAGCCACTTGAATGCAAAATAAGGCAAAATCACGTAGACTAAGCTCTGAGATTCTGGCTACATCCGATAAGCATTTCCATATATGCAGACAATATGGTACTGTATGTTCGTGATCCGCAACACGTTTAGCAACACAGATTAGAGAATACATACGCTTTGAGTACTACGCAGGGTTGACCATAAATTGGGCGAAGTTGGTTATCCTACCAATGACCCCAGCCACTCAATGGTTCCCCAGAGAGTTTCCCTTCGGTTGGAGTGATGAGCCTGTAAAATACCTGGGTATCTGGGTGAATAGGGACCCGGACACGGTTACACAGGAAAACTACGGAAGGGCAATAACGAGATTGGAGAAACAGGTTGTCAGATGGACTAAGCTCCCTTTATCACTGGCCAATAGAATTGCCCTTTTAAAAATGATCGTCCTCCCTAGGCTCCTTTACCTTAACATCCCGGCTATGTTGCCCTTGCATTTGCTGAATACCATACGCTCGCACGTGATCACACTAGTATGGGCTGGCAATCAACCTCAGGTCGGGTAGAGGGTACTAAACCTCTCCTATGCACAGGGAGGGTTCCGATCCCGGATATTCATCTATACTATCTCTGTGCCCGAGCCCATTACGCACACTATTGGTATCACCCCCATGAACATATACCAGATTTGGCGATAGAGGCTGATGGAGTGCACCCCCTTCCTCTAATGGCCGTCTTGACGTGGGGAGGGGCGAGAACCCCCAGCTCTTAAATTAATACGGTAAACTGCACTGCAAGCGCCTGTCATACACTTGCAACATGGGTTATGAAAACACCATTATATGCGCCAGCGCTTCCACTTGCTTATCACCCAGATCTATCATTCACGCACGATGCAGGGGCGATGGCGCTCCTAAGAGACGTTGGTTACTCGACCATGGGGGATTTATTTCCTGATGGGTCCTTCCTCTCTTTGCCATACTTTGTTACACAGCAACTACAGACCCCACTTTAGGTGTTTACATATGCTCCCCTATGGAGTGCTGTGAGGCAACTGTGTGCGTCTTTCCCTGCAGAGCCGGTAGCCCTGCCATCCCTTCAGGCTCTGCTCACTGCACCAATACGGAGACACCTATACTCCACACTATACAGAGTAGCCCTGCCATCCATTCAGGCTCTTCTCACTGCACCTACACGGAGACGCCTATTCACCACACCATACAGAGCTGCCTTACTGGAGGGACACAGAGTAGAGCAGAAGGCCTTAGACAAATGGAACAGGGTGCTTAATTCCCCACTAACGCCCGAAGAATGGGGGATCTGTTGCACGCTTACTGGGATGCTTACTCCAAATTGTAACCTCCGCATCATACATTTTAAATACCTCCAGCAGACATATTACACTCCAGCTAAACTATCTAGATATGGCCTAAGGCCCGATGCAAATTGTCACAGATGTGGAATGGGGGAGGCCAACTTCTTACACCTGGCATGGATTTGCTCCAAAATTAACCAGTACTGGTTGGAAGTCACATGGGTCTTCACGAATATGATATCCGAAGAGGTTTCACTTAGCCCACGAATATGCCTTCTGGGATATGTTAAGTAATTGCAACCAGTGCATAGGAGATTAGTGGTGGTAGCACTGCTACTCACCACACGCAGAATGGCTATGCACTGGGGAAGGGGGCACCCGCCCAAACTGTCACAATGGCTTAAAGACATGGCATATTGTAAAGAAGCAGCATTACAAATAGCAGCCCCCTTAAACATGGCCCAGGAAGAAGAAACCCTCTGAGTGGACAGGCCCTGGACAGAAGAAGGAAGAGGACAGTGAGCAGCCTCATAGGACAAAAGAACAGCACTCTTCACTCACCGAGTCAAAGTGGAGAAGGAAGGCCTGAGACCCATCCATGATAGACCGCATGTAACAAATAAGGAATCCACCTTCCGAAAATCAAGGGTACAATCCAGATAGATGCCAAGAGCCAGTAGCACATCCAAAGAATGGACAACCTCCTCCTCGGGAGAAGACGTGTTAGGAAAAAAAACTTGAAGGACAATACTCTCCTGACAGGGGAAGGAAGACAAGACCTTGGGCAGAAAAAACTGATTAGGACGCAAAATCACCTTGTCAGAGCAAAACCGCATGAAAGGGGGAGAAGCCAGCAAAGCCCCAAGCTCACCAACCCATCGACCAGAGGAAATGGCCACCAAAAAAAGAACCTTGGCTGAAATAAACTTAAGGTCAACAGAACTCAAGGGTTCAAAAGGAGTAACAGTCAACACCTGAAGGACCAAGGGAAGATCCCAAGCCGGAACTGGAGAGCGTGAAATAGGACGCTGAAGCAAAAAACTCTGCTTAACGCAAGCCACCAAGGGAGAGACAGAAACCACAGCAGAACCCTGGAAGGCAAGGATGGCAGCCCACTGGACCCAGAGAGTGGAGACAGCCAGACCCATGACAAACCCATCTCGTAAAAAGTCCAATGCCCTGACCAGATTGCAGGAGAAAGACAGACCCTTCCCATGACACCAGGAGTCAAAGTTCCTACAATGCAGACCTTAAGACCAAGGTCTGCAAGACAACTGGATGCTTTTAGCCACCTCAAGAGAACAACCCTGATCCAACAAATTCAACCTCTCAAGTGTGAAACCCCCAGCCGGAGGCAAAGCAGAGAAGATGCGCTGTGAAGAGGAGCACGCTGTGGAGAGGGATACAGGGGAAACCGCCAATGGGGACACACCGCCAAATCCAGAAGAAGGAGAAACCAAGGCCTCTTGGACCACTCCGGAACAACCAGAATAACCTCCGCCCGATCCACCCGAATCTTCCGGCGGACCCTGGGAATCGAGGAAAAGGGCGGGAAGGCAAACAGGAGCCCCTGGGACCACTGGACGGAGAAAGCATCTATTGCCCAGACCCACCTTGAGGGAAACAGGCTGAAAAAATGCAGAAGAAGGGCTCTGTCCTCCAAGGCAAAGAGATCGAACCAGGGAAGGCCGAACCTAGAGAGAATCTGTTAAAACAGAAGGGGAGACGGACACATGGTCACAGACAACAGAAACACCCGGCTCAAAGAGTCCGCAGGCCCATTCTCCCTCCCCGGAAGATAGACTGCCGTGAGAGAAAGGAGATTCCTCTCGGCCCACAGGCCAATCTTCCTGGAAAGGAGAAACAGAGACCAGTGCGTTCCCCCTTGCCCCTTGCCAGTTGACATAAGCCCGAACAACCTGGTTGTCGGTCTGAACGCAAACAGCACAGTTCTGAAGGAGGGGAGCAAACCAAAGAAGTGCCTGCCAAACCACCTTCAACTCCCACCAGTTCGAAGACTGGAGAAGCTCGACAAAGGACCACCTGCCCTGGGCCTTGGAAGCCCCCAGATCTGCACCCCACCCTGTGGCACTGGCATTGGTCGACAATACCACCATGGCAGGATGTGGAAGAAGATCGAAACCCCTGGAGAGATTCTGAGGGAACAACCACCACTAAAGGGGAGCCGGAATCCGCAGAGACACAGGAATAAGAGTGTTGTATGCATGAGAGGCAGGATCCTAGTGGCTCAGAATGTGATGCAGGAGGGGATATAAATGAAGACGGGCTGATGTGAGGACATGGAGTGTGGAAGACATCTCCTCTTGACTCTGCAACCAGAGCTGGGCAGACACCTGAGACTGAGACAGCACCCAAGAAAGATGTTTGAGCAGAGTCAATTCTCTTTCTGGGGACAGGAACACCATCCCCAGATTCATTTGGAAGAGAGCTCTGAGGAACTTTAGAGTCTGGGAGGGCTGAAGAGAGGAATTTCTGTGGTTGATGAGGAACCCAAAATAATCCAGAAGATAACAGACCTGAACCACATCCTTCATGCCCTTGTTGGAATAAAAATTATGTTTTCGCATTGTTTTACGTAAGTGAGCATTTGCTGCGCCATTTTGTGTATAGGCGCCATTTTGTATCGTGATCAAAACTAATTCTTTGCCATTTCCGAGAAACGGCCTTCTCTAGGTTATGTTTCTTTGGAGCTGAGTTCTGCCACACTAATGAATGCACTGTTCTTATTAGCGCATACCTTTCCTTAGTTGTAAGCCTTCAACCACTTGTCCAGTGGTGGGCACGGGCAGAGTGACCTTGAATATTAGATAATGTGTGCCCGGCCTCAGAATCGAAACTTACTCCTTTATAATTTACTGTCCAGCTGTATCTCTCTGGAAAATTCCTTGCTTTCATTGGTTTCGAAGTGTATTTAATGTATTGTTATGCTTGCTGATATCAGTCCCTTTGCAGCACTCCTTAGAGACTAGGCAGACAGGGCTCCGCCCTGAGCGTGCTCTAAATAAACAGATATTGGTTTGTATTCTCTACTGTCTGACCGACTCTTCATTTGGTATGGAAGGCTGAGAGGTGGTCTTGTGTGACCCGAGTGACCCGAATCGGGTCACTTCCTTTAGTTGGCGTCCGAACAGGGACTGCTTCGGGTGAGTGGCCCTTCCCCTTCCGCGGACAGGGGGGGAGGTCGAGGCCATCGTCGGGTCGGACAGACGGATCAGGGATCCCTGCACGAAGAGTTCCTGATACTCGCAGCTGCCCTTCTGTCCTTCCGGACGGTGCCTCGCCCAGTGGTCATCCCGACTGGAGTCCCAAACTGCGAAACCCTTGGATCTGACCGCTTGGTCTGAAGAGTCGGCAGTGGAGAATACATTTGTTTGACCTGCATATATCAGGTGAGTTTGTTTTGGTTCTTTGTGGATATGGTACCATTTTTGGTTTGTATTTGGTGCGGTCTACAGGCCGTCTTTGGATAAGAAGTATTTGTATTTGTTTTGTTAGGCATAAAATAGTGAATGTTTGAAGATGCCAAGTGTTAGCAAATTGATCTCTTTGTGCTGCCGCTGTTGTTCTGCAGATGCTCGATTAGAAGAAGAAGCTCAGCCAGCGCCTGCAGAAGGCACTCCAAATTTTGATATGTATGTGAAGCATGGTCTTGGCCCTATTATGTTTAGTACATTATGGCACAAATATACGAGGGACAATGCCGAGTTGCAGTGGCGGTTGACAGGCACGTTTGATGAACAAAAGATTGAGTATTTACAAGAACAGTTGTTTAAGAAACGAAGTAGGCAGTCTATGTTTGATTGCCTCAGAACATGGCAGAAAGTAGCTAGACAGTGTCGATTGAAGGCAGAAAAAGAGGCCCGGAAAGGACAAATGCAGACATTGACTCAGAAGGCTGTAGCATATGATAGGGAGAAACAGGAAAAGGATGTTGAATGTGAAGATAGGAGGTTTTGATTACATATTGATAAATCGTATGTGGTTCAGGAAGAAGATGACGTTTTGTGGAAGAATTGTTAGTTACCGACCGAACCCCAGCCTCCATGTTCCGGTGCCTTAGCGGCCGCCTGTTACAGTTGCTTCCACTGTCTCTGTCCCCGCATCTATTGCTGTTGTTTTGACAGCTATGGCTTCGGCTCCTCCTCCTCCCCTTCCTTCTGTTTCTTTGCCGTCTGTGGCAACTGTGACTGTTAGTACTCCTGCCGTACCTATTGTCTCAGCGTCCCTTTCGCCAGCTTTTTCCCCCACGACACAAACCCCAGCGACGATAGTGCTTGTTACTTCTGTTGCTTCTTCCACTGTCGTTTTTCATCCTCCGACATTAGTAAGTAGTGGGACACCGGTGCGTGGATTTGAAGACAGGGATTGGACGAAAGTTAAGGAGGGCATGGGACCGTTAGTGCGATCTGATGTGGGAGATGAAGAGAAACAGGTAATAGCCAATCAGGCTGCGCAGTGGGCCTGTAACCCTATTTATAGTGTAGAGGATGTCTGGGCAACTATGAGAGATTTTGAGCCCTTTATACAGCAGCATGCCCTCAAACACGTCTGCTACTCTGATTGGTCTTTGGCAACAGCACTTTGAAGCGGAGGCACCTCAAGTTTTATATGACATTAGAGATCGAGTGTATATTAGCGAGCTGGGGTCGGAACAAGTCTTTGCCAATGTAACGACAAAAATAGCTTATAGGGGAAGACTGCATGAGAAAAGTCCCAGGTCAGTGTCTCAGTTTCCGATGAGAGAGGTTCATCCTATATATCACCCCGAGATACCAGAGGTAACGGATGGGCGAGGTAATGTTACTCGAGCGGCGGTGGCGGCCCTGTTTCAAGAGCAATGGGTTTATACTCCGTGGAAAAGAAGTTAGGTTTTATCCCTTAAAACTCATTTACCCGATCCTAGAAAAAATCCTATTGCTTATTATAAAGAACTGACTGAAGCTGCTTCCTCAAAGGCGATGACTCTTGCTGATATTGAAATGTTCTTTGGTCTTCTTGTTCCAGTTGATATTTGGAGGCAGGTCCATACTCAAGATCATGTTCTGGAGTTGGGTGGTACTTGGGATCAAATTAAGGCATGGGACCAGGAAAGGAAGCCCAGTGATAAGCCTCAAGCGGAAATTTTAGCGTTGCTAGGCCGCTTTATTACGTATATGTATTCCCTTATTCCGTCGAGAAAGGTAGACTGGGATAAATTTTCAGCCTGTCGACAAAAGAAAGATGAGAGTATGTCTGATTTCTTTACCCGATTTGAAGGTACATTTTTGGATTACAGTGGACAGGATTTGTCTATTGAGGAGGTGTTCGGTTGTTTGTCAATAGATTTGTTTCTAACTTGCTTCCTGAAATTGCGACTCGATTGCAGGCTTCTGAGAGTACTTGGTCCAGCTCTTCCCCCTCTGTTATTTTGAATATGGCACAATATTATGAGCAGAGGGAAAATGAGGAAAAGGAGAGGACAGAGAAGAGACATAAGGATTTAAAGGCGAAGGTGTTGTAACAGCAGACTTTTAGAGGGAATGGGAGAGGACGTGGTGGTCCTGCCCGACAGCTTCCACGCACTAGTAGGCAGCCAAAAACTATGCCTTTGGGTCCGAATCAGTGTGCGTATTGTAAAGAGGAGGTACATTGGCGTAGCGAGTGTCCTGTGCTTTTGCAGAAGGTAGCGGTCCAGAGAGGACGAGGTACTTGTGGACGGGGTTGTGGATCAGGTGGGGCAGATAGGGCTCAGAATGCTGCAGCCTCACAGGGTCGTTCTGATAATAATGACTTTGATGACCCTCGTGATGGGCAGTATTACCATGATGATTATGACATGGAGGAAGTGACAGGAATGTGTTACAGTTAGGACAGCCAGGGACAGAGTGAGGGACCAGTTCCGATACTTGTAGACCAGCGTGGTCCTTAGGTAACAGCAGAATTGCAAGGTTCAACTAAGGTATTTGTGGTGGACACAGGTGCGACAAAAAGTTCAGTTTCTCGAAATATGGTCCCTGGGGCGGCTCTGTCTGGCCATAATAATGTGTCGGTTGGTTTTTCTGGTGTACCGGTTGTAAGCCCCATTTCAAAATCTCTTGCGTTGACTATTGGTCCATTCAGTGTGGATTCGCCATTCTTGTTGACATCTAATTGTGGTGAAAATTTGATGGGTTTGGATTTGTTGAAGAAATTGCATGCTACCATTTATTGCTCCCCGGCAGGTGTCTATATGACAATGGGCCCAGATGCAGTACGTGCTACACAGTGTTTGTCCAAAGATGCGCCTCTTCCTGTTGAATTGTTCCATCACTTTGTGGGCGACAGGTGATACCGATGTGGGACTGCTGCAGATACCACCAGTTTCAATACAGGTTAAGGATGGTGCTATTTTGCCTCGTATCCCTAAGTATAAAATACCACAGGCAGGAGAACGGGCCTTATTGCAAATTATTCAGGATTTGATCAGGAAAGGAGTGGTTGAGGAGATGACTGCCAATATTTGTAATAGTCCTATTCTTCCCATACTTAAACGGACGCCTTCAGGTTCTTCTGATGATCAAGGAGATGTTTATCGTTTTGTGATTGATTTGCGCGAGGTTAGTGGTTCCCCAGTTTCCAGTGGTCCCTGACATTATAACTCTTTTGAAAATGATTCCTTCTACTGCTAAATTCTTCTGTGTCATTGACTTGAAAAATGCTTTCTTTAATATTCCTATTCATGCAGAAAGCAGGTACTTGTTCGGGTTTACACTAGCTGGCAGGAGCTTTAGGTTCTGTCGCGCTCCTCAAGGAAATACTGAGAGTCCAAGTATTTATAGTCAAGCTTTAAAGAGCCAGTTGGATTCCCTTTTGCTTCCCTCAGGTAATGTATTGGTGCAGTATGTTGATGACTTGCTCATCGCTTCTGACACAGAACAAGGTTGCAAAGACAGTATAGTTAAATTGTTGCTGCATTTGGCCTGACATGGACATAAGGTGTCTCTTTCTAAATTTCAATATTGTCGACAGGAGGTCAGCTATTTAGGCCACCTACTATCGAAGGAGGGTAGGAGATTGACTCCTGAACGCATCAGTACCATTTTTAAAATGCCCGTTCCACAAACCCAGAAAGATGTGCGCGCTTTTATAGGTATCACTTCCTATTGTCGGCAGAGGTTACCTAACTACTCGTTACTAATCATACCCTTGCTTGCACTAACTATTAAAGACGTGCATGAGCCCCTGCCTTGGACGTCTGAATGTCAGCAGTCTTTTGAGCAATTAAAAACTGCGCTTTGTTCAGCCCCAGTACTTGGCACCCCCGATTATAACAAATCGTTTGTATTGTTCGTCCATGAGATGGCTGGTTGCGCGCTTTCTGTTTTAACACAAAAATTTGGAGATAAGCAACGGCCGTGTGCTTATTTCTCTGTAGTTCTTGATCCCGTCGTGAGAGCCCTCCTGAGTTGTCTAAGAGCGGTCGCGGCTGTGGCTGTTATGATCGGGCAATCGGCTGGACTCGTACTTGATACAGATCTCACAGTCATGGTACCCCATGCTGTGGACACGCTTTTGAATAAGACTAAGACACAGCATCTTACCAGTGCACGTCTGACTGGCTATGAATTTAGATTGTTTGCCAAACAGATCACGATTAAAAGATGTGCTACTCTGAATCCAGCCACGTTACTGCCCTCCCTTCTGAGAATGATGAGATTGATAAACATGACTGTATCTTCCGTACGGAAGAAGAGACGTAGGGACGAATAGACCTGACTGATGTTCCCTTATCTGACCCACAAGGGGAACTATATGTCGATGGCTCTTGCTTTAAATTATCAGATGGCACTACAACTGCTGCGTATGCAATCACCACGCTGCGTACAGTGGTTGAGACATCACAAGTTCCCTATGAATCGGCCCAAGCTGCGGAGCTTGTTGCCTTGTTAAGAGCTTGCGAATTGAGTGAGGGACTGGCTGTCAATATCTATACTGACAGCCAGTACGCCTTTGGAGTCGCACATAATTTTGGGCGACTCTGGGCTGAGAGAGGGTTCCTTACTTCGCATGGCGCCAAGATTCAGCATGGGCACCTTATATTGAGGCTTTTGTCTGCTTTGACATTCCCTAAGAAATTGGCCATAGTAAAGTGTAGCGCTCACCGGAAAGTTACTGATGATGTAGGTAGGGGAAATGCGTTTGCAGATCAGACAACTAAGGAAACAGCCCGGACAAAAATGAAAAGAATGTTTGTAGCAGGTCCCACTAGGTGGGTCCCTGAAGTTACCATGTTTGAGGATACACTTGAGAATGTGAAAGAGATACAAAGTGAGGCCACAATAGAAGAATTAGCACTGTGGCACGAAAGTACAGCTCAATTGAACGATGAGGGATGTTGGATTGACAAGTCAGGGAAGCAGAGATGGATGTTGCCAGATGCATATGTTCTCCCTGTAGTCACCATGGCCCATGGCCTAGCCCATATTCGTGCTAAGGGTATTTGCAAGTTGTTATACCCTGTATGGTAGAACGATATTATGTCTAAGACAGCAGCCCATTTAGTGAAATATTGCATGGTGTGCATGATGCACAATCCTGGAAAAGGTACCCCTACACCACCCGGCAACTTTGCACCACCCACTTTCCCTTTTGCAGTCCTTCAGATGGATTTCATAGAATTAGACCGGTGCAATAATTTGAAGTATGTTTTTGGTGGTTGTCTGTGCTTTTAGTAAATGGGTTGAGGCTTATCCCACTAAAGACAATACAGCCGTTACCATGCAAAGGTACTCCTGAAGGAGTTCTTTCCTCGTTTTGGCTTGCTCCGTTTGATTTGGAGTGATAACGGAAGTCATTTTAATGCCAAGGTAATTCAGTTAATTTGTGATGGTTTGCACATAAAGCAGAAGTTTCATGCCGCTAACCACCCGCAGTCAGCAGGTTTGGTTGAGTAGTACAATGGTACTCTCAAACTGAAATTGAGCAAAGATTCAGGAGACAACAGGGTTACAGTGGCCAGATGGTTTACAATTAGCTCTTTTGTCGACAAGAACAACAGCACATTCTAGGACAGGATTGTCACCGTACGAAGTCGTGTTTGGATGCCCGGCAAATGTCTGGGGCGTCCCACATCCTCGGCGGTTTACTGATATTGAGTATCCATTGTTGATCGATTACCTTTGCCAGTTAACTGAAAATTTGTGTTCTATTCACCATCAGGTCCGGGAAGCCCTGCCAGCTACGCCAGAGGGGCCCGGACACGATATTCAGCCTGGCGATTTTGTGCTTGTGCGTAATTTTCAGAGAAAGAAGAGTTTGGAGCCACGGTGGAAGGGGCCGAAGCAGGTCTTCCTGGCTACACGTACAGCAGTCAAGATTGATGGTCGAAAGAACTGGGTCCATGCGACTCACTGTCGCAGGATACCTCTACCCTTTCCCTATGATCAGTGGGTGAGGGATGGAGTAGAGGATTCTGAGTGCGAGACGGTGCCTCAGTTTGTACCCTTCAGTGACGCCAGGCTGACCTGGACCAAAACGGATGAGGAAAATGATGAAGTGCTGAATGCAGCAGTACCTCCGGAAATACGGGCTATCCAGGAGCCCCTTTTCACTGATCCCTCTGTGCCTGAAGTTACTTGGTATAATCTGCGCCCTCGGCTGAGGAACAGTGCACCAAAGGAGAAGTCAGATTAGTTAGGGATGGACTGTGTAAGTTAGGGTGTACTTTGCTATAGTACCAACGGAGCTAGTTTAGGGTGAGGTGAGATTTGTGCACTGTTTGAACATTGGACAGGATAGATCGAAAGTATCCCCTTGGGAGTACCTTATACTGGTCGACGTGGGAACCTGAGCTTAGGACAGAGCAAGCTCCACCGCCGGTGCTCAAGAGCGCCACCGTTTTGATGAACAATAGGAGCCTGTACCAGTGAGGCTCTGATGGACACTGGGAACTTGTATCATTTTCTTGCTGGCATTTGGCCCCTTCCCCCCTTGCTTTATCGTTTACTATGCATCCCTTTGGCAGGATGGTTGCTGACGAAGAGCAGCCAGTGATTTTCCCTGTTCATATACGTATATTTTGGTCTACAAAGAAAAAGATATTGTGTGTTGTTCTTGTGATATTACTGCTATTGATTCTGGGTTGGGTGTCCTGGGTTTTGGAATGTGATCAGGATGCACCGTCATGTACTAAACATAAGGTTGTTTCTAAAATACGCACCAAAAGGACAGCCCCGAGTAATGTTTTTCTAGACACACATAAAAGATTTTTGGGAGACGGTACAGCTTGTTATCCCACCAAATCTGTTACAAGTCAATTATACTTATACCCGCCCAGCCCAATTCGTAGAGGTAAGGGGTGAGTTTGGAACGGGGTATCCTGGTCCTTGTTAATATTACAGGAAGCCACGAGGAAAGGGATATCCGGGTTAAGACAATAATACGTATTGTGATAATCTGTATATGAGAGAGCAGAACATTACCTTAGTGGGCTTGCATTACCAAGATTTAACAGTTACCCGGAAAGCTGGTTATTATCCCACATGTTGTCCGATAGTAAACAGTACTGACACTTTTTTGTTTGTCAATTGTTCTGTGTTAGAAATGCGGGTCTCTAGTTGGCAGAGGTAGGTACCTTTGTCCAAATAGGGACCCTTGCTTCTAGTCAGGGTAAGGAGGGATACACTTCTAAAATAACCCCTGCTCACCCCCTTGGTAGCTTGGCACGAGCAGACAGGCTTATTTCAGAGGCAGTGTGTAAAGCATTTGTGAGCACATACAGTAATACAGTGAAAACACTACAAATGGACACCACACCAGTTTAGAAAAAGAAGTAGGGCCCGATTCACAGAACTAACTTAAGACAAAATCCTAAACTTACTACCATTTTGGTATTCACAGAAGGCACTTACTCATTTTGGTATTCACAGAAGGCACTTACTTACTCATTTTGAGTAACTTACTCATTTTGAGTAACTTACACATTTTGTGTAACTTACTCATTTTGGTATTCACAGAAGGCACTTACTCATTGATGTGTATAGGCGCCATTTTGTATCGTGATCAAAACTAATTCTTTGCCATTTCCGAGAAACGGCCTTCTCTATGTTAAGTTTTTTCGGAGCTGAGTTCTGCCACACTAATGAATGCACTGTTCTTATTAGCGCATACTTTTCCTTTTTAGATGTAAGCCTTCTCCCACTTGTCTAGTGGCGGGCACAGGCAGAGTGACCTTGAATAGTTGATAATGTGTGCCCAGCCTCAGAATCGAAACTTACTCCTTTATAATTTACTGTCCAGCTGCATCTCTCTGGAAAATTCCATGGTGGGCGTGATTTCATTGGTTTCGAAGTGTATTTAATGTATCGTTATGCTTGCTGATGTCAGTCCCTCTGCAGCACTCCTTAGAGACTGGGCAGACAGGGCTCCGCTCTGAGCGTACTCTGAATAAACAGATATTGGTTTGTATATTCTACTGTCTGACCGACTCTTCATTTTGTATGGAAGGCTGAGAGGTGGTCTTGTGTGACTCGGGTGACCCGAATCGGGTCACTTCCTTCACCCTGAGAGAAAGAAGGAGAAACAATCAACCAGTCATCTAGGTAAGTGTAGGAGGCTGGCTTAGTATATGGTGCACACTTATTTAAGTGAAGCACCTTGCACTAATCCAGACAACTCTTATGGTGTTTTTAGGGGTCTTAGACAACCATAGAGAGCTTTCTAAGTGGTAGCTGTGGCGAGCAGCCTTCAGGCTTAATACTGAAGGAGTGTTAAGCAGCTTGTTTTACCAGAACTAATCATATAGTGTAGGATAAATGAAAAAGAACCACACAGTGTAGTTATAAAAATAGTTATATTTATTATACACACTCACTAACACATTGGTATATGTCCTACGTGGAGATATCAAAACAATACACACAATATTTCAAATGTAGAACAGGTAAGTAAGCACAAATACACAGTGGTCTCCAGAGGGATACCAAAACATATACTAAAGAAGTGGAATGCGAACTGTGACCGAAGTCGGGACTAGGACCAGAAGACTTAGAAGAGCTGGTTACACAAGGAACCACCCAAGGTAAGTACCCAGGAACCCCACGGAGGCTGTGTGCAGAGTGGAAACACAGCTGCGTACTCAATGCAAGTCAATGGGACAGTCGCGGTTGCAATTTTTAAGAAGAAGGACCCTTACCAGTGGACCCTGAAGAAACCCCAGGGAAGCAGAAGGTTGGAGAGTCACCCCACTCGTGGATACCCCAGGAACCAGAATACCTACACCAGGGAAGCTGGGTGCATAGGTGCGAAGTGACATCGGAAACAGCCGTAGACCACAATGGAGGATTCAGAAAAGATGCAGCTGGCGAAGAAGGTGAAACAGTCCAGTGGAATCCAAGGATGGATTCTTGAAGAGGAGAACCTGCAAGCAGAGAGGACAGAGTCTATGCCACTAGGAAGTGACCAGGAGGCTCGGAAGACCAATGACCACCGATGACGTAAGATGCAGGGGTGATGACGGTGACCTTGTTGCTGCAGCTGTGAGGATCAGGCGATGCTGTGGAAGACTAGGAGCCATTCACGAGCTGTCCCACATTGGGAGTCAAGAACCAGGGGGTCGGTGTCCGGCAGGAGCACCAACAAGCCTTAGCAGAAGCAACAGATGTGGTAAACGAAGAAGGTGCAGCATTGGGACCAGCAAGGTCCAAGGGACCCACCAAGTGCAGGAGAGTAAGAGCAAGCTCCGAACAAGCAAGGGAGCCCACTGAAGCCAAATAAGACCCTCATGACGACCCACAGACCAACGGCACAGGAGTCGCAAGAGGATCTCGAGCAGCTCACCAAAGATGTAGGCCCACGGCGCAGAGGATGCAGTGAGGATGAAGATCTTGGCAGGAAGAGATACTGAAGACTAGGGCTTCTTGTAGCCCGAAGATCTCTGGAGGACAGAGTCAACAAGCCTTGGCAACGGCACGTCGACGCGGTGCACAGGGGTCCTGTTCCAGCTGTTCTGACGAGGGATACTGGCCTCAAACTTGCTGAGAGGACAGGTCAGGCCTCAGTGGAGTTTCAGAACCACCACCTATGTTGCTGAGCCTTGTGGAGTCCGTGGGACGTCAGGAGCAGCAGACCACTCAGCTTTGTTGCGGTGACTGCAGATGCAGGGGAGTGACTCCTTCACTCCAAGGGAGATTACTTTGGTTGTTCTTGATGCCCACAGAGCTGGAGAAGAACCTGGATGGAGGACAGGCACAGATGACACAGAAGACTGGCAAGATGACGAGACCATGAGCAGCAGGAATCTTCCTTGGTGCAGTCTTGGCTCCTAAGTCCAAAGTGCCAAGACAGTAGAAGTTGAAGTGGTTTCGGGTTTGAATCTGGTCCCACAATGAATCTGAAGAGTCACCCACAGTATGCCCTTAAGTACCCTAGGGAAAGGGTTGGGATGATTCAAGGATCCCTCCCAGAGGAGGGGCTAGACAGAGGAGAGGATACTTTCATGTCCTTTGTCCAGTTTTGCGCCAGAGTGGGAGCCAATGGCTCCCTGAACTGGCTCAAACTGGAGTATGCAAGGAGGGAACCAAATGTGCCCTTCAAAGCAGTCTGGTAGCGCTGGCTAGCGCCCCCACCTCAGCCCAATACACTAAGTCCTGTCTGGGAGGTGGTCACACATCCCTGTGGCAGGAAACCTATTCTTCCGCCTTCCCCAGCTCAAGCTCAGCTCAGCAGCAGGAGGACAGAAACGTGTCTGTGGTCGGCAACAGCACTAGCTTGCTGTTAGACCCTAAAAGGCTGGTACCGGGAATACAGGGGGGCACCCTAGGGGTGCCCCCTAGTATATGAGATCCAACATCCAACATTGGAATCGGTGTTGGGGGTATTATTCCAACATGTTTGATATCAAACATGATCAGTTTTGGTGCAGCCAGTATACAGTTATACATCTCGTATTTGACTTGATGTCCACTATATGTATTAAATGGCTGACTGCACTTACAAAGCCTGGAAAATTGACTGTGGGGTTTGTAGAGTGGCACCCTCACACTTGTAACCAAGCCCGCTGCCCTCAGGACTGAAGAGCCTGCCATAGGGGTGACTTATAGGTTTTAAGTGCACTGACCTCAGATATAAGGAAACTTATATCTGTTGTAAGTGGTGCTAGCACCAACTTGCACAGGCTGCAATGGCAGGCCTGTAGTCACAGTTTGAGTGGTCTCTCATGGGTGGCATAATACATGCTGTAGCCCATGGGAGACACCTGGTGTACCTATGCCCTGGGTACCTTAGTACCATATACTACGGGCTTACAGGGATACTCCAGTAGCCAATTGGGAGGCTACCAAAGCACTTACCATTAGCAAATTTAGGGAGGAAGCACAGTGACTGTGGTCCTGATTAGCAGGATCCCAGTCAGACTAGTCAGAAAACAGAACAACACCAGCAAAAAGTGGGGGTAACCATGAAAGCATATCCTTCTTTCCTACAGTAAGGAAAACCTGAATGCTCTGTTAATGGAGAATACCTACCATAGGGGCCAAGAGATTTGTGAAAACACTTGGCGCTGATGAAAGGGGGAAAGGAAGCTCTTGGAACTAGAACTGCTGAGCGCCCACCGCAAAGCGCAAAAACCACTGATCTGCCGGATGGATTGGAACACGCAGGTAGGCATTCATCAGGTCGAGGTAGGCATGGAAGCACCCCTGCACCAGCTGAAGGATAGACTGCAAAGTCACCATTTTGAAATGACGACGAGAAATGTAGAGATTCACCCCTTCAGATCTAAAACAGGGTGAAAGTCCATGATATCCTTCTTTGAGACCAGAAAGAGGATGGAATAACAACCCAGCCCCCTTTCAAGAGAAGCTGAATGCCCTCCAGCAAAGCCACCTGCATCAGAGGATGATGTGGCAGAGGGGTCTCCCTGAACATAGGAGCGCGGCAATATGGAAACTCCATCTGGGAACCAGAGGTCACCGTCCGAACCGCCGAGGCATCGGAAAGACTCAGCCAGTAATGACAAAAGCAGCGAAGGCGACCCACAACTAGAAAAGGTGGATAGACACTGCTTTGGAGAAGGAGTGGAGGCAGAATCACCGGACTGGGACCGGGACATGTCACTTCCAGGGACCCCCTGGACACGACCCCTACACTATTATCTTTCAACAGACATTTGGCTCAAGCCTGTAGACCATGGAATGGTCATGCGAGTTTAGAAAAGAACGTCATCTATTTCTAAGCAAAAGACAGGTAGTGTGTTTTGCCTACAGGAAGGAAATACAGCCTACATGAAGCTCCTCATTATCCAAATAAAAGGTGCAGGTTGTACCTTAAATGCAGCTGCTCATCATATCAGCACACAGCTGCAACCCTATGTCTGTAAGTCTCTTCTTTTTCTCCTCATGATCCTTTATTATAGCACATATGAAATATCGTTAGTCTCTTTAGCTTAATTGCCATACACATTGCTCTTGGTAGAACTTGTCCCAGTTTGAGAATGTCATACTTTGCGTCCGAACATTTGCTCTTGTCCTTTGAATTAGCGATCAGTGTTTGGAGTTAGATTTCTCTGAACACACATTCTTCAATTTTGCAGGAGAAATATTCCCTTCTAATTTCTGCACTCTCATGTCATTAGTCCTTTATCTTGATTTGCGACCATAGTACTCATGGTAGGAACGTAATGTTTATTTTGCTTGAATTACATTTCTTTATGCACCGAGTCTCATGAGAAAATCAAATAATTAATAGTGCATAAGCATTTCCCAGCGGCCCTCCTGTTCCCCTTTGTGAATTAGGCCCATCTGGAGAACACCAAATGCAAAATATTTTTGCTTTAAAGTAGGTCAAATATTCTGAAAACTAAATTACAATTAGGTCTGATGACATGCAAAATGAGCTATATTGTTTTTAAGAAATAAGCTTTTGTTCCTAGCATCCAAGCAGGTCATATCTTCAAACATATTTCTAAATCCCATTTGTCCCACTAAAATATCAAAATCTATGATAGCATTTTTTAATAAAATGTAATATCTTTATCTAAAATCAAGTCTTTGTGTAGCAGAGCTTAAAGCAGAATGAAAAGAACACAAACTTCTCATGAGAGGATCTAAGTTGCTTGCATTGCACTCCAAAAAGTGATGAGGCAACAAACTAGAGGCAGTGTTTGAAATACTATTTGAAGGACTGATTTGATTATTTGCAATTTCATATGCATAACTTCGAACCACTCATATTTTCTTTCTGTAACAGATCCCAAAGTCTCCTTTGAAGCAAAACACAAAAGGTGAACTATAGCGTATCCAATGAACTAGTTTGTGAATAGCTTCCTCCCACAGGTACTTGAGACATTAAAATTATTTAGGATATTTTGTTTTCAGCACAATATCATTTATTTGAGGCGTCAACGGATGATGTGTTGGGTCTATACATTATGTTGTATCCATCCTTTAGATGATGTATGCAGTTAATCAGTAGCAGGTAAAAGATCCCTTCAAATCATCCGTGTTCCTTTGACCTCCAGACTGCTACCTTCCACCTCATAAACAAGACAGACAGTTCATACTCAATATTAATCGCTAATATCTCAAGCCTCATCTCAGCATCAACTTGAATAATACATTCATTGGTTATTTCAATCTAGTGTGTGACGCATCAACCAGGACCACTATAGATGCCTTTCACAACCTGCTGATGGCATTGATGTTGCATACCTTCTTATACTGTCAACCTGCACCAACACCAAGAGAAATATTCAGACCCTGCGTACACATTGGCACTAAAACTACAGCCAACATTTCTAAAAGAATCTCACTGTGCAAAATACTGAAATGGTCCCCTGTCAACAGTCTCTGTGTCACTGACCAGGTAAACCTATTCCGATAGACCCTGCCATATGAAGTCTATATAATCCCATCATCAATAATGATAGAGCTATTCGGTGAAGCCCTAGCACAACCACTGTCCATTGTTATAGTCTCCCTTGTGCAAGGTGCCTTTTCAGATGCCCTCACAACATGCAAGATCCTCCCGTAAAAGTAGAATATGGACCCAGATGAGACCTTGCAAATTCCTGAGCAAAATGGGGGGGGCGCTAGAGAGCCCGCTGCAACATGGCGGCACTGTAGTGCAGCTCTGACGGCCAAGTTAAAATATCCAGCATTAAGCCTTATCGATGCTCATCCTGTCCCGAATTACATGTGGCGAGAAAGAGCATTTGCACTAGTCATTGAAAGCAGCTTTTTGGTCCTGAGGCAGCAGAAATCGCTGTGACTGCCGCTCGGGACTGAGACCGCGTTGGGACAGGAGCGGGAAGCGGGCCCTCGGACGGTCGAGTGAGGCACCGTAAGTAAACGACTCGACCTGTAGCCACAGATACTGCAACAAAAATAGACAGGAGGAAAGAATTATATCGGAGCTGGGACAGTCCTCGCTGATCAAACGTGTGTAGCTGGAAGGCGCTGGGGACTACTGGTGACCGCGAACGACTGGCAAAGTGAGCGGCGCTGCCACTGGGAATTGGAGGCCCGAGCCGTAGCCGACGCGGCCTTGCCAGAGGACATTGCTGGCAGCCGTAGTAGTGCTGAGCAGAAAGAAGGTGAGGAGGGTGCTGGCAAAAATGACAGCAGGGAGGCACTCTGTGAAGTGTATACACCTGCAGGGTGCCGGGGACACGGCAGGCTGAGAAGGATTGCTGCAAAGGTGCTGATGGATGGCTGAAGCCTGAGGCAGGAGCGGTGAGTTGGACGCCGAGAGCTCGACTGGAGCGGCAGAGCGGGGCCTCTGGGCTGTGAAGACAGCGGTGCTACAATACACCGAAGATAGTGCATGTGTAATAAAACCTACCTCCTCTCTGGTGTAGGCCAAGGTGGGTGCTCCCCGCAGGAACACACTGCAGGGAAGGACTGCCCTGGTGAGAGCGGGGGCCCGATGGGCAATCAGCGGGGGCCCCCCTTTGAAACAATGGCGGTAGGAGATCCCGGAGACGCCTAGAGCCCTGAGCCAAGCGGTGTGTGAAGGACAGTGGAGGAGGTGGTCGGCAGCACTAATCTACCTGTGGAGTACGTCCCGGCCCGGACAAGTTATAACAGACAGACGAGAGGGGCCTGAGGGCAAGAGAACAGCCGGCGCGGCCTGTGGCAGAGCACCGAGGTGGCAGGCAGGGAGCATTGAGCATGGATGGTGATCGGCCTACAGGATATAAAACGTGCCATACAAAATCAGTGGTGTCACCAGCAACAAAATGGGAAAGGCAGACAGAACCGAGCCCAACAGAAAAATGGGGAGAACAGGCGGACCCAGTCGGAGGATAGAGGAGCGGCTGCCCCCCTGGCTGACGCACCATCGCTAGAGGCAACCCTACAGGCTATGCAGCAAAACCTACAGTCAATTGATGGGAAAATTGACACCTTAAATATTTGGATGGGTCATCTTACCACGAAACTAGAGAAGCATACAACACCCCCAACGAAGCGGAACAAAGTATTTCCACCGCGGAAGATGAAGTCTGCACCACGAGTACCAAATGCCAGATGCAGAGGTCTTGTGGGAGGCCTTCATGGTCACCATAAGAGGCATCTGTATTAGCAAGCAGGGGGGGATACTGAAAGATATCCGTACACAGTTAGAGAGGCTGGAACGAGATATCTGAGACTTAGAAAGACTCTATGGGGGGAGCCTACACAAGAGTTCCTGGGTGAAATTAGGGGAAAAATGTCAGAATACCAAGAAACAGCAGAGCAGGAGGTTAAGGGTTCTCAGCAGACGTCAGGAGGCATGTGCCTATGGCGAGGATGGCCAACCTGGCTGCAATCTCGCCCATAAACTTAGAATGTCCTTGGCTCATACACATATAGTACAGCTGAGAGATACTATAGGGCACCTATGCTACAACACACCATCTATCATACAAAGCTTCCAGGATTTTTACACAGATTTATATGACTCACACTTGACAGCAACAGCAACGGAAGTTGCAAAGTACCTCGATGATGTGGCGCTCGCATGGCTGTCCCAGGGCCAATGAGAATTCCTGTCACAACCCATCATGCCAGAAGAGATTAAGGAAGCAATTCGATTGTTAGCCAATGGCAAGGCTCCAGGGACAGACAACCTGACAGGAGAATTTTATAAAGCGTTTAATGACCTCTAGCGGGCCATTTACATAAAACTCATTCAGAGGCATACGAAAAAGGTCAGCTACCCCCATCATTGAGAGAGGCCCTGCTAATCACCTTACTTAACCGGACAAGTCGCCGCCAGATCAATGTGGCTCATATAGGCCACTCTCCCTAATAAATATTGATGCCGAAATTTTGGCGAAAATTCTGGCAACTAAGCTCCAACTACTGTTAGAAGTGTTAATACTACTGGACCAATCGAGCTTCCCATCCACAAGATCCAGTACCCATAACTTGTGCACCATCTTTGCACTTTTTCATCAATTAAATTCCTCTACCCCGGCAGCAGCAGTGCTGCTCGAAGCAGCTAAAGCTTTTCACACAATAGAGTGGTCATTTCTATTTGTGGTATTGCTGCGGATGGGTAAGCTTCAAATGTTCATAAAATGGATAATGCTGTTGTACACTGAGCCAAGCGCTATGTTAAAAATAAACGGCATAGTGAACCCACCACTGCGCATCAGAAGGGGCACCCGGCAAGGCTGCCCACTGTCCCCATTACTACTTGGCCTGGCGATCGAGCCACTAGAATGCAAAATAAGGCAAAATCACGTAGACTAGGCTCTGAGATTCTGGCTACATCCGATAAGCATTTCCATATATGCAGACGATATGGTACTGTATGTTCGTGACCCGCAACACGTTTAGCCACACTGATTAGAGAATACATACGCTTTGAGTACTACGCAGGGTTGACCATAAATTGGGCGAAGTTGGTTATCCTACCAAAGACCCCAGCCACTCAATGGTTCCCCAGAGAGTTTCCCTTCGGTTGGAGTGATGAGCCGGTAAAATACCTGGGTATCTGGGTGAATAGGGACCCGGACACGGTTACACAGGAAAACTATGGAAGGGCAATAACGAGATTGGAGAAACAGGTTGTCAGATGGATTAAGCTCCCTTTATCACTGGCTGTTGGACTCGGCCCTTTTTGGCTAAAGTTCCTTAAACTTTTTGCCTTCCTCCTAGACCTTTTTCTGACATAATGATGCCGACTTAGATGCTTTGGGCACTTTGCCACTGCTGATCAGTGTCAAAGTGCAAGTGCTCCCTGTATAAAGTGTTATGGTAATTGGTTGTCCATAATTGGTATGTTTGCCTTACTAGTGAAGTCCCTAGTAAAGTGCACTATGTGTGCCAGGGCTGGTAATGCAAATGCTACTAGTGGGCCTGCAGCACTAATTGTGCCACCCACACAAGTAGCCCTAAAGAGAGATCTCAGGCCTGCCACTGCAGTGCCTGCGCGCAGTTTGTTAACTGCCTTGTTGTCCTGACAAGTGCACCCACTTGCCAGGCCTTCCCTTCCCTTTTTATGAACATCAGACACCCCTATAGTAGGCCAAGGTACCCCCCTGGGTAGGGTGCAGTGTATGTGAAAAGTAGGACATGTACTGAGGTGTGTACCATGTCCTGACAGTGAAATACTGCCAAATTCGTTTTTCACTGTTGTAAGGCCATCTTGCCCATAGGACAGAATGGGGAATGCTGTGTCCCATGTTTCCAGCATATCTTCCCATAGGCATAAGATGGAGAGATGGAGTTTAGTGTACCTGAACTCAGAATTTAATAACACATCTTTTTGTGAAGATGGTTTTTGAATTGTGTGTTTAGAAACCACGCTTTCAGAAGTGGCTGGTTTCTTGTCTTAAACCATCCTGTGTACCTCTGCCTGGTTGTATATTGCCTGCCTGGGTTTAGAAGTGACAGGGTCTGGGAAGTGTCCTGACCCCATGGAGGAGAAGGTGAGACAGCAACAGGCTGGTCTGCATTTGATGTGAGGGGGAGGAGTAGCCCCCTGGATGTGAAGAGGGCTGTATTGCTGCCACAAAAGGATGGCTCCACCTCCTGCTGAGCGTCTGGGCCCCAGACCCTGACTATCAAAGGAGGAGGGTGTGCACTGGCAGGAAGACACCCAGGTCTGGTTTCGGCCCTGTTTCAAGAGCAATGGGTTTATACTCCGTGGAAAAGAAGTGAGGTTTTATCCCTTAAAACATATTTACCCGATCCTAGAAAAAATCCTATTGCTTATTATAAAGAACTGACTGAAGCTGCTTCCTCAACGGCGATGACTCTTGCTGATATTGAAATGTTCTTTGGTCTTCTTGTTCCGGTTGATATTTGGAGACAGGTCCATACTCAAGATCATGTTCCGGAGTTGGGTGGTACTTGGGATCAAATTAAGGCATGGGACCAGGAAAGAAAGCCCAGTGATAAGCCTCGAGCGGAAATTTTAGCGTTGCCAGGCCACATTATTACGTATATGCATTCCCTTATTCCACCGAGAAAGGTAGACTTGGATAAATTGTCAGCCTGTCGACAAAAGAAAGATGAGAGTGTGTCTGATTTCTTTACCCGATTTGAAGGTACATTTTTGGATTACAGTGGACAGGATTTGTCTATTGAGGGAGGTGTTCAGTTGTTTGTCAATAGATTTGTTTCTAACTTGCTTCCTGAAAATGCGACTCGATTGTTATTGTTATTGTTAATTGGGATTTCTAGAGCGCGTAATCACCTACTGGTCTCTAAGCGCTGTGAGAGAGAGCCCAACCTCGGCACATCTGCAGGAGTGTGCGTCCAACTTGGCCTAATATGTGCCCCAAGCTTCAGCAAAAAGGAGTGTTTTTAGTTTCTTCCTGAATGGGAGGAGGACTGGTTCTTTACGAAGGTCTGGCGGCAGCTTATTCCAGAGTTGAGGAATGGTTGTAGAGAAGGCTCTGCCCCCTTTGGAGGTGAAGTTGAAGCGGGGGCAGGTCAGCAAACCCACATCCGAAGACCGGAGGGAGCGCCCTGGCACATAATTTACCAGGCGTTCCTTAATATGTGCTGGGGCCAGACTGTGGATGGCTTTATGGGCAATGCATAGACCCTTGAATCTGGTTCTCTGCTTGATCGGGAGCCAGTGAAGCTGCTGCAGTAGGGGGGTGGCATGAGCTCGCCTCGGGAGCCTGAAAATCAGTCTTGCAGCATCGTTCATGATTACCTGGTGCTTTGTTAGCAGGTTCTCCGGGAGGCCAATGTACAGAGAATTCCCATAATCTAGGCGTGCAATGATCGTTGCTGACACTACCATACGGAGTGCCGTAGAAGAGAGAAGGGGGGCAAATCTCCGTAGCTGTCTCAGCAAGCCCACGCATGTTCCCCTCACGGTAGAAACCTGTTGGGACAGGAGAGCTTGGCGTCAATTTTTATGCCTAGACTCTTCACAACTGGGGCTGGCTTGGGGGTAGGACCAAGCTCTTGTGGCCAAAAGAGGTCACTCCACGGGTTGATGTCCATGGTAATGGCCAACACCTCGGTTTTGTCAGGGTTAATTTTGAGAGAATTGGCCGTCATCCAGTTGACTGTGTACTTCAGAATATTCTGCATCCGTACATGGGCCGTGGGAGAGTTGTCGATCTGGATGATGATTTGAGTGTCGTCCGCATAGTTAAAGACTTGACACTCGATATCGGTTAAGGCGGCCACCAAGGGCTGGAGATAGGCATTGAAAAGAAGGGGGGACAGCGCCGAGCCTTGAGGGACGCCGCACGTTATTTCGCCCAAATCCGACACCTGGTCGGCCAGTTGGATCCTTTGAGATCGGCCCGATAGGAAGGACGCAAGCCATTGGAATGCTAACCCCTGGATGCCTAGCTCCTTGATCCGCGACAGGAGTTGGTCATGGCTGACCATGTCGAATGCCGTGGACAGGTCTAGCAGGACCAGGGCGCATGGCTTCTTATTATTGGCCATCAGTCTGAGTTTGTCCAGCACTGCCAGCATTACCAGTTCAGTGCTGTGGTGTGCCCTGAATCCTGCCTGTTTCATTTGGAATAGCTGGTTTCTCTCTATGTGGTGGGATAGGGTTTTCAGCACATGTTGTTCCAGCACCTTTGCCAGGAAAGGAAGCTGGGAAATTGGCCTAAAGTTTTTAAGATTCGTTGTATCTGCCCCTGGTTTTTTCAGCAAGGGTATGACTCTAGCTTCTTTAAAGTTGGTCAGGACATGGCCGATTTCCAGAGATCGATTTAGCAGGTTAAGGATCTCACTCTCCATCCCAGGGAGTGCCATTCGGAACACCCTAGGGGGGCAGGGATCCGCTGGTGACCCTGATTTGATGCAGCCCATTAGGAGGCTCAGGGATTCCTGGTTTAGCTTAGGGAAGGTGGTGAGGGGTTTCTCGTAGGCAGGCGGTGTGGAGTCGGTCACTGGGGGAAAGTGAACGACTGCGGAGGTGTGGTGGATGACCGACAAGAGGTCATTGACTTTGTGCAGAAAGTAGGATTGGAACTTGTTGCAGTCATCGGGGCAACCCGGGGGTTTCTGTGCTTGTGACTGTCTCAGCTCCATTAGGATCCGGAAAGTTTCCTTTTGTTTGTTGTCGGCGGCCAGGATCCTAGATTCGTAATATTCCGCCTTCCTGGTCATAATGGCTTTTTTGTAGGTTGCAAACATGGCTTTGTATTCAGAGAGAGCACCTGGATCGTATGCTTTACGCCATGCTCTCTCGATTTGGCGCAGTGTTTGTTTCTTTCCTCTTAAAGCCTCATTGAACCAGGGGGCCCCTTTGCCTTTATTCCTCACTCTTTCCCTACGAGCAGGGGCAACCTTATCGATGGCTTTCTTCAACCTGAGTGTGAGGGACTCGCTTTCCTGGTCAAGGTTTCCCTGTACTGGCCATATTGGGGCTGAGTTACCAGGGTCTCTACCAGGTCGCAATCTTTTATTTTCTTCCACCCGCGCAGCACTTTTCACTCTGGGGGAGCGGGGGCCGCTTGGCCCGTGATCGGAAACAGGCACCTAATCAGGAAGTGATCTGACCAGGTGCACGGACTGATATCTGTCACACTTGCTGAGGGGTGGGTGGTCCAAACCAGGTCAAGGGTGTGTCCCTTGTCATGGGTGGGCATGTTCACAAGTTGATTAAGATCCAAGGTAGTCAGTGCCTCTTCCAGTTGTTTGGCATAACTGTCTCTAGGTACTTGATCCCAGTGAAAATTAAAGTCCCCTATCACCAGGATGCGCTGATACCGGGAGCGGAGATCACTGACTAACTCAGTGAAGCGCTCAATGAATTTGGGGGGTATACGAGGGGGGCGATAAACCACCAATAGGGTTAGGCAAGATGCTTTAGAAAGAATCTTTACTCCCAGAACGTCTGCACCCTCGATTTTTTCGGCCACTAGCGTTTCTATCACTAGTTGTCGATTGTAGAGGATTGCTACCCCCCACCTCTAGTATTTCCAGTTCTGTTGTGCCATAGAGCCGCGTAGTCCGGGGGCAGAGATGCTACTATGGCCGGGGTGGAGGAGTCTTCAAGCCAGGTTTCCGTAACCCCCAGGATGTCCAAGGAATCATCCTGGAGGAGCGAGAAGACCTCTAGGTTGTGTTTCTGCAGGGAGCGGGTATTCAAAACCGCCACCCGTAGTCCATGTGAGCTAGCAGGCCTGGCATGTCTAGGGAGGTGCGTTGTGGTGCCTGCGCTTCCTACCACAGTTGGTGTCCTCAGTAAGCCTTCCGCTCTGAGGATATCCGCTACATTGTTGTTTAGGGGAGCGGATCCACGAGCTAAGGCCAGGAGTTCTTCCGCCGGGTACGGGGTGTGAGGACCAGGGGTTCTGGCCCCTGGCCCCGGTTGGTCGTGGACGGGCGCAGACTCTGTCAGGGCCCCACAAGTCTTACCTATATACTCGTGGAGTTATCTCGCAGGGACGACATGAGCAACCCCCACCGTTCCCCTCCTCACCTGATCAAGGGTAAATATACAGACCTAGGCAAGGATAGGACCGGGGGAAGATGCCTAATGGTGTTTGGAAGTGACGTCGTCTGTGATGACCGGGTGAGGTGTCTCACTAGACTGAGGGCGCTCTCCTGGGTATTGCCAACTAGACAAGGGATAATTAACCGGTTAGTGCGTCTGCCCTCCTTCTAGATCATACACACACAACAGCCATACAACATGTGAAGTTGACTCAAGGTTGTATAGTCACCTGAAGGATGAGGACTTGTGCTCCAAATGGGGTCTCTCTGACAAGGTATGACAGGAAGCAGGTAAGCCCCTGCCACGCCAGAAGAGGGTGGTGTCTGTGCTCCCGACTTCAGTGCCAGGAAGGTGAAAGGAACATCACGCACACCTGCGTGGCAGCTGGACTGTAACGGAAAAAAGTAAGAGTGCTCCTGCGCGGTGATACGGGTACAAAGAAAACCGTGACCACTCTTACCTGTGAGTGTCACGGAAAGAAAATCAACAAGCGCTCCTGCGCCGAGTATAAGCAAGAACCAGCCGCGACCACGCATCCCTGTGCGTGTCGCGGGGAAAGGAATTAAACAAGCGCTCCCGCGCTGGTGACCACTCTTCCCTGTGAGTGTCACGGAAAGAAAACCAACAAGCGCTCCTGCACCGTAAATGAACATAAACCAGCCGCGACCACGCTTCCCTGTGCGTGTCGCTGTGTAAGGAAAACAACAAGCGCTCCTGCGCCCGTAATGATCGAAGGGCAGCCGGGGGTGCTCCAACAAGGGTCTGATGGTTGGTTTACGCTTCAGCGAGTCACTGAAGACGAAGGATCCGGGAGGAGCCGGTGGAGAGAGTCAGTGGTGCAAGGAACTAGCGGCAGGCCTCGGGCAAGGTATAGTACTGGAAGCACTGACTGGAATGACTGCCGCGGCTATATGCGGTCTCACCCGGAAGTGCTTTTTGTTTGATCAGGTGCACTTCTTGGTCTGAGCGCTAGACCGCTGACCTGTCTAGCAGTGTCGTGCTGCAAATACCGGAACCAACCTCACACATCCCGCTGTTCCCCCTGGGGCGGAACCATGACAGACGGGCTTGCCTTAGGCGCGCCCGCTGCGCACTTGCTCCAGCGTGGCAGATAACAGGTCAGCTCCTCCCCCCCACCAATCAGCCCTGCTGTGCATCAGCTGAAGGTCCAAGAGCACTAGACCGCTTAGCAGCAGCGGAAGTGCCGTTAGCGTAAAGGAAGTGAGGATTGGTGGAGCGCGTGAGGTGCCAGTGAAATTACAATTTTTAAAAAAGCGTTCCCTAAGAGCAGCACAGCTTTCAATTCAAGGAGCGTAATTTAAAACCAACACAGCAAGAATTCACAATACAGGTAAGTTTTAAAAGGTTAAAAGGTCTAAAAACAGCGTTATTTTTACAGCGCCTCAGGCAAACCACCACGAGGAGGTTTAGTGCGTCTTTCTCTGCCTGCGCACTTGCTCCAGCGTGGCAGATAACAGGTCAGCTCCTCCCCCCCACCAATCAGCCCTGCTGTGCAGCAGCTGAATGTCCCAGAGCACTAGACCGCTTAGCAGCAGCGGAAGTGCTGTTAGGGTAAAGGAAGTGAGGATTTGGGGAGCGCGTGAGGTGCCAGTGAAATTACAATTTAAAAAAAAGCGTTCCCTAAGAGCAGCACAGCTTTCAATTCAAGGAGTGTGTTAGAAATGGGATTTCTAGTTGGCAAGGGCTTGCACCTTTGTCCAAGTAGGGACCCTTCTTCCTAGTCAGGGTAAGGGAGTTACACTCCTAAAATAACCCCTGCTCACCCCCTTGGTAGCTTGGAACGAGCAGTCAGGCTTATTCTAGAGGCAGTGTGTAAAGCATTTGCACCAAACCAACAGTAATACAATGTAAGCACTAAAACGGACACCACACCAGTTTAGAAAAATATCCAATATTTTTATATACTTTAAACCAGACCAAATACGATAAAAATCCACTGTACAGTACTTCAGAAATAGTTACTTCTCAAAATGTCTTTAAAAACAGTTCCTTGATGTCGATAGCTCCGTCCAGGGCTATCACGGCGACGTGAACAAACAAATCCAAACAGTTCTGGCTGACAGCGGCGTCGTGGTTCAACTACGGTGTCGGGAAGACCCGCAAACAGTACCTTTCAGAAATGCAGGGCGTCGATGACCTCGCGGTGAGCTTCCGAAAACACGGCGTCCGCAGGCGTCGGTTCCGGAGGTCGGTGCGGCGTCGTCGGGGCCCTCGAAGCCACACGCGTTGCAGATCGATCTCCTCTGTTGAAGTCAGGAGTGCTGGTGTCGGCTGGCGTCGGGTGCTGCGGTGCGAAGTGCAGCGGTGCGGCGTGCGGTGCTCTCAGGTCGCGGTGCGAGCAGCGGCTCGGTGGCGGCGTCGGATGGCGTCGTCGGTGAGACCAGGGTCGCGTTGTGAGATGAAGGCGGTGCTCGTCACGGTGCTGGCAGGTCACGGTGCAGCAGCGGCGTCGTCGTAGCTGCAGCGCTGTCGTCGGCTGACGAACGGGAGTCGATGGCACCGGCGTCGGTGGGCCAAGGCTGCGGTGCGGTATGAGGGCGGTGCGTCGTATAACTTACAAGCGGTGCCCCCGAACCACGGTGCAAGCAGCGGCGTCGAGTCCGGCGTGGAGCGGCGTCGTCGGGGATACCACGGCATCATCGTGAAGCGAGGCGGTATGGAGTGCGGTGCCCACAGGTCGCGGTGCGAGCAGCGGCTCGGTGGCGGCGTCAGCAGGCGTCATCGGTGAGACCAGGGTCGCGGTGCGGCGGTGCCCTCTGCGGTGCCTTCAGGACACGGAGTCGGCAGCGGCGTCATAGACGGCATCGGGCTTGAAGTCTTTGCTGTTCCTGAGACTTCTTGAACAGGGGGCAAGCTCTACCTCAAGCCCTTGGAGACACTCACAAAGTAGATTGCAGAAAGTTCAGTTCCAGTCCTTTCACTGCCCAAGACAGAAGCAGCCACTGCAGGCCAACACAGCAAAGCACACAGCAAAGTGGTAGTTCCTCCTCACAGCTTCTCCAACTCTTCTTCTTGGCAGTCTTCTTGATCCCAAAGAGTTCCAATTTTCTGGGGTTTGGGTCCCCCTTTTTATCCTCAATTTCTCTTTGTCCTCTGAAGGCAGAGAGGCCTTTGCCTAGTCCAAACCAGTTCTGGTCAGTCCTGGAGCACTTTGTTGACAAGTCTCCTTCTCTCCTTTCACAGTGCAGGCCAGGGACATCAGATGCACCACAGGAGGTGGAGCCACCATTGTGGAGGGAAGGCCCAGCCCTATTCAGGTCCCAGGTGCATCTCCTCCCACCCATCTACATGTAGATCTTGCTATTCAGCCCTGTGCTGACTCACCCTGTCTCCTGGCATCCCCCAGCCCCTGTCACTCACACTCCAGACAAGGAATACACAACCTAGCAGAGGCAGGCTTGGATGGTTAGACAAGAAAATACCCACTTTCTAAAAGTGGTATTTTCAAACACAGAATGTTAAAACCAACTTCACTAAAAGATGCATTTTATCATTCTGAGTCCAGGCATACTAAACTCGAATTTCTACCATGTTCCCTGGGTCAGTTAGGATTATAAGCTGTAATAATCAGAGCTGCCCATTCTGGCCTATGGGGAACAGGTAGCCTTGCAATAGTGAAAAACGAAATAGGTTGTAATTCACTATCAGGACATGCCACACACACCAGGGCATGTCCTACCTTTCACATACAATGCACCCTGCCCACAGGGGTACCTTGGGCCTACCTTAGGGGTGACTAACATGTAGAAAAGGGAAGGTTTAGGGACTTGCAAGTGTGTGCACTTGCCAAGTCGACTATGGCAGCCCCAGGCTGCACACAGGCTCTGCAATGGCAGGCCAGAGTTACACTTTACGGGCTGTTTGCGTGGGTGGCACAATCCAGTGCTGCAGCCCACCAACAGCATTTGATCTATAGGCCCTGGCACCCTCAGTGCACTTTACAAGGGACTGACACATAAATCAAATAGGCCAATCATGGAAACACCAATCCATAACACATTTTATACAGGAGCACTTGCACTTTCCCACTGGACAGCAGTGAGGAAAGTGCGCAGAATCATTACACCAGCAAAAACAGAGTCAAAACTAGGAGGTCAGAAAGCAAAAAGTCAGGGGAAACACGCCAAAAGATGCCAAGTCTAACAGAGCGTAATTTAAAACCAACACAGCAAGAATTCACAATACAGGTAAGTTTTAAAAGGTTAAAAGGTCTAAAAACAGCGTTCTTTTTACCGCGCCTCAGGCAAACCACCACGAGGAGGTTTAGCGCGTCTCTCTCTGCCTGCCTGATTGCAGGCTTCTGAGAGTACTTGGTCCACCTCTTCCCCCTCTGTTATTCTGAATATGGCACAATATTATGAACATAGGGAAAATGAGGAATAGGAGAGGACAGAGAAGAGACATAAGGATTTAAAGACGAAGGTGTTGTTACAGCAGGCTTTTAGAGGGAATAGGAGAGGACGTGGTGGTCTTGCCCGACAGCTTCCACGCACTAGTAGGCAGCCAAAAACTATGCCTTTGGGTCCGAATCAGTGTGCGTATTATAAAGAGGAGGTACATTGGCGTAGCAAGTGTCCTGTGCTTTTGCAGAAGGTAGCGGTCCTGAGAGGACGAGGTTCTTGTGGACGGGGTCGTGGAACAGGTGGGGCAGATAGGGCTCAGAATGCTGCAGCCTCACAGGGTCGTTCTGATAATAATTACTTTGATGACCCTCGTGATGGGCAGTATTACCATGATGATTATGACATGGAGGAAGTGACAGGAATGTCTTACAGTTAGGACAGCCAGGGACAGAGTGAGGGACCAGTTCCGATACTTGTAGACCAGCGTGGTCCTTAGGTAACAGCAGAACTGCAAGGTTTAACTAAGGAACTTTTGGTGGACACAGGTGCGACAAAAAGTTCAGTTTCTCGAAATATAGTCCCTGGGGCGGCTCTGTCTGGCCATAATAATGTGTCGGTTGGTTTTTCTGGTGTACCGGTTGTAAGCCCCATTTCAAAATCTCTTACGTTGACTATTGGTCCTTTCACTGTGGATTCGCCATTCTTGTTGACATCTAATTGTGGTGAAAATTTGATGGGTTTGGATTTGTTGAAGAAATTGCATGCTACCATTTATTGCTCCCCGGCAGGGGTCTATATGACAAGGGGCCCAGATGTAGTACTTGCTACACAGTGTGTGTCCAAAGATGCGCCTCTTCCTGTTGAATTTGCAGATGTTCCATCCACGTTGTGGACGACAGGTGATACTGATGTGGGACAGGTGCAGATGCCACCAGTTTCAATACAGGTTAAGGGTGGTGCTATTTTGCCTCGTATCCCTAAGTATAAAATACCACAGGCAGGAGAACGGGCCTTATTCCAAATTATTCCGGATTTGATCTGGAAAGGAGTGGTTGAGGAGATGACTGCCAATATTTGTAATAGTCCTATTCTTCCCATACTTAAACGGACGCCTTCAGGTTCTTCTGATGATCAAGGAGATGTGTATCGTTTTGTAATTGATTTGCGCGAGGTTAAAAAAAATAGTGGTTCCCCAGTTTCCAGTGGTCCCTGACATTACTACTCTTTTGACAATGATTCCTTCTACTGCTAAATTCTTCTTTGTCATTGACTTGAAAAATGCTTTCTTTAGTATTCCTATTCATGCGGAAAGCAGGTACGTGTTCGGGTTTAAACTAGCTGGCAGGAGCTTTAGGTTCTGTCGAGCTCCTCAAGGCTATACTGAGAGTCCAAGTATTTATAGTCAAGCTTTAAAGAGCCAGTTGGATTTCCTTTTGCTTCCCTCAGGTAATGTATTGGTGCAGTATGTTGATGACTTGCTCATCGCTTCTGACACAGAACAAGGTTGCAAAGACAGTACCGTTAAATTGTTGCTGCATTTGGCCCGACATGGACATAAGGTGTCTCTTTCTAAATTTCAATATTGTCGACAGGAGGTCACCTATTTAGGTCACCTACTGTCGAAGGAGGGTAGGAGATTGACTCCTGAGCGCATCAGTACCATTGTTAAAATGCCCGTTCCACAAACCCAGAAAGATGTGTGCGCTTTTATAGGTATCACTTCCTATTGTCACCAGTGGATACCTAACTACTCGTTACTAATCATAACCTTGCTTGCACTAACTATTAAAGACGTGCATGAGCCCCTGCCTTGGATGCCTGAATGTCAGCAGTCTTTTGAGCAATTAAAAACTGCGCTTTGTTCAGCCCCAGTACTTGGCAACACCAATTATAACAAATCATTTGTATTGTTCGTCCATGAGATGGCTGGTTGCGCGCTTTCTGTTTTAACACAAAAATTTGGAGATAAGCGACGGCCCTGTGCTTATTTCTCTGTAGTTCTTGATCCCGTCGCGAGAGCCCCTCCTGAGTTGTCTAAGAGCGGTCGCGGCTGTGGCCATTTTGATCAGACAATCGGCTGGACTCGTACTTGATACAGATCACACAGTCATGGTACCCCATGCTGTGGACACGCTTTTGAATAAGACTAAGACACAGCACCTCACCAGTGCACGTCTGACTGGCTATGAATTAACATTGTTTGCCAAACACATCACGATTAAAAGATGTGCTACTCTGAATCCAGCCACATTACTGCCCTCCCTTCTGAGAATGATCAGATTGATAAACATGACTGCATCTTCCAGACGGAAGAAGAGAGGAAGGGACGGATAGACCTGACTGATGTTCCCTTATCTGACCCACAAGGGGAACTATATGTCAATGGCTCTTGCTTTAAATTATCAGATGGCACTACAACTGCTGCGTATGCTATCACCACGCTGCGTACAGTGGTTGAGACATCACAAGTTCCCTATCAATCAGCCCAAGCTGCGGAGCTTGTTGCCTTGTTAAGAGCTTGTGAATTGAGTGAGGGACTGGCTGTCAATATCTATACTGACAGCCAGTACGCCTTTGGAGTCGCACATAATTTTGGGCGACTCTGGGCTGAGAGAGGGTTCCTTACTTCGCATGGCGCCAAGATTCAGCATGGGCACCTTATATTGAGGCTTTTGTCTGCTTTGACACTCCCTAAGAAATTGGCCATAGTAAAGTGTAGCGCTCACCGGAAAGTTACTGATGATTAGGTAGGGGAAATGCATTTGCCGATCAGACAGCTAAGGAAACAGCCCTGACAAAAATGAAAAGAATGTTTGTAGCAGGTCCCGCTAGGTGGGTGCCTGAAGTTACCATGTTTGAGGATACACTTGAGAATGTGAAAGAGATACAAAGTGAGGCCACAATAGAAGAATTAGCACTGTGGCAAGAAAGTACAGCTCAATTGAACGATGAGGGATGTTAGATTGACAAGTCAGGGAAGCAGAGATGGATGTTGCCAGATGCATATGTTCTCCCTGTAGTCACGATGGCCCATGGCCCAGCCCATATTAGTGCTAAGGGTATTTGCAAGTTGTTAGAGCCTGTATGGTAGAACAATAATATTTCTAAGACAGCAGCCCATTTAGTAAAATATTGCATGGTGTGCATGATGCACAATCCTGGAAAAGGTACCCCTACACCACTCGGTAACTTTGCACCACCCACTTTCCCTTTTGAAGTCCTTCAGATGGATTTCATAGAATTAGACCGGTGCAATAATTTGAAGTATGTTTTGGTGGTTGTCTGTGCTTTTAGTAAATGGCTTGAGGCTTATCCCACTAAAGACAATACAGCCGTTACCATGCAAAGGTACTTCTGAAGGAGTTCTTTCCTCGTTTTGGCTTGCCCCGTTTGATTTGGAGTGATAACGGAAGTCATTTTAATGCCAAGGTAATTCAGTTAATTTGTGATGGTTTGCACATAAAGCAGAAGTTTCATGCCGCTAACCACCCGTAGTCAGCAGGTTTGGTTAAGTAGTACAATGGTACTCTCAAACTGAAATTGAGCAAAGATTCAGGAGACAACAGGGTTACAGTGGCCAGATGCTTTACCATTAGCTCTTTTGTCGACAAGAACAACAGCACATTTTAGGACAGGATTGTCACTGTACCAGGTCGTGTTTGGACGCCTGGCAAATGTCTTGGGCGTCCTACGTCCTCGGCGGTTTACTGATATTGAGTATCCATTGTTGATCGATTACCTTTGCCAGTTAACTGAAAATTTGCGTTCTATTCTCCATCAGGTCCGGGAAGCCCTACCAGAGGGGCCCGGACACGATATTCAGCCTGGCGATTTTGTGCTTGTGCGTAATTTTCAGCGAAAGAAGAGTTTGGAGCCGTGGTGGAAGGGGCCGAAGCAGGTCTTTCTGGCTACACGTACAGCATTCAAGATTGATGGTCGTAAGAACTGGGTCCATGTGACTCACTGTCGCAGGATACCTCTACCCTTTCTCTATGATCAGTGGGTGAGGAATGGAGTAGAGGATTCTGAGTGCGAAACGGTGCCTCAGTTTGTCCCCTTCAGTGACGCCATGCTGACCTGGACCAAAACGGATGAGGAAAATGATGAAGTGCTGAATGCAGCAGTACCTCCGGAAATAC
The DNA here is from genome assembly GCA_963921515.1 of Calotriton arnoldi. Lineage (NCBI taxonomy): Eukaryota > Metazoa > Chordata > Amphibia > Caudata > Salamandridae > Calotriton > Calotriton arnoldi. The sequence goes on from CAWUFW010009876.1 coordinate 371,410, forward strand.
GGGCTATCCAGGAGCCCCTTTTCACTGATCCCTCTGTGCCTGAAGTTACTAGGTATAATCTGTGCCCTCGGCTGAGGAACAGTGCACCAAAGGAGAAGTCAGATTAGTTAGGGATGGACTGTGTAAGTTAGGGTGTACTTTGCTATAGTACCAACGGAGCTAGTTTAGGGTGAGGTGAGATCTGTGCACTGTTTGAACATTGGACAGGATAGATCGAAAGTATCCCCTTGGGAGTACCTTATCCTGGTCGACGTGGGAACCTGAGCTTAGGACAGAGCAAGCTCCACCGCCGGTGCTCAAGAGCGCCAACGTTTTGATGAACAATAGGAGCCTGTACCAGTGAGGCTCTGATGGACACTGGGAACTTGTATCATTTTCTTGCTGGCATTTGGCCCTTTCCCCCCTTGCTTTATCGTTTACTATGCATCCCTTTGGCAGGATGGTTGCTGACGAAGAGCAGCCAGTGATTCCCCCTGTTCATTTACGTATATTTTGGTCTACAAAGAAAAAGATATTGTGTGTTGTTCTTGTGATATTACTGCTATTGATTCTGGGTTGGGTGTCCTGGGTTTTGGAATGTGATCAGGATGCACAGTCATGTACTAAACATAAGGTTGTTTTTAAAATACACACCAAAAGGACAGCCCCGAGTAATGTTTTTCTAGACACACATAAAAGATTTTTGGGAGACGGTACAGCTTGTTATCCCACCAAATCTGTTACAAGTTTATGGACTGCTTACCCATTGTCACTGGTCAATTATACTTATACCCGCCCAGCCCAATTCGTAGAGGTTAGGGGTGAGTTTGGAATGGGGTATCCTGGTCCTTGTTTATATTACAGGAAGCCACGAGGAAAGGGATATCCGGGTTGTGACAATAATACGTATTGTGATAATCTGTATATGAGAGGGCAGAACATTACCTTAGTGGGCTGGCATTACCAAGATTTAACGGTTACCCGGAAAGCTGGTTATTATCCCGAATGTTGTCCGATAGTAAACAGTACTGACGCATTTTTGAATGTCAATTGTTCTGTGTTAGAAATGGGGGTCTCTAGTTGGCAGAGGTAGGTACCTTTGTCCAAATAGGGACCCTTGCTTCTAGTCAGGGTAAGGGGGATACACTTCTAAAATAACCCCTGCTCACCCCCTTGGTAGCTTGGCACGAGCAGACAGGCTTATTTCAGAGGCAGTGTGTAAAACATTTGTGAACACATACAGTAATACAGTGAAAACACTACAAATGGACACCACACCAGTTTAGAAAAATAAGTAATCTTTATCTAAACCAAAACAAGACCAACGACAAAAATCTACAATACAGTATTAAAAATAAGGCTTTCAAATGGTAGAAATAGTTCAGTTCAATGCAAGTTGTAAATGCGACACTCAAAAGTACCTTAGATGCGTCAAACAAAACAAACAAAATGGCCGCAGGGAAGGTGATGTGTTGGTTCCTTACACGCAGGGAAGGTGACGCGTCGGTTCCTTGCTTCGGGGGAGGTGATGCGTCGGTTCCTTACTGCAGCGCAGGGGAGGTGATGCGTCAGTTCCTTACCGGAGAGGAAGTGATGCGTCGTTTTCTTACTGCGTGGGGATTTGATGCGTCTGTTTCTTACTGCGTCCCCCAACGATGCGACAGTCTTGGCGCCTCGATGCGATGCGTCGATCCGGTACGATGCGTGGCTTCGTGCAGCCGCACAGCAGGCTTGCGTTGGGATCGGTGCTGTGATCTCGGCCTTCGGTGATCGTTGCACCCGATGCGTCGTGCAGCGTTTTCTCGAGCCGCAGGAGGCGCTGCGATGGTTTCTTCGGCGATGCATCGGAAACAGGTGCGGATGCGACACGCTTCTTCGATGTTGCACCGATTTTCCAGCTCCCAGCGACAAACAGTCTCTAGAGGTCCTAAACAGCAGCAGGCACCTCTTTGCAGGTTGGAATTCCCAGCAAGGAAATTCAGGGGAGCTGGTGGTGAAGTCTTTGTGGCCCTGAGACTTCAGAACAGGAGGCAAGCTCAGTTTCAAGCCCTTGGAGATCTTTTCTTCAAGCAGGTGACAAAGCAAACAACAAAGTCCTTTTTCTCCTTTCCTTGGCAGCAAGCAGCCACTGCAGGCCAACCCCAGACAGCAAACAGCACAGGGCAGTATTCCTCCTCAGCTTATCCGGCTCTTCTCCTTGGCAAAGGTTCCTCTTGATTTCCCAGAAGTGATCTAAAAGTCTGGGGTCTGGGCCCCTCTTTTTATTCACCAAAATCCTTTGTTCTCTGAAGGCAGAGAGTGTCTGTACCCAGCCAAAACCAGTTCTGTGGGGCACTTTGCAAGTGCACAACAACCTCCATTAGAAGGTGCTACTCCTCCCACCACTCCAAATGCAGCCCAGGCCTATTCAGCCCAGCCCTGACTCATCAGACTTCTGGAGCCGCTGCCCTTCTCCAGCCCCTGTCATCCAAAAGCCAGACATGCAATACACAAACCTAGCAGAGGCACACTGGATGGTTAGGCAAGAAAATACCTACTTTCTAAAAGTGGTATTTTTAAACACAGAATGTAAAAATCACCCTCACTAAAAGATGCATCTTAACAGTCTGAGTTCAGGCATACTAAACTTTATTTTCCTATCTTGTTCCCAGGGGAAGTTATGTTTATAAGATGTTATAAACAAACTCCCCATTCTGGCCTATGGGAACAGATAGCCTTGCAATAGTGAAAAACGAAATTGGCAGTATTTCACTATCAGGATATGCCACACACATCAGGGCATGTCCTACCTTTCACATACAATGCACCCTGCCCACAGGGGTACCTTGGGCCTACCTTAGGGGTGACTAACATGTAGAAAAGGGAAGGTTTAGGGACTGGCAAGTGGGTGCACTTGCCAAGTCGACATGGCAGTCCCAGACTGCACACAGGCTCTGCAATGGCAGGCCTGAGTCACATTTTACAAGCTTCTTCTGTGGGTGGCACAATCAGTGCTGCAAGCCCACCAGCAGCATTTGATTTACAGGCCCTGGGCACACATCGTGCACTGTACTAGGGTCTGACAAGTAAACCAAATAAGCCAATCATGGAATCACTAATCCATAACAACAATTTATAAAGGGAGCACTTGCACTTTGGCACTGAACAGCAGTGGCAAAGTGCCCAAAGCATCTAGACCAGAAAAACGGAGTCCAACACACAGCAAAAAGATAGGAGGCCAAAGCAAAAATGGGAGGGAGACCCACACCAATGGTGCCAGGTCTAACATTCTGGAATAATATTATTGAAAAATACGATGTCTTTAGTGAAAAAGAAGGATCCGAGTACTTTTGGAATGAACACCCGATATGCTCCTGTAGATTATCAAGGTCCACTTTATGCACACCCAGGATTTTATTTTCTGTCTAATGGTACTTATTCAAATGTTTATAACGGTACAGATGATGTTGCTCTAGGAATGGTGCTCCCTTTAGGTGTGCCTTGTAAGTACAGTAAGCCAAATGTACGATGGGTAAAAAGAACGTTGACTGCAGAGTTCTGTGATGGAGTGACAGATTTGGAAGTCAATAATTACAGTACTGGTATCACTTTTGGGTATATTCTCTCCTCCATTATTACCTTTGGGGGTACTGCTATGGCCAGGGGTGAGAAAGCCAGAGAATATTTTGGATGTAAGCTGCAGATACTGTCTAACTCCACAGTAGCTGCACTGCGCGGCATCACCACCCAATTAGAAAGTATGCAAATATACTCCGAGCAGACTAGATATGCTGTTGATTTCATCCTAGCTAAGAGCGGTGGTGTGTGCGCGGTAGTAGGAGACCAGTGTGTAGTCGGGATAACTAATATGGAAAAAAGTATTACCCAACACATTTTAGACATCCTAGGAAACGTGAAAGGAATGGAGAGTGGGAATTGGAGTTGGTCATTGTTTGGTTGGATGGGGTTGGATCCTTGAAAAAGTGATCTATTTCATTGTGATTTTGGTTTCTTGCTATGTTTTAGTCCAGTGTCTTTCCTTATGTTGCTCTTATTGCACTACCCTCCTCACTCCTAAGAAAATATCAATTCATGATACTAATGCAGCAATCATGATTCAAAAGGAAGTCGAAGACCTCATGCATATAGATGAGGGTATTTTTGAGACTTCTTCCCTCCTCACTGTTTCTCTTCCTGAAGCTGAGAATATGGAGCGCTCCTTAGAATGTATTCATGATTTGTTGAATTATATGTCTTTTTTGTTATTACACAAAATTACTTAGCTCATGCTAAAAGGAGGGTCTGTTGGAATAAAAATAATGTTTTCGCATTGTTTTACGTAAGTTAGCATTCGCGGCGCCATTTTGTGTATAGGCGCCATTTTGTATCGTGATCAAAACTAATTCTTTGCCATTTCCGAGAAACGGCGGGCACAGGCAGAGTGACCTTGAATAGTAGATAATGTGTGCCCAGCCTCAGAATCGAAACGTACTCCTTTATAATTTACTGTCCAGCTGCATCTCTCTGGAAAATTCCATGGTGGGCGTGATTTCATTGGTTTCCAAGTGTATTTAATGTATCATGCTTGCTGATGTCAGTCCCTCTGCAGCACTCCTTAGAGACTGTGCAGACAGGGCTCCGCTCTGAGCGTACTCTGAATAAACAGATATTGGTTTGTATTCTCTACTGTCTGACCGACTCTTCATTTTGTTTGGAAGGCTGAGAGGTGGTCTTGTGTGACTCGGGTGACCCGAATCGGGTCACTTCCTTCACCCTGAGAGAAAGAAGGAGAAACAATCAACCAGTCATCAAGGTAAGTGTAGGAGGCTGGCTTAGTATATGGTGCGCACTTATTTAAGTGAAGCACCTTGCACTAATCCAGACAACCCTTATGGTGATTTTAGGGGTCTTAGACAACCATAGAAAGCTCTGTAAGTGGTAGCTGTGGAGAGCAGCCTTCACGCTTAATACTGAAGGAGTGTTAAGCAGCTTGTTTTACCAGACCTAATCATATAGTGTAGATTAAATGAAAAAGAACCACACAGTGTAGTTATAAAAATAGTTATATTTATTATACACACTCACTAACACATTGGTATATGTCCTACGTGGAGATATCAAACAAATACACACAATATTTCAAATGTAGAACAGGTAAGTAAGCACAAATACACAGTGGTCTCCAGAGGGATACCAAAACATATACTAAAGGAGTGGAATGAGAACTGTGAGAGAAGCCGGGACTAGGACCAGAAGACTCAGAAGCGGACACAAGGAACCACCCAAGTTAAGTACCCAGGAACCCCACGAGGCTGTGTGCAGAGTGGAAACACAGCTGCGTACTCAATGCAAGTCAATGGGACAGTCGCGGTTGCAATTTTTAAGAAGATGGACCCTTACCAGTGGACCCTGAAGAAACCCCAGGGAAGCAGAAGGTTGGAGAGTCACCCCACTCGTGGATTCCCCAGGACCCAGAATACCTACACCAGGGAAGCCGGGTGCATAGGTGCGAAGTGACATCGGAAACAGCCGTAGACCACAATGGAGGATTCAGAAAAGATGCAGCTGGCGAAGAAGGTGAAACAGTCCAGTGGAATCCAAGGATGGATTCTTGAAGAGGAGAACCTGCAAGCAGAGGGGACAGAGTCTATGCCACTAGGAAGTGACCAGGAGGCTCGGAAGACCAATGACCACCGATGACGTAAGATGCAGGGGTGATGACGGTGACCTTGTTGCTGCAGCTGTGAGGATCAGGTGATGCTGTGGAAGACTAGGAGCCATTCACGAGCTGTCCCACATTGGGATTCAAGAACCAGGGGGTCGGTGTCTGGCAGGAGCACCAACAAGCCTTAGCAGCAGCAACAGTTGTGGTAAACGAAGAAGGTCCAGCATTGGGACCAGCAAGGTCCAAGGGACCCACCGAGTGCAGGAGAGTAAGAGCAAGCCCCGAACAAGCAGGGGAGCCCACTGAAGCCAAATAAGACCCTCAAGAGGACCCACAGACCAACGGCACAGGAGTCGCAAGAGGATCTCAAGCAGCTCACCAAAGATGTAGGTCCACGGTGGAGAGGATGCAGTGAGGACAAAGATCTTGGCAGGAAGAGATGCTGGAGACTAGGGCTTCTTGGAGCCTGAAGATCTCTGGAGGACAGAGTCAACAAGCCTTGGCAACAGCAAGTTGACGAGATGCACAGGGGTCCTGTTCCAGCTGTTCTGACGAGAGATACTGGCCTCAAACTTGCTGAGAGGACAGGTCAGGCCTCGGTGGAGTTGCAGAACCACCACCTGTGTTGCTGAGCCTTTTGGAGTCCGTGGGAAGTCAGGAGCAGCAGACCAGTCAGCTTTGTTGCGGTGACTGCAGATGCAGGGGAGTGACTCCTTCACTCCAAGGGAGATTACTTCGGGTGTTCTTGATGCCCACAGAGCTGGAGAGGAACCTGGATGGAGGACAGGCACAGATGACACAGAAGACTGGCAGGATGACGAGACCAGGAGCAGCAGGAGTCTTCCTTGGTGCAGTCTTGGCTCCTAGGCGAAGTCCAACGAAGTCCAAAGTGCCAAGACAGTAGAAGTTGAAGTGGTTTCAGGTTTAAATATGGTCCCACAATGAATCTGAAGAGCCACCCACAGTATGCCCTTAAGTACCCTAGGGAAAGGGTTGGGATGATTCAAGGATCCCTCCCAGAGGAGGGGCTAGACAGAGGAGAGGATACTTTCATGTCCTTTGTCCAGTTTTGCGCCAGAGTGGGAGCCAATGGCTCCCTGAACTGGCTCAAACTGGAGTATGCAAGGAGGGCACCAAATGTGCCCTTCAAAGCAGTCTGGTAGCACTGGATAGCGCCCCCACCTCAGCCCAATACACTAAGTCCTGTCTGGGAGGTGGTCACACATCCCTGTGGCAGGAAACCTATTGTTCCGCCTTCCGCCTTCCCCTGCTCAAGCTCAGCTCAGCAGCAGGAGAACAGAAACGTGTCTGTGGTCGGCAACAGCACTAGCTTGCTGTTAGACCCTAAAAGGCTGGTACCGGGAATACAGGGGGGCACCCTAGGGGAGCCCACTAGTATATGGGATCCTACATCCAACACTGGAATCAGTGTTGGGGTATTATTCCAACATGTTTGATATGAAACATGATCGGTTTTGGTGCAGCCAGTATACAATTATACATCTCGTATTTGACTTGATGTCCACTATATGTATTAAATGGCTGACTGCACTTACAAAGCCTGGAAAATCGACTGTGGGGTTTGTAGATTGGCACCCTCACACTTGTAACCAAGCACGCTGCCCTCAGGACTGAAGAGCCTGCCATAGGGGTGACTTATAGGTTTTAAGTGCACTGACCTCAGATATAAGGAAACTTATATCTGTTGTAAGTGGTGCTAGCACCAACTTACACAGGCTGCAATGGCAGGCCTGTAGTCACAGTTTGAGTGGTCTCTCATGGGTGGCATAAGACATGCTGTAGCCCATGGGAGACGCCTGGTGTACCTATGCCCTGGGTACCTTAGTACCATATACTAGGGGCTCACAGGGATACTCCAGTAGCCAATTGGGAGGCTACCAAAGCACTTACCATTAGCAAATTTAGGGAGGAAGCAGAGTGACTGGAGTCCTGATTAGCAGGATCCCAGTCAGATTAGTCAGAAAACAAAACAACACCAGCAAAAAGTGGGGGTAACCATGAAAGCAGATCCTTCTTTCCTACAGTAAGGAAAACCTGAATGCTCTGTGAATGGAGAATACCTACCATGGGGGCCAAGAGATTTGTGAAAACACTTGGCGCCAATGGAAGGGGGAAAGGAAGCACTTGGAACTAGAAGTGCTGAGCGCCCACCACAAAGCGCAAAAACCACTGATCCGCCGGATGGATTGGAACACGCAGGTAGGCGTTCATCAGGTCGAGGTATGCAAGGAAGCACCCCTGCGCCAGCTGAAGGATAGACTGCAAAGTCACCATTTTGAAATGACTACGAGGAATGTAGAGATTCACCCCTTCAGATCCAAAACAGGGCGAAAGTCCATGGTATCCTTCTTTGAGACCAGAAAGAGGATGGAATAACAACCCAGCCCCCTTTCAAGAGAAGCTGAATGCCCTCCAGCAAAGCCACCTGCATCAGAGGATGATGTGGCAGAGGAGTCTCCCTGAACATAGGAGCAGGGCAATATGGAAACTCGATCTGGGAACCAGAGGTCACCGTCCGAACCGCCGAGGCATTGGAAAGACTCAGCCAATAATGGCAAAAGAAGCGAAGGCGACCCACAACTAGAAAAGGTGGATAGACACTGCTTTGGAGAAGGAGTGGAGGCAGAATCACCGGACTGGGACCAGGACATGTCACTTCCAGGGATCCCCTGGACACGACCCCTACGCTACTTAAGGGTTGCTGGGCACCCCTGGCTGAAGGAAAGGCGAAAGCGTGGTGATAATCAAACCCCCGACCCCAAGAAGGAGGCCGAACAGATGCCACAAGCTTACGATTCTCAGCCGGATGCTTGACCAAGTCATCCAGCTGGGGGCCAAACACTTTGGAACCCTCAAACAGCAATTTGAGCAGGACAGACTTCGGTGTGGACTCCACCTCCCAAGTCCACGTCCAAATATGATGACGAGCAGCAATGGAAACCGCTGAAGCTGCACCAGTCACACACAAATTATCAAAGGAAATGTCTGACAGGCACTGCACCTGGAGCTCCATGAGAGCCAACAGAGAGGAAGAATCCTCCCCCTCATTCAACCGAACAGCAAGAGCTTGGAAATCCTTCAATAGGGACTGGACCATATATTTGGAATAGGCCGTAGCCCAAACAGAAAAGTTGGAAGCGGCATAGGACCACTTCACAGCACCCTCCACCTTCTTATCGACTGGGTCGAAAGGAAGGGCGTCAGCGGACAGAGCCATGCCCTGGGAGGAAAAGCCAGCCATCAGACTAACTTGACGGACTGAGGGAACTCCACTGAAAAACCATCCAAAGGGTAACGTTTATCCAAAAGGCGAGGAAAGACAGACTTATCAACATCCCGCCATTCATGGGTTAGCACTTTGCAGACAGCACTGTGCAAAGGCAAAGAGTCACGATCAGGCTGGTGATATTTAGTGAAAAAATCATCCTCCAGTCCATTAACCACAGGTGGGGGTAAACCCAAATTACTCCTGACATGGGCAAATAAGTCAGAGAGCTCACCTCCCTGAACAAAGTGATCCCTTACACCAACCTCCTCATCAGGCTCAACAGCATCAGGCAAGGGAGCAGGGTGAGGCACCTTCGCAGGAGGACCGTCCACCTCCTGTGCCCTGAAAGCAGTCTCCACAGTCTCATTGATTAAGAGGCGGAGTACGTCCACCGTTGGAACTGCAGTGTTAGCAGCAGCCTTCTCCAGCGTATACGCCGGAAGGAGCTCTGTTCATCGCAGAGGCAAAGGTCTCGTATTAATACCGGCAAGGATATGGCTGCCGGTTATTTTCTTTAACACAACCTGCATCGAGTGGGTGCAATGCACCACGGATTTTATTTATTCATGCCTGAATAAACTTGCACTACTACTAAATCCTCATTTAAGGGACTTCTCATTGGGAAACACATCCAGGATACGTATACTGCGAATAGGAGGGATTATTTCTGGACACAAGATATGTGCAGTCTTAACTGTGTGTCTAACATTGGACCCTATTGAATCCCATTCGGGACGGAAATACAACCAGATTTAAGGATCTAAACGCATTGGGTATAGCCCTGAAAAAGTCACTTCGCACAACCGTAAGCGCGACAAAACACGTGTTGGCTAAGGCTGTTGTGAATAAACTGAAGCGCATGTTCCAGCAAAGACTCAAGCTTTTGTCACACTGTTATTGATATAATTGATATACTGTTAGCGTGTGCAGGGGACTGTCGTTCTGTTTTCTCCAAACCTGCACTACACAAGAAGACAGGCACTTCTTGCATTGGACTTGTTTCTAAGCAACGAAGTCCCGCAGCCCCGACCTCTCCCAGGAGGCGCCACCAAGGAGGAAGCACCCGTAAACATAAATGAAGCCAAGTTGGGCGGGCGATCACAATAGAGGAGGCAGACCTGGGGCCAAAGCAGGCACAAGGACACTCAATGTTGCGGCCTAAAATACAAAAAACAACGCCCACTGGAGCAGGGCGAAAGAGGTTCAAAGCCAACAAAACGTGGCTGCTAAAGCAAGCCACAGGCACGGAGAAAAAACAAGTAAAAACAAAAAAACTTACCAGACCTTGCTAGGCATCCGATATTGCATCTGCAGGAAAAAGAACAGGTTGTCATGGTGACGCACTTCTCCCTTAATGCATGCCAGGTAGGTAGCGCCATATTGGTGTAAGTGTTTGACCTCTGCTAGGTAAAAGGTTTTTGTGGAGTAGACGAGCTGCTTATTGTGAAGGAATGTGACAGGAAGACAGATGATGAGGTAATGGAGGTGCTCCATTTAGTCTGCAGAAATAAGAAGCACCAGCTCAGTCAGTCCAAACACTGAAAATCATCTCTTTTATGGGTGAAGGTAACAGCAATGTGTTTGTCAGTTCCACTACCTTTTACCAGGGAAATAAAGAATAGTCCTTGTTTGGGCAGGAGCTGCTGATTCCTGCAAGTTGCCGAAACATAGATTCTTTGTGGCTCCATATGATGTGTGGCATCTTCAGCAAGACCTGCAGTTTTAGCCCGGAGCAGGTTGCATTGTGGGACATTTACTTAACATTTCAAAAATAAAAATCCCAACATGCAAAATGCTCTTTGCTAAAAACTCAGAGTTGGCGAAGTTGTCACAGCTGATGTGTTAGCTATACAATGTTTTTAAAGGAACTGGTGGCAAGAGGACTACGTATATGGGATAACATATCCCCTTATTTTTTGTTATGAAGGATACTTCAAGTCGTCTCAGAGTTCTGTGACCTCTTATGGACAATGAACTCATCTGTGATGTGCAAATATCCTTATAATGGCCAGAGGACACTTTATCCCATATGTATTATGAGTATGTCTTCAGGCTAAGGTATTCTAAGATTCTTACTGCTAACAAATATATGTGTCTAATTTAGTAGGAAGTTCATTATGAATTGTTCTGGAACTGATGCCCGCTGTGTAACCCAAGAATATGATTATCTGGAGGTTTAGAGACAAGGAATATTTTAAGGAGGAAGTATGTTTGTTTTGTATGGTTTGATAATACTGCCTATTGTGAGCTAGATTTACCACCTCTTCTGCTTTTGCAGGAACTGTGTGTCTCCTCTTGGTTCTTCTGTATTATCAGAAACATGTTTTATTTAGTTAACTCCTTGTAACACTTTCCTTACTCTAGTGCATGTATGTCAGATTTCCAAACCTGAAACTTTTCTCTTACTGACACCTTTGAATGTCAGCATTTAGTAAACAACTGCATACAATTAAGCAGGAGGTATTGCACTTAAGGGGGTAATGCATGACAATGCCATTTTTTGACACAGGACTTTAATCGAATTGATATCAGCTGCTAGAGAATGTAATCCATACTGATGTTATAGTCTTTGAAATTAATTAAAAATATACAGTTCGATATTTTGAACAGTTCTTTCACTTGAATGCTTATTTCCCAACTGAAAATGTCAAATAAATAATAACAGAATTAAATAACTCTACCTAGTCCTAACACATATTTTAACCTTCATATTTGTGTGTGGGTGAGATAAGTCAAGCCTGACACTGAATGCGAATTCTTGCGGAGTCCAATCATGGAATTCTTGTCGTAGATCTGTGACCTGACTCTAGTTTGTGTTAAAATAGGGCATTTAGATTCTGTTAAAATAGGGCATTGCATGTTGCACCATTTTTAGGTCCCACCTAGGCAGCTCGCATGTGCTGCCTGGAAGACCTGGTGTAATTGATAAAAGGACTTAGCTCCTGTCTGCTGCTTACCATTGGCACATTGCAGTGTCGGTCTTGGTTGCAGCATCCTAAGTGGTTCACACAACGGAATGTCACTTCCATTTTGGGCAAGGCATCACCACCTAAGTTCAGTTTCCTTCTACTTCAATTCATGATCTGTTGTTACGGAAAACAATTTTCCTCTAATTATGATAGCATGCCAAGGTTTATCTTCAAATATGGCGGCTGCACCTTACTTTTGTTGTGCACAGCGCTGCTGGCCTTCAAACATACTTTCACTCTCAGCTTGGCACTCATGAAACGGGCGCCGCGCTTTTTTAGGTCGAGCCTAGACAGCGCATGCATTGTCGCAAGACCTGTAGTAAACAGTATTAGGAGTGTAATCCCGCCTGCCGCTTGGCATTGGCTCACTCCTCCGTTGCTCAGCTTTCCTGGGTCATTATTGGCTCGCGCTCCCCAGACGTCACTTCTGTTTCATGGCAGGCAGCACCGACCAAGTACAGTTTCGTTTTGCTGCAGGGCCGTATCTTTTCATTTAGGGACTACATCATTGGGGGGTTTTTTAAGCACCATAGCACCTGGTTCACCCATAGCGGCCCGCGCCTTTCTTTTGTTTACTCTATTTTTTGAACAGTGTATGTTTTTTCTCACAACGCGGCACGGCGGTAATGGCGCCTGTGCATCTTCTTTTTAAAATGTGTGGCTCGCAATAGCGCCCGTGTGTGTGCCCTCAACCCTAGATCACCTGTTCCTCAGACAGACTCTAACAAGTATTGGCAAAGCCAACAGGTCTAGCTTTGATGTGCCAAAGCATGTGAACACAAGCATTAAAGAAATGCTGTTGGTATGTGTTGTATGCACAAATGATGTTTATTACATGAGGGCCAAATCTATTGGCACTGCCAATCCTGAGGGAATAAACAAAGGTAAAAGACATTGTCATATACCATGCCATAGCTCTAACTATAAAAAATGCGAGACCTATTGCATTGCAAATGCTTGTTTTGCTACTGAGCAATGTTCACAATGGCAAGATTAGCATTTGGAGGCAGGGCGCAGCACGTTCAGTACTACTAGAAGGTGTGGTGGCAGACGTGCATCCTGAACTTCTTTCATCCCAGGTGCTTCTGTCCATTGAAGGTGCCTGACCCACCTTTTTCTGCACTAGGTGATGGCTGTGTCCCTCCCCAGTGTAGTGTGAGTAAGTCACACTCGGCCAGAGAAGCCCACCCCTGACTCCACGCCTGCTGCATGTTTGGCTGGCCATTGCAAAAGAACATTAAAAGATAAATAAACCCTCCGATGCATTACCTAGTGTGAGAGGCTGGCTTTGTATATGATGCACACTTATGTAAGTGGGCATCCTGCACCAATGCAGACAACCCTTATGGTGATTGTAGTGGTCTTAGACAACCTTAGAAAGCTCTCTAAGTGGTAGCTGTGGAGATCAGCCTTCGGGCTTAGTCCAGAAGGAGTGTAAAGCTGCTTGTTTTACCAGAAGATAATCTTATTGGTATAGATTAAGAGAAAAAGAACCACACAGTGTATTTATAAAAATATGTATTTATTATAAGACACTCTCTAACACATACAGATATCTCCTAGCCGGAGATATACACAATGCACACAATACTTTTCAAAAGAAACAGGTAGGTAGCACAGAATACACAGTGGTCACCAGGGGGAGACCAAACCATATGCTAAAATAGTGGTATGTGAACCACGACTCGAGTCAAGACTATACCCAGAGGACGTAGAAGTGCCAGGGACCCAAGGAATCACCCAAGGTGAGTATCTAGGAGCCCGACGGAGGTCGCGTGCAGTGTGGGAACACGACCACGTTCTCAGTACAAATCAATGGGTAAGTCGCGTTTTAAAGAAGAAAGACCCTTCCCAGTAGACCCTGAAGAAAACCCGTGGAAGACAAGAGGTTGGAGAGCCATCCCACCCGTGGATACCCTAGAAATCAGGATACCTACACCAGGGGAGCTGGGTGCATAGGTGTGAAGTGGCGTCGGAAACCGTCGTGGAACTCAATGGGAGACTTTAGGAAGATGCAGCTGCTGGAAAAGGTGAAAGTGTCGGTGGAATCCCAAGGTGGATTCGAGGTGAAGAGTACCTGCAAGCAGACGGGACAGAGAGGGGACAGAGTCTAGGCCACTCAGGAGTGACCATCAATGTCGGGTGTTGCAGGAGAGATAACAGTGACCTTGGAGTTGCAGCTGTGAAGACCAGGTAACGCTGTAGAAGACCAGGAGCCGTTCATGATGGATGTCGAGAGTTGAGAGGTCGGTGTCCGTCGGGAGCACCAACAAGACATGGCAACCGTAAACAACATGGAAAGTGAAGAAGGTGCAGTGTCGGGACCAGCAAGGTCCAGGTGACTCACCACAAACGGGGGAGTCAGGGCAGGCCTCGAGCAGCTCACCAAAGATGCAGGCCCACAGTGCAAGTGATGTGGTGAGGACAAAGATCTTGGTCACAGGAGATGCTTGAGGTGGGGGCTACTTGGAGCCCGAAGATCTTGATGGAAGGAAGCTAACAAGCCTTTGCAACAGCAAGTCAATGCGGTGCACAGATGTTCGGTTTCTGTGGCTCCGACGAGGGATAGTGGCCTCAAACTTGGTGAGAGGACAGGGCAGGCCTCGAGGGATGTGGAGAACCACCACCTGTGTTGCTGAGCCTTTTGGAGTCCGTGGGAACCCAGGATCTGCAGACCAGTCAGCTGAGTTGCGGAGCCTGCAGATGCAGGGAAGTGACTCCTTCACTTCAAGGGAGATTCCTTCAGTTGTCTTGGATGCCCACAAGCCTTGGAAGGTTCCTGTATGGAGCACAGGCACGGATGTTACAGCAGACGAGCAGGGCGACAAGATCAGGAGCAGCACTAGTCTTCCCAGTTGCAGCCTTGATGCCCAGAGCGAAGTCTGGAGTGCCCAGACGGTCGAAGAAGTGGTATCTTGAAATGAATCTTGTCCCATGATGAATCTAGGGACCCACTCTCAGGTAAGCCCTTAAGTACCCTAAGGAAAGGGTTGGGACGCTTCAGGGTTCCCTCCCAGGGGAGGGGTCGGCCAGTGGGGAGGATACTCCCATGTCCTTTGTCCAGTTTCGGCCAGAGCAGGAGCCAACAGCTCCCTGAGCTGGTTTGAACTGGACTATGCAAGGAGGGCACCAAATGTGCCCTTCAAGCAGACTGAGTGGCACTGGCAAGCGCTCCCACCCGGCCCCAATACACTAAATCCTGTCTGGGAGGTGGTCACACCAACCTGTGACAGGATACCTATTGTTCTGCCTTCCCTTGCTTGAGCTTGGCTCAGCAGCAGGAGGGCAGAATCGTGTCTCTGGCGCAGCAGCAGCCATGTTGTGCTGTCCAGGTCTAGAAGACTGGTACCGGGAGCACTGAGGGCCTCCCGGAGGAGCTTTACAGTGTGTGGAATCATACCTCCCACACCGTTTACAGTGTGGGGGTATGATTCCAACATGGTTGATACCAAACATGATAGTGTTCGTTCCAGCCAGTTTCGAGATGGTCATCGCGTAATGATGCGGTGCCCCTCTATATGTTATATGGCAGTCGCACTTACAACCCATGAGAATGGATTCCGAAGGCTGAAGGGGTGTCCTGCTCATGCAGGGGCACCCTCGCACTTAGAATCGAGCACCCTCCCTTCAGGATTGAAAGGCCTGCTTTAGGGGTGACTTATAGGTTTTACGTACAGTGACCTTAGATATAGGGAAACCTATATCTTTTGTAAGTGGTGCTAGCACCAGCTTACACAGGCTGCAATGGCAGGCCTGTAGTTACAGTTTGAGTGGTCCCTCGGTGGCATAATGCATGCTTTAGCCCATGGGGGACCCCTGGTGTACCTATGCCCTGGGTACCTTAGTACCATATAGTAGGGACTGATAAGAGTACACCAGTGTTCAATCTGGGATGTACCTAAGTACTTACCATACCAATTAAGGGGAGAAAGCAGAGAGACCGGGGTCCTGATTCCCAGGATCCCAGTCAGACTAGTCAGAAACAGCATAGCACCAGGCAAAAAGTGGGGTATCCATAAAAGCAAATCCTACTTTCCTACACCTAGTGGGGACATAGCAATGCTGCTGCACAATGCCTTGGACAATATGCTCCCACTAAGACCATCCTCCTCCGGGGCCTCATCGGCAAACTCCGAAACCGCCCTCCTAACCCCTTGATGAAAAGGCCATAGCAGCAGCTCTCACATCCGCGTTTTAACCCCCTGCTGGTGTCCCAGGTCAGTATGGTAAGATTACATGATTTGCGCAGAATCACACAGTATGTTGAGCCGACGCCGAGACTCGAACTTGGTTATCCAGTTTCAAAGTCAGCAGCTCTGGTACCAATTGACTGATTGATTGATGTGCTTTCACCCACTCCCTCCTTCCTCCACTGGTCTGTGATTGTGTTATTCACGTTACTCCCAAGCACCATTGCTACAGCATAGGGCAATCAGACAGACAGTCCATCTATGCCATGCCTCCCTTCACTTTGAATGACGGTATTTTGCCTTGGACAATATGCTCCCACTATGACCATTCTCCCCCGGGGGCTCATCGGCAAACTCTGAACTCCGCCCTCTTGACCCCTTGATGAAAAGACTGTAGCAGCAGATCTCACAACTGCGTTTTAACGCCCTGCTGGTGTCCCTGGTCAGTATGGGGAAATTACGTGATTTGCCCAGAATCACATAGTATGTTGAGCTGACGCCGAGACTCCAACTTGTTTACCCAGTTTCAAAGTCGGCAGCTCTGGTACCAATTGAATGATTGATGGGCTTCCACCCACCCCGTCCTTCCTCCACTGGTCTGTTATTGTGTTATTCACGTTACTCCCAAGCACCATTGCTACAGCATAGTACAATCAGACAGACAGCCCACCTATGCCATTGTTTTCCTTCACTTTGAGTGACTGTATTTTGCTTGAGCATATTATTCACCCCTGCCTTACAAGCAGTTGTATTGTAATACAAATACAAGTAGTTCCCTTCTTTCTATTTTCAATGCCTTTTTAATTTCTTTGATTCTTTTTATTTTTAGTTTTATTGTCCTTACTCAAATGACCCAGCTATACTTTAATACCCATGGCAGTCCTGGCAGCTTCTTTTCCCCTCTCCTCCCCCTGTCGCTTTTCCTGTTGGTTCGGGCAACTTCACTGCCCCCTCCCCCCATGACGGACGTCACAGCAGATTCTCTGCATTCTTTCTTTATTACTCGCGTTAAGGCTACAGCTTACACCATTGTATATCCGCCTACAGTTTGCACTGGAAATCTATGCAACGTTTTACTTTTTGAATGTATTTCATGATGTTTCATTTCCCGAGCCTCTTAGCTTGTCTACTTCCCACTCTCACCCCCCTCCCACTGAGTAGGAAACAGCCCTGCTCCCGAAATAACTTTCTTATAGTATGAAAGAATTTCAGTTAGTTTATATACCTATTTCCAAAAGACAGCCAGCAGTGGTGTTTCCGGACGGCACCGGTGAAATATCCCAGTCTTATAGTTCTCGTATGCCCACTCCTGGAGTTCTGACTGCCCACAAAACTCAATCCTTGATACATGTTTTCACAATATTAGGAGGGCAACCTAATTTCCTTGTTCACATTGAACTTTCCAATTCGAATTGCATGTATCTGTAATCACTCTTTTGTTTTCAATTACTTTCCATATTTCGTTTTTCAATAAATTTCCAGACGTTGGTGTTTTTTTCCATAAAGTTCTTTTTATTAAGTATCCAATTCCATCACACTGGAAGCAGACCTATCCAACGCGTTTCATCCCTTATATGGACTTTATCAGGGCCTAAACATTTTTTTTTTTTAAACATGTAATCAATACTTTTCGCTTATTAAAATCAACAACTCTGGTTGCTATTTTTACATTACATTTTCTAAACTTTTCAATTTTTTTGTGTGTAATTTTTAATCTAACATGAACCACTTCCATTTCAAGGAGTGTATCGATCAAAATTTCTGTACCAACCTCTGTCAGGTATACAGACTAATATATACACACCATCCCCAAAAATTAAATTAATCCCTGTGTTCCTTAAACCAAAAGACACCAACTTTTTAAAGAGTGATTGCGGTTACCAAGTGCATACTTCAGAACTAACACCTCTAGTACTCCTCAAATGTGCATACAAGAAGATCACAACTTTACTTACAATTTGATTTATCCTCCTTCTCAAAATTCTTCTTTTCCATCAATTCCCCATTTAAATATCTGGGCTCTATTGTATTATATACAGTCCCTTCAGACCCAATACTCCTCCTTCTGATCTTTGTCCCTCCCCATGGGGTTATCCCACATATCTCCCAAGGTCTCTTACCTTTCGAGCAGCCTTTCGGCGTGTATGTCCTAGTCCTGTCTGATCGATCTGTCTTAGGTGCACTCGTCCCACCTCTTAAATATACCTCTGATTTCAGTAACCGATTTCGGCTGTGCCCTGTCCAAGTCTCGACTGCCAATCCATTATTCTTAGGCAGCCATCTTGAAAGTTCTTCCAACTGTATTCATCCATCATAATCACATTCAAGTATCCTGAAGCTCCACTCAATCATTCCTTTCCTTTCATAAACCGAGCATGTATCTCAAGCCTATACTGGGCATTTATATATTTGCTGTATTTTATAAATGCCGCAACCCACGCTTCGGACACATATACATGGCCGGCATCTTATAATGGCTAGTTCGATTAACTCAAGAGTGGTCGCCATCTTATGAAGGGTTTCTTGTTATTAACCTAAGACTACCCCGAGTTCCGACTGCCAACCCATTATTCAATGGCAGCCATCTCAAAAGTTCTTCCTAACGTATTTGTCCTCCATAATCTCATTCAAGTATCTTGAAACTCTACCCTATCGTTCCCTTCCTTTCATAAATCGAGCATTTACCTCAGCCCGATGATTTTATCAGTGCCGGACCCCCGCTTATGGTACATATACGTGGCCGCCATCTTAAAATGGCTATCTCAATACACTCAAGAGTGGCCACCATCTCATAACGGGTTTCATATGATACATATAAGTGGTCACCATCTTGTAATAGCTGTCTTGATGCACCCGAGAGTGGCTGCCATCTTATAATGGATTTCTTATTGTTAGCCTGAGACTATCCCCTGTCCTATTCATATGAGGTATACCTCTGACCCATACCTTGTCCATTATATTTCTAATGTCTGTTTCCCTTTAGCATCATCTTTGTCCTATATACCAAGCCCTGTCCCCACCTCATATCTTTATGCTAGCACATAATGCACTGTAGTATCTTCCCTATAAAGGTTCAGAACTCAACGTAAGTCATTTAGCTCCTTACCCTCCCTTACTGTTAGTGTGCAGTGCTATGTACACACAAAATGGTGTGCTGTACCATACGGTGCATTTTTAAAGGAAGTAATGAAGCTCCTGTTCAGTATTCAGCCCTTTTTCTACAGACCGCAATCTCGCTAACCATTTGGCCTCCGTTTGTCTTAATAACAGTTCCCGATCTCCTCCGCTCGGCCAAGGGCTCAGTCTTTGAATACCATGGAAGGTGAAACCAATCACATTGGGGTGTTCAACTCGCATATGTTGAAAAATTGGGCTTCTGCTGTCCCTGTTCTTCACGGCTCTCTGATGTTCTTGTATGAGTAATTTCAGCATCCTAATGGTGCTCCATACATAGACAGTTGCATATGATCACATAAATCACATTGGTGCTATTACAACTGATAAATTCATTCACATAGTACTTTCTTTCTGAATTGTAACTAAGTCCTTCAATTTGTTTATACCCATTTTACACATATTACAATCCATACATACATAG
The DNA here is from genome assembly GCA_963921515.1 of Calotriton arnoldi. Classification (NCBI taxonomy): domain Eukaryota; kingdom Metazoa; phylum Chordata; class Amphibia; order Caudata; family Salamandridae; genus Calotriton; species Calotriton arnoldi. The sequence goes on from CAWUFW010009876.1 coordinate 391,079, forward strand.
TTCCCTTTCGGTTGGTCAGATATCCAATTTCTACCTCTGTCCCTAATGGGAGGTGTGTAGCTGCATATGACCAGACTCTTCACTGTAGCCCCCCTCCTATAGGTCACCCTTGGTTTGTCAGTGATCAAATTAGCCAAACCTGGTACCCTGTTGAGCAATCCCCAATGTCTTCGTAGTATCCTGTATACCTCATTGTGTTCTGCATTATATGTGGACACAAAAGCCAGTTTTCTATTCTCCTCTTTTTTGCTCTTTTTGCTCAGTGTGGTGTTCTGAATAGTCTGTAGAATCCTACTTTCAGCAAAATTCAAAACCCTCTCTTTGTACCCTCTATGTCGTAGTCTGGTTTTCAAACCTTCCAATTCCTTCTTGAAATCATTTTCCTCACTGTAATTTCTTCTTATTTTCCCCATTTCCCCATATGGTATACCCTTAATCACATGTTTAGGATGTCCACTCTCTGCTCTCAAAATGCTGTTTGTGACAGTGGCCTTGCGGAATAGTTTACTACAAATTCTGTGAATTTCACGTTGTAGGGATTACCACTAAGATATGAAAAATAGTCTTCCCATTCCGTTACCGAGGCGGTCAAGATAAGCAAAATATCAATGAACCGGGCCCAAAAGAGTATATGTGGAATCCATTTTTTTGCTGTTGAGACCCAGACATGCACCCTCTCAAACCACCCCATGAAGAGGTTTTAGTAAGCGGGTGCAGATCTGGACCCCCATCACGGTTCCCTGTAATTGTTGGAACTACTCTCCATTGAATAAGAAGAACGTATTCTCTAGAATGAACTGTGTCATATCCATTAACATCTATGAATGGGCAAGGAAGCTAGCACTTCTCAAACTTAAAAAGGTCTTCTTTGCACCCAGTCCTAATTTTTTCTGTATGCAGTTGTACAGTCCCACTACATCTAACAATATAAAGGACATATTCTCATCCCAGGTTACATCCTACAGTTTATTCAGGATGTCCATAGTCTCTCTGACATACGAAGGGAGATTGATCACCTGTGGTTTAAGATATCTGTCCACATATTCAGAGAGCCTATTCTTGATATAATTGGCCTGCCAGGTGAGAAATTATCCCCTTTGTGAACTTTTGGTAGGATATATATGAAGGTGCTCGACGGGTACATTACTTTCAGATATCTATATTCAGAATCATTAATCAATTCCTGACCTTTTCATTCGCTCAATTTTACATTGAGACATCTATTCACACTCTCAAGTGGATTGCCCCTCACATATCGGTAACATTATGCCACTCCAAGTTGTCTTGCAATCTCGCTGTCATAATCCATCTGGTTCATCACGATGATATTGCCACCTTTGTCAGCTTCCCTTATCACCAGACTCTCATCATTCTTCAGTGTATCCATCACTCTTCTTTCCTCCCTTGTGAAATTCAAACAGGGAAGTCTTTTATTCTGTACACTTTGCAGATTCTTATCCTCCAGTTTATTTAGATCCTCTGTCACTTTAGATGAAAAAATATATATCCCTGAAAATGATTTCCCTTGTGGTGTAAACTTAGAATTTTGTCTCAGACCACTGTCCCTGGATTGATCTGTCAAAATGTTCAATTGATCACACACTTCCATAATCTGCAAATAATTATCATTTATTGACATCAGCATGTGTAGCTCATTGACATCCTCAATCGACATTTCACTTAATACTGGTTAAGCACCCCTTCTTATCCCTTCATTTTTGTTAAGAGTTTTAAAGAAACTTTTCAATTTTAGATGTCTAGTAAATTTAAACAAATCTACTTTCAAAGTGGCAAAATCACAGTTAAACAAGAATACAAAAGCCTAGCCCTTTTCCCAACACCACCACTTCTTCTTCACTTAAGTTCTTATTTGTGAGATTGATAACCTGCAGTTTGGTGTCTGAATCTGCCATTGTATGCTCTACTTCATTGTTAGTAGGTACTATATTCTATTCTTTGACTGGTTCCTCGTTGCCATCCCTGTATTGTTTTTTCTTCCTCCTCCCTCTCCTTGTCTTCCTTTTTTCCGTGTACTTATTCTCATACATGTAACCTCGTCGGAAAAAGATGAACTATGTGATGGCCCTACAACAGATTGTATGTTGCTTGGTCCCCCTTCCTCTACTGAGGAGGGTTCCATGCTGCTTATCGAGATGGTGTCCTGCTCTTTCCTTTTATTCATCCTTATTTAATCTTTCCCAGTCGGGACGACATCACATCGCTTTGCGAATGTAAAGACCCTGCCATTGCCATAGTCCCGTTCATCCCTCCTCATTTTTCCTAACTTCCTGTCCTTTAGTTCCTCTTGGTGTGTTTTAATGATTTTATTCAAAATTACATAGTTTTTCTCTGTTAGCTCCTTTAAATTCATCTCTTTTATGTCTAACTCCAATTTTTCTATCTGTTTGTTAAGTATCATTACCTTCCGATCACAATTTTTTATCAAAGTATTCATCATGTTAAATGAAGCATTGTACAAATGTTCCTCCCATTCGGTCAACAAATCACTATCCAAATCATCAAATGTGAGAAATATTAGGATTCTCAAGCGCCATGGTATTCTTTTGTTCTCTTAGTAGCTTTTCAATGTAACCCCATCCCACCATTTGGAAAGTTCATTCTTCTTCAATTTTTCAAGTCTCTGACATTTTTCTTTTAGACTATCCTTTGTCAGAATTGACTTTTTGTATGTTCCAACCATGCCTCTAGCGCATTTGAAGAAGTCTTCCGCTATTTTTGCTTGGTTATCTTCCATCACTATGATATATAACACGTTTCTTCCTGGTGATCGTGCACGTTCCACACCCAATAACAATTTCCAAAAGACAGCCAGCAGTGGTGTTTCTGGACAGCACCGGTCAAATATCCCAATCTTATAGTTATCTTATGCCCACTCCTGGAGTTCTGACTGCCCACAAAACTCAATCCTTGGTAAATGTTTTCACAATATTAGTAGGGCAATCAAATTTCCTTGTTCACATCAGGACCTGATGAAGTCCCTAGAGGGATGAAACGTGTTGGCTGGGTCCGTTTTAAGTGTGATGGAATTAGATACTTAATAAAAAGAACTTTATGGAAAAAGCCACCAAAGTCTGGAAGTTAATTGAAAAACGAAATACGGAAAGTAATTGAAAACAAAAGAGTGATTACAGATACATGCAATTCGAATTGGAAAATTCAATGTGAACAAGGAAATTAGGTTGACCTCCTAATATTGTGAAAAAAGTGTATATACCTAATAAAATGTTGCAACATAAATATAGCCAATTTAGAAACTGTGTTTGGTAATCTTGTGCTTTTTATATAGCATTATACAATATTCGTTTTTTTTTTTGTTGTTTTGGAGTTTTATATAGCGCAAACTCAACCGGAAGGTGTCAGAGCGCTTCACACGAGCACCATTTGTAATTTTGTTTTACTACACATGTTTCTCAGCATTTTTTTTTACATCCGCCTATATGTGCCTGCAAACAAATGAAAACTGGCATTTGTTAGTTGTATGGGAATTGACACAAACAAAGGCCTCTGGGTTTTATTGAAGATGTTTTTAAATATTTGAAGAATAACTTTTGCTACTCAATAGGCTTCGCACTGCACTGGTATGTGGGCATGGTGCAGACATTTCTAGAGAGGGCCTTTGACTTAAGGAGGAAAGGTATGTTTACATGACAGGCAGAGGCCTTAACATCTGGAAGTCTGTTTTTAGGAGCTGCCTGTGTTGCTAGAAGCATGCCTGAAGCATAGCTTACATTCACTTCATGCAAATCGACAGAGTGATTTCAGCAGAAATATGGGCGTATTCCCAACATGTGCTATAAACATAGTAAGATGGAAGGATGTTTTAGCGAGTTTAAGGGTCACCACTGAAAAATGCAGTGATTGGAATGTCAATCGGTCAAATCTGATTAAGGTCGTCTGCATTTTATCCTTCTGAGGTCGGTAAATTTAGTACCATTAAATTGTGTAAATGTAGCATCATTGTATTGGGTAATGGTAATACTTGTTATTTAAAGCATGTAGAAATGGTACGAGTGTACTACATATAAGCGTCTTGATCAAATGGGAGAGGGAGGAATAATGTAGACTAGTTCACTTCCCTTAGTAAATATGGTAAGTATCAATGAGAACTAGCTTATTTGTGGAAGCTAGACGTCCATGTCTGGAAGAAAAACCTTTGGTTTTTTATGAAGACCCCCACCCACCAACCTAGTTGGTGGCATGCTTCATCATCGGGTCCCACCCAGGGTGCCGAGTGCACCCCTTGTGTGCTACGATGCCAGATTACAGCGGAGCTGGTTTTGTGTAGTGAGAGTGAAGTGATGTGAATGAGTGAGAATTAAAAACTGTCCAGTGGGTCCCTTATGATTAACAGGTTTTAATGATGGGCCCTTGGCAGTATTAAAAACAACATAGCGGATATATGAGGAGGTGAAATTATGTCTCCAATATCCTGATTTTAAAAGGTCAGGTCTACATGTTTCAGCCAGGCTGCTATGTGTGCTGGCTTTCGTCAGGACCTATGTGTGAAGTAGATTAGTGATGGTTAGGTGTGATTTACCAGACCATGGGTGATACCGCACTCGCTAAGGTGCGTTTAGTGAAGGAGGATTTGATCCTCAGATTGCTCAAAGCCTGTGGAGTAAAAGGAACGACAGACAAAAACATACGAACACAGACATTAAGTATGGATAGCTTCTCATATTTGCACGTTAATCATGTGACTCAATGAGCACTGTGTCCGATCACTATGCGGAAAATAACGGTAGTGAAACGGAAAGTGGCACCTGTGTAAAGTGGCTTAAATTCGATGCCGATTCATATGCGCTACTGTGCCATTATATATAGCGTAGAACCAGCAATGTACTCTAGGTTTCAATTACATGAAAACAGTGAAGGGAAAAAAACACAATGCTTACGATGAGATTTTCATTGTGACTAACATGAATCCCGTGAGGGGGCTGGACCTGTAGTCACACACTAAGTGTGTGATAGGGAAGAGAAACAACAATCGTTAACGGGGGAGTTCCCTGTTAGAGTGGGGACCTCCGTCCACGATCCGGAAGCGAAACCCCTTTGTGCCCTACTTACTTCGTCTAGGTCACTGGCCCGCTCCTCATACCTGCTACGTCCTGCTACCGGGATTCCGTCGGTGTATGCAGGTATCCCGGGGCCAGTTTAAGTAGTCCAGTTTCTCCCGCCAGGTGCCGTCTGTGATTGGAAGCGTGTGTCTCATGGCGCCAGGCGTCCTAGCGTGGTGAAGACTGAAGACAGACTGAGGCATATCAGTCAATGACTGGAAAGCATCCGTTTCAATAAAGTTGGTATTGTATAATGATTAAAAATATGCGTTTAAATAAAGTTGGATATGTTTAGCGATTGAAAACATGCTCAATAAGTCCATGTCATTAAATAATGATCAATGGGTAATTAATAAGCGCTTGAGCAGTGGTCTGGGCCCGATGTATTGTAGGGCTTCATGTGATGTCCGAGAGTGGTCCAATATGAGGTGGAATTAGTTAGCACATGTGTGTAAAAGAAGTGCTATGACATTAACTCTGGCGCTTAGAACTGCGTCCTAGAGTTATACGTGTGCCTCGGGGTGGTCCTAAGGGTGTGTATCACTCTGGTAAGGAGAAAAAGAGTGATGCGAGTGGCGCAGACTTTGAGGGTAAGGGAAGTTGTAAAAGCGCTTTGTGTGCCTTAAAGCATTGTCAGAGGGTAGTCTCTACTGTACCTGTGTCTGAATAAGACACAGCTTGTGGCATCATTGGGGTGCCTGTATGAGGGGTGTAATTTTACCCATTTACTCGGGCTATCGGTGTTGGTGATATTACAATTCACACTTTCCTGTTTGTGTTTTTTCCCTTCACTGTTTTCATGTAATTGAGACCTAGAGTACATCGCTAGTTCTACGCTATATATAATGGCACAGTAGCGCATATGAATCGGCATCGAATTTAAGCCACTTTACACAGGCGCCACTTTCCGTTTCACTACCGTTATTTTCCGCATAGTGATCGGACACGGTGCTCATCGAGTCACATGATTAACGTGCAAATATGAGAAGCTATCCATACTTAATGTCTGTGTTCGTATGTTTTTGTCTGTCGTTCCTTTTACTCCACAGGCTTTGAGCAATCTGAGGATCAAATCCTCCTTCACTAAACGCACCTTAGCGAGTGCGGTATCACCCATGGTCTGGTAAATCACACCTAACCATCACTAATCTACTTCACACATAGGTCCTGACGAAAGCCAGCACACATAGCAGCCTGGCTGAAACATGTAGACCTGACCTTTTAAAATCAGGATATTGGAGACATAATTTCACCTCCTCATATATCCGCTATGTTGTTTTTAATACTGCCAAGGGCCCATCATTAAAATCCGTTAATCATAAGGGACCCACTGGACAGTTTTTAATTCTCACTCATTCACATCACTTCACTCTCACTACACAAAACCAGCTCCGCTGTAATCAGGCGTTGTAGCATACCCGGGGTGCACTCGGCGCCTTGGGTGGGACCCGATGATGAAGCATTCTACCAACTAGGTTGGTGGGTGAGGGTCTTCATAAAAAACAAAAGGTTTTTCTTCCAGACATGGACGTCTAGCTTCCACAAATAAGCTAGTTCTCATTGATACTTACTACATATAAGCAACATCTTATAATCTTATAACAGCAAATAATGTTTGACACAAAGGAGCACAGGACCTCACTGCAAATGAGGAGAGTGATGAACACGAGCCAATAATATGGTAATTTTGCATTTTAACAGAACAGTTGCATCCCAGAAGGCAATGGTGAATTAAATGTATTTATTGATTAAGTTCACTGTGTGTGCAACTTCTAGCCCCCCCCCCAAATAAACACCATGTAACCTTCCTCAAGTTGCCACAGTGGCTCAGCGACATAACCGCTTATAGTAAACATTTTGAGGCATCTGCAAGTCACAGTTTAAAATCCACTTCCTGCATAAACTACAAATCCCTCTCTATCTTCCTTTCTATCTATTCTGGGCAACTGTCACCCCTATCTATTCACCATGCTACACAGTTCCACTACACAAAAATACTCCATACCACAAAATTCCAGCCCACACAATTCCACAACTATCAATTTCAATACAACCCACAAAATTCCACTCCACACCACACCACACACATCAAATACTCTCCAAACCAAAAACATAGGTAAAAGACATTGTCATTTACAACGCCAATAACACTAACTCTTTCAAATGCGAGACCTATTGCATTGCAATGCTTGTTTAAACTGTTGTCATGACTGAGCTACTTGAAACATAAGCAGGCAGTTACACAGTGTCTTTAGCCATGTTAGAAGCCAACCTGTGAGTACTTACAGGGTCACTAGAATTACGCAGCAATGGAAGACTAACTTATGTGACATGTTATGTTATGTCGAATTGTAGCTCTAATCACCCGAGAGGGCATGCAGGCATGGTTGGCTAAATTATGCGAAAAGGAAAGGTTATTACGTGGCATAACACAGCTCGTTCTGTGGCAGTAATGCTGTGCTGTTCTGTTGTTTTAACACGTTAAAAATGGATGAGTAAAATCATCACCCTATTAGTACCAGTTTAACAACAGAATACCTGAATCGGCAACTGAAGACTGATCAGTTAACCTTTACAAATGGTCTGCCTCTGCGAGCTATACATTGTGGAACTTTTTTAATTTGTTTGAGCTAGAAAAACACGATGTTGTAGTTGAAATTTGAAAATTATGTAATGGATGGTGGACAATTTGCCAAATTCGGTAAATCCATAATTATGTGGAAACACTCCGACTGCAGCATCGCATGATTTCAGTGGCCTGGAAACTGTTAAGGAAAATGATGACAACGTTAAGGCTGGGGGCATTGTTCTAAACTGGAAACACTATACCCTAGAGTGCAAAGTTGAGATAAATTTCGTAAGAAAACGTGATTTTTTTGTTTGCCTGCATCACTTGCGGTTTCGCAGCACATCGTGAAAGTGAGAGCGCTAGGAAAAATCCTTCCAAAGGACGGGCGTTCGCCATTTTCTCTGTCTCTGGGTCTAGATTCTGGATAGATCATATAGACCTGAAACACACTCACTGCTCTAAACCACACTTTCTTATACTAACATACCCTGTCTCCGGGAGCATTCCGGATGCAGCTAAGCAATCATTTAATGACGTCAACGCCACAGAAGAACAAATTCTTTTGGCCTTTACTTTTTCTTCGCTTTAGACTTTTTCTGGGGTCTTATCAGGTAAACAGCAGACCTTGGACTTCCTTTTTTCTGTCCATTATACACGTGTCTCCTGTGCTCAGGCTCTGCCACAGTTCCTCGTCTTCTGCTTTCGCCTCTTCCTATCGCTCTCGGTGACTTGGCAAAAATGATATCATTTTTCACCGCTCCCTGATTGCGGTTTCGTGCTCGCATCAATCTCTCTCCGTGTCTCCCACTGTGATTTACCTCGCTATCTCCATCTCGCACATTTATTAATCACACGCCGCTCTCTTCCATGGAAATAAAAGGCTGCCAAGCTTAGCTTTGGCATCTTGAGGATGTCAAATTATAAAAAAGCTGTTTTCAAAACACTGTGCATGTACTGGTTTGGAAATGCAAAGGAGGGCCTAGGGGGAGAATTAGGACTGCCAGATTTAAAATATTTTTGGGAGAGACAGGGCGAGGCTTTTCAACGTATATAAGGCTTTCCTTTAGACTGTCAATGATGTCCTCTGCAGTTGAGTGAGGCGCAAATGACGAACGTGCAATTACCTATATCACATGTCATTTTAATTGCATTTGTATAGTACAAAGAAGTCCCTAATATGGCCTTCATTGGCTGGTAATAGACGTTCAGGGGCTGGCTTCTCTTGATGGGAAGAGGGTTGCTTGGTGTGACCAATGTTTTAAGAGATAGATGCGAGGGCCAGAGAAGTACTCTAGTTGGCACTGACAATATACATTATGAGGAGAAAGCTCAGGCAGTAATGCTGAGGAGCACTTAAGCAAGAAGAGCAAAGTACTTTATATTGAAAGATACTAGCCATGTGTGTGACTGAACAGCATTGGTCAATAGGAATCAGTGTAGGTGCTGTGCATGAGGGCTTGAAATATGCTCCAATTGTGGTTCAGAAAGAGATGCTGCAAGGTGAAATAGGATGAAACCTGATACCACCAAGAATTAGGCTATTGTTAGCTCCCAACCAGAATTCCTCGAGAGAATGGCCATAGAGCAAAAATGAAAGGGAGCCGGATGGGGCTACAGAGTTGGGCTATGTGCTCACTCAAGTCTTGGCTCAGCAATTCAGGAGTATCCTGTGTAGGTGGAGAGGTAGAGTGGGTAGCACCATGATGACAAACACAGTCGCCAGTGCTGGGAAGCACTGTTGAAGAATAATGATAAAGTAAATGTGTAACTTCTCCTGAGGAGGGTTCCAGAATTTGTCTGATAAAATATAGATTTTCAGGCCTTATATTCAAGGTTAGTAGTGCTAGTATTACAAAAGAAGACTTCTTCTGAGGGTGATAGATTATACAATGGCACCCACCACTGCCTTAGTGTCTCTCAGTAGAAAAATCTTTAAAGTGTGCTGTTCCTGGGCTCGTCCAATAACCAGTGGGATAAAAATGTTCATAACTGTTATGTACAGAGAAACAATCAGCTTTTTATGATACTATCACAGCAAGGTACCCATGAATGTTCCTGATGCAGGTTTTACCATCAAGGAGTGGTTGCCAATCCTGGTAGGATATCAGAACAAGACTTACTTTGGGCATCCTGGCTCACACCATGGTATGCTTCAGAGTGAAGTGTGCATCATGAATTGCACCAATGCCAATCAGTTGAAGAATTATTGAACTGTGGTCATCCTGGGTAACCCGTCCACCAAACTCGAAATCAGGCCTTTTGTTTTGGCCAATAAGTCCATTTTGTAAAGGAAAGTAGGTCTAACACCAGGTTGGGCCTTGTTGGCAATGTAAAGGGGCTACTGGGAGTGAATGGGAGGCTTCAGATATGCAGAGATATGATCCTAGGTGGAGTCCTGCTGTGTTCTTTACGCTCAGAAGTCGATGTAGCAGGTTTTTTGGAGCGCCAAGATAGAGTGTGCTGACATGGACCATCCAAGGTCACTCCAAGACTTCTAAATAGGTTGAGGTCATTGGCTGTGGACTGAGCTACACAGTCCACAGTGGGCAAGCTAGTGACCCCAGACAAAATTTACAGCTCAGTATTCCGGTCTTGCTGACATGGTACTTCAGGTGGTTTCTGATTGTCCAGTCATGAACAGAGATGATGCACGTTCCCAACATTTAGGAGTCCGAATAAGAATTAAATTTCAGGTTCAGAAAAACTGTGTATGACCACATAGTTATAACAGGTCAGGGTAAGCAACTCAGACAAATATTGAACAGGCTTGGAGCCAAATTTCAACCCTGATGTACCGAGATGTGAGACAATATGGTGAAGAAGCAAATAGTGGAAATGGTCTGGATATACTTTAAGACAAAGGGTGAGACCCAGCCCAAGGGCTTTTCTTTAGCTTCAGATTCATGAAGGTAGATAAGGGCAGTGGAGTGACTATCTGTATCGAACGCTGCTGATACATCAAGAGGTATGAGGGCACCAGCTCCTTTTCCTTCCATCTGAATCATCGTGAATTAGATGACTCAGTTCCATGGCTTGAGAGGAACTAACTTGGACATCAGCAAAAAGGTTATGGGCGCCGAAGTAATTGTTGAGCTAACAAAATATTTACTTTCCCGAAAATGATCTGTTATCAAGAGTAATACAACTGACTTAATGTAAAAGGTTTGCTAGTTAACTTCTGCCTTGAAATGAACAGCTGGGTGGTTTGCACTGCCAGAAAAGTGAAAGATAAAGTCAAATAGGGCTTAAACACAGTAGAGAATAGGTCAGCTGGTAAGTCAGATTCATGGCAGGAAGCAAGGAGCACTACGAGCTACAAATGATACACATAAGTGACCCAGCGATGCACCTCTGGAGCAGGTGGTGGAGAAGACGTTATGTTATGTTGTGTTGTGTTATGTTAGACAGATTCCTAGAGCGCACTACTATCACCCAGGAGGGTATCCAGGCACTGAGTAGGTGTGAGTCTAGGCTCACCTAGGGACTACTTGGACTACTCAACAACCAGGTCTTCAGCTTCTTGCAGAATTCAAGGAGTGAGGAAGAGGATCTAATGTATAGCAGAAGTTCGTTCTGTGCTTTAGGAGCGATGAGATGGTGACATGTGATGGTGACACGTGATCTATGTTTGTCATGCCAACCATCTCTTCCTTGTAAGTGGGTCTCAAGGTCAAGGTTTTTCTCATCATGAAAATGATGCAAAGAGGATTGAGCCATTACAACGAGAAGCCATAGTCTGAAAAGTCTTGGAATGGATGAATGAGGTAGGCAATGCAATAGTGCTCCTGGGCTTCATTACTTTTCCAATTACTCTTGGAGATGTGTTTTTTAGATCTGAGGGCCCTAATCTCCTTGATGAACCTTGAATGTAGTTAATAAATATGTTTTTTTACTTAGCTTTACTCCCTAATCTTACTTTTCTAACTTCATTTTCTCTTTATTGTGAATTTGATCCCATTGTGTAGGTTTTTATTGTCAATGTTATCTTTTCCTTTGTCTGTTTTACTTTGGCCCCACTAACTCATTTTCCCCCTTTTTATATTTACCCTACTTGTTTCTTCTATCTATTTGCTTATAAGTTGGAAACCCCTCAAATTCCTTTTTTATCTCTTCCCTTTACTCTCGTCTTTTTAAACTTTTTCTAGCTGCCTTTTCGAGTCTTTGTTTGTCCACTTCTTTCTTCTTTTTTCCTCTTCCCTTCCCCTTTACCCAATTTTTTATGATTCTTCTTTCCCTTCATCCTTATATATTCTTTGATGTGAATGCTCGTGTTAGACCTGGCATCCTTGTTGTGGTTCCCCTGCTTTTTGCCTTCTGACCTGTTTTGCTGAATTCGTTTTGCTGGCTTTAGGACTCTAGACACTTTTCCACTGCTAACCAGTGCTAAAGGGCATGTGCTCCCTACTTTAAACATGGTAACATTGGCTTATCCACAATTGCAATATTTAATTTACTTATATGTCCCTAGTAACATGTGCCCAGGGCGTGTATATTAAATGCTACTAGAGGGCACGCAGCAATAAATGTCCCACCCAGTTCAGTAGCCCTTTAAACATGTCCCTGGCCTGCCAGTGCAGAGCCAGTGTGTACAGTTTTTAATTGCCATATTGACCTGGCAAGTTAACCCTCTTGCCATGCCCAAACCTTCTTTTTAATACATATAAGTCACCCCTATGGTAGGCCCTGGACAGCACAAGGGCAGGGTGCAGTGTATTTAAAAAGTAAGACATGTACGTTTAAGTTTTACATGTCCTGGTAGTGAAAAACTCTCAAATTCAGTTTTCACTACTGCAAGGCCTATCTCTCCCATAGGGTAACTTTGGAATTACCTTATTACATCTTAGAAGTGTAGATTCCAATTGGGAAGAGATGGTACCCCCAAGTTTGGCATCTCTGGAATCACAATTTATAATCCTAACTTATGGTGAAGTTAGATTCTAAATTGTAATTCTGAAAATGCCACTTTTAGACAGTTGAAATTTTCTTACTATTGCAAGTCGGTGCCTTCTGCCTGTCTCTGAATTCATGTCTGGGGTGGGTGACAGCTGGGCTTTGTGCATTCTCTCCAGACAGCCATACACAAAGGGAGCTTAGGTGTGACTGATGGGCCATCCACATCCTGATGGGCCATCCTGGGCAGGATGGGAGGGAGGAGCTGACACTTACATCTGAATAGGCTGTGTCCTGCCCACACACATTGGGCTGCATATCCCCCTGTAGTAAGTCTGGAGTCAGGGTAGGAATGGCAAGGACTCTGCACATTTCAAAGGCCTCTCTTTGACGCCCCCCTACTTCAATGGCACAGCTGGATATATGTTCTGGACCAGGGCCGGCTCTAGGGCGGTGCGACCGGTGCCACCGCACCGGGTGCTGACTTTGCATGGGGGTGCCTGTTTGCTAGTTTATATTGTTTTTAAAAGCACCCGCTGCAGAGTTCCTGACCTCCAGCAATTTTCAGCCAACAATAAAAATGCCAAGCCTACTCCGGTGATTGATGCTCTTCCTGGAGAGAGAAGGAAGTTTTGTCTAGTGGAAGCTTTGACTGGGGGATGTTTTGATTCATCATAAGGTAGTGCAGAGGGTTAATATGCCTGCTGCAAAGAATGTGTACCATGCAAATCACGAAGTGAACATAACGTAAATAGGTCAGGGGTTACTGTTTCATCAGAGACTTCCTTTAGTTACTTGCAGTTTATAAGTTAAAATACTAATAAAAAACAGTGAGCTATTAACTGTCATCAAAGAACTGAAATGCAGACTTCAAGTATAGATTAGAGCGTATTGATTTTTTCCCCAGACTTTCAATATCCTAATGTTGTACAAAGTGTTGATTTGGGTAGAAATCAATTCCAATTATTAAAGATAATCCCCAACCATGGTCTTACGTTTTAAATTCAGAGTTTGTGCTTCTCCAGACCAAGCCCCCTAAACTATACTGCCTACCAGTATGGATGACATATAAATCCTACCACTCTGTCTTATGTAACGTTTCCTATACATTGATTTACACACATATGATTGAGTAATGTGTGTGCAAAGTAAAGTGCTCTGACACCCTTCACTTTTATGAGTGACACTATAAAACTAATTAAATGCATCTGAGTGAGAGTGGTTATGGAGACTGTTAAGGGGTAGTGGTAGTGCAGGAATGCCTTGCGCAGGTGGTCATTGGGGGGGCGCCAAAAAACATTGTTGCACTGGGCGCCACCAGTGCTAACGCCGGCCCTGTTCTGGACTTCTGACACAACCAACTCAGTACACTTCTGGACATGTGTATACTCTGCTAGGAAGAAGGACTGCTGTGCTGCTGAAAGGGCTGTTACTCTGCTGGACTCTGCTGGACTACTGCTCTGCTGTGCAGCCCTGCTGCCTGCTGCACTCCTTGCTTGGGAGTGAGAAGACCTGGACCTGCATCTCTATCAATCAATCAATCACCCGTGAGGGTCACAAGGCGCTGAGGGGGGGGGGTCCGCAGATCTGTTTAGCCGAAGAGCCAGGTCTTGAGGGCCTTCTTGAAGGTGTTCAGGTAGGGGGCGCATCTCTACAACCTAGAACCAAAGTGACTCTTGGGGCTTGTTGGCATGCCTCCTGTTAGAAGTCCCAGGGACATCAAAGACTTTAATCCACTCACCTACAGCACCTGGACTCTGCCATCTTAGAGTCTTGCCCTGCCAAGTGGTGCCAATGCAGTCCTGAGCCCTTGGAAGTGGGTAGAAAGTGCTGCTTCAGTAAAAACTATTGCATCGCCGTCATTGTGCTGCTCGGAACCGGTGCATCTCCCTAAACGTCGATGCATCGCCGCTGTCGCAAGGACCGAAGACATCACATCACCGACTTCACTATGCGATGCCTCCAGTTTTCGACACATCCTCAACTCGTGTAGCTCGACGACAACGCATCGCCTACATCTTGGAGTTTGAAGACTATGCATCTCTGACTTGTGTGGATTGGAACCAATGCATCGCCTACATCTGAAGGGATTGCAAACGACGCATTGCCTCTACTGCTCCTGGCATCTTGTCCTCAACGTCAATACAATTGCAAACTAAGGTACTGTTTCAGTGGGCCAAGGCTGGTCCACACTCCATCATGGTCAGCCTGAACTTTTAGATTTGACCCGGTCTAGCATGACCAGATAGCCCCGGTTGGCGCTTTATGCCTTTAAGTACTACATTTCAGTTTATTCTTTAAAAGTTAAAACTCCGGTGATACTTACGTATACATATTGGTCTTGTTTTGTTCATTAAATTAAGCTTTATTTTTCTAAGCAGGTGTGGTATCTTTTTGTTTGGTGTTTTCACTATTTTACTGTTAGAAGTATTGCACAAATACTTTACACATTGCCTCTTAAGTTAAGCCTGACTGCTCTGGGCGAAGTACAAGTTAATTTAGAGTTTGTATCTGACTTTCGCTGACTAGGATTGTGGTTCCTGCTTGGTCAGGGTGCATACCTTTGCCAACAGAAACCCAATTTCTAACAGCTATTTTTACAAAATGATCAATATTTTGAATTTCTGCTTCTAGAGTTATTATTTTTGAAGTGTTGAATATCAAAGTGACAATTTGGAAGTTGTTTCGCCATGACCTTGTCCAATGGCCATCCAGCATCGTGGAGCCCTTGTCTACCACAGACTGCTGCCTTGCCTTGCTGAGGGATTTAAACTTCCATTTCAGACACTAGAAGGTCAAACATCAGAATGAGACGGACCTGGTTTCTGTATCCGACCCGTGCTCCATTACACCTAGGTCCTGGTCAAACACAACCAGATGACCACGAGTGGTGCTTAATGCTTTTTAGCACTATTTTTATTGAAAACTTTAAAATTCATATTTCTGGTTCCCCTTATTGGACATTTTGGTTTCATTTTGGTTATTAAATTATTTTCTGTTTTTCTAGATTGGAATGGGATTTTTATTGTCTTGTATTTTCAACTTTTTAACTGTTTTGGTACTTTTATATGCTTTACACATTTTCTTAAGTTAAGCCTGTCTACTCTGTGCCATAGCTACCAGGGGTTAGGCTCAGGTTTAAATTGCTGAAACCTTTACTAGGACCTACCACGAACAGTGACATTATTACTTTTGGTCGACTACCATCGACCCCCAACTAATCCACTTTATCACACAGTATGAAGTAATATTGAATCATTTGCTGTACCTGGACTCACAATTGTGATTTTGAAGTTGTAGTGCCCCAAAGAGCCCATACGGGGTAAAAATTCAAAGGTACAGACTAAATACTGCATGTTTCATAGAGATGGTGTTATGTTATTTAAAAGAAAGTAAGGAGTGTAGGTCATATAGAACCATCTGTTTTAGGAATACAGACCCAAAAACATATATCTATGTTCCACATAAGCAGCTAAGGAACAGGACTTAATTATTTAGAAATGGCTGACGGCCAGATTGGAGCAAGTGGCTTTCTATATTGAGAATTATTTTCTCAACCCCACCCCCCACACTTGATTAGTACAGGAAATACACACACCTAATTGTACAAGCTAAAAATAACTTTGATGCCCCCAGAACAGATAATGCGGCTTACTTGTTAAAATGTGTTCCATAGTTTCAAAGACTTTTTCCCACATGCAACTGGGACCACAATCAGCCCATCACAAGCATTATCTAATGATCTAAGGCAATTCTTAATTGATAAAATAGTAAAATGGCTGAGAGACCATACGCGCATATCTCTAACACTACAATAAATAAGTCAATATATGTCAGAGCCACAATAAGCCTCGCACTCATTTTTTGTCTATCACAACATTCCCCAGTCAAAACTATTACCCTAAATAGCAGACAAGTGGCAAAGGTTTACCCCGGTCATTTGTAACAAGCGTAAGAAACACACTATCTTCTAATGAAGCAATTTATCAGTAAATGCGTTAGCTCAGACCAGGTATATTTTCAACCCTTCTGTAATACACGTTATCCCACTAAGCAGAGACATTCTTGTGAGTTTGTGAGTGCATGAGAGCATTGTGTGTTTGGCATTTTTGTGTGTAAGAGAAAGGATGATGTGATGAAAATCCGAATTTAGTGGACAAGTGTTTCCATGACATGGTACTGCTTCACATCCGCCAAACTGTAAATAAACTGTAAATAATGCCCTATAATTTCAGGATACATTAATTACCAGTAAACAGTACATTTTCTTTGTGTCAATAACAATTTTATTTCCTTTAATGTGCATTAAAACTCAAAATGTTTTATACATTTTATAAGTACACCTGCCTGCTTAGAAGCTCACATGCTGTTTTTGTGTGTGTTGTAATTCTTTATTGAAAAATCATTGAGGCAGTACATTGATGCAATACATAATACATAGTTCAAAATGGGGAGTGGGGTAGGGGAGATGGGATATGGCTGGAGGGGAATCGAATAGAGTATACAACACATACGTTGTCCTCTAGAGTAGTAAACCTCGATATCAGGCTAGACTGGGGTCTGCTGGCCTGAAGAGGGGCGTGCTGCCTGGCTAGTATGAACAAGGAAGGTCACCTTCTTCCAGGGCAGATTGGGATGGAGTGGAGGAGAAGGAAGGGTGGTCCATGATCTTGGCAGAGGTCTTGCGCGTGAGGAAAGGGTGGTATGGCTTGCAGCCCACCGGGATATGGCATGTCATAGGGCATGGATTGTCCGAGGGAGAGGGGGGCAAAAGATGGGGGGTGAGAGGAGGAGGGGGAATAGTGGGGGTAATAGAAAAGAAGGGAGCCAGGGGAGATTGGGGAGGGGGGTGAAGAGGTGTGGGGAATATCCGGAGGATCGAGGGAGTGTTCGACGTCGGGGTGGGGATATCCCAGTGCTGTAGTCTGGTCGTGGCACCGTCATTCATCATTTTCACTGCACTGTGTCGTGGAGGAAGTGCATCCACGTCTGTAGGCATACCTCCGATCTGTCCTGGAGGTTATATATGACACGCTCGTGGGTGGCCACCTGAAACATTACTGCCAGTCACTCCTCTTGGGAAGGGGGCGTGTGGGAGCTCCAGTGGCAAAGGATGCATATCTTGGCTGTTGCCAGGGCCGTGTGCCGGAGGTGGCGCTGAGTATGGGAGAGGTCCGGAGAGGCCCCCATGTCGTGCAGTAGAATCAAAGAGTGGGGGAGAGGGGTCCTGAGTGGCAGAGTCTCACCAAGCACCATCCCTACCGCGTCCCAAAAGGGCTAGATTGAGAGGCAGTCACCTAATATGTGCACCAGGTCACATTGGTTGGCTAGGCACCGCCAACAGTTTACTTGTGGCAACATTCTCGCCTTATGCAGCTTCACCGGTGTCCAGTGCCTATCGTGCAGTGTTTTGAAGAGACAGAATTTCAAGTGGGACTCCTGTGTCCCCCTGTCAAGTGCCACCAGGAGTTCTGCCCAGTCTTCCACCTCGTTGCCATTTGGTTCAGAAGTTGTCGAGGACAGAAGCGAGAATAAGTGGTAGTTCAAGAGATCGTAGAACCCTGCCATAACCCTCTGGGAATGACCCCACATCCTAAAGTAGGATACTATAGGAGAGGCCTGTAAGGCCCATGGCAACGCTCCCAGGCTATACTGAAGACAGTGCTGAAGCTGTAGATGACGCCACTCTTGTTGGGGCAGTAGGCTGAACTCCTCGCGCATCTGTTCAAAGGGTTTAAGGGTCCTGTCTGAAATGAGCTGGTCCAGGTTGTGGATGCCCGCCACTCACCATTGTTCCCAAATGAGGACCTCCCCTCCAATGTGTAGGCAGTCGTGGCCCCCATAGGGGCGGGTGCACATGGAGACAGGGATCCAATTCAAGGAGGCAATTCACCCAGTGCCAGGCTTTCCGCATGGTCTGCAGCATCAGGTTTTCAGGGTGTCTCACTGGCGTGCCTCCCTTGTACAAGGGGTCAAGTCTGTGCCGGCCTGACCGTAGCATGTGTTCTGCCGAAACCCAATGCGGTGGGGCTGGCGTCCCAGGGAGCATGTAAGCCATCTGCAAGAGGTGGCAAACCAGGACGTAGTGCTCGACCAACGCTCGGTCCAGGCTCCGCACGAACAGCATGCCAGGAGTTTGATGTAGGTCAAGTGGGGGCGGGAAGACCCACAGATGAAGGTGCAGATCCCCTCATTCTCTGAGCGCAGCATCACCAGGAGGATCAAGAGAGGGAGAATGCCAAGGGCATATGTAAACCTTGGGAGCATTACCATCCGCACTGTCTGTACCTTCCCCCAAGTGGACAGACCCAGATAGGACAACTTTTCAAAGTCCAGTTTCATGCGGACTATAAGAGGTTACAGATTGTCCACCACCATACGGTCCAGGCCCCGGTTGACCAAGATCCCCAGGTCTTTGATGCGCAATGGCATCCTTTGGAAGGGATACCCATGAATTGCCACCCTTGTTGTCACACGTGAGAGCGCTAGAGCCTCGCTCTTATCTTAGTTCACCCGATACCCTGACAGGGCCAGCTATGATGTCCAGCAGGGCCAGAAGAGAGCGACAGAGGTCCGTGAGAGTGAGGAATATGTAGTCCGCATAAGGTATATCCTGGACGACCCTTCCGTCATGGGTACACCTGTGAGGAGTGGCAATTGGAGGATGGTGGCCACTAGGGGCTCTATTGCCAGCAGGAACACTCTGCCATCTTAGAGTCTTGCCCTGCCAAGTGGTGCCAATGCAGTCCTGGGCCCTTGGAAGTGGGTAGAAAGTGCTGCTTCAGTAAAAACTATTGCATCGCCATCATTGTGCTGCTCGGAACCGGTGCATCTCCCTAAACGTCGATGCATCGCCGCTGTCGCAAGGACCGAAGACATCACATCACCGACTTCACTATGCGATGCCTCCAGTTTTCGACACATCCTTAACTCATGTAGCTCGACGACAACGCATCGCCTACATCTTGGAGTTTGAAGACTTTGCATCTCTGACTTGTGTGGATTGGAACCAATGCACCGCCTACATCTGAAGGGATTGCCAACGACGCATTGCCTCTACTGCTCCTGGCATCTTGTCCTCAACGTCAATACAATTGCAAACTAAGGTACTGTTTCAGTGGGCCAAGGCTGGTCCACACTCCATCATGGTCAGCCTGAACTTTTAGGTTTGACCCGGTCTAGCATGACCAGATAGCCCCGGTTGGCGCTTTATGCCTTTAAGTACTACATTTCAGTTTATTCTTTAAAAGTTAAAACTCCGGTGATACTTACGTATACATATTGGTCTTGTTTTGTTCATTAAATTAAGCTTTATTTTTCTAAGCAGGTGTGGTATCTTTTTGTTTGGTGTTTTCACTATTTTACTGTTAGAAGTATTGCACAAATACTTTACACATTGCCTCTTAAGTTAAGCCTGACTGCTCTGGGCCAAGTACAAGTTAATTTAGAGTTTGTATCTGACATTCGCTGACTAGGATTATGGTTCCTGCTTGGTCAGGGTGCATACCTTTGCCAACAGAAACCCAATTTCTAACAGCTATTTTTTCAAAATGATCAATATTTTGAATTTCTGCTTCTAGAGTTATTATTTTTGAAGTGTTGAATATCAAAGTGACAATTTGGAAGTTGTTTCGCCATGACCTTGTCCAATGGCCATCCAGCATCGTGGAGCCCTTGTCTACCACAGACTGCTGCCTTGCCTTGCTGAGGGATTTAAACTTCCATTTCAGACACTAGAAGGTCAAACATCAGAATGAGACGGTCCTGGTTTCTGTATCCAACCCGTGCTCCATTACACCTAGGTCCTGGTCAAACACAACCAGATGACCACGAGTGGTGCTTAATGCTTTTTAGCACTATTTTTATTGAAAACTTTAAAATTCATATTTCTGGTTCCCCTTATTGAACATTTTGGTTTCATTTTGGTTATTAAATTATTTTCTGTTTTTCTAGATTGGAATGGGATTTTTATTGTCTTGTATTTTCAACTTTTTAACTGTTTTGGTACTTTTATATGCTTTACACATTTTCTTAAGTTAAGCCTGTCTACTCTGTGCCATAGCTACCAGGGGTTAGGCTCAGGTTTAAATTGCTGAAACCTTTACTAGGACCTACCACGAACAGTGACATTATTACTTTTGGTCGACTACCTTCGACCCCCAACTAATCCACTTTATCACACAGTATGAAGTAATATTGAATCATTTGCTGTACCTGGACTCACAATTGTGATTTTGAAGTTGTAGTGCCCCAAAGAGCCCATACGGGGTAAAATTCAAAGGTACAGACTAAATACTGCATGTTTCATAGAGATGGTGCTATGTTATTTAAAAGAAAGTAAGGAGTGTAGGTCATATAGAACCATCTGTCTTAGGAATACAGACCCAAAAACATATATCTATGTTCCACATAAGCAGCTAAGGAACAGAACTTAATTATTTAGAAATGGCTGACGGCCAGATTGGAGCAAGTGGCTTTCTATATTGAGAATTATTTTCTCAACCCCCCCCCACACTTGATTAGTACAGGAAATACACACACCTAATTGTACAAGCTAAAAATAACTTTGATGCCCCCAGAACAGATAATGCGGCTTACTTGTTAAAATGTGTTCCATAGTTTCAAAGACTTTTTCCCACATGCAACTGGGACCACAATCATCCCATCACAAGCATTATCTAATGATCTAAGGCAATTCTTAATTGATAAAATAGTAAAATGGCTGAGAGACCATACGCGCATATCTCTAACACTACAATAAATAAGTCAATATATGTCAGAGCCACAATAAGCCTCACACTCATTTTTTGTCTATCACAACATTCCCCAGTCAAAACTATTAACCTAAATAGCAGACAAGTGGCAAAGGTTTACCCGGTCATTTGTAACAAGCATTAGAAACACACTATCTTCTGATGAAGCAATTTATCAGTAAATGCGTTAGCTCAGACCAGGTATATTTTCAACCCTTCTGTAATACACGTTATCCCACTAAGCAGAGACATTCTTGTGAGTTTGTGAGTGCATGAGAGCATTGTGTGTTTGGCATTTTTGTGTGTAAGAGAAAGGATGATGTGATGAAAATCCGAATTTAGTGGACAAGTGTTTCCATGACATGGTACTGCTTCACATCCGCCAAACTGTAAATAAACTGTAAATAATGCCCTATAATTTCAGGATACATTAATTACCAGTAAACAGTACATTTTCTTTGTGTCAATAACAATTTTATTTCCTTTAATGTGCATTAAAACTAAAAATGTTTTATACATTTTATAAGTACACCTGCCTGCTTAGAAGCTCACATGCTGTTTTTGTGTGTGTTGTAATTCTTTATTGAAAAATCATTGAGGCAGTACATTGATGCACTACATAATACATAGTTCAAAATGGGGAGTGGGGTAGGGGAGATGGGATATGGCTGGAGGGGAATCGAATAGAGTATACATCACATACGTTGTCCTCTAGAGTAGTAAACCTCGATATCAGGCTAGACTGGGGTCTGCTGGCCTGAAGAGGGGCGTGCTGCCTGGCTAGTATGAACAAGGAAGGTCACCTTCTTCCAGGGCAGATTGGGATGGAGTGGAGGAGAAGGAAGGGTGGTCCATGATCTTGGCAGATGTCTTGCGCGTGAGGAAAGGGTGGTATGGCTTGCAGCCCACCGGGATATGGCATGTCATAGGGCATGGATTGTCCAAGGGAGAGGGGGGCAAAAGAATGGGGGGTGAGAGGAGGAGGGGGAATAGTGGGGGTAATAGAAAAGAAGGGGGACAGGGGAGATTGGGGAGGGGGGTGAAGAGGTGTGGGGAATATCCGGAGGATCGAGGGAGTGTTCGACGTCGGGGTGGGGATATCCTAGTGCTGTAGTCTGGTCGTGGCACCGTCATTCATCATTTTCACTGCACTGTGTTGTGGAGGAAGTGCATCCACGTCTATCGGCATACCTCCGATCTGTCCTGGAGGTTATATATGACACGCTCGTGGGTGGCCACCTGAAACATTACTGCCAGCCACTCCTCTTGGGAAGGGGGCGTGTGGGAGCTCCAGTGGCAAAGGATGCATATCTTGGCTGTTGCCAGGGCCGTGTGCCGGAGGTGGCGGAGTATGGGAGAGGTCCGGAGAGGCCCCCATGTCGTGCAGTAGAATCAAAGAGTGGGGTCCTGAGTGGGAGAGTCTCACCAAGCACCATCCCTACCGCGTCCCAAAAGGGCTAGATTGAAAGGCAGTCACCTAATATGTGCACCAGGTCACATTGGTTGGCCAGGCACCGCCAACAGTTTACTTGTGGCAACATTCTCGCCTTATGCAGCTTCACCGGGGTCCAGTGCCTATCGTGCAGTGTTTTGAAGAGACAGAATTTCAAGTGGGACTCCTGTGCCCCCCTGTTAAGTGCCACCAGGAGTTCTGCCCAGTCTTCCACCTCGTTGCCATTTGGTTCAGAAGTTGTCAAGGACAGAAGCGAGAATAAGTGGTAGTTCAAGAGATCGTAGAACCCTGCCATAACCCTCTGGGAATGACCCCACATCCTAAAGTAGGATCCTATAGGAGAGGCCTGTAAGGCCCATGGCAACGCTCCCAGGCTATACTGAAGACAGTGCTGAAGCTGTAGATGACGCCACTCTTGTTGGGGCAGTAGGCTGAACTCCTCGCGCATCTGCTCAAAGGGTTTAAGGGTCCTGTCTGAAATGAGCTGGTCCAGGTTGTGGATGCCCGCCACTCACCATTGTTCCCAATTGAGGACCTCCCCTCCAATGCGTAGGCAGTCGTGGCCCCCATAGGGGCGCGTGCACATGGCGACAGGGATCCAATTCAAGGAGGCAATTCACCCAGTGCTAGGCTTTCCGCATGGTCTGCAGCATCAGGTTTTCAGGGTGTCTCACTGGCGTGCCTCCCTTGTACAAGGGGTCAAGTCTGTGCCGGCCTGACCGTAGCATGTGTTCTGCCGAAACCGAATGCGGTGGGGCCAGAGTCCCAGGGAGCATGTAAGCCATCTGCAAGAGGTGGCAAACCAGGACGTAGTGCTCGACCAACGCTCGGTCCAGGCTCCGCACGAACAGCATGCCAGGAGTTTGATGTAGGTCAAGTGGGGGCGGGAAGACCCACAGATGAAGGTGCAGATCCCCTCATTCTCTGAGCGCAGCATCACCAGGAGGATCAAGAGAGGGAGAATGCCAAGGGCATATGTAAACCTTGGGAGCATTACCATCCGCACTGTCTGTACCTTCCCCCAAGTGGACAGACCCAGATAGGACAACTTTTCAAAGTCCAGTTTCATGCGGACTATAAGAGGGTACAGATTGTCCACCACCATACGGTCCAGGCCCCGGTTGACCAAGATCCCCAGGTATTTGATGCGCGATGGCATCCTTTGGAAGGGAAACCCATGAATTGCCACCCTTGTTGTCACACGTGAGAGCGCTAGAGCCTCGCTCTTATCTTAGTTCACCCGGTACCCTGACAGGGCCAGCTATGATGTCCAGCAGGGCCAGAAGAGAGCGACAGAGGTCCGTGAGAGTGAGGAATATGTAGTCCGCATAAGGTATATCCTGGACGACCCTTCCGGCATGGGTACACCTGTGAGGAGTGGCAATTGGAGGATGGTGGCCACTAGGGGCTCTATTGCCAGCAGGAACAGTAGGGGCAACAACGGGCAGCCCTAGCGTGTTCCTCTCCAGATCGGGAAAGGGTCCAACAGGAAGCAACCACAATCGACCTGTGCTGTGGGGCTGTTGTAGAGCCAGTGGACCTTGCTGATAAACCCAACTCCGAGTCTGAACCTCTTCAAGGCAGCGAAGAGATGCCCCCACTCAATCCTATTGAACACCTTCTCAGCGTCAAGGGAGAGGGCAAGGGCCTCATCTGATAGGTCTTTGGCCTCCCATAAGGCATGTGCAAAGTTGCGGAGGTGGTTCCTGAAGGAGCGATCGGGGATAAACTACACCTGCGTGTGGTGTATCAGGGACGGGAACACCTTTCAGAGATGACCCACCAGTACGCCAGCTAGGATTTTTTATATCTCCATTAAGTAAGGAAATGGGTCTATAGCTGCTGCACAGGAGGGGGTCCTTCCCTGGTTTGGGAAGGACTGCTATCATCGCCCTATTAGAGATGGAGTCCAAAGAGCCCATCTGCTCAGCCTCCTCGAAGGCAGCATGGAGCGAGTCAATGGCCTCCCTGTCCGCCCATTTGTAAAACTCTGCTGGGAAGCCGTACTCCCCAGGAGCCTTATGAGAGGGAAGCTTGGAGATGGCTCGTGCTATCTCAGTCTGATCTCCCCGGCCAGTAGGTCCCGTCCCTCCCCAATGAGACTGGAAAGGTGCACCCCCTCGAAGAAGGCCCCACACGATCAGCACTGACGGTCACCTCCGGAGTGTATAGAGTCCGGTAGAAGGTTGAAAGCTCATTAACTATATCTTGCGGGAGAGTGAGGACCTCACCCCAGGCAGAGTGAATGGCGGTATAGCCAAAGCAGCATCCTGTTGGTGCAGTTGAGGCGCCTGCCTTTTCACCTTGCTTATTGTGTCGGCCTTTTAGCCGCTGTAATGCGTTTTCAGCTTTGGATGTGTATAACACATTTAGGTCCATGCGAGCCTTCTCTAGGGCCCTACGCACGGTAAGGGAGGGTTTTACAGTGTAAAAGCACGTGAGGGTTGAAATCTCGCCCTCCAATTTTCTCTGATGGGCTACTCTCTGAGCGTTTGCCGCAGCTGCGTCCTTCATGAGCTGGCCACGGATAGTCGTCTTTGCGGATGTTCGCAGGATCCTGTAGGAGGTAACTGAGCCTCTATTGTCCTCTAGGTATGCGGAGACATGCACTTGCATTTAGGCTTTACTCTGGAGGGTGCGGTAGGGCTGTATGTTGCGACCTGGAGAGGCAAGGCCTAGGTCCAAGGATAGCAAAACCAGTGCATGGTCGGAGAAGGCGGCTTCCAGGATCTGAGATTCTCAGGTGATAGCTACTACCCGGTGGGAGACAAGGAAGTACTCCAGTCTGGATTGGGTGCCATTTACTGGTGAGAGGAAAGTATTATCCCTGTCTGTCAGGTGGTCCCCCAGACCGTGATCGGTGAGCATGCTACCCAGGAGGGCCCTGTCTGAGTTGTTGCCCACATCCAGTGGCCCGGTTCAGTCCAACATCACATCCTATGCTAGGTTCCAGTCACTCCCAATTAGATAGTGGGAGTCCCCAATATCAGTGAGGAGGCAATTGAGCTGGAGGAGATAAGGACGCTTGACACCCATAGGGGTGTACACCAAGCCTTCGCATAGTGGCCACTTCCCAAGCTTAAGCTTGGCAAAAACATACCGGCCGTCCGGGTCGGACCAGGACTTAATGACAGTTATGGGCAGCGACCTGCGGATGAGAATCGCAATGCCGCATTTCCTGGGCAGACCGTCCTCTGACTCAGTTGATGCGAAGCAGCTGCTATGTACCACTCTCCCCACCCAGTCTGGGTGCAGCTTTTCGGAATCTAGTCTGTCATGATGTGTCTCCTGTAATAGGGCTACATCCACCCATTTTGACTGCAGATATAACAGCACCTTCTTGCGTTATATGTATTGCGTTAACCCATTGATGTTCCATGAGATGACATGCGGGAGAAGCTGCAGGTGCGTGCACGGCCATTTAGGACAGGGCGTGAGTCTGGCGGCGACTCGGGTGGCAAGGACCTGAAGTGTGGAGGACAAGAGGGTGGCGTGGAACCTGGGTGCTGAAGGGTTGTGGAGGGGAGGGAGGATGAAAGAGAAAGAGGGAGGTAAGAGAAAAGAAGGAAAAAGAAAGGAGGGGGAGAATAGGGGTGGGTGCGAGAAAAGGGCGAGACAGCAGTCGGGGCACTTGGGCCCCACAGACATATCCTGGGATGCGCTGCTAAATGCACAGAAAAGAAAAGGGGGGAGGGGTTGGGGTTGGGGAGATCGGAGCTAGAACATCATAATACATCAAAAATGCCTCAAATTACATCACAACACGCCATTGCGTAGAGTGGGGCACATGAAGCTTGGCAATGCAACAGATAACAAAACATAGTGCAGCAGCACATATACTATCATCCACTAGTGATGCATTTCCTGCAGCGTTAAGGAGAAGAAGAACAGGCATGCAACAGGGTACTCAACAGTCTGCTGCTGGGAGGTCATGGCGCCTGGTCCTCAGCGCCCTAGGCTTGGGGAGGGTGATGAGCTGCAAGGTCTGCTGGGTATCTCAGCCATCGGGGTGGGCGGGCTTCAGTGGTGACTGGGATTTGTCTCTGCCCTGGTCCTGCATGATGGCTGCCACTGCTTTGAGGGCCAGGTCTCTGTCGTCTGGGAGCAGGCCGCCCTCTCTGGATCTCTGCCCCTGTCTCACTTCCCGTTGTTGTGCTATCAGCCACCTGACAAGGTGGGGGGAGGCGGAATGGTGGGGAAACATGGGCTGGGTTGTGCCTCCAGGGGGGCAGTGTCCATAGCATGGACAGAGTCCTTATAAGAAAAGGTGTAGGGCTTCCAGGTTTAAAAAGTCTTTGGACCTGCCGTCTCTCGTTATCTAATTCAGGCTGGTTCAAATAGTCCATACTTAATGTCCATTTGACGTAGCCGAGGCTGGAGGGCTAGGAACGCCGTTCTGCGGTCATTGGTCTCCCATGAAAAATCCGTGGCTATGCGGATTTCTTGCCCCGCATGGTCATAGGGGCTGTGTGAACGGACTGTGGTTAGGAGCTGCTGTACTTGCTCATGCCCAAGGAAGCAGGCTATGATGGGGTGAGGCCGCCCTGTATGATCCTGGCACATGTGGCCCAAGCGGTGCACCCGCTGGAGTTCCAGTGGTGGGGTGGTCAGACCAGTGAGGATGGGGAGGAGACTCTTAAGGAACCCCCTGATGTCCAATCCCTCAGCATATTCCAGGAAACCAATGACGTGGACGTTGTTGCTGCAGCTTCTGTCGTCCAGGTCGGTGATCTTGCTCCTGAGATATAAGAGCTCCTGGTTCCTCTCCTTAATTGGTCTTCTATAGCTGCGAACCAATGCTCCCTCACATCTACTCGGTCCTGGAAGTCTGCTATGTATGAGCGGATGGATTTGGTTTGGCTGCAACGTTCGAGATTTCAGAGTGCCCTCCTTCCAGTCGTCGACCTACTGCTGTGACCTCTTGCAGGATGTGCTCCATAGTGGATTCCTGCTGTGAGCCTGTGGGGGCCATTGCCGGTCCAGCGACTGGACCTCCTCGAGGCATTTTTGTGGTTCTGTGTTGAGTGACCGCCTCTGAGAAGGGCAGTTGCCACGTGGTCTTGCCAGTGGATTTACCAGGGAGCATCTTCAGTTCTGGGGTCCCAGGCGTGGGGGAGAGTGCAGCGCATGGTGAGGTGCCAGTGATTCCTCTTGCTTGCCCCCAGCCGTCAGTGGAGTCCCAGGTCGATGCAGAGCCTCCTCTCAGTTCCAGCTTGCGCTGCACCTGTCATTGTGCGGTAGCCATACCCCTCTCTCCTCTAGGGGCCCCTGGCCACTGTCCAGCATGCCAGACTCTAGTCGTCAGTGTGGTTTGAAAGGGTCGCTAAGTATGTTCGACTGCCTACCCTTGGCCAAGCGTCTCCAGTGTCAGCCCACTGCTAGGGATGTGTATACATATAGCAGGCCAAGTGGGCAGGTTTGACACTGTCTGGGCATCTTGACAGTTTTAGGGTGTCCTCCCGGCCATCTTGTTCCTGGGCTGCTTCAGGGCAGGGCCCCGGTGTTTGCTGTCCATCAACGTGCTGCCTAGTCCAAGCTGCCATTGCTCCCGGGCCCCGAGGGGAGGGCAGGGGAAGCAGGGGTGCCTCTGAGGGTTAGCTCCTGCAGTGGGGTTCTGCAGGGAGGCCTCAGGCATGGTGTAGGTTGGATGGGAGGGTGGGGTGCCCTCCTGGTTCCCTTGTGGCCATGCAGCGGCCCCAGGCACTTCACTCACTGTTGTCTGTGCTGATTACGAGTTTCTACCTGCGTTCATCGCTGGCCTTCCCATCCCATCTCGAGGAGGCTCCGGGCTTTTCCCTTGCTCACCCTCGGTCCCGTCAGGTTCACATGCGCAAAGATTAGAGTGCCATTTTGGGACATCTGATCACGTTTGACTGGGACAAAGTCAATGTTTTTGGCTGACCTCGATGGAGCCCTCGTCGGATACACTAAGAGGGAGGCCTTGGTAAAAATGTTACCTTCACACTTAGAAACTTTTCTAGAACTTTTTCTTCCAACGTCGATCGACCCGCCACAGCAGGCCAGATTCGGGGGGGTTCGCTGGCTTGACTTTCTGCGAGGCCCTGGTCAAATCCTGGAAGTCTAGACCTTTCAGTGGGATGAACATGAAATCCTGGCCGGGACGCGGTTGAAGGTAGTCAGCTTGACTTCCAACGTCGGGTCAGTCACCTCCTAAAGCTTTATCACAAAAGCTCTCCAAATTCTCCAATCTTCAGGAGGTGCTTCCTGAATGTATGCTTCCAAGTGTCCAACACACCAAACCAAAGGTCTGGAAACTCCTAAATGGTCTCTGGGATATCTGGACTACAATTCCCACAATGCACCTGGCCAAATCCTTAAAAGTCCACTGGACGCACTCCAGGTTGGGGACTCTTGGTGGAGATGATGCAGGTGGGCTCTGTTAACATGTAGCTTACAGGGAGTCTACTCCGTAATCATTCTTGAAGCAAGGTAGAGTCCCTAGGTCTGTAGTACCAGATTGTGCAGCAGGTGCAGTCAGTGAGAGTGCAGGCCTTTGGGTGGAAATCTAGATTCCAGCAGGGCAGTCCTTTTTCTCTTTGTAGTTTCAGGCAGCAGATCTGAGAGACTATGCAGCTCTCAAATATTTATTCAGTGTTCTGGGGCAACAAGCAGGGGGGCACCTCTGTCCAATGAGATGCTGGGTGCCACCCAAAAGCATGAGAAGTTCCTCAAAAGTGTGGCATCTTCTTGTCCCACAAAGCACCGCACTTCCAAAATCCAGCATGGATGAATTCTCTCCAGAGGAGTAACGGCTGGCTAAACCAACCAACAGTGTGGCTCATTTCCATTAGCTCTCCTCCTCCTGATCTCTGCAAATTCCTGTCCTAAGCCTGCCCTCTGGCTGGGGGTACAGGATATGGAGGTAGGTAGGCCTGGCATTCCTTTACTGTTCTCCTCTCTTTGAAGCCCAGATTTTATTACCAATCCCCCTTCCTGGCCTGGTCTTTGCAGCTGCAGAACTCTCATCATCAGATAACCTCTGCTCCAGCCAGGCCACTTATCACCTAATCAAAGCAGACTGGCTAAGCCTGTCAGCCCAGACCAATCAGGGGAGACTGCTACAAGACTGGATTTTGGCTCACGGAAAAGAAAATCATATAACTTCTTTGCTGTACTAGGTATGACAAATTCAACAGTGGGGAGCTGTTGAATTCATTAGTACCAATCTTTTAAGTCCATGAAGGACATTTACTCCTTTCCTAGCAATAGCTGTAAATAAAATATTGCAATGTTAGCCTATGGAGCTAAGTACCTACAATGGGGAAAAATTAAATGGGCAGTTTTCCCTTCACCACGGCATATAAAACATCTTTTATAAGGCCCCTGCTTATAGTTAAATGCTCCCCACCCCTGGGACACCTAGGAGAGACCTTTGAGGTGCCTAATATTGTAAACATAATGTATATTATCACTTTTAAAGTGTCCATACCACCAAAGTCAAATTTACATACTATTTAAGTTGAAAGACAGTCTACAAATCAAGACTGCATTAAAAAATGACAGCAGGCACTCAGAAGTGCACACATGCAAGTGCAGGAAATGTGCTGGGCCTTTAAACTTCCTTGCTCTATTATATACCAGGGACTTAAAGGTAGTTTGAATCCTCTAGCCCTATTATATACTAGGCACTTATAGGGTTTGTCAATGCCCATTGCGAGAATTTACTTCTAAAGACAAGCTGCAAGGCAGGGCTGCCTCTAAAAGGACAGCAAGCGCCCAGCAGTGCACACATGCAAGTGCAGAAAATCTGCTGGGCCTCTAAACCTCCATGTCCTATTATATACTAGGGACTTATAGGTAGATTGCACCCCCTGACCCTAGTATCTCTTCGGGACCTATAGGGTCTGTCATTGCCAATTGTAAGTGTACCCTATTACATGTAACTTTTTAAAAATAGCACTGGTCCTGGGCCTAGTTAGCAGAGCCTAGTGTACAGTCAGAATCAGTTACCACCAGTATCATTCAGCAAAAAATGGGGGCGAACAGGGCAAAAGGATGACTTTCTAACATGGCACACCCCCAAACGAAAGGTGATAGGTAACTTGACCTGCAACCCTCGTAGTCCTCATCAGCTAAGTGGAAATACCTAGAAAGTCCATCTGCATTGGCATGGGCATCCCCAGGTCTGTGTTCCACTGAGAAGTCCATCCCCTGTAGAGAAATGGACCTCCTCAATAGCTTGGGATTCTGCCCTCTCATCTGCCTGAGCCATCTGAGAGGTCCGTGGTCAGTTGGAACAGAAAAGTGAGTAACAAACAGGTATGGTCTTAGCTATTTCAGGGACCAAACCACAGCAAAGGCTTCCCTCTCAATGGCATTCCATCTCTCTTTTCTGGAGAGAAGTTGCTGGCTAATAAAGGCAACTGTCTGATCAAGGCCCTCCTCATTTACCTGTGCCAACACTTCCCCAATCCCCCGTTCTAAAGCATCTGTATGAACCACAAATTCCTTTGTGTAGTCAGGGGCCAGCAACACTAGTGCTGAACACATATCCTCTTTCAGAGTGTCAAAGGCCTTCTGACACTCTGGGGTCCACATCACTTTCTTTGGCCTCTTCTTAGAGGTTAGTTCTGTCAGTGGAGCCACAATGGTTCCATAGTTTTTAACAAATCTCAACAAATGCCCTGGCCTGTGTCTGGTAGTAGGAGCTGTCCAATCCAAAATGGTTTGGATTTTGGCCTGGAGAGGTTGTACAAGGACTCCAGCTACCAGGTACACCACCGAACTGTGCCCTATTTGGCACTTGTTGGCCTTAATAGTCAGACCTGCCTGCTGCATGGCCTGAAGACCTTCTCTCAGGTGATTTAAGTGATCCTCCCAGGTGGAACTATACACAGCTATATCATCAAGATAAGCTGCACTGAACTGCTCCAATCCAGGCAGGATCCTGTTCACCAACCTTTGGAAGGTGGCATGAGAATTCTTTAAGCCAAAGGGCATTACTTTAAACTGGTAATGTCCCTCTGGTGTGGAGAATGCTGACCTCTCCTTTGCTCCTTCAGTGAGGGAAATCTGCCAGTAACCCGAAGTCAAATAAAATGTTCTCAGATACTTAGCATCCCCTAAACTATCAATGAGCTCATAAGCTCTAGGTATAGGATGAGCATCAGTCCTTGTGACTGCATTCAGTCATCTATAGTGCACACAGAACCTTAACTCCTTCTCTCCCCCCCCCCGAGGTAAAGTTTGGGCACCAGCACCACTGGACTGGCCCATGGACTGTCAGAGGTCTCAATTACCCCCAACTTCAGCATTTTAGCCACCTCAGCCTCCATGCTGGCTCTGACCTGGTCAGAGAACCTGTACAGTTTATTTTTGGGAGGTGGGCTGTCACCAGTGTCAATGTGGTGTACATACCAAGGAGTGATACCTGGGGTCAAATATAACAGACCAGCAAACTACCACAGCACCTTCTTGCAGTCTCTGTGTTGCTGGTCTGTCAATTTGAGAGCGAGTGCCACTCCCTCCACTGACCCATCTTGCACATGGCTGGAGAGGAGGTCAAGCACTGGCTCAGTCTCCTCCTCTTCTCCCTCATCTGTGACCAGTAACATGGTCATGTCTGCCCTATCATGCTAGGGTTTTAATCTACTTACATGCAGGGCCTTATGAGGGTTCCTGGGGGTGGTAAGGTCTCCCAAGTAGGTAACCTCACCCTTCTTTTCAATGATTGGGTAGGGACCAGTCCTCTGGTCATTGAGTGCTCTAGAAGTTACAGACTCTAGCACCCATACCAATCGTCCTGGAGTATACTTAGGCATTGCAGCCTTTTGATCATAGCAGTGATTTGTGAGCTCCTGGCTGGCCTCCAGTATACTGTTTGACTTGTACATGCACTATGCCATGTGGGAGCGCAGGCCCAGCACATAGTCAAGCACATTGTCCTTTGCTTCCTTGAGAGGCTTTTCCAAAGACTCTCTCAGTAGGCACAATGGCCCCCTCACAGGGTACCCAAACAACAGCTAAAAAGGGACTGAAACCTAACCCTTTTTGTGGGACCTCCCTATAGTCAAACAGTAGGCATGGGAAGAGAATATCCCATCTCCTTCTGAGTTTGTCAAACAACCCATTGATCATGCCTTTCAGGGTCTTATAGTACCTTTCCACCAGACCATTAGTCTGGGGGTGATATGGGGTGGTGAACTTGTAGGTAACACCACATTCCTCCCACATTACCTTCAGATAGCTGGACATGAAATTTGTGCCCCTATCTGAAACAACCTCCTTTGGGAAACCTATTTTGGTGAACACACCAAGTAGGGCCCTAGCCACTGTAGGAGCAGTGACTGTTCTGAGGGGTATTGCCTCAGGGTATCTTGTGGCATGGTCCACTACCACCAAGATATACTTATTCCCTGATGCTGTTGGGGGTTCTAGAACTAACCATGTCCACCCCCACCCTCTCAAAGGGAGTCTCAACCACTGGCAGTGGTATCAAGGGAGCCTTTGGCTTGCACCTCTGTCTTGCCACTGGCATGACAGGTGACGCAGGAGCTACAGAACTCCTTTACCTTCTCAGACATACAGGGCCAGTAGAAATGGTTTACCAACCGGTTCCAAGTCGTGTTCTGCCCCAAATGACCTGACAAGAGGATAACAGGATTGAAAGGCAGGAGGAACTCTCTGTACTTTTGAGGCACCACCAACCTCCTGGTGGCCCCCTCCTTGAGGTTTTTGGCCACAGTGTAGAGAAGTCCATCTTTCCAGTAGATTCTGTGGAACACACTGTCATTCCCCTCCTCTTGCTTTAAGGCAATACGTTTTAAGCCCTCTAGGGTGGGACAGCCTCTCTGCCCCTGACAAAACTCCTCTCTGGAGGGTCCGCTAGCTCCCGTCAGTTCTGCCAAGTCTGACAGATCTGGCAGGGGTGGAATCCCTTTCTCAGAGGTCATACCCTCCCCATCAGGGTCAGATTCCTGCTGTTCCAGATTCCAAGTGTCCAACATTTCCCTTCTGGCTAGTCTGTGACCTGGTCACAGCACATACCCACTCAGGGAGATCAAATATTCTTATTTGGAGCTTTCTCCCCACCTCTGACCATTCAGGTTCTTCAAGATCATTTCCCAGTAAACACTGTACTGAGACAGCAGGTGACACAGCTAACTTCATAGGGCCTGTCACCCCCCCCCCATTCCAAATCTACCATAGCCATTGGATGGAGTTTGGTTCTCCTGTCTGCATAGGTCACCTGGTGAAACTCACCAGGTAGGATCTGCTCTTTAGACACCAGTGTGTCCATGACCATAGTCACATTGGCTCTGGTGTTTCTCAGAGCCTAAACCTCATTTCTATTGATGATAGGCCCATGCCTGTACTTATCTATGCTTGGAGGCAAGGCGGCCAGGGTTGCAGTATTCCCCCCACCCAGGGACACTAAGGTTGCCTCTGTCACGCCCCCTCCCATCTCTGGGGCACTATCCACCCCCATACTTACACTAGCAATCCCTGGGGACTCCCCACCAGTGGGGGGCGTCTTTGTGCTGACAGCATCTCCTTTCTTGTGCCCTAGATAATTACAGTAAAAGCACTTTCCAACCTTTAATGGATCGAAGAACCTACGATTCTTCCCTTGATACCCCCTCCCCTTGAAGTTGGATTGGCTTGGGCCCCCCCTCCTTGTTCAGATTTTTGTGGGTCTTTTGAGGACTCCTTCTATTTTTGACCTTCTTTCCCCTGGGCTTCCCCTTAGTGGACGACCTGTCCTCCCTTCTTCTGATCACCCCCCTGGTGCTGATTGGAAAGCCGGGTTCTCACCCACTCAACAGCTAACTCCCCCAGCTCTCTAGGGCTAGTCAGCTTAGAGTCCACTAGATACTGGCGCAACTTCTCTTGTACACAATGAGTCATAATGTGCTCTTTCAAAAACAAATCATACAATCCCTCATATGTGTTTACTTGGTTACCACCAATCCAGCCTTCCAGTGCCTTCACTGAGATGTCCACAAAGTCCACCCATGACTGCATGTTTACCTTCTGGGTGTCCTTGAACCTTACCCTGCACTGTTCTGGGGTCAGCCCAAACTTCTTGACTAAGCATTGCTTCATGTGGGAGTAGGATTTTGCCCCATCCCCTTGTATGGTCAAGAGCCTATCTCTCCCAGCTACTGGAATCAGTTTCCACAAGACTGAACCCCAGTGCTTGGGGCGGACGTCCCACATCTCAAGGGCCCTTTCCAATGCAGTCAGCCATTTGTCAATATCATGTCCCTATGTGCCCCTGGGCACTATTCCCTTGGAGAGCCTGGGGTCCACCCCATGACATCTCAACCTCTTCTTCATTATCGCTGCCACCATTTCTTCTTGCTTTCTTCTCCTCCCACAGCTCCTTAGCTAATTCCAGTTTCTTCTGCTCTAAAACTATTAAAGCTAGTTGGGCCTCAAGTTGCCTTGCTGCAAGGGACATTGGTGGTTCCTATGTGGGGGGCCCTGCCTTCCTCCCACCAATCTGGAATTATGTACTTAACGCTGGAAGCAATGGAGGAGGCATCATCTTCACCCTGCTCCTGGGTGACGTTGAGGATGTGGGTCAGCCTTCCTCTCCCCTTCATTCTCTAGGGCTGACCTGGCCCATGCCTTTATGGACCTAATCAACTCTGCCTTCCTAATCTTGATAGTAGCAGGTAGCCCCACAGCCTTTCACAGAACCCTAAGCTCAGCCACTGTGAGTTCAGCCAGTTTTGCCAGATCCAGTCCCACGGTAACCCTCGTTTTGGGTCTCAACAACTATTAATCTGATTTAGTACTAATTGAGAAAAATCTAAACATTGGATTTAAAATCAATTTAGTCCAAACAAAAAATAAATAAAAAATCAACGTTTTGTTCTAAAACAATTTAGAGGATTTGTAAAGACCTTCCTTAATTACTGTATGTTTAATAATAACAACAACGTACATGAGATTTTAACGGCAAATCCCTCACATCCGCAGGACATATTGCCATCTATTCACCATCCTATAGATGCACTTTTCTCTTTAGAAGAGGTTAATTGTGCCATCATTGCAAGCTTGGGTGGAAAAGCTCCCGGCCCAGATGGAGTGCCGGTAGACCTTTATAAATCACATTTGCCCCTGTGGGGCCCACTGTTAACCCAAGTAATAGCAGCATGTTGCTCTTCCGGCTTTATAACAACATGGTCAGAATCAACTTTGGTTCCAATTTTTAAAAAAGGAGATCGTCATACCCCGCATGTTATTGAGCCATATCCCTGTTAGACTCTTTGGTCAAGGTGGCGGGACGCATTATACTGAACAGACTACAAGATTGAGCCGAAGATAAAGGCATCATAACAGAAATACAATATGGCTTCAGACAGGGCTTAGGCACTGTCAAACAGGGTTTAAATCAAAACATCCTCCTGGGAAAGTATACATTGGCCAAACAGGGTAGGCTATATTTGGCCTTTGCAGACCTTACTGCAGCCTTCGATTGCGTCATACATGAGAAACATTGGAAAATTCTAGAAGATATGGATGTGGAAACCCCTCTTATACTGTTTCTCAGGCAGCTATACAATGATGCAAAGGCAAGGGTAAGATACGGGATCACTGGGGAGTGTTCTGAAAGTTTTAAAATTAGAAAGGCGGTCAGGCAAGGTTGTGTTCTGGCTCCATTTCTTTTTACATTGTATACAAATGAATTAGGCCAAGTGCTGGCGAATCAGTGCCAGGACCTCCCACAGATAGATAGACGTTCAATACCTGCACTATTGTTTGCGGATGGCACAGTTTTGATGTCACAAACACAATTGGGGCTACAAAGGGCTGTCTCTTGCTTTTCAACATTCATGCACAATCTGGGGCTTAGGATGAACACCAAGAAAACATATATAATGAAATGTGGACACGATAGCTAAAAATGCCAGGATATCTTTATTGACAATAATAAGATAGAATTCACAAAAAGATTTTCTTATCTCTGCATTCTCTTTTACCATAAGGGGAGTTGGTCCCAGGCTGTGCAAGCAAGAAAACTACTATTTATGAAAGCTACCGCCTCCCTGGCCAATTTCGCAAGAAAACTGGGGAGATGGCCGGTTGTAGAGCTACTACATATTTACAAAGCAAAATGCATATCCACGTCCATGCACGGTGCTGGTGTTTGGGGATATGAAGACCCTCAGCCCCTACAGTTAGTCGAGAACGCTTTCTTCAGATGTCTATTGGCAGTCCCAAGCAGCACATCAACCTATATATGCCATACTGAATTGGGGATGCAGTATATATCTGATCTTATGAAAACACAATCCATTTTACTGTGGCATAGGATATGGTCTAATCGCAAAACCGGTCTTAACCCGGATATCTTAAAGGATAGTTTAAAATTACATCGGGCTATAAGCATCCCATGGCTAAAATATATTAAACATTTCATGAAAGACCTTAGACACCCGGAATACTTTGAAGACCCTAGCACTTTAACTAATGTCTCTAGAATCAACCTAAAAAAAATGTGTACAATGCTCCTTGAGACTAATAGATTTTCTACTGAAATATTAAAGACCACAGTGCAGGCGAACCAAATGATGTTAACCACCTACAGTATTCAACCCTATCTAAAAACTACGTTAGGCGGGTATGACAGGATGGTGCTAACCCGCTTTAGATTGGGGATCTTCCACAGGTTAACCAGTTTCCCCAAAATGAATGATTGGTCGAAGATCATGTGCATGTGCCCATGCGACGAAAAGACTGCGCAAACAACAATGCATGTCCTTTTATTTTGCAAATTTTATACTGAACCAAGAAAGCAATGGATTTTACCAATTTTAAGGTTGCTTGGTTACAGACAATGTCGGCCAGCATTCCTAGTGTTACAAGTCCTAGAGAACATAAACTTTACAAGGTGTATAGCTTGCTATTTGAAACGTGTAATAAAATATAGGAAATCTATTGGCATATGAACTTCTAAATGCACATTTTATATCATTAGAGTATTTTATTAATAAATGATACTATTTACATACTTTTTATCGATTTTTAACGCAGATCAGCTTAACAACTATGGGGCCGATTCCGATCTCGGTCGGAGGCGCACCCAATACTATTCGGTCGGGAAAAAAGCCATGCGAAAGCCAGTTTCCCGACCGATCCGTACAGCACACCGAACGAGCAAGTACGATGCGCACAACAGCAAAAATTCCGGCCGAGCCGTACTCACCCAAACCAGGTCCTGTTCTCCGACCGAGGCGAATCCGGAAACGCCGAATCGAGTCGCACGGAAGGGAAAATGCAGCCCCGTCCGGCCGGACAAGTACGATGCGCTTTCCGTACGCGCCGAACCCGTCGCTACGCACGGCACGTCAAAGCATCCGGGAGAGGCGCACATAAGCTCCGAATCGCGCCACAACACGATCCACGGCTACGAGACGAACACAGCACAGACGAGGACGACGCGAGCGACGAGGACGAAGCGAAGCGACGAGGACGAAGCCAAGCGACGAGGACGACGCGAAGCAACGAGAAGGACGAACGACACGAACCAACCATGAATCCCTTCGTCCCGATCATACCAATATTCTACATCTACTACCGGAACAGGCACGGACGCGTACGGCGCAGAAGGTAAGTCAGACACCAACCACAAAACACATACAACACGTACACGACACATCACACACATACACGGGGAATCTGAATATACTTGCAACAGCAGCACCATAGGGGCGGGATGCCCATCACCAATGCCACATATGCACACAGGGGCCTGAATGCGCGCCACCACCCCAACCCAGGGGGGCTGGATGCCAACCACCACAACCACCCTTAGCCAGGGGGTGCCAAATGCCCACCACCACTACCACCCTTAGCCAGGGGGCAGGATGCCCACCACTACTACCACCCTCACCCAGGGGGGCAGGATGCCCACCACTACTACCACCCTTAGCCAGGGGGGCTGGATGCCTACCACTACTACCACCCTTAGCCAGGGGGCTGGATGCCTACCACTACTACCACCCTTAGCCAGGGGGCAGGATGCCTACCACTACTACCACCCTTAGCCAGGGGGCTGGATGCCTACCACTACTACCACCCTTAGCCAGGGGGCTGGATGCCTACCACTACTACCACCCTTAGCCAGGGGGCTGGATGCCTACCACTACTACCACCCTTAGCCAGGGGGCAGGATGCCTACCACTACTACCACCCTCACCCAGGGGGCAGGATGCCCACCACTACTACCACCCTTAGCCAGGGGGCAGGAAGCCTACCACTACTACCACCCTTAGCCAGGGGGCAGGATGCCCACCACTACTACCACCCTCACCCAGGGGGCAGGATGCCCACCACTACTACCACCCTCACCCAGGGGGCAGGATGCCCACCACTACTACCACCCTTAGCCAGGGGGCAGGATGCCCACCACTACTACCACCCTCACCCAGGGGGGCAGGATGCCCACCACTACTACCACCCTTAGCCAGGGGGCAGGATGCCTACCACTACTACCACCCTTAGCCAGGGGGCAGGATGCCCACCACTACTACCACCCTCACCCAGGGGGGCAGGATGCCCACCACTACTACCACCCTCACCCAGGGGGCAGGATGCCCACCACTACTACCACCCTTAGCCAGGGGGCAGGATGCCCACCACTACTACCACCCTCACCCAGGGGGCAGGATGCCCACCACTACTACCACCCTCACCCAGGGGGCAGGATGCCCACCACTACTACCACCCTTAGCCAGGGGGCAGGATGCCCACCACTACTACCACCCTCACCCAGGGGGGCAGGATGCCCACCACTACTACCACCCTTAGCCAGGGGGCTGGATGCCTACCACTACTACCACCCTTAGCCAGGGGGCAGGATGCCCACCACTACTACCACCCTCACCCAGGGGGGCAGGATGCCCACCACTACTACCACCCTTAGCCAGGGGGCAGGATGCCCACCACTACTACCACCCTTAGCCAGGGGGCTGGATGCCTACCACTACTACTACCACCCTTAGCCAGGGGGCAGGATGCCTACCACTACTACCACCCTTAGCCAGGGGGCTGGATGCCTACCACTACTACCACCCTTAGCCAGGGGGCTGGATGCCTACCACTACTACCACCCTTAGCCAGGGGGCTGGATGCCTACCACTACTACCACCCTTAGCCAGGGGGCAGGATGCCTACCACTACTACCACCCTCACCCAGGGGGCAGGATGCCCACCACTACTACCACCCTTAGCCAGGGGGCAGGAAGCCTACCACTACTACCACCCTTAGCCAGGGGGCAGGATGCCCACCACTACTACCACCCTCACCCAGGGGGGCAGGATGCCCACCACTACTACCACCCTTAGCCAGGGGGCTGGATGCCTACCACTACTACCACCCTTAGCCAGGGGGCAGGATGCCCACCACTACTACCACCCTCACCCAGGGGGGCAGGATGCCCACCACTACTACCACCCTTAGCCAGGGGGCAGGATGCCTACCACTACTACCACCCTTAGCCAGGGGGCAGGATGCCCACCACTACTACCACCCTCACCCAGGGGGGCAGGATGCCCACCACTACTACCACCCTCACCCAGGGGGGCAGGATGCCCACCACTACTACCACCCTTAGCCAGGGGGCAGGATGCCCACCACTACTACCACCCTCACCCAGGGGGGCAGGATGCCCACCACTACTACCACCCTCACCCAGGGGGGCAGGATGCCCACCACTACTACCACCCTTAGCCAGGGGGCAGGATGCCCACCACTACTACCACCCTCACCCAGGGGGGCAGGATGCCCACCACTACTACCACCCTTAGCCAGGGGGCTGGATGCCTACCACTACTACCACCCTTAGCCAGGGGGCAGGATGCCCACCACTACTACCACCCTCACCCAGGGGGCAGGATGCCCACCACTACTACCACCCTTAGCCAGGGGGCAGGATGCCCACCACTACTACCACCCTTAGCCAGGGGGCTGGATGCCTACCACTACTACCACCCTTAGCCAGGGGGCAGGATGCCCACCACTACTACCACCCTCACCCAGGGGGGCAGGATGCCCACCACTACTACCACCCTTAGCCAGGGGGCAGGATGCCCACCACTACTACCACCCTTAGCCAGGGGGCTGGATGCCTACCACTACTACCACCCTTAGCCAGGGGGCAGGATGCCTACCACTACTACCACCCTTAGCCAGGGGGCTGGATGCCTACCACTACTACCACCCTTAGCCAGGGGGCTGGATGCCTACCACTACTACCACCCTTAGCCAGGGGGGCTGGATGCCTACCACTACTACCACCCTTAGCCAGGGGGCAGGATGCCTACCACTACTACCACCCTCACCCAGGGGGGCAGGATGCCCACCACTACTACCACCCTTAGCCAGGGGGCAGGAAGCCTACCACTACTACCACCCTTAGCCAGGGGGCAGGATGCCCACCACTACTACCACCCTCACCCAGGGGGGCAGGATGCCCACCACTACTACCACCCTCACCCAGGGGGGCAGGATGCCCACCACTACTACCACCCTTAGCCAGGGGGCAGGATGCCCACCACTACTACCACCCTCACCCAGGGGGGCAGGATGCCCACCACTACTACCACCCTTAGCCAGGGGGCAGGATGCCTACCACTACTACCACCCTTAGCCAGGGGGCAGGATGCCCACCACTACTACCACCCTCACCCAGGGGGCAGGATGCCCACCACTACTACCACCCTCACCCAGGGGGGCAGGATGCCCACCACTACTACCACCCTTAGCCAGGGGGCAGGATGCCCACCACTACTACCACCCTCACCCAGGGGGGCAGGATGCCCACCACTACTACCACCCTCACCCAGGGGGGCAGGATGCCCACCACTACTACCACCCTTAGCCAGGGGGCAGGATGCCCACCACTACTACCACCCTCACCCAGGGGGGCAGGATGCCCACCACTACTACCACCCTTAGCCAGGGGGCTGGATGCCTACCACTACTACCACCCTTAGCCAGGGGGCAGGATGCCCACCACTACTACCACCCTCACCCAGGGGGCAGGATGCCCACCACTACTACCACCCTTAGCCAGGGGGCAGGATGCCCACCACTACTACCACCCTTAGCCAGGGGGCTGGATGCCCTACCACTACTACCACCCTTAGCCAGGGGGCTGGATGCCTACCACTACTACCACCCTTAGCCAGGGGGCTGGATGCCTACCACTACTACCACCCTTAGCCAGGGGGCAGGATGCCCACCACTACTACCACCCTTAGCCAGGGGGGCTGGATGCCTACCACTACTACCACCCTTAGCCAGGGGGCTGGATGCCTACCACTACTACCACCCTTAGCCAGGGGGCTGGATGCCTACCACTACTACCACCCTTAGCCAGGGGGGCAGGATGCCTACCACTACTACCACCCTCACCCAGGGGGGCAGGATGCCCACCACTACTACCACCCTTAGCCAGGGGGCAGGAAGCCTACCACTACTACCACCCTTAGCCAGGGGGGCAGGATGCCCACCACTACTACCACCCTCACCCAGGGGGGCAGGATGCCCACCACTACTACCACCCTCACCCAGGGGGGCAGGATGCCCACCACTACTACCACCCTTAGCCAGGGGGCAGGATGCCCACCACTACTACCACCCTCACCCAGGGGGGCAGGATGCCCACCACTACTACCACCCTTAGCCAGGGGGCAGGATGCCTACCACTACTACCACCCTTAGCCAGGGGGCAGGATGCCCACCACTACTACCACCCTCACCCAGGGGGCAGGATGCCCACCACTACTACCACCCTCACCCAGGGGGGCAGGATGCCCACCACTACTACCACCCTTAGCCAGGGGGCAGGATGCCCACCACTACTACCACCCTCACCCAGGGGGGCAGGATGCCCACCACTACTACCACCCTCACCCAGGGGGGCAGGATGCCCACCACTACTACCACCCTTAGCCAGGGGGCAGGATGCCCACCACTACTACCACCCTCACCCAGGGGGCAGGATGCCCACCACTACTACCACCCTTAGCCAGGGGGGCTGGATGCCTACCACTACTACCACCCTTAGCCAGGGGGGCAGGATGCCCACCACTACTACCACCCTCACCCAGGGGGCAGGATGCCCACCACTACTACCACCCTTAGCCAGGGGGCAGGATGCCCACCACTACTACCACCCTTAGCCAGGGGGCTGGATGCCTACCACTACTACCACCCTTAGCCAGGGGGCAGGATGCCTACCACTACTACCACCCTTAGCCAGGGGGCTGGATGCCTACCACTACTACCACCCTTAGCCAGGGGGCTGGATGCCTACCACTACTACCACCCTTAGCCAGGGGGCTGGATGCCTACCACTACTACCACCCTTAGCCAGGGGGCAGGATGCCTACCACTACTACCACCCTCACCCAGGGGGGCAGGATGCCCACCACTACTACCACCCTTAGCCAGGGGGCAGGAAGCCTACCACTACTACCACCCTTAGCCAGGGGGCAGGATGCCCACCACTACTACCACCCTCACCCAGGGGGGCAGGATGCCCACCACTACTACCACCCTTAGCCAGGGGGGCTGGATGCCTACCACTACTACCACCCTTAGCCAGGGGGCAGGATGCCCACCACTACTACCACCCTCACCCAGGGGGGCAGGATGCCCACCACTACTACCACCCTTAGCCAGGGGGCAGGATGCCTACCACTACTACCACCCTTAGCCAGGGGGCAGGATGCCCACCACTACTACCACCCTCACCCAGGGGGGCAGGATGCCCACCACTACTACCACCCTCACCCAGGGGGGCAGGATGCCCACCACTACTACCACCCTTAGCCAGGGGGCAGGATGCCCACCACTACTACCACCCTCACCCAGGGGGGCAGGATGCCCACCACTACTACCACCCTCACCCAGGGGGCAGGATGCCCAC
Organism: Calotriton arnoldi; assembly: GCA_963921515.1. Lineage (NCBI taxonomy): Eukaryota > Metazoa > Chordata > Amphibia > Caudata > Salamandridae > Calotriton > Calotriton arnoldi. The sequence continues at coordinate 434,731 of CAWUFW010009876.1, forward strand.
CACTACTACCACCCTTAGCCAGGGGGCAGGATGCCCACCACTACTACCACCCTTAGCCAGGGGGCTGGATGCCTACCACTACTACCACCCTTAGCCAGGGGGCAGGATGCCTACCACTACTACCACCCTTAGCCAGGGGGCAGGATGCCCACCACTACTACCACCCTTAGCCAGGGGGCTGGATGCCTACCACTACTACCACCCTTAGCCAGGGGGCAGGATGCCTACCACTACTACCACCCTTAGCCAGGGGGCTGGATGCCTACCACTACTACCACCCTTAGCCAGGGGGCTGGATGCCTACCACTACTACCACCCTTAGCCAGGGGGCTGGATGCCTACCACTACTACCACCCTTAGCCAGGGGGCTGGATGCCTACCACTACTACCACCCTTAGCCAGGGGGCAGGATGCCCACCACTACTACCACCCTTAGCCAGGGGGCTGGATGCCTACCACTACTACCACCCTTAGCCAGGGGGCAGGATGCCTACCACTACTACCACCCTTAGCCAGGGGGCTGGATGCCTACCACTACTACCACCCTTAGCCAGGGGGCTGGATGCCTACCACTACTACCACCCTTAGCCAGGGGGCTGGATGCCTACCACTACTACCACCCTTAGCCAGGGGGCAGGATGCCTACCACTACTACCACCCTCACCCAGGGGGGCAGGATGCCCACCACTACTACCACCCTTAGCCAGGGGGCAGGAAGCCTACCACTACTACCACCCTTAGCCAGGGGGCTGGATGCCTACCACTACTACCACCCTTAGCCAGGGGGCAGGATGCCTACCACTACTACCACCCCCACTCATAGGATGGACAATGCATGACACAACAAGCACACCACAACCTAGGGAATGCAAGATTAAGACATCCCCCCACCACCATGACAAGCGTGTGAGCAGGCTGTGTCAAATGCCTACAACACCGAACATGACATTGAACATACAATGTGACCCCCTAGCACATGTGCCACACATATATGTGTGTGGCACCCACAATACAAGCAGCCCATGACCATTGTGGCAATGGGGCCTAAACCCCCATCATCACAGTGACCAAAAGGCAAGTGTGGGGTCCATAGCTGAAGCACATTTTGACCATTGTGGCAATGGGGTCTAAACCCCCATCATCACAGTGACCAAAAGGCAAGTGTGGGGTCCATAGCTGAAGCACATTTTGACCATTGTGGCAATGGGGTCTAAACCCCCATCATCACAGTGACCAAAAGGTAAGTGTGGGGTCCATAGCTGAAGCACATTTTGACCATTGTGGCAATGGGGTCTAAACCCCCATCATCACAGTGACCAAAAGGTAAGTGTGGGGTCCATAGCTGAAGCACATTTTGACCATTGTGGCAATGGGGTCTACACCCTCATCATCACAGTGACCAAAAGGTAATTGTTAACAAAGAAAGAGCTGCAACTGCCAAACTGCATGGATCATTCCTGGTCACAGAACCAAAAACTCATCTGTGGCAAAGTAGTGTATGTGTCCCATTGCAACATAAATTGGGGGAGCCAAATACTGCAGTGCAAATGAAACATTCCTTTGGCCATGTGCAGACAAACAACACCCATGGGGGCTGAGACCGTCAACAGTCATCAATGACACAATGACAGAAGTGACCATCAGAATGCAGAACCACATATTTGCACCAATGGGCACACAAATGCAGATACCCTGTGGAGACAGCAGATGTGAGGTGAACAGATACCATACCATGGCAGCAATGGGACACACAAACCATGATCACTGTGCTGACCGATGACCTAGGAGTCCCAGGGACAGCAGGGGAAACACACCAAACAACATACAGCCAATGGCACACCCAAGATATGCCAATGCAGTGGTGCAGATGCACAAACACAAACAGGCAGACCAACACTGTCATCATACACAGCAGGTGAGGGGTGGGGGTGCCAGTGTCCCCAGGCAACAACACAACACATGAGGAGAGCTGAATACCAATCATACAGATGTGCATACACTGCCACACTAAGCTAACTCATGGATCCAAATCCCCTATGTGGGCAAGCAGGCATTGACAGGTGAGAGGGAGCACAAAACACACATGTCACACAGGCACGTAGGAACAACAACTGACACAGCAAGTCACAGACACACCACAGCACCACCCCCAGGGCCCCCACAATGTGGTGACCCTGGGCTGAAGAAAAATACCACTGTGATGACAAAGCTAAATGTCGTTCACACTGTGAACCACAGTCAGGTGTCCTGAGCAACTAACTACCATCACACCTACACAAGCACAAATCAATCAGCATGGCCAGTAAGCCAAGGCCAACATGGAGGCAGGGGACTAGCCGGGCAACAACTCTCATCTGCACACACTCAACACCACACCCCTCGACCTCCAACAATGTGCAGCAGTGAAGTACACATGCACTGGTGACATTGCACATGCACCCATGACTATTCCAGGGTGGTGGGTGGGAACCAAGGTGTAGAAACACATCACACATGGACACTCAACAAGACTCCTGAATGTCTGACACACTGCACACTACTCTGTACATGGACATGACGGCAATACCACACCGACCAATGGGATCCCAGCCACAGTCACACACCAATGAAGAAGCCAAGGTCACCCACAAAGAACACACATAGACAACAACCAACATTGCAGCCCGGACCCTAAGGAGTGCCAGCAGTCACACACACAACGTGTCACAATCACTGAAAGATAACACAAACTGGAAATCACATGACAGGGGCAAACAACAAGTGCCAAAGGGAAACCTGACTGTGACCCATCTGCGTCAGCACACAAACTCTGCCCTGACAGCAAACACACCTATGGGTGACACCCTGATGACCAGTAATGTGCCATGCACCCACATCACAGAGAACACAGGGAGAAGACTTTGGGGGAACATAGCTCAAGTCAGCAAGCATCACAAACAGGTACAACACTAGGGATCACAGCATGCGCAGATGAATGGAAGTGAACACACAGACATGCACATACAACACACACCTTGGGCGCAGGCAATGTCACACGTGTACACACTGCCATGAGGGGACTCCACTCCTGTGTGAGGAAAGCTGTGCCATATGTTGCCTCAGTAGGGCCCCATCATGTCAGCTGAGCACTTGGTCACACAATCAACAATTAGCACCAAATGAGGGCTCCCATCACATCAGCCTGGTCATGGATGTGCCAACGGAATCATCAGCACAGATCCAACACACTTGTATAGCAATGTTGCACTGACTACACGGATGAGTCCCTCCCCATTGATGCCCAAACCTGCATGTCCACTGGAGATGGCAACACGGTCAGGGAAGTAGACAAATGCAACGATGGCAGGCACAACAGATGTGCAGGGGTGGAAGCCACAGATATGAAATTGCCAATGTAAGTAGGAAACCCATTGCCAAATACTGAACACATGACACCCTCAGATGCTGCTATTGATGACATGGATACACCACATGATAGGACACATTCCCCCTGGACCACATGGGTTCCTGCACAGTAACACTTCATAATCATGAGACCAGATATCACCATCACTGCAGCAAGGGCATGGTTAGCTGCACCAACAACATGTACATCTGAAGCATGAGCACTAGAGAAAAGAAAGTTGCTTTATTCAGCATATGTGTTGAGGCCAAACGAAGTCCTGAAAAAAGAGCAAAGGCCAATGGCCAGTCCATTGTCAAAGTTCAAACAGGGTGACACTGGCAGATGTCACCCTACGCATGCCTGCACAATACCAGGGACAATCCACTAGGAGGGGCAACCGGGGGGCAGGCCAGGCACCGCAGGGACAGGATCAGGGCTCACCAGGGGGAGTCAGGGAAGGGGTGGTGGGTGCAGGAGAGCCACTGACAACTGCAGTGGAGGTGTCTGACATGGTGTGTGCCGGCACAACTGGGGGCATGACACAGATGTCGTGGGTGCCGGCACAACTGCAGTGGACCCTGCAGATGGGGTGGACAGGTCCGCCACTGCAGTGCCCAAGTCAGACAGGGCGGTAGTGGACTCCACTGCAGTGCCTACCTCCAGGGGAGGAGAATGGGGAACAGGCAAGGTGGGTTGGACAGAGGGGGGACACCCTCACCACATCAGTGGCACAGACAAGCGCAGCGGGGGTGTGGTGCTGGGAGAGCAAGTGGCAGGGGAGAAGGCCGGAGCATCTTGGGGATGGTATATCTGTGGGTGGGGGAACCTGGGGCAGGGTGTGGTGGGGGCACCTGTGCAGTGGGGGCCTGAGGGATGGAGGACGGAGACCTTGTGCCTGAGCTGCAGGGTGGTGGCGGGGTCTTGCTCTTAGCACTCCGGGGGGACTTGCGGGTGGGGGCCTCAGTCCGTCTGCGCCTGGGGGAGGGTGTCCGGGGGCGAGGGCACTCTGCTCCGTGTGGGTGGGCTTCCTCTTCCCCCGGGATGCTGGAGCAGCTTCATCGGTGGGGAAGAGGCCGAGGTCACAGAGGAAGAGCTGCTGTGACTTTGGGGTTGCAGGTGAGGCAAGGGAGGGTGCTTTGGAGGGAGAGGGAACTGAGGACTGCGCAGTGCATGTGGATGCGTGTGTGTGTTCCAGGGCCCCATCCCCTGTGAGTCTGGCTTCAGTCCCCTGAATGTGCGTGCGTGTGCGTTTTGTCATTGGCGTGTGTGTCAGTGTGCTGGATGTGTGTGTGCTGGTGTGTGCCTGTGCCAGTGTGTGTGTGCCTGGGATGGGTAAGGTGCTGGGGAGTGTGGATGGAGCAGAGGCAGGAGGGGTGAGGGACCGTTTGAGGAGGGACACTGCTGCCGTCAGGGAGGAGTCCATGGACCTATTGCCCCTCTGTAGGTCAGACATGCCCGATGAGATGCCCTCCATGAACGACACCAGCTGAGTCAACAGCGCGGTGTGCGCATGGAGGACACTCAGCATGGCTGTCTGCCCTACATGGAGCTGGCGAAGGAGGTACACAGACTCCTCACTCAGGGCAGCAGGGGACACAGGGGCAGGGGTGCGGTGCCTGGCCCAAAGGAGACACGCTCCCGGACATGGGAGCCTCCACGGACCTGGGGAATGGGAGCCGATGGGAGGGCGGTGGTGGTGCTGGTGGTGGCGGGGACAGCAACACTAGCTGGGGTGTGGTGGCTGCTGACACCCGCCTCCACAAGGGAGTCATCCTCCGAGTTGCTCTGGTCCTCAGCTGAGGTGGATGCTGCTGAGGACTCCTCGGTGTGGCTCCCCTCGCCCTCCGTGCCACTGGGTCCCTCCGACCACTCCTCGGCTGCTGACCCAGTCTGGCTCTCCGGCTCCTCCTGGTCCGTGGAGCTGTCCCCTTCCGTGGCCGTGGATGTATCTGCAAACAATGGGGAAACAGACAGACATCAGTCACCTGCACCAAACGCACACACCACTGTGAGCACAGCACATTACAGAGCAAGCCCTGGCATCATTAGTTGTACATTGCTAAAAGTGCCCTAATTGAACAGGAGAAGTCAATTGTCAGTCTGATGCCAAGCATGGCACTCACATCCCACATGGCCTTGCACCCATCTGTCTGGTGTCTGTTGGATTGCAACACCCCAGTGTTGACACATGCACCAAGTACACAGTAGTTGGACAGTGCAGAGGACACGGTGTGGACACATCACAGCTCTTGCCACTGAGTCAGTACAGGTTTACGGATGTAAGGGATGCCCAGAGTCAAATAGGAAATGCATGTGATGCATACCAGCGACAGACACCATGATGCACCCATGTCCTGATAGCCAGCGCCACTATGGTGTGCATGTAGCACATGTCACTCCCCTGCAGGATCACCAATCAGTAGACACATGCCATGGCGGAGGCATGACTGCAAAGTCATACATCACTGTCTCAGTGATGTATGACTTTGCAGCCAGATCAACAACACTCTGCACTGTGTCACAATAGTAGGTCATGGGGAATGCAAGTCCTGGAGCTGCACAAGTGCACATGTACATCCCCCCACAACACATCCTCTTAACCCTCATCTGTCCAGGTCATACCTATTGGACATATGGGAGACCTGTGACACTACCCTCTGAACCTGAGCCCCTCACACTCTGCTGTGCATGGGGAACAGCTGCCTGAACTTCACATTTACATGCCCCAGTCTGCATGGGCAGCTGATCAGACACCTATGTGTCACACAAGTATCGTCTCCTATGGTCACATCTCCAGTGGCATGCTGAGCCCCTACCAAGAAACTCCACAGCAGTCCTGGCGACTAATCCACAGCACACTGACACAGAGGCAGACACCTGAGGGGTCAAATCACTGTGCACAATGTGTCCTCTGATACACGGGAGTGGGAGTACAGAGTGTATTGTATGGCCTGGAGTAGGCATGACTGTCCAGCCCCACATGAATGAGGGATGAGCCCTGGACTGTAGGCAGCTGGCTAAGTATGTGTGACACACGTCATATACATACTCCTGGGGCCCAAACATTGTTCCCACCCGCAGCATGGGTGTGTGCCAGGTACCCCAGCCACATGTGGTGGATCAGCTCAGCAATTGGACCACAGATCAAAGTAACACGCTGAATACATGTCAGAATACAGGCATTGTGTAAGCAATGGACCCACCCATGATGCCCACCACAGAGTCAGGGAAACAGATGCTGTCTCCCACCTTGAGTCAAGCAAACTGCAAGGACACAGTCCTAAGTGACAGAATTCCCTGCATGTAAGGGCCACACCTGGGTATCAGATGAGGAGTGGGCAGTGCACAATAGAGGGACATGGCTCCTGGACAACATGACTGCTGTACTGTGGCAGTTCAACCTGGCCCGAGGAGGGCACATAACATGTTAGACAGAGTACACAGTGCAGTCTTTGACTCACCCCCTCCTTGCTGCTCTCTGGCCTTCAGCTGCCCATCCAGGTCTGGAAAGACCACCGCCAGGATCCTGAGCATGTGGGGGGTCAGGGTCCGTGTTCCGCCCCTCCTGCGAGGAGGCGACAGCTTCAGCTGGACCCGTGCAATCCTCCGGGTCCAGCCCCGAAGGTCCTGCCACCTCTTTTGGCAGTTGCGGATCCGGCGCTTGTAGACCCCCACGGACCGGACAGCCCGGACGATGTCCTTCCAGATCTCATGCTTCCGATGGGCAGAAGCCTGTCAGGATGACAAAGTGATAAGGCCATTACTACACATGCAACATATCCGTGCATGACACAGTTGCATATACATGTCGCAATCACAGGGGCACATGGTGTACCCAGGCAGTGCACGGCTGCCCATGGACAGTTTTCCAGAAGTCACTACATGGTATCATAGCATGGGGAGTAAAACCCTGTTCAGAAGCACTGTCACTGCACCATACCTGTCCAGTGCAAGTCACTACACACTATGGGGGGTGACAACTACTCAGTGAGCCTGCTAGCCAGTGGTGTGCTGACTCTCAGCCTTGCTAGTCAGACAAAATGCACATTCAGAAAGGCAGTGCACAGAACACTCACCTGCTCCCCTGGTGTCCCATACAGCTTGCTGTACTGTGGAAGTAGGCTGTCCAGCAGGGCCTGGTTCTCTTCAAGGCTGAAGGCTGGGGCTCTCTCCACAGTACGTGCCATTGCAGGGTCCAGAGGGGCAGAGACAGCAGCAGTGCAGTGGCAGATGTCGTCCTGGAGCATGTAGTGCAGGCAAGTGGGCTCTCAGGGGAACATGCAGCAATATATATGTGCTGGAGAGGCAGATACTGTCCCTTGTGTCCAAAGTGATAGGTCCAAGTCGTTTGCATCTTCTGAATCTGGCCAATCCATGGAATAGCAGCACCAAAACACGCCCACAGCATCCTTCAAAATTTCAACTTCATGACATACATGATTTTGCAACATTGTTGTGGGTGACCAACTGATTTTCCAGCAACCGACTCGTTCGAATATTCGAAAACGCGTCCGTTGCCAGGCAAGCCCATTGTCAATGGGTGCGCACCGATCGGTCCATTGAGGTACAACGCGCACAGGGGTACAACGCGTACCCGCACACATTGAATGCAATGGGCCGGCCGGAGGCACCGATCGGTCCATTGCAGTACAACGCGCACAGGGGTACAACGCGTACCCGCACACATTGAATGCAATGGGCCGGCCGGAGGCACCGATCGGTCCATTGCAGTACAACGCGCACAGGGGTACAACGCGTACCCGCACACATTGAAAGCAATGGGCCGGCCGGAGGCACCGATCGGTCCATTGCTGTTCAACGCGCACAGGGGTACAACGCGTACCCGCACACATTGAATGCAATGGGCCGGCCGGAGGCACCGATCGGTCCATTGCAGTACAACGCGCACAGGGGTACAACGCGTACCCGCACACATTGAATGCAATGGGCCGGCCGGAGGCACCGATCGGTCCATTGCAGTACAACGCGCACAGGGGTACAACGCGTACCCGCACACATTGAATGCAATGGGCCGGCCGGAGGCACCGATCGGTCCATTGCAGTACAACGCGCACAGGGGTACAACGCGTACCCGCACACATTGAATGCAATGGGCCGGCCGGAGGCACCGATCGGTCCATTGCAGTACAACGCGCACAGGGGTACAACGCGTACCCGCACACATTGAAAGCAATGGGCCGGCCGGAGGCACCGATCGGTCCATTGCTGTTCAACGCATCACTGTACATGTGACTGGCATATGTCAGCATGCCTGTCTCAGATGGACATATGCCAGCCACAGATAGCTCCCAGGGAGTGAGGGGCACACCTACATCACGACAGCCTGTCCAAACCTTATCATAAGGCATGTAAGGCTGCATTTCCTATTGTGTGTATGTTGGTGTACATTTTGTCCTGTGGGTGTCACCTGTGGGCAGCCACCCCCAGGCTGTGCACGTGTTAATGGGGACAGGATCCTGGGTGTTACGTGTACGTGACCACTGTGATGTGCAACTGTTCATATCTGTGCATGTGCCATGGTCACATTTCACAGTGGTGTTTGTGTATGTCATGTCACATACCCCGTGAGTCCCATGTGGGACGGTATGTTTGAGCCAGGGTGTCCCAGTGGCACAATAGTGATGGCCCTCCACAGTCTTTGTGCATGTAGTGTTTACAATGTCTCTGATTTCATGTGCACAATGGGAGACAGTCTCCACATCCACGTTGTGTGTGCATGGACTCTGATGTTGTGCGTGTGTGTCACAGACGTCCATGGCTCTCCTGCCATGGCAAGTGTGGCCACTACCTGTGGGGGTCATGTTTGTTTTGTTGTGGTGTACACATGATACTCCAGGTGATGCCAGTGTCCATGTGGCATTACAGGGTCCCTGGGAATGTGCCTGTCGTTGAGCTGTGGTGCCTGGGGCACATCTGTCCTCACATGTCACTGGGGGGTGACTGTGACACAGCATCATGATATCCAATGGGCCAACCTGGGACAAATTGATGCCACCTGTAGGACCGTGTTGACAGATGTTGGCCATGTATGTACCATACATGTCGTTCCGGTACTGCACACTTCATGTAGTTGTGCCTCATGATGATGTATGTTGGGATCTTGAGTGTGTTCAATGCCGCATATGTGGGGTGACTGACGATCTTGCTTACTTCTCCTCTGCACTGCAGGGCTCCTGCTGTCCATCGGCCATTCCCAGACCTGGCAACGATGGTGGAACGGGACAGCATCCGACGGTACCGCTTCACCAGGCAGCTGATTGAGGATTTGGCAGTGCAGTTGTCCCCACATTTGCAGCCTGGCCGGCCGTATCCTACAGCGCTGACCCCCAAGGTGAAGGTGATGGCAGCCCTACACTTCTTTGCCACCGGTACCTTCCAACATACTGTGGCGTCTGCTGGTGGGATGTCACAGACCATGTTCAGCCGTGTGCTCCGCGATGTTTTGGCGGCAATGTTGCTCTTCCTGAACCGGTACATCTATTTCCCTAGACTGCGACGACTCACTGACGTGAAGAGTGACTTTTATGCCCTGGGGAGGATGCCGCATGTCATTGGCTCCATTGATGGGACACATGTGGCTTTGGTACCACCACAGGCCCAGGAGCAGGCCTACAGGAACCGCAAGCACTACCACTCGGTCAATGCACTGGTGGTGTGTCTTGCAGACATGACCATCACACACGTGTGTGCCCGTTTCCCTGGTTCAGCACACGATGCCTTTGTGATGAGGAGTAGTCGCATCCCCAGGTTGATGGCACAGATGCAGAACCAGCGTGCCTGGCTTGTCGGTGTGTACTGACTTTGTGCCATTGTGTGTGATCTGATCTGTAGTATTCCGCCCACTTTTCCAAGTCAGCTGATGTGCACTTGTCTGTCCGTAGGTGACTCGGGATACCCCAACATGCCGTGGTTGCTGACACCCCTCAGGAACCCTGTGACACCTGCCCAGATGCGCTACAATGAGGCACATGGTCGGACCAGGAGAGTGATTGAGCGGACCTTTGGTCTCCTGAAGAGCCGCTTCCGCTGCCTGGACAAGACCGGAGGGTCCCTCCCATATGCCCCTGCGAAAGTGTGCAAGATTATCATCGTCTGCTGCATGCTCCACAACCTGGCAGTGCGGAAGGAGTTGCCTCTCATCCAGGATGACGATGACCAACATCCGCCACCTGTGGAGGATCCTGGCCTGGAACACGATGCCAGTGACGATGATGATGATGATGGTGATGGTGATGTCCGCACACAGCTCATCACCAACTTCTTTAGCTGAATGTGAGTATCCTGAGGTGTCATGTCAATGATGTGAGTTGGCATGATGTGTGGGTGGTGCTCTGGTGCTGTTGGAGTGTGTCCATGGGCTACTTGACTGGATGTGTGTTGCGATGTGTGCTTACAGGTGGGCTGTACTCCCCAACAGTGTTCACATGCTAACTTGGTTCTGGGTGGGTATCTTGTAACATGTATTGTGCATGAGTTTTGCTGTTCTGTCCTGTACTCCATTGCTTTTGACTGTGTGTCATTTCTGTCCTTCACAGGGTACTTTCAGATTCGTTTGGTCAACTGTGTCCACCGACAACGTGATTGCACATCCAGGCTGGTAGCTGTTGTGTCCCTACAGGTGATGTGCGCCACACCCATGGACTTCCTTCTGTCTACAGTTGTTGACTGTGTGCCCGCTACCAGGTGGGGTTACCTTGCATCTGTAGTGGTTACGGCATGTTGCTACTGTGTAATAAACCTGTGCTTCACTTAGTGATGTGCGTTGTCTGTGGTCACACATTTGACTGCCATTTGCTTACTGCACCTGTGGGCTACTTGACTACAACTGGGAATGGGTGTGGTGTCTGTGCATTGCACCGTCTTCCCTGGCAACATCAGTGTAGGCAATGAGTCAGATGGCCTAGGTGTGTATGTGTTGTGTAGCCCTGGTGGTGTGTCTCCCTCATATGTGTCACGTTGCCTGTACTCACATGCCTGTGTTGTCCTTGCTGTTGCAGTTCGCATACACAGTGTAATTTTGTTGTTCATCATCCCCATAACAGCACCCACGTTGGAATCACGACAGAGGCAAGTATGGTGTATTATTGTGTTTATTGTGATACATCTGTGATAATAGTGCATAGGATGGATTGTGCTGTACATGAATCTTGCAATCCCAAGTTCCTAGATGAATAGAAAGTCCAGGTAGACAGGATCCCCAGTATCGGGGCCACAGTTGTCTGACACATTGTTCCAACTTGTACTCCCCATGCAATGTGTGGGAGTAGTGTTGCCATCAACAGGGTGAACAGTCTGTGCACAAAGGCGAAAATCCAGAACAGGTTCAGGCTTCCTGGGAGTTGCGCTTGGCCATCAGCCTCTCACTTTCCCCTCCTCGGACGACCCCTCTTCTTGGGGGGGGGCCCTCAAGTGCAGGCTGCTGCGGTGCAGGGGACTCTCCGCCAGAGTCCTCCTCCCTCCCTGTGGCAGTTGCAGTTTGTTCGGTACCAGATGTTGTTGGCACACAGGGAGGTGTGGACTGGTTGCTGTTCATCTGGCGGAGGCATTGTAAAATGTCCCTGTGCACCGCCGTCATCTCATGTAGTACATCCCACTTGGACTCCACGCGGGTCATGTGGGAGTCCACACGTGACATGTGGGAGTCCACACGTGACATGTGTGACTCCACATGGGACATGTGGGAGTCCAAGCGGGCATGATGGGCAGCCTGCTGCTGTTTGATGTCTCTGAGGAGCCCCACTACCTGGCTGAGCTCTCCGGTGCTGGACTGGTACGCATCAGCTATGCGTACCAGTTGTGGGTCTTCATGCACACCAGCAACGTCTGCAAGCAGCGACCTCTGTCTCCCACCCCTCCCACCACCCCTGCTGACATGTGCAGTGTGTGCAGTTGCACGCACAGATAACCCTGGTCCACCTCGGGGGTTGGTGGTGGTGGTGGTGTCCATGGCCCCAGGTTGGTCCAGGGTCACTGCGCTGGTGTTGTTCCTTATTCTGTCCATGTCGGCAGGGATGGTATTCGTGGTGACAGTCGTTGGAGGGGTGGGTGCAGGGGGTGCAGCTGGTGGACCTGCTGGTGCTGCAGCTGGTGGTCCTGCTGGTGCAGCATGTTGACTTGCACCGGATGTGCCAGGTTGTTCTTCATCGTCCGAGGAGGACAGAGGCTGTACGACGCCAGTGAGCTCGGCATCCTCTTGAGCCTGGGACTGGGACTCCTCAGCGTCTGCTGCTGTGTCCCTATCATCACCTGTTTTTGGGAGACACAAACAATGTATGTCATGTTTCTGCAGGCATCAGTGGTTGACACACCTGACAGTTGTGACTGTGCCTCGGGGTGCGGGCCTGTACATTGTATTGTCCTAAGTCGTCACAGTCAGGGGTTGATATTGGTGTGGCACATTGTCCTGCATTATTTGGGCATTTCTATGTATTCTCTGGGGTGTGAACATGGTCTGCATTGATTGTGTTTGGTTGACAGCCAGACCTCCTTCCCACCCACCCACCCACCCAGTCAGTTATCCCACCATGGAACGTGCTTGCATTGCAGGGAGTGTAAGTTGTCTCTCAGGATGTCAGTCAGAGGTGTCCTGCTGTTTGTTGGTGCACAGTTGGCAGCAGGGCCTTGTGCTCCCCACAGCAGTAGCCAGTGTCAGCCATCTTGTGAGTCCTTCTCCACTCCCTGTGATGTGAGCATGGTTCAGGGTGGTGTTGATGGGACAGTTGTGAGGCTGAGCAATGTCTGTGACTACCACTCCCATCATGCTATTGCCTCCACCCCCTTCCCAGCATGCCCATGCTTCCTTCCTTTTGACTCTGCTTCCCTGTGGGGTGGGCTGGCTGTGCTGACAGGATGGCTGGGAGTGTTGTCCTGGCAGTTGTTTGGCTAAGAGTCCCAAGAGTGTCCCTGTGCTTCACACAACATAACCCAGGGTGGTGGTGCTTTGTGGGATCTTGTGTTAGGATGGAGGGCATTGCATTCTACCAGGTGGGTACTGTGGAGTTTGTGTTGGGGGGGGTGTGAGGGGAGGTGCTGGTGACTATGGTCAGTGCTGCAAGTCCCCCTTCCCACCCAGCCAGCCGGATATCCCACCATGGAACGTGCTTGCATTGCAGGGAGTGTAAGTTGTCTCTCAGGATGTCAGTCAGTGGTGTCCTGCTGTTTGTTGGTGCACAGTTCCCAGCAGGGCCTTGTGCTCCCCGCAGCAGTAGCCAGTGTCAGCCATTTTGTGAGTCCTTCTCCACTCCCTGTGATGTGAGCATGGTTCAGGGTGGTGTTGATGGGCCAGTTGTGAGGCTGAGCAATGTCTGTGACTACCACTCCCATCATGCTATTGCCTCCACCCCCCTTCCCAGCATGCCCATGCTTCCTTCCTTTTGACTCTGCTTCCCTGTGGGGTGGGCTGGCTGTGCTGACAGGATGGCTGGGAGTGTTGTCCTGGCAGTTGTTTGGCTAAGAGTCCCAAGAGTGTCCCTGTGCTTCACACAACATAACCCAGGGTGGTGGTGCTTTGTGGGATCTTGTGTTAGGATGGAGGGCATTGCATTCTACCAGGTGGGTACTGTGGAGTTTGTGTTGGGGGGGGTGTGAGGGGAGGTGCTGGTGACTATGGTCAGTGCTGCAAGTCCCCCTTCCCACCCAGCCAGCCGGATATCCCACCATGGAACGTGCTTGCATTGCAGGGAGTGTAAGTTGTCTCTCAGGATGTCAGTCAGTGGTGTCCTGCTGTTTGTTGGTGCACAGTTGGCAGCAGGGCCTTGTGCTCCCCACAGCAGTAGCCAGTGTCAGCCATCTTGTGAGTCCTTCTCCACTCCCTGTGATGTGAGCATGGTTCAGGGTGGTGTTGATGGGCCAGTTGTGAGGCTGAGCAATGTCTGTGACTACGACTCCCATCATGCTATTGCCTCCACCCCCTTCCCAGCATGCCCATGCTTCCTTCCTTTTGACTCTGCTTCCCTGTGGGGTGGGCTGGCTGTGCTGACAGGATGGCTGGGAGTGTTGTCCTGGCAGTTGTTTGGCTAAGAGTCCCAAGAGTGTCCCTGTGCTTCACACAACATAACCCAGGGTGGTGGTGCTTTGTGGGATCTTGTGTTAGGATGGAGGGCATTGCATTCTACCAGGTGGGTACTGTGGAGTTTGTGTTGGGGGGGTGTGAGGGAGGTGCTGGTGACTATGGTCAGTGCTGCAAGTCTCCCTTCCCACCCAGCCAGCCAGCCAGATATCCCACCATGGAACGTGCTTGCATTGCAGGGAGTGTAAGTTGTCTCTCAGGATGTCAGTCAGTGGTGTCCTGCTGTTTGTTGGTGCACAGTTGGCAGCAGGGCCTTGTGCTCCCCACAGCAGTAGCCAGTGTCAGCCATCTTGTGAGTCCTTCTCCACTCCCTGTGATGTGAGCATGGTTCAGGGTGGTGTTGATGGGACAGTTGTGGGGGGGCAATATGTGTGACTGCGACTCCCATGATGCTATTGGCTACACTGACTTGGCCAGCATACACAGAATTCCTTCCTTTGAGTGGTCTTCACTGTGTGTTGGTGTTGTTGTGGTGGCTACATGTGTGGATGTGTGTGTTAGTTCTATTTGTGCCACTGCCTAGCTGTAGTTGTGGTTGTGTTTGTACATGTGTTGGCACAGTTGGATGTGACTTTTTTGATGGCATGTGTTGTGTTTATCTGACTGACATACACATTTTGGGATGATTCTGTTCTAGTTGCTGTGTAATTGCTATGAGTGCATGGTTTGACTCTCCCCTTGACAGTGATGTGTGTGTTTTGTGGCAGTTTATTGTGTACATTTGTTGTGTACTCACCAGGCTCTGGGATGTCCTCTAGTCCATATACGCTCACTGGCGGAAGGATGGCCCGCACCTTCTCCTCCCAGGGCCTGAGGTATACTGGCTTGGCAGGAGGGCCACTGCCGGTGTATTGGCTCAGGTGGTAGTCTTTCTTGAGCAGCTCCCGGACCCTCCTGCGCACGTCATACCACCTGTTCTGGATGTCCGTCTTTGTGCGCCGACATGGTGATTGGGCGTTCACCCTGTTGATGATCCTCTCCCACATCTTGGTTTTCTGCGACATGGGGGTCTGTTGGACCAATGTGCCAAACAGCTGTGGCTCCACCCTGAGGATCTCGTCTACCAGGACTTCCAATTCACAATCTAGAAACTTGGGATTCTTCTTGGGGGGCATGGTGATGGTTGGTGATGGTGGGTGATGTGTGTGTTGGTGTGCAGGTGAGGGTGTGTGGGTGTGTGTTGTGCTGGGTGTATGTGAGGTAGGTATTTGTTGGTGTGCTGCTGGTGTGTGGCTTGTGTGAGGGATGAGCTGTGGGTGTGTGGTTGCTTTCTCTTGGGTGCTGGCAGTGGAATGGCATTTGCAAAGGCTCATGGTAGTGATTTGTGTCCTTTATATAGGTGGAGTTGTTGGTGTGTCTTTGTTCTCTGTCCCCACCCCCCAGTATTTATTGGCTTGGTAATTGCTTGTTTGGCCTTTTTTTGGTTGATTTTTCCTTTGTGCTGTTTGTGTATGTTGGAAACGTTCTTGTGACCGAGTCGGACCCTGCATTGGTCTCGTACGGTGTTTTCCGTTTCGTTCACGCTGTGTTTGTGCAGTTTTGTATGCTGCGTACGCGTCGGTCGCGGTGTATTGTGTTGCTTCGGCTCGGTTTTGTATGCGTGTCGGTCGTACGGCTTGTCCTCCGTCCGACTCGGTCGTGTTTTTCGCGCCTTGCATCGTACTTTGCAGGTTGGAGTTGGCGGGTACGATTCGGTCGGATTTGTTCCGGGTGCGTGTCGGTCGGTTGGATTCGCGTGTTTTTCCGGCCGGATTGCTATTTTCCGAGCGGCTCGGTCGGTCGGCTTGGTTTCCTGACGTGTCGGTCGGATTTATCGCGGCTTGCATCGTACTTGGCGTGTCGGGCGCCACTGGTACGTGTCGGTCGGTATTTTTTCCGGATCCGAGTCGGTCGGTGCTTTTTCCGGCCCGAATCGGAATCGACCCCTATGTGTTTTTATGTGTGCTTTTATGATTTTATTTTAAAATCGAATAAAGCTTATTTGAATTGAATTGAATACTGTATAGTGTACGTTAAACACAACTCTGTATTCACACCGCTGAACACCAAATGTTGGAAAGTGGGTTATTGGTAGGGGTAAGTATGCACCTACCACTAGCAATAAGGCCAATAATGCAGTGTAAGGTCCAGTCAAGGTCTCAATAAATGTGTCCCTTGCTCAATCCTTGGTAGCTGGCAGCGAGCAGTCAGGCCTAACAGAGGAGACAGGAGTGTAAAGCATTTAAAAACACAAACACACCAAATAAGTAAGACACCAAACATAATAAAAATCCCACACCAATTTATATAAATGGGCTATCTTTGAATGAACAAATAGACACCAAAACGACAAACATCCAATGTAGGTAACGGGAGATATGAATTTTTAAAGAATTAAGAATTTCTAGTGCTTAAATCCTATAGTGCCACTTTGGGACATCTAGTAACGCTTGACCGGGACAAAGTCAATGTTTTTGACTGATCGCGATTGAGCCCTTGTTGGACACAATATGCGGGAGGCCTTTGTCAAAAATGTACCTTCACACTTAGAGACTTTTCTGGAACTTTTTCTTCCAATGTGGATCAACTCTCCACAGCAGGCTGGATTTGGGGGGGTTCGCCTGCTTGACTTTCTGCGAGGCCCCGGTGAAATACTGGAAGTCTGGAACTTTCAGCAGGACAAACCTAAAATCCTGGCCAAGTCGCGGCTGAAGGAAGTCAGCTTGACTCCCGACGTTGGGTAGGTCACCTCCTGGAGCTTTTTCACAAAAGTTCTCCAAAGTTCTCCAAACTTCAGAAGGCGCCTCCTGAAGGTATGCTTCTAGGTTCCAAGTGTCCAAAACACCAAACCAAAGGTCTGGAATCTCCTACATGTTCTCTGGGATGTCTTGACTACAATTCCCACAACGCACCTAGCCAAATCCTTAAAAGTCCACTAGAAGCAATCCAGGATGGTGACTCTTGGTGGAGATGATGCAGGTGGGCTCCTTTAAACTGCAGCTTGTAGGGAGTTCACACCTTAATCCTTCTTGAAGCAAGGTACAGTCTCCAGGGCTATAGTACCAGATTGTGCAGCAGGCGCAGTCAGTCAGAGTGCAGACCTATGGGTGCAAATCCAGATTCCAGCAGGGCAGTCCTTCTTCTCCTTGTAGTTTCAGGCAGCAGAACTGAGAAAAATTGCAGCTCTCACATATTTATTCAGTGTTCTGGGGTGACAAGCAGAGAGGCATCTCTGTCAATGAATGCTGGGAGCCACCCAAAAGCATTACAACTTCCTCCAAAGTGTGGCATCTTCTTGTCCCACAAAGCACAGCACTTCCAAAATCCAGCATGAATGAATTCTCTCTAGAGTAGGAGCTGGCTAAACCACCCACAGTGTGGCTCGTTTCCATTAGCTCGCCTTCTCTGGATCTCTGCAAATTCCTGTCCTAAGCCTGCCATCTGGCTGGGGGTACATGATGTGGGGGTATGAAGGCCAGGTATTCCTTTACTGTCCTCCTCTCTTTGAAGCCCAGGTTTTTCACCCATCCCCCTCCTGCCCTAGTCTTTGCAGCTGCAGAACTCCCACCATCAGATAACATCTGGTCCGGCCAGGCCAATTATCACCTAATCAAAGCGGCCTGGCTAAGCCTGTCAGCGCTGACCAATCATGTGAGTCTGCTAGAAGGCTGGACTTTGGCTCACAGAAAAGAAAGCCTTATTAATTCCTTTCTGTACTAGGTATGACAAATTCAACAGTGGGAAGTTGTTGAATTCATCAATACCAATCTTTTAAGTCCTTGAAGGACATTTTCATTCCTATCCTATCAATACTTATACTTAATTAAAATACTACAATGTTAGCCTGTGGAGCTCAGTACCTACAATGGGGAAAAATAAAATGGGCAGTTTTCCCCTCACTAGGTCATATAGAAACATCTTTTATAAGGTCCCTGCTTATAGTTACTTGCCCCCACCCTGGGACATCTAGGGGACACCTTGGGAGTGCCTGATATGTAAACATAAGGTAGATTATCACTTTTAAAGTGCTCATACCAGCAACGTCATTTTAGCATACAATTTACTTTTAAAGACAGTCTGCAAAGCAAGGCTACCTTTAAAATTACAGCAGGCGCTCAGCAATGCACACATGCAAGTGCAGGAAATCTGCTAGGCCTCTAACCTTCCATGCCCTATTATATACTAGGGACTTATAGGTAGTTTGAATCCCCTAGCCCTATCATATACTAGGGACTTATAGGGTCTGTCAATACCCATTGTGAAAATTTACTTTTAAATACTGGTTGCAAGGCAGGGCTGCCTCTAATAGGACACCATACACACAGCAGTGCACACATGCAAGTGCAGAAATCTCCAGGGCCTCTAAACCTCCATGCCCTATTATGTACTAGGGACTTACAGGTAGATTGCACCCTCTGCCCTATTATCTACTAGGGACCAATAGGGTCTGTCATTGCCAATCCAAATGTAAGTGTTCCCTATTACATGTACCTTTTTTAAACATTGCACTGGCCCTGGGCCTGGTTAGCAGAGTCCAGTGTGCTGTCAGAGTCAGTTACCACCAGTATCATTCAGCATAAAATCGGGGTGAATAGGGCAAACGGATAACTTTCCAACACCTTGATTTGGTAGTTGTATTCTTGAACCTTGAAAAGCAAATTCACTTATTATCCTGAGTGAAATATGTGTCGCCTGGACCATCTCAGTCACTCAACACAAATAAAAAACATAAATAACGTTAGTTTAGACTGATTCTTTAAATCAGCACATTTTATTTATATTGTAGGTTTCACTAATTGGGCATTTTCATTGTGTTTTGGGGAAAGGCTAACATCCTGAGGATCAATCCAGAATCCAGATGGCACTGATATCAGCAGATGACAGATGGTGTGCCTGTTGAGGCTTTGCTCTTCTCAATGAATTATCTGATCTTGGCTACTTTGTCCTTGAAGAAGCAGTTGATCATGTTCCACTTGGGTCTATAATATTCTATTGGAGAATTTGAGATGGAATTAATGCAATGCTTGAGGGCTTTGAAGAACACTCTGCTCTTTTGGGACTGTATGGTGGATGTGTCTGTGCTTGTGATGCTACCATAGTGAGCGCTTTAGGATGTGGTGATGAGTTTTTATGTTATAGAGCAGAGTGCTTTCAATACTTCAACATCTTCCTGAAACTGTGACTGTAGCCACTTCCTCTGTTGTATTTAGAGTAGTGTCTGCTACCTGTAATCTATTGAGTGTACCTGAGTGCCATGTACTTGTTTTTTTAATGTAGTCTTAACTGAAGAGTGGGCATCTAGACTGGTGCAAACATGTGCTTCGGGTATTTCATTGAGAGCGGACACATCCAGAGGAGCCTGAGGAAGTTTCTGTGGTGATAGGATGTTTCTGCAGAGTGTAAGTCGAATGGTTTCAATATGATCAGAAATGCGCTATAGAGGGCATTGGATGCCTGCTTTGTGCAGGTTTAAAATGGGTGTGGTCAGTGGGTGTGGATGTTTGTTCTAATCAGCTCCTGGTTAGAGAGTAGATGACTGGTAAGCGTGGGCAGGGAAGAGAAGAGGACGCTGAAAGTGTTATGTGAGTTGGGAGTAAGATATGTTGTTTGATATTGGTTGAGGTCGTGGAGGAGTGCTCATGGTCTTGGGTCATGGATCCTTCCTCAGATAGCAGGAAGTCTACAGAAACCTATAGTATCCAAAGAGTTTTAGAGTATTTTGTCATTGATGCTTGAGCTAAGCACTGGGTCTGAAGATGAGGAAGAATGTGGCTGTTTGGGTTGCAGACAGTATTGAGTGGAATATGAGGAATTCCAAAGACTTAGTTGAGGAATGTTGCTGGAGAGTACATGGCCATGTGCACTTCTGAATGACTAAAGGCCACCTCCTGTCTTATGTGTGTAATCACATTTTGGAATGGGGTCTTCCAGTGCACCTAGGATGCAAATATCCATGTGGAAGTTGTGTAGAGCCAGATTTCTCTGAAGGTAACATCCAGATGATGTGTTAATAGGGGGCTGCTATGTCAACTGAATATCTTGCAGTGCAAATAATGTGTTTTAGAGTACGATATCTGATGTGTGTTCTGTATGTTTTTCAGCTGTGGGTGTAAATAAGATTATTGTAATTAACTGCTCAGGAAGGCTGGATGTGAGTAAGACGTTCATGTATTTGTACCAATGTGGGAATGTGCACGATAAATGTGGAAGAGCGTGCAGGGTGGTAGATAAGTTAAGGTGTGAGATACAACAGCTCTGATTGTTGGCCTTTCCAAGACCCTAACAGGACCAATTGCATTTACTATGTCCTCCATTACCTTCAGAAACCCGGGTGAAGATGCCTTTGGAGTCTAATAATGAATAGGAAGGAAGGGAGGACCTATTGCTTAGTGATTGGTTGCTTCAAGTGAGTGGAGTTGGCATAGAACTGACTCTTTATGGGTCTTCTTCTGGGTCTCACACCCTGTTTCTTGTTGGAAGTCTTGCTGTTGCATCTTGATTGGTGACTACCTGTATCCTGTTTGAGGGACTTATTATTGCTTTTAGACTGGTTGTTGTAGGGAGTGGAACTGACAAGTGTTTGTATTTTTATAGTCCTTCCTGTGAGCTAAACTTCCTGTGAGTAGGGCGCCTGCTTTCTTCCTGACTGGTAGCACTTTGCTTTATTTTGTGAATGGAATGCTTTTTATCCCTTCAAATTCCTGATATGTACTGAGGTAAGTATATCTAAGAATAGGGTTTTCCGTTTATGATGTGATGCATTTTACGTATGTAGGTTTTTCATTAGCAGCTGGTGTAAAGACTTTTGGAAGCAGTTTTCCTGTAGTGAATGAGTCCCAGTGTGGTTTTTGTACTGTCTGAGATTAACTCAAATCAAATCAAATCAAATACAGCTTTATTCGATTGCTATTTCATACAATCATAAAAGCACAATTAAAAAACATATGTATATAGTTAAAAACAGCAAACATCATATATATACAGTGCTAATTCCATTCAATGTACAGTAAGTAAAAAATCATTAAAACTAAAAAAGAAGCTAAAAGAAAGAAATAGCAAGAAAAGCTGGGGTCATACAGTATTTAAATTCATTAACACTACAACAATACCTTTTTGTTGCCATATGACCGTTAGATTTGAATTATCATCTTTTTCCTGAGGTTAATTACGTGCTTTAAAAACATTGCTATCTTCCACATAATATGTACATTATCTAAGAATTGTAGAGCAATGAATGCTGGCCTATATTGTCTAATCCCCATACTTTTTAAAATAGGAAGAATCCACTCCTTTCTCTGTACTTTATAAAATTTACAGAACAGTAGCACATGTATGGTGGATTGCTCTGAGCGATTATCACATGTACATAAATGCAGTTGTTTGGTCCAGTCATTCATTGTTGGAAAGCTCACAGTTCAGTGGAAGATTCCCAGTCTAAATCTCGTTAATAAATAACGATCATAACCCCTAGGAACATCTTTGAGGTATGGTTGAATATTAAAAGTAATTAAAATCTGTTGATTCTGTAGGACACTGGGCTTTAAAATCTCAGATGACAATCTTAGATTTCCCAAATGATGTAGAGCCTCCTTCTTCAAGTCCTTTATACTAATATTTTGCAGAGTACTGGGGTCTGAAAAGTACTCGGGATGACCAAGATCCTCAAAAACATTGCGAACGTATCTTAGCCAGGGAATTTTTAAGACCCCTTCCAGTGTGAGGCTATCCGTCAATATGTCTCTGTTTAATTGGGCCTCTAATTTTGTCCATACACTATGCCACAAGAGAATGGGCTCTAATTTAATAAGATCCGATATGTACGGCAAGCCCAACTCCGCATGGCAGACATATGAAGATGTGCTAGATGGTACGGACAAGATGTATCTCAAAAATGTGTTTTCTACTGTTTGCAGCGGGAGGGGATTAGCTAGGCCCCATATCCCTGCTCCATACATTGCTGTGGAGATACACTTAGCTTTATATATCTTCATTAGCTCCACAGGGGGTCTCATACCCAGTTTCCTAGAGAAATGGACCAGGGCAGTAGTGGTTCTAGTAAAAGCAAGTTTTATTTACTGCTACTGCTTGAGTCCATACATCTTTTTCATCAAAAAGTATACCAAGGTACGAGAATCTCCTTGTGGGCTCAATCTTTTGTCCGTCCACAAACATATCCTTACACCTTTGACTACCACGCCCACATCTCATAATAAAGGTCTTGGAAATGTTTACCCTAAGGCCAAGGTCTTTCATAAAATTAGAAAAATTGTCAAGTACCCTCTGTAGGCCAACCTGCGTTCGGGACATTAAAACTGCGTCATCAGCGTAAAGAAGAGCGGGAATAGGACGTCCGGCTATCTGGGGAAAATCGTAGCTATTCTTGATTAATGCTTGTTCCAGACCATTGATGTAAAGGTTAAAAAGCATGGGGGCAAGAACGCAGCCTTGTCTGACCCCCTTCTTAATGGGCATTGGGGCAGTAAGTTCCCCTCTCAGACTGAATCTAATTCAGCCTTGAGCGTTATTATATAGGCGTCTGAGGAAGATAATTATTGAAGCATCCACTCAAATCACTGTCAAAATCTCCCAAAGTTTCTCATGTTGCACTGAATCAAACGCTGCAGTGAGGTCTACAAAAGCTAAAATCAACCTGCCCCCCTTCGCCCGTGTATACTTCCCTATTAGAATGGCTAGATTCAAACTCTGCTCAATAGTTCCAAGACCCTCCCGAAATCCATATTGGATGTCGGACAAAACTTTATTTTACTCTTGCCAGATCTGTAGTCGCTCTAAAATTATTCGACCCACAATTTTGACAAGGGAATCCAGAAGAGAAATGGGCATGTAACAGCCTGGGTCCTGGCGATTTCCTTTTTAAAAATGGAGTACGATCACTGATTCAGTCCACGTAACCAACAAAGGAGCAGAGCAGCAGGCGTTAATTACTCGGGTGACAATAGGGCCCCATAAAGCCAGATTAGCTTTGAATAGGTCGACCGGGACCCCGTCTGGGCCTGGTGCTTTACCGCCAAGACTAGCATTAATTGCTCGATTTACTTCGTCCAGGGAGAACTCAAGAGTACAGTGTTGCCTATTGGAATCTAATAAAAATTGTTCTGTAACAGCTTCAACATTATCGTCAGATTCATATACCCTAGTGAAATAATCCACCCAAAGGTCCTCGCTAATAGCGATTTCCATGGACGGGCCATCTCTTGGGTTCAGATGGGGTGCTTTAACTGCTTTCCAGAAAGCCGAGCTGTCTCCCAGTACAGAGGCCTTATGCAAGGCTTCCCATGCCTCATTACGCAGGTCGTTTTTTCTCTTTTTAAGGGCTAACCTATAATCAGCTCCTGCCTGTCTAATGGCGGTAGCATTTCTAGTGGACTCATGTAGTGCCTTTTTTAGGTTTTTATATGCTTGAGTGCAATGAGTGTCAAACCAACCCTGGGTTTTCCTTCTTTTGGAATTTTGTACTAATAGCGCCTCCCTAACAGCTGCTGAGATTAATTGATAAGACATCAGAACGTTAGCTGGAACGGCTACGTCAATGAGACAGGACTCTATCGCCATTTTACAGTTCTTTATCACTTTTTTTGTCACCACAAAGGGGTCTACTAGGGACCAACGCAGGGTATACCCATTTATTTTATCCAGAGTAATATTAGATAGTGCCTGGTCCATATTATCATTCCCCACCATTTTATTTGCTGGCAGTGATATACAGTAACTTAGTGGGAAATGGTCACTAAGTGAGATATCTTCAACCAGGAAACCGCGTAGCTTAGGAGAATGATTATTTGTCAAGAGTACAAAGTCTATAGTGCTGTATAAGCCTCTTGCATTGAAGGTATAACCCATCGGGGCCGGCCGATCACAGATTTCATTTGCAAAACCCAAGTTTAAGGTAAATATCATTTCATTAAACAAATCCCCCATCACCGAGTGACCAAAATGAGTATTGCTAGTTCCCTCTTCATAAGTAAAACCACACAACTTTTCATCAATATTGGAACATAGTGAGCAATTAAAATCCCCCAACATAATCACCATAGTGTCTTTTATACTTTTACTGCATAAAGACCTCACATCCAGAGTCAGCTTTGTTACTACTGATCCCAAATCTCTGGTCGGAACATTGTTATAGAAGTTAACCATTAGCATATGGTACCTTTTATCAAAATCTATTGCAATTAACTGATAGTAAGGCTCCTCAAGGAGTTTCTCTATCTTTTTACATTTAATGTATTTGAAATGTAGGTGCATAAGCCACCCTTCGCCCTACCACTTAAATCCTCCATAGCTGCAGTGTGGAAAGTTTTGTAACCATTTATGTGGATAGGATCTTTCTGCCAAGTTTCTTGACGGGACAAGATGTCGAGTTGTTTTATGAAATCACACCAAATAGGGTTGTTTATCTTAGATCGTAGGCCTGCAATATTCCACGAGGCCAGGTTGCACACTGCCTCCACACCCAACTCCTGTAATTTAATTTGCGTTTCTGAGGGTGGGATGTGTCCATCTACGTGGGCCTCGATCACGTCTGGGATTGCTATCTTATAATCTTTCTGGATTACTCCTGATGTCATGATCCTATGGTCTTTAGAAACTTCCCCATGTCCCGATAAGGCGGAAAGAGATGACAAAGTGCCTACAGCTAAATGAGATTTGATAGGGATAGAGTGGTCTATATATAAATTGTTCACTACTCGTATCTTAGGAGTGGACTCCCTATTGATTAGATGTTCTCCTAGTTGGGTCGTACTATTGCCCAGTCAGTCAACTCCTTCGAGAGTGTTCAAAATTCCATATTGGTTGCTGAGTGGGATTTCATCATGGCCCTGTCTAACCCAGGGGAGTGCATGTCCCCCCCTCAACTTCCATGATGCTTCAGTTGTAATCATCTCTCTGCCCCAACTTGGTCCTGCAAACGATTGGCCCTCTATCATTCGCCAATAGTCTCTGGGTGGTTGATAGAAATACCCAAGCGGAAGAATATTTATTTCCTGAGCCATGATGGTACTATTCCCAGCCCTGTGCAGGATTGTCTGCACCAGGTCAGGGGATTTAAAACTTATAACCACACAGTCACCTGGTAGGGCCTTATGAGAATTTCCAATCCACCCTACTCTCCGCACCATTTTGAACTCTGAGAAGAGGATGTCTTTAAGGCCTGTCCTAGCCCCCAGAAAGTTCAGACTTTTGTTCCGCAAGGTTGACCAGTGTTCTGGGGCATTAGCTGTATTGGATTGTAAACTTGGGACATTTGCCAGGATAACTACATACGGGGTTGCCTCTGGGGGGAGGTGTAAGTTCTCCTGATCTTTAGAAGCACATCCCTCATTTATTCTATTTGTTCTTTGAGTTAACTGGTAGCTTAAACCCTCCCTTGGTTTAGATGTCCCATTAATAGTTAGTGATCTTTGTGCGTCTTTAGAGGGGATTGGGCTGGATCGTGGACCTAGGCGTGGAGATGAAAGAAGTGTTGGACTTTGGTGTGAGGGGCCATTTGAGTCTAAATTTGTGTTTGTGTTGGTGAGTCCCTTACTCGATGTAGTGGGGCGTGGTATATTATTGGAAGCTATATTACCCGCGGAAGTTCCACTTTTCTTACCCAATTCTCTCCTAGGCACTATATCTGTGCCGTTGCCCCCACCTAAATGAGCACCCGAATGAATAATGGGAGGACTGTTAATAGACTCTTCTATTTTAGCAAGCCTAGTCTCAATCTGAGTTAATTTGTGGGACAAAGGGTCCAGCAGAGCTGCCATCATTACTTCCAATCTATTCCATAATTCCTCCTCATTTTGCCTCACAGGAGGCCCATTAAGTACTATCTCTAATGATACATCTTTTCCCTGCGCATTACCAATACCCCTTGCATTAGTTTTTCTCCTTGATGTTATTGGTGATTGTTTATTTTTTGGTATAAGTCTACCTTTCCTTTTCTTTAAGGGTGACTCAAAACTATTTCCCTGGCTAATTTTCGCCTTCTGGCCCCTAGTAGTAACTTTTAACCTAGTTGGAGTATTTGCTACCTCTGCGGGTCTAGATGGCTCTAAGTCTATATCAGTACTCAGTGTTTGTTCGCAGTGAACGTGATGGTCAGCCAAATCGTCCGTCTCAACTGCGTCGTCCTACCGAGCAAGAGACCATCTCTGTGTAGTACTACTCTGTACATGCTGCGGTTCCAGAGACAACCTTCTCTCTGTAAGTTCTATCTCGTGTATAAGAGCTGATTCTGCCCTCAACAGAAAGGCATCAAGAGTCCCTGCCACCCCAGCACCAGGCTTGCGTTTACTCATAGTTACAATTTTATCTAATTTCAGTAACCGTGCAATACCTGAAAATTATCCTGTCCTCTCGTGTACAAAAATGTTGGTAGTATGGCCCAGCCCAGTCTCTTTCAGTCTCTGACGGGCTCGGGCGCGCCCGCACGCGTCCCGCGCTGCGGGAGCTTCTCCGGGAATTTAAAGCGCCTCCTGGCGCGAAACAAGCGTTGGCGGCTGCGCGACGGCGCTGGATGCCGCAGGTCACGCTGGGGAGTGTAGTCCTCCGCTCCCCCAGCTCCCGGTCCGGTGATCTTGGCCCTCTAACGAGGGGCAGGTCTAGCAGCAAACAGGGCATGCAGGGCTTCCCGCGCTGCAGGAGCCCCTCCGGGAATTTAAAGCGTCTCCTGGCACGAAACAAGCGTTTGCGGCTGCGCGACGGCACTGGATGCCGCAGGTCACGCTGGGGAGTGTAGTCCTCCGCTCCCCCAGCTCCCGGTCCGGTGATCTTGGCCCCCTAACGAGGGGCAGGTCTAGCAGCAAACAGGGCAGGCAGGGCTTCCCCTGTTTCTTGTTGGAAGTCTTGCTGTTACATCTTGATTGGTGACTACCTGTATCCTGTTTCAGGGACTTATTATTGCTTTTAGACTGGTTGTTGTAGGGAGTGGAACTGACAAGTGTTTGTATTTTTATAGTCCGTCCTGTGAGCTAAACTTCCTTTGAGTAGGGCGCCTGCTTTCTTCCTGACTGGTAGCACTTTGCTTTATTTTGTGAATGGAATGCTTTTATCCCTTCAAATTCCTGATATGTACTGAGGTAAGTATATCTAAGAATAGGGTTTTCCGTTTATGATGTAATGCATTTTACGTATGTAGGTTTTTCATTAGCAGCTGGTGTAAAGACTTTTGGAAGCAGTTTTTCCTGTAGTGAATGAGTCCCAGTGTGGTTTTTGTACTGTCTGAGATTAACTCAAATCAAATCAAATCAAATACAGCTTTATTCGATTGCTATTTCATACAATCATAAAAGCACAATTAAAAAACATATGTATATAGTTAAAAACAGCAAACATCATATATATACAGTGCTAATTCCATTCAATGTACAGTAAGTAAAAAATCATTAAAACTAAAAAAGAAGCTAAAAGAAAGAAATAGCAAGAAAAGCTGGGGTCATACAGTATTTAAATTCATTAACACTACAACAATACCTTTTTGTTGCCATATGACCGTTAGATTTGAATTATCATCTTTTTCCTGAGGTTAATTACGTGCTTTAAAAACATTGCTATCTTCCACATAATATGTACATTATCTAAGAATTGTAGAGCAATGAATGCTGGCCTATATTGTCTAATCCCCATACTTTTTAAAATAGGAAGAATCCACTCCTTTCTCTGTACTTTATAAAATTTACAGAACAGTAGCACATGTATGGTGGATTGCTCTGAGCGATTATCACATGTACATAAATGCAGTTGTTTGGTCCAGTCATTCATTGTTGGAAAGCTCACAGTTCAGTGGAAGATTCCCAGTCTAAATCTCGTTAATAAATAACGATCATAACCCCTAGGAACATCTTTGAGGTATGGTTGAATATTAAAAGTAATTAAAATCTGTTGATTCTGTAGGACACTGGGCTTTAAAATCTCAGATGACAATCTTAGATTTCCCAAATGATGTAGAGCCTCCTTCTTCAAGTCCTTTATACTAATATTTTGCAGAGTACTGGGGTCTGAAAAGTACTCGGGATGACCAAGATCCTCAAAAACATTGCGAACGTATCTTAGCCAGGGAATTTTTAAGACCCCTTCCAGTGTGAGGCTATCCGTCAATATGTCTCTGTTTAATTGGGCCTCTAATTTTGTCCATACACTATGCCACAAGAGAATGGGCTCTAATTTAATAAGATCCGATATGTACGGCAAGCCCAACTCCGCATGGCAGACATATGAAGATGTGCTAGATGGTACGGACAAGATGTATCTCAAAAATGTGTTTTCTACTGTTTGCAGCGGGAGGGATTAGCTAGGCCCCATATCCCTGCTCCATACATTGCTGTGGAGATACACTTAGCTTTATATATCTTCATTAGCTCCACAGGGGTCTCATACCCAGTTTCCTAGAGAAATGGACCAGGGCAGTAGTGGTTCTAGTAAAAGCAAGTTTTATTTACTGCTACTGCTTGAGTCCATACATCTTTTCATCAAAAAGTATACCAAGGTACGAGAATCTCCTTGTGGGCTCAATCTTTTGTCCGTCCACAAACATATCCTTACACCTTTGACTACCACGCCCACATCTCATAATAAAGGTCTTGGAAATGTTTACCCTAAGGCCAAGGTCTTTCATAAAATTAGAAAAATTGTCAAGTACCCTCTGTAGGCCAACCATGCGTTCGGGACATTAAAACTAGCGTCATCAGCGTAAAGAAGAGTGGGAATAGGACGTCCGGCTATCTGGGGAAAATCGTAGCTATTCTTGATTAATGCTTGTTCCAGACCATTGATGTAAAGGTTAAAAAGCATGGGGGCAAGAACGCAGCCTTGTCTGACCCCTTCTTAATGGGCATTGGGGCAGTAAGTTCCCTCTCAGACTGAATCTAATTCGGCCTTGAGCGTTATTATATAGGCGTCTGAGGAAGATAATTATTGAAGCATCCACTCAAATCACTGTCAAAATCTCCCAAAGTTTCTCATGTTGCACTGAATCAAACGCTGCAGTGAGGTCTACAAAAGCTAAAAACAACCTGCCCCCCTTCGCCCGTGTATACTTCCCTATTAGAATGGCTAGATTCAAACTCTGCTCAATAGTTCCAAGACCCTCCCGAAATCCATATTGGATGTCGGACAAAACTTTATTTTACTCTTGCCAGATCTGTAGTCGCTCTAAAATTATTCGACCCACAATTTTGACAAGGGAATCCAGAAGAGAAATGGGCCTGTAACTGCCTGGGTCCTGGCGATTTCCTTTTTTAAAAATGGGTACGATCACTGATTCAGTCCACGTAACCAACAAAGGAGCAGAGCAGCAGGCGTTAATTACTCGGGTGACAATAGGGCCCCATAAAGCCAGATTAGCTTTGAATAGGTCGACCGGGACCCCGTCTGGGCCTGGTGCTTTACCGCCAAGACTAGCATTAATTGCTCGATTTACTTCGTCCAGGAGAACTCAAGAGTACAGTGTTGCCTATTGGAATCTAATAAAAATTGTTCTGTAACAGCTTCAACATTATCGTCAGATTCATATACCCTAGTGAAATAATCCACCCAAAGGTCCTCGCTAATAGCGATTTCCATGGACGGGCCATCTCTTGGGTTCAGATGGGGTGCTTTAACTGCTTTCCAGAAAGCCGAGCTGTCTCCCAGTACAGAGGCCTTATGCAAGGCTTCCCATGCCTCATTACGCAGGTCGTTTTTCTCTTTTAAGGGCTAACCTATAATCAGCTCCTGCCTGTCTAATGGCGGTAGCATTTCTAGTGGACTCATGTAGTGCCTTTTTAGGTTTTTATATGCTTGAGTGCAATGAGTGTCAAACCAACCCTGGGTTTTCCTTCTTTTGGAATTTTGTACTAATAGCGCCTCCCTAACAGCTGCTGAGATTAATTGATAAGACATCAGAACGTTAGCTGGAACGGCTACGTCAATGAGACAGGACTCTATCGCCATTTTACAGTTCTTTATCACTTTTTTGTCACCACAAAGGGGTCTACTAGGGACCAACGCAGGGTATACCCATTTATTTTATCCAGAGTAATATTAGATAGTGCCTGGTCCATATTATCATTCCCCACCATTTTATTTGCTGGCAGTGATATACAGTAACTTAGTGGGAAATGGTCACTAAGTGAGATATCTTCAACCAGGAAACCGCGTAGCTTAGGAGAATGATTATTTGTCAAGAGTACAAAGTCTATAGTGCTGTATAAGCCTCTTGCATTGAAGGTATAACCCATCGGGGCCGGCCGATCACAGATTTCATTTGCAAAACCCAAGTTTAAGGTAAATATCATTTCATTAAACAAATCCCCCATCACCGAGTGACCAAAATGAGTATTGCTAGTTCCCTCTTCATAAGTAAAACCACACAACTTTTCATCAATATTGGAACATAGTGAGCAATTAAAATCCCCCAACATAATCACCATAGTGTCTTTTATACTTTTACTGCATAAAGACCTCACATCCAGAGTCAGCTTTGTTACTACTGATCCCAAATCTCTGGTCGGAACATTGTTATAGAAGTTAACCATTAGCATATGGTACCTTTTATCAAAATCTATTGCAATTAACTGATAGTAAGGCTCCTCAAGGAGTTTCTCTATCTTTTTTACATTTAATGTATTTGAAATGTAGGTGCATAAGCCACCCTTCGCCCTACCACTTAAATCCTCCATAGCTGCAGTGTGGAAAGTTTTGTAACCATTTATGTGGATAGGATCTTTCTGCCAAGTTTCTTGAAGGGACAAGATGTCGAGTTGTTTTATGAAATCACACCAAATAGGGTTGTTTATCTTAGATCGTAGGCCTGCAATATTCCACGAGGCCAGGTTGCACACTGCCTCCACACCCAACTCCTGTAATTTAATTTGCGTTTCTGAGGGTGGGATGTGTCCATCTACGTGGGCCTCGATCACGTCTGGGATTGCTATCTTATAATCTTTCTGGATTACTCCTGATGTCATGATCCTATGGTCTTTAGAAACTTCCCCATGTCCCGATAAGGCGGAAAGAGATGACAAAGTGCCTACAGCTAAATGAGATTTGATAGGGATAGAGTGGTCTATATATAAATTGTTCACTACTCGTATCTTAGGAGTGGACTCCCTATTGATTAGATGTTCTCCTAGTTGGGCCGTACTATTGCCCAGTCAGTCAACTCCTTCGAGAGTGTTCAAAATTCCATATCGGTTGCTGAGTGGGATTTCATCATGGCCCTGTCTAACCCAGGGGAGTGCATGTCCCCCCCTCAACTTCCATGATGCTTCAGTTGTAATCATCTCTCTGCCCCAACTTGGTCCTGCAAACGATTGGCCCTCTATCATTCGCCAATAGTCTCTGGGTGGTTGATAGAAATACCCAAGCGGAAGAATATTTATTTCCTGAGCCATGATGGTACTATTCCCAGCCCTGTGCAGGATTGTCTGCACCAGGTCAGGGGATTTAAAACTTATAACCACACAGTCACCTGGTAGGGCCTTATGAGAATTTCCAATCCACCCTACTCTCCGCACCATTTTGAACTCTGAGAAGAGGATGTCTTTAAGGCTCTGTCCTAGCCCCCAGAAAGTTCAGACTTTTGTTCCGCAAGGTTGACCAGTGTTCTGGGGCATTAGCTGTATTGGATTGTAAACTTGGGACATTTGCCAGGATAACTACATACGGGGTTGCCTCTGGGGGGAGGTGTAAGTTCTCCTGATCTTTAGAAGCACATCCTTCATTAATTCTATTTGTTCTTTGAGTTAACTGGTAGCTTAAACCCTCCCTTGGTTTAGATGTCCCATTAATAGTTAGTGATCTTTGTGCGTCTTTAGAGGGGATTGGGCTGGATCGTGGACCTAGGCGTGGAGATGAAAGAAGTGTTGGACTTTGGTGTGAGGGGCCATTTGAGTCTAAATTTGTGTTTGTGTTGGTGAGTCCCTTACTCAATGTAGTGGGGCGTGGTATATTATTGGAAGCTATATTACACGCGGAAGTTCCACTTTTCTTACCCAATTCTCTCCTAGGCACTATATCTGTGCCGTTGCCCCCACCTAAATGAGCACCCGAATGAATAATGGGAGGACTGTTAATACACTCTTCTATTTTAGCAAGCCTAGTCTCAATCTGAGTTAATTTGTGGGACAAAGGGTCCAGCAGAGCTGCCATCATTACTTCCAATCTATTCCATAATTCCTCCTCATTTTGCCTCACAGGAGGCCCATTAGGTACTATCTCTAATGATACATCTTTTCCCTGCGCATTACCAATACCCTTTGCATTAGTTTTTCTCCTTGATGTTATTGGTGATTGTTTATTTTTTGGTATAAGTCTACCTTTCCTTTTCTTTAAGGGTGACTCAAAACTATTTCCTGGCTAATTTTCGCCTTCTGGCCCCTAGTAGTAACTTTTAACCTAGTTGGAGTATTTGCTACCTCTGCGGGTCTAGATGGCTCTAAGTCTATATCAGTACTCAGTGTTTGTTCGCAGTGAACGTGATGGTCAGCCAAATCGTCCGTCTCAACTGCGTCGTCCTACCGAGCAAGAGACCATCTCTGTGTAGTACTACTCTGTACATGCTGCGGTTCCAGAGACAACCCTCTCTCTGTAAGTTCTATCTCATGTATAAGAGCTGATTCTGCCCTCAACAGAAAGGCATCAAGAGTCCCTGCCACCCCAGCACCAGGCTTGCGTTTACTCATAGTTACAATTTTATCTAATTTCAGTAACCGTGCAATACCTGAAAATTATCCTGTCCTCTCGTGTACAAAAATGTTGGTAGTATGGCCCAGCCCAGTCTCTTTCAGTCTCTGACGGGCTCGGGCGCGCCCGCACGCGTCCCGCGCTGCGGGAGCTTCTCCGGGAATTTAAAGCGCCTCCTGGCGCGAAACAAGCGTTGGCGGCTGCGCGACGGCGCTGGATGCCGCAGGTCACGCTGGGGAGTGTAGTCCTCCGCTCCCCCAGCTCCCGGTCCGGTGATCTTGGCCCTCTAACGAGGGGCAGGTCTAGCAGCAAACAGGGCATGCAGGGCTTCCCGCGCTGCAGGAGCCCCTCCGGGAATTTAAAGCGTCTCCTGGCACGAAACAAGCGTTTGCGGCTGCGCGACGGCGCTGGATGCCGCAGGTCACGCTGGGGAGTGTAGTCCTCCGCTCCCCCAGCTCCCGGTCCGGTGATCTTGGCCCCTAACGAGGGGCAGGTCTAGCAGCAAACAGGGCAGGCAGGGCTTCCCCTGTTTCTTGTTGGAAGTCTTGCTGTTACATCTTGATTGGTGACTACCTGTATCCTGTTTCAGGGACTTATTATTGCTTTTAGACTGGTTGTTGTAGGGAGTGGAACTGACAAGTGTTTGTATTTTTATAGTCCGTCCTGTGAGCTAAACTTCCTTTGAGTAGGGCGCCTGCTTTCTTCCTGACTGGTAGCACTTTGCTTTATTTTGTGAATGGAATGCTTTTATCCCTTCAAATTCCTGATATGTACTGAGGTAAGTATATCTAAGAATAGGGTTTTCCGTTTATGATGTGATGCATTTTACGTATGTAGGTTTTTCATTAGCAGCTGGTGTAAAGACTTTTGGAAGCAGTTTTTCCTGTAGTGAATGAGTCCCAGTGTGGTTTTTGAGCTGTCTGAGATTAACTCAAATAAGACGGTGATGGAGGCAGCTAAAAAAACAAGAGGTTTTGAAAGAGAAAACAGCTGACTCGGAAATAAAATAATAGAAAATGTTTTTGTTATCAAAAACATTTCAATGAAGAAGCTTTTCCTGTAGCATCATTTTTCGGTTGTATTAATTAGCCTTGGGGATCCAAGGCTCTTTTGCAGTTTAAGACAAGGAGTGAGTTGCTGAATTGACTGCTTCGCATTGAACGCACTGTCAGCACAGAAGGACAGGGCTCTTTCATCCGATTGGCAGAATACTATCATTTTCTAGGGCGAAAAGAATTGAATATGACAAGAAAGAAAGCATAATTGGAAGTGATCCAGCGCTATCAACAAATTTTCTTCTCCTTTAGATATTGGTGTCCAGGTTGACAAACATTTCTCTTTTCAACTATACCCATATGACGGTGGGGCCCATAACACCGTAATATACAATCACTCTCACATATATTCCTGGAACACATCCACCTTTACCTTAGGAGAAAAAGTTAATGATTTGCTGGAAGGAGACGGGATACCTTTTTAAATCAACATAATAATTCTTAAATCTCTCAGGTATTCCGCTCATTGGTCGATGGACCAACTAGTAGGAATCAGTTGATGGTGATTAAGACCACCTCAATCACTATAACTTCTTATTAAACATTTTACATTTATCATTGAGCTAAAGAACCACAGACTCGTAGATTTAATTATAATATAGTTTATCTAAATTTTATAAGCATGAATAAAATCAGTTTTATTAATCAGATCCATACATTTATTATCAATATTAAGAATAAATTGAAATTGCAATGCATACCCTTTAGATGGAAAAATAAAGTCCGTCACAGCAATTAATTTCAGATCTCAGCATAGAACTCCCAAAACTGACTGTCTGTTCTACAAAACAGGCCTCCTCGATGGACCACACATATAGGTTTTCCGCCAATCCCTCTTGTTCCTTCTCAATCAGAATTATGAGCAAAAGATTAATCGTATTAAATATAAAGGCCTATAGAAAAATAACAGCGGCTTTCCCTGCATCAGCGTCCAGTGCTCAATAAGAAAAATATAAAAACAGCGCTCCTCCTACTTAAGAGTAGGTCCTCTTATACCCTAATACTAGCTTACTAAACAGAAAAAATTACATTTTGGGGCGAGATTCACTCTAATTGGTCCATTTGGGGGATGTCACACATCTCATTATTCTTCTTCTCGTTCTAACCAGTTCTTTGGAATGTATATAACTTGATCCTTTCTCACGTTTAAGACATCACCAATCAAATCATCCGTCTTTATTTGTATCTTCTTTCTGATACTTTATTTTGAACAGTTCATTGTCCATTCTCATATGCACTGCGACTTCTCACGCTCTTTCGCTAAGTCCCCCCTTGGCACGCGCACGGGTGATAAGGTCATCACAGCCTTGATCCAGCTTTCATCCCAGGCTTTGGAACTAACCACGTGACGCTCTCATTTACAGCTTCTTTCTTTCGCTTGGAAGCCATCTTGCGCACGCGTACTTTAGCCTTTTCGCCTCAGCAGCCATTTCTACAGCACGGCCTAGCAGGCCTAAGCAAACTATCATAGAAATAAACAGAAAATAGTTAAGAATAAGGAAAATAAGCCTTTTCGTTTCCCTCCCACCATTCTACGTACTCCAATTAGGTGTTACCTAGCAGAAGCAACATATAAAGCTATTCCTTACTTACCAATCGCTTTATTTTGCCACCATACAATTTTCTACGAAGCACAAATATTGTAATATTATTCTAATTAGTACGCAAATCATTATGTTAGCGTTATTCACATTAACAATTGTAAGTGGATTAGTTTGCACATGAAGTGGCATGTTACCAAAACATTTATGAAGAAAACATACATTGTTGGTTATTCACTGAAACAAACAATGTATTAATTATTAATGTTAATATTAGGGGGTTCAAAAATTTTCTCGTTTACCTTACTCCATCAGAAGCAAAACAATATTGTGTGTGACAGAGGCCTCTCTGTTTGAATACATACTGTGTAAATCGGTACAAACGCATGCCAGGCATAAACAATGAGACTATAACGAGGCATGAATACAAATCCCCGGAAAAGAAGCTAATTAATTTATGGGGTGGCAACTATGGCAAAGTCATTTCAGCAAAACTGTTAATCAACATTGAAAATGTTTTTTCATAATCAGAATCGGTGTTTATTATGATGAAAGGCAGCGCATAAAATGGATTGCTTAATATATATTTTGTGCAATTTTCTCATTGAGTTAGTGTGTTTCTCGTCAGTTAGCCATATTTAAATTCTTACGTCATTCAATTTAGTGTGCAAAGAAGCAACATCAGAAGCAGGCGATATGGTATTGCTCTCCGTGGGTCAAATTTATCATAGTGTTGCGTCGCCCTTGCGACACGCAATGGGGCACAAAGGTGACGCAAAACTAAAGTTAGATTTATCAAGCCACGCAAGGCCACCTTGCGTGGCTCTGCATGGCTTGATAAATCTAGAGTAACGCAACGCAGCGCAAATCCTTGCCTTGTGGTACTCTGCCCCATTGAGGCGTTCCATGGGTGGAGTCTGGGTGTTTCCACAGATCCACCCATGGGTTTTGGCACATTCCCAGATTTACCATTACTTGTAGACCTGGGAATGCGTCAAAATGCTACGCCTAACCAGGTGAGGCATAACGAGGAGAAATATCTTTATTTTTTCTCGTTTTTTTCCTCTTTCTATGTGTGCTGCAGAATGCAGCATGCACAGAAAGAGGAAAATGCCTCAGAGGATTGTTTTTGTGCAGGAAGGCATCCCTTCCTGCGCAAAAAGAATCCTGTCTGCAACGCAGGCAGCACATTGTGCGCCAGCGCAAGGAAAGGACAGGAATGCACCGTATAATGTTAAATACGGTGCATTACTGTACTTCCCCTTTCAGAAGCACAGGAAAGTTTGATGAATATGCCTCTGAATATTTTTGCTATGCTGAGTTTAACAAAGGAAGACCCCGTTCAAACACGTTCAGGTTGTAAATAAATGTTTACAACCTACAATAAACATAGATAACAAAATACATTCAACAAACTGTTAAATGGTTATCTAAATTGTACTTTAAAGTTCTATAAAACCAAACTATGGTGAGGTTCTGATTTAAAGGCAAAGGCCGTACTTACGAATCACACAGAATCCGCAATGCCTCGTGTCTTGTTTAATATCGCTTGCAATCCCTATTTCACTCGTTATAGGCGAAGAAAGCAGGTTGATAGCGAGAAATAAAGCATTGGATAAATAGTGGCTATTACTGATAATGAAATTGCAGCATGTGATAATAAGCATATGCGTAAATTATAGCAATGTTCACTCCATGCAATAATTCTCAAATACTGAACTTACCAATAATGATATTTATACCTTCCAATAAATACTGCGCGCAAAATAAGAAAAGGTTCTCACAAGTTTGCATGGTTATGATAAAGTAGTACAATTTAACCTGCAAAACCTCTTCTACCCAAAATAGGCGTTAATTTGACATAATGGCCTACCTCAGCAACAAACGCCAATAAACACGCCAGTAAGCAACACCAAACAACAAATAATTCATTCATTCGCAATTTAGCCATACAGAAGGTCAACACATGCAGGGTTAACAGCACATACGCAACAATGATGCACTCCTATAAATACACAAAAGCGGCATACATAAAACGATAGCCATATTCACGTGAGGTAATTACATAGGCCTACTAGGCAACCCACAAAGTCTAGAACACCACTTTGGACGCTCACATTCTCGGACACTTCATAATGCAAGCCTTGTCCCTGAGCTGCTTTATGGTTCCATCAGCAGGAAGCAGGCAAGCAAGGGCACTACGATACTAGAGATGGACCAGAATGCAAAGAACAAGCTTGAATACCCTAAACCTTAGAGTGGCACAGATATTATAAGCTCCAGACTTGATATGAACGCTAAGAAAATGCCACTTTTGCATGATTACCCCCCATTGTTTGAACTGATGCTGTGGGCAATAACGTTAAAAATCAAATATCGACTTACAACCCATATTAGAATTGCACCTAAATTGCATTTAAACTGCTGCTGAAATGTTTTCACATAGAAAATGGCACGTAGAAAAATGTGCTTGCTCTATAACGTGAAAGAATTCTTTTAAAATGCATTATTAATTTTGCAAACAAATTCAGCAATTAATAACATATGGAGAAACCTTGTTTACCTAAATGTATATGAATTAACGTTAACCATTTTGTACTATGCTATTGTTCATAAATATGCTCTTTTAGTAGGTCCAAAAAGCCTTTTCTTTCGATTCTTGCTCACAGCTTAATAGACGTTTATTTAGAACATTTTGCCTAGCACCATCTTACTTAAGTATGTGCTGACTTCAAGCTTATGTTTCCTTAGCTTCATCACACCACATTAGCTCATTTATGTTGAACAAAGTACCCTGCTGTGACCGTTAGAATAATGTATGCCTCACCAGTACATGATCGCTAGTTTTGTCTCAGCATATTCGGCTCACTTTTTAGGTCGAGCCTATAGCCGCAGCGCACATGCGCTGCTCGCTCTGCGAGGCATGCAGTAATAGAGTATGCAGTGGAAGCTCCGCCCATTCTCCGCCCATGTTTTTAAATAGCTCATGTCATTGTCTTTCGTAAATGCTGCTGTCTGATTGATTATGAGGCTTGTTAGTCCCTCCTTATTGTGGCCATGTCGTCATTTGTACCCTCCCATGGCCACTGGCCCCTTTACTTCGAGTGTTACACGGTACGGTACGTGTTATTTAGACTGTGAGAACTACTTTGTCCGTGCCTTCTCGCCTCCTTATCCCCCCGCCCGCACTCCTGTTGTCCGTGCTTACCCCCCCTCCCGTTGTCCGTGATGCAATGCAATAGGTCTCGCGTAAATGCGAGTCCTATTGCATTGCAAATGCTTGTTCTCATGAAGGTGGTTCTTGAGGGAACCCGGTGCAATCGTGATAATGTTTCTGTGCCCTCCCTTTGGAGGCATGGCATCTTCACCTGCTCTAGGTTTTAGTGAGAAAACCCATGCTAGCTGTATACTATTATAAATGATAAATTTACACCAGACTCGGCTTTATATCGCCCCCAGAACGCATTCTTGAATTGGGGAATCTGTTACAGTATCTTGTTTACAGCTCAGCTGCATTTCAGGTCCCTTTGCAGTGAGCTATTGGTGTTACTTTCAGAAGATTAATTAATTATTAATGAATAAAAACAGTCATGGCCAGGCATATTTCTATTTTATTTGATTGACAGTATAGAAACCGCTGAGGCATTTGATAGTATATTGTATTTGAAACCCGGTTAAGATTCTGCTCTTCATTGGCGTC
The DNA here is from genome assembly GCA_963921515.1 of Calotriton arnoldi. NCBI lineage: Eukaryota > Metazoa > Chordata > Amphibia > Caudata > Salamandridae > Calotriton > Calotriton arnoldi. The sequence goes on from CAWUFW010009876.1 coordinate 474,149, forward strand.
TTGGGCTCCGTTTCCTTGTGGTGTTGCCAGGGCCTTTGACAGATACTGATACTCAGTTTTGAGTGAGCCGATTTCCCTCATTGATAAATCTTTACCTTATAGTGCACAAAATACAAGATTGAAATTCACCTCTCCAGCGCACGTGATGCACCGAATACTTAAACAAAACAGTTTTGTTTACATGTGATGCTGTTGTAAAAGTCGGCTGAGGTGGACAGCTGCATAATTACAAACCGAGCTCAGCAGGCAGAAAGGTCCTGAGCTAATCCATTACTTGGCGGAACCTTCCATGCAGCTCAGACGTTGTTATAGCTTTGTCTCTGGACAGCCAAGCAGCAATGTATTGTCTTTGCCATTACCCAGTCATTCATTATTATAGCCTACTTATGCACACGCTATTTCAGTTAGTAACACTGCCTGCTTCTCCACATTATGATGTTGTGTCACACTACTGAGAGTTAAATTACATTATAAAGAATGAGGCCCTGGTCGACTCCATCATGGTATTGCAGAAATTCATGTTAACTGGTATTTCGTGATATGTGAAAGGTAGTTTTATTCCAGTTATCTCTCTCGCTCTCTCACAAGTGTGCTCTTCACACATCAATTTTACTGATTCAATACTGGCCATGTAGGCACTCAGGAATTTCCTTAGCAGGCTTCAATGTAGATTGCAAAAAATCCCATCAACAAAAATGCAGTTTTTGCCAAATTGCACTGCTCCAAAAGCAATTCCTTATACTTTTCAATCTAGGTGCTTCCACCCCTGAGGTTTCACTGCCCAAGAAACCCAACATAAACAGTAAATTGAATACAGCAACTGGAGGAGCACTCAATAAACCTATGTATAATCAATACTGCAATGTCCTTAATGCGAATATATACATTATGCATTCAGTCCATTAATTCCACGAAACTGGTTAAACTTTTAAACAACTTCATTCTTTCATCTTCCGCAATAAATGTCCAGCCCAACCAACACGTTTCGTCCTTACAGTTTTGTTATTCCCATTTGTTTATGTGGCAAAGCAGTAATGAAACTCTGATCAATTTCAGAATAACACCATCAGTGTGGAAATTCAATGCAGCTAATATTCTCATGTTGAGACTTTCCCACAATGCAAGGACATTTTGAGAGAAATGGGGCTAGGGGAAAAGGTGTGGAGATACCAAGCTTTTTTTGCTAAATATGTTCTCTCAAGGTTTACCCAACAGAATATACTCACATATAGATCCCTGACTGTGGAAGAAACATTAGCATTAACGCTGCTATTTTTTCAGCTGTTGCACCCCACCATTTATGTATTATTAAGCGTACTCTTTACCTCTAGCAGCCCAGCCAATGCTATAAGCGGGTATATTCACACATAGCGTGCTAGCCACATTTCCATTTGGCTAGCTTTGTCTACTGACTGCCAAACGATATGGTGGTATATCCTTGAATTTAGATAGTCCACCAACAAAGCTGCCCTGTTATTGATAGTTATCCATGTGTAATTCTGTGCGTGAAGTCTTATCATTGCTGAATGTTGCTTATTCCTTCGTGGGACCACTATAAGGTAGCATTTGTTTAAAGAACACATCCATCTGTCCTTTCTTTAGTTGTTCAGATTTGCATTACTATTTGTGGAAATCAATCTATAAAACAATAACAAATCCCTGACGCAAATTATTTTATGACCGTTGATTTGTATTCATCAAACAGCACTACTATTTATGTATAAGATGTAGAACAATGTATTGGAATGCATCAGGGCCCTGTCACCTGCTGCACCCCTACTCAAGAATCCGCCCCTCCCTGTCCTGATCCATGCACAGGGCCGGACTGGCCATAGCGGGCACCGGGCGTTTCCCCGGTAGACCGCTAGGGTGGGGGCTGGTTTTGGGCCCCTGGGGGGCCGTTTTTGTTACCGGGGGTCAGCAATATCGGCCCCCTGTAACAAAATCGGCCAAAACCGGCCCTCGCAAACTGCTCGGCTGCACTCCCCCTCACCCCAGGAGGGGCCGGCTGAGCAGTTTGCCAGGGCCGGTTTCTGTTCCCAGTCCGGCCCTGTCCATGCACCCCTACTCAAGTGTCTGTCCCTCTCCGTCCTGATCCATTGCACCCCTACTCAAGTGCCTGCCCCTCCCCACCCTGATCCACGCTGCACACTGTCACCCTATTTGCTAGTTAACTCAGTTTTGCGCCTCTGCTCTCACGTTTCAGTAGGTACTTTTATTTGTTTTATTTCATTCAAGACATTACTGGCAATAACCATTTTTATGCCTGGGTTTTGACAGCTGAGTTGTTAGACTGGCCTACTGCTAACACTATTCATAAAGTGGGCTTTGGGGTCCGCCCCTTTCAATGTTGGCTTTCTTTGGTCAGTCATTGGCTTGAGACTTTGTCACTCGTGTCTTGGCTGAGCCCAGTGGAGTATTCATCTCTCACCTAATGTTATTGGTTATTTGCAGGTGTCATCCCTTTTCCACTCTTGCAATGAACTGCATGAGGGACTATTCTTCAATTTTAGCCCTATCTTCACTCCTGCTGGCTCTCTACTGTGTTTCTGCTTAATTTGCTAGTGCTGCATGTGTTAGCACAGTGAGCCCAAGCCCTTTGGCTTGGCCAACACTTTTTTGTTTTGTTGTATTTGACATTTTTTGAGGTATGGGTGTTATTTCAGTTCTGTACTACCCAGGTTAAAGTTTTTTTTATAGTGCATGCAACAGGGCCATGATGTACATGGTGCACACATACCAAGGCATAATTTCACCTGGCACAATTGCACTCACAGCCACTAAATGCACGAATGGAGGGCACACATACAGACACTCTTAGTCACCGACAACGCATTCAGGCACACACTCTCACAGTTGAATGGATGGATGACTGGGTTTGCTTGGATACATAAATACATTTTTGTCGATTAATGGCTGTGCAGATTTAAGTGGAAAAGTATGCGAGTGATTGGAGTCAGGATGTGTGAATGTGTGGTTGTATGGGTATATGTGATGTTAGTTTGAATGGATGACTACATGGGTGTCCACTCTATGATGAGTTGATAGATGTGTCGCTGTATATAAATGTGGGTGGATGTGTGTGTGTGTGAGCGGAAGGGTGGTTTTATGTTCTCTCTGCACTTTGTTGTTCTGTTTCTCCTTTACTCTGTCACATAGAATCACTTCCACGTTCATACAAGTGTTTTGTCTAAAATCTTCCAGTGGGCTTTGAGGTGTCTGTATGCTGCTCCAACCCAGCTACACCCAAAAACACTTTTCAACCAAAATAGTGCAGGCTAGCATCATGTCTTAGTCCTTTCTAATTTGTTTAGCGCCAAGAATCCTCTGAGTGAATGTGCTCTCAATAAATCTAGTTAACATAACATCAAACACTTGTACTGAGCCTGACTCATTGAAGTATCACGTCTGTGAGGGAACAGGCCTCTAGTATCCAGCACCAATTAAGTATAATACAGGTCAGCTCTTAAATTTTGCATTTGGTGCCTGAAGTGCACATTTTTAGGTCAAGCATTCGAGACCTCTTGTATATACTTTAGTATATACTTATATGTGTATGTACTTTGTGGGCTCTGGAGATCAGTTCTAGGACTTGTCTGCTTCCGCTTACTTTTCTTTCTGTTCAACTGCCTCTATTTAACTGTCTTGATAGAAAACAACCAGTAGAGGTCAGTATAATACCAGAACTGCTTTCTGCTTGTTCAACTGCCTCTATTTAACTGTCTTGATAGAAAAAGACCAGTAGAGGTCAGTAAAATACCAGAATTGCTTTCTATTGAGGGACTTTCTGTTTTTTATTTTTCTGGCAACTGCCTCTATTTAACTTTCTTGACAGAAACGACCAGCAGAGGTCAGTAAAATACCAGAATCACTTTAGCATTCTCTAGATTCCAGTCCATAGAAATTGTCTTCCACGAGCACCCATAGACAATAATATTTTTTTCAAATCTTGTATTTTCAGTGATATGACCACTGAAGGCCCTATTTTATATTAAAAACAGAGCTTTGGACTATACCATTTCTCACTGAAAGGCAATATTTCTCTCCATGTGTTCCCATACCTGGCACCCAGGCTAATGAGCTGCAAAGCTAAATACATATAAGGTCCCAAAGGCGAGACCGATTGCATTGCAAAAGCTTGTTGTATTCACAATGGACAAAGAGCACATCTTTTAGCTTAGGTAGGAAGGTTCTCATGAGAACTTTACTCCATGTTCCCAAGTAAGCAACAATGTATTACTACATACCGGCGTGAATGTTTACTGTGGGAATCGAGAAAAGAGCATCGGAAGTTGACGACACCATCGGATGAGCGGTTTCCATTGGAATGGAGCTACAAACGATTCATAAGTTTCGATACATTATTGTGTGATTTTATATTAATAAGTGTACCGAGCTAAAGCTGTGAGAGGATCTGCGGATTCCAGACCCCTTATGACTCTGCAGAGAGTCACTTCTTATCCTAGCTCTTTGTAACTGACAGCTATTGCTAAAGGTGACTTTATTCCTTACCTTATCCAAACCCGTTTCTGATCAATGCTACTGCAAAGATCATTCCTTCTTCATTGATTTATTGACAGTTGCTACTCCGACTGTAGGGACTTCGGCTGAGTTTCCAGAATGACTCAGCATGACGAGTTCTATCTTGCTCTTTTTCGAAAAAGAACTCATCATGGGCTCTATTTAGGGTACTGTAGGCTCTTAGCTAGTTTAATGACAATTTTCCTTTATGGAACACTTTGTATTGATTTATGCTCTCACTAATCAATCTTTTTTTCAGCATTTCTGTAAACTGGACTATTCTGAATAAACATTACTATTCATTTAAGATAAATAAAGATTTTGAAAACTCTATCAACCTCTCATCATTGACTTAACATAAAGGATCTGACAGTTGATAAAAAATGCATGTTTTGAATTCTCATTCCAGCTCCATTCCAAAACAGTGGCAATGGTCCATTGACCTGACGGGAAGCCACTAGGATTTCCAAGGGACGAAATCTATAAGTTGTGGACTTATGGCCATAAGAGGCCCTTGGGAACGCTGTTGGTTTTTGTACTCTGTACACTGGTACCCAGATAACCAGGCCCCAGTACATGTGCTCTGTCACCTAAAACCTTGTTGAATTGGTTAGAAAGCCTAACTGGCACATTTAACTTACCTTTATGTCCCTAGTATATGGTACCTAGTGTACCAAGGCCCTGTAAGTTAAATGTCACTAGTGAACTGCAGCACCTATTGCGCCTCGACAAAAGTGACTATGCAAAACATGTCTTCAGGCCTTCCTCTGCAGCCTGAGTGTGCAGTTTTAAAACAGAAAATTCTACATAGCAAACAAAAACATTTGCCAGGCCCAAACCTCTTTTAATGGTTATAAGTCACCCCTAAGGCTAAATGCCCATAGAGCAGGCTGCTTGGTATTTAAAGTTTAGCACATGTATATCTACGTTTTACATGTCCTTACAGTGAAAAAGACCCCAAACCAGTTGTTTACTGTAGCAAGGCTGGCAGTACCTTAAGAAACACTAGATTACTTTATTTCACTTACTGAAGATAACTTCTGATTGGTCCTAGCTGAAAAAGCACTTCAACCCAACCTTATGCTTAAAATCGAATTTTGTCTAACTGTATCAGAAATAGTAACTTTAGAAAGTCACTATTCTTTAGGAGTGGGCGGAATTTGCATAGTCGCATTACGCATAGTTCCACAAAACGGCAAAAAATCTCTGCGAGGACGCGGAATTCCGCGAGCTCGCGGAATTGCTTGTTCCGCCCGTTACACTACAGCTGCAACTTTGCCACCGCGCCGGAAAGGCGCATGGGGTCCTTTGAGTAAGCTGTCCATCATAGTGGGGAAAGGGCGGGAAGACGTTGCATACCGCTAGTGTATGTGGGGCTGGGCCAAAAGGGCGGGGCTTCTATGCGACTTCACATGCCTCTTGTTTATAAAGGGTCACAGACGATCTGAGCAGCAGATGAGGAGGAAGAACCTCCTGGTCACAGGTACTACACGGGGATTGCGCTCGAGAAAGTCATGGATGCAAAGACCTCCATCAAGCATCACGGCTAATTTTTGACGGTAGATATGGAGAGAAAGCACACCTGCCCAGCCTCGACCGAGCTCACGATTTTTTTGGGCTGATTAATGCGTTACCGAATTTGAGCTTTAACTCGGGCACCTGCTTTATTTATATCTGAAAGTGCTTCCTGTTGAGGTTTAATTTTTGTGACAGGAGCATCGTGCCAGAATGAATCTTGCCCAGCATATTTATCCAAGAAGATGCCACCGTTTTGTGCAATAATTCTACTCAACTGGAGTACTACTGGCTAATCAGTAAGTGCTACCTCGTTGGGTAAATGTATAGTGCCGCCCTTTCCTACACTACAGCTGCGTAAAGGACCAGAAGAGTTGTCTCCAGTGACCATGTGTGTCTGTAACTTTGCCAACGCGCCGAAAGGCGCCGGGGTCCCTTGAGTGAGCTGTCCATCATAGTGGGTAAAGGGCGGGACGACGTTGCATACCGCTAGTGTGTGTGGGGCGGGGCTTCTATGCGAGTTCACATGCCTCTTGTTATAAAAGGTCACAGACGATCAGAGCAGCAGATGAGGAGAAAGAATCTCCTGGTCACAGGAACTACACGGGGATTCCGCTCGAGAAAGTCATGGATGCAAAGACCTCCATCAAGCATCACGGCTAATTTTTGGCGGTAGATATGGAGAGAAAGCACACCTGCCCAGCCTCGACCGAGCTCACGATTTTTTTGGGCTGATTAATGCGTTACCGAATTTGAGCTTTAACTCAGGCACCTGCTTTATTTATATCTGTAAGTGCTTCCTGTTGAGGTTTAATTTTTGTGACAGGAGCATCGTGCCAGAATGAATCCTGCCCAGCATATTTATCCAAGAAGATGCCACCGTTTTGTGCAACACCTCTACTCAACTGGAGTACTACTGGCTAATCAGTAAGTGCTACCTCAATGGGTAAATGTATAGTGCCGCCCTTTCCTACACTACAGCTGCGTAAAGGGCCAGAAGAGTTGTCTCCAGTGACCATGTGTGTCTGTAACTTTGCCAACGCGCCAAAAGGCGCCGGGGTGCCTTGAGTGAGCTATCCATCATAGTGGGTAAAGGGCGGGAAGACGTTACATACCGCTAGTGTGTGTGGGGCGGGGCTTCTATGCGAGTTCACATGCCTCTTGTTTATAAAAGGTCACAGACGATCAGAGCAGCAGATGAGGAGAAAGAACCTCCTGGTCACAGGAACTACACGGGGATTGCGCTCGAGAAAGTCATGGATGCAAAGACCTCCATCAAGCATCACGGCTTATTTTTGGCGGTAGATATGGAGAGAAAACACACCTGCCCAGCCTCGACCGAGCTCACAATTGTTTGGGGCTGATTAATGCGTTACCGAATTTGAGCTTTAACTCGGGCACCTGCTTTATTTATATCTGGAAGTGCTTCCTGTTGAGGTTTAATTTTTGTGACAGGAGCATCGTGCCAGAATGAATCCTGCCCAGCATATTTATCTAAGAAGATGCCACCGTTTTGTGCAATACCTCTACTCAACTGGAGTACTACTGGCTAATCAGTAAGTGCTACCTCGTTGGGTAAATGTATAGTGCCGCCCTTTCCTACACTACAGCTGCGTAAAGGGCCAGAAGAGTTGTCTCCAGTGACCATGTGTGTCTGTAACTTTGCCACCGCACCGAAAGGCGCCGGGGTCCCTTGAGTGAGCTGTCCATCATAGTGGGTAAAGGGCGGGAAGACGTTGCATACCGCTAGTGTGTGTGGGGCGGGGCTTCTATGCGAGTTCACATGCCTCTTGTTTATAAAAGGTCACAGATGATCAGAGCAGCAGATGAGGAAAAAGAACCTCCTGGTCACAGGAACTACACGGGGATTGCGCTCGAGAAAGTCATGGATGCAAAGACCTCCATCAAGCATCACGGCTAATTTTTGGCGGTAGATATGGAGAGAAAACACACCTGCCCAGCCTCGACCGAGCTCACGATTTTTTTGGGCTGATTAATGCGTTACCGAATTTGAGCTTTAACTCGGGCACCTCCTTTATTTATATCTGTAAGTGCTTCCTGTTGAGGTTTAATTTTTGTGACAGGAGCATCGTGCCAGAATGAATCCTGCCCAGCATATTTATCCAAGAAGATGCCACCGTTTTGTGCAATACCTCTACTCAACTGGAGTACTTTCTACTGGCTAATCAGTAAGTGCTACCTCCTGCTTAGCCTCGACCATGCTCACGAATTCCGCTACGCCGCGGATCGCTGAATTTGCGGCAATTCCGCTTTCCCAGCGGAACGCGGAATTGCCAAACTTTCGCAAATTCCGCGAGCGGAGCTGAATTTACCGCCCAGGCCTACTATTTTTCTGTCTGAAAGCCCCTAGGAGCCTTTTCAGAGTTAATCCCCAACTATCAACTGGCATCTTGCTGGGAGATGTGAATGGCTCCCAGGAAAGGTACCAACCTCCTCTACTCAGGAAACGGACCAACCATCTCTTAACTCGATGGCCTGGGGATGTGCCCACTAAATGCAAAAGTTCAAAGCAGATGTAACTCACACCGTGGCCTGCCACTGCCATTGTCAAAGTACCCAGAGTGGCACCAATCCCAGTGGGGTGAAAACCTGTCCCAGAACTGGTTTGCAGGGATAGTTTATCATTTGCCTAGGACACACCTCAGAGGTGTGCCCTGAGCTCTGCACAAGGGAATAAAGGTTCTGCCATACTGGTTTTAGGTAGCAAGAAGCACTGTGGGATAGACTACAGTAAAACACCCTGGAAGTGCTGCAGAAGTGGGCTGGGGCACACCTTGGAACTTTTACCCCATTGGTTAGGGAGTGGCTGGGAGTCTACCCGACCCACAGGCTGGCACTGGGTATAAAAATGGCACCCTCAGTATCTGCCTCACTTCAGAACACCCCTGGACCTGTGAAAGTCAGGTGAAGGGCTGTACCAGCTGTTGAACCTGTGGAGAGAAACCCCAGGGGCTGGTCCTGCTCCCCACTTGAACTCCAGACAGAAGAGTGGACTCTAAGGGCCAGTTGGATAGCATCCTGTTCAGCTCCAGGAATAAAAACCTGCAAGCCCAAATCTCTACTGAGCCCAACTGACCAGTTCCAACCAGTTAATTTGCCTTGGGCCCTGCCGGAGCTTCAGACAGATTGAGCCCTAACCCCCAAGTGTTGCCCAAATAATCCTGGACCCGTGGCTGGTGTTAGAGCATACTCTTACCCTATAAAATTGCAAGACAGGACACTTAGAAACTTTTTTTGAACTTTTTGCAAAAAGTACCAGAGTCTACCACCAGACCACCACAGAGCCACAGCAGCAGACGTCAACCAGCGGTTTGGACTCAACTTGCTGGTTTGCTCCACTGAATGTATCCTTTCTTCTGGAAAAATTTCTATGTCTGAATGTAGAGAATTTCACAAGGACCAACAATAAGACGCAACTGGACGACAACGTCTTCTTTTTGGGCCCTGACTTTGGACTTCAGACACTTGGAGTACTCTCAATGTCAAAGTCAAGAGCCTTGAACTTACCACCAAAGCCAAGAATGCCACGGAGACCCTGCACTTCAGACAACCGCCGTCAACAAGCCCCTCTTTGGATCAAGCTGGCACCCTGACTGACCGGCAATCTTGTTGACAAGAACTTTTATCTAGAAAAACAACTAATTCTGAAGGTAAAGTTTCCACCAAAATGAACACAGTCCCTGTATCTGGCCTGTGCTCCCTTGCAGTTTTGGCTTTGACCCGGCCTCGCGTAACCAGCTACCCGCAGTTGGTGGTTTGTTCTCTTTGGCGCTAGAAACATAAAAATTTGCAAAAATCATATCTCCAGTTCCCTACATCCGATTTTTGTTGTTTGGTGTCTACTTGATCATTAAAATTTCTGTATTTTATAAAAAGAAGTAGAAATTTTATTGTGTTGGGCTTTCTACCTTTAACTGTTTTGGTACTCATAAATGCTTTACACATTCATCTTAACCCCTTTGGTGCGTAGTGCGGCCCCCGGCCATCCGATCACATGGCACTAGAAACCCCTCTGGTGGGGGCACCAGAGGGATTTCTTCCCCCCCCCCCCGACAGCCTCGGGAGCTGGGGAAGAGCTTCCCCAGCTCCTGAGGCTGTGTAGATGGTTTCCCTGAAATGACGATCAGCGCGCACGTTCCGCTGACGTCATTTCAGTTTCACTTTCTATGTGCTCAGGGGGCTATTTCAGCCCCCGGGCATGTAGAAAGATGGGAGAGGTATCATTGGAAAGGGGAGAATCTCCCATTTCCAATGGCACCCCTCACTAGTGGATCCCTGCTTGGGGATCGCCCCAGAAGGGCAATCCCCAAGCAGGGATCCACCCACTAGAAACCAGGGAGGGGGGAGCGGCCCCTTGGGCAAGGGCCTTTGCTCCCCCAATATTATTTTGGGTAAATTCAGTCTTTCTGCCCCCCCCTTGGGGGCAGATGGGGGAAGTAGCCCCCAATCTGCCCCCGCTGGGGGGGCAGAAAGCCCAATAGAAACCAGGGATTTGTTTTTAAAGTAAATTAGGGGTGGGGGCTGCCCCTACCCCACCGCAAAATGACAGTCTTTCTAACCCCCTTGGTGGGCAGAAAGCCCACTAGAAACCAGGGATTTTTTTTCAAATGCAAATTAGGGGTGGGGACAGAAGCCCCCAATCTGCCCACTAGATACCAGGGATTTTTTTTCTAATTATAATTTGGGGTGGGGGCTGCCCAATATGGGCATGCCAATGCCCCCAACCCCCGCCGCAAAAGTACAGACTGTCTGCCCCCCTGGGGGTCAGAAAGCCCACTAGAAACCAGGGATATTTTTTCAAATGCAAATTAGGGGTGGGGGCTGCCCAATATAAGCATGCCAATGCCCCCACACCCGCAAAATAACAGTCTTTCTGCCCCCAGGGTTTTTTTTTCACGATGAATTTAGGGGTGGGGGTTGCCCAAGATGGGCATGCCAATGCCCCCACCCCTCCCCCCACAAAATTCCAGTCTTTCTGCCCCCCCTGGGGGAATGATGGGGGCAGTAGCCCCCAATCTGCCCCCCCGGGGGGGGCAGAAATCAACCTAGATGCCAGGGATTCTTTTTTTTATAAGCCTGGGGTGGGGGCTGCCCAGAATGGGCATGCAAATGCCCCCACCCTACCCCTACCCCGAAGAAAACATAAGAATTTCTGCCCCCCAGGAGGCAGATGGGGCAATAGCCCCTTATCTGCCCCCCCGGGGGGGCAGAAAGCCCACTAAGCGACAGTTTTTTTTTTTATATAGATAGAGGTGGGGGCTGCCCAGAAAGGGCATATCAATGCCCCCACCCCAAAAAAAATGCTACAGTCTTTCTGCCCCCCCACTGGAAGGCATATGGGTCAATAGCACCTTATCTACCCCCCCGGGGGGCAGAAAGCCCACTAGCCACCAGGGATTTTTTTTTTCAAAGTTCGGGGTGGGGGCTGCCCAGAATGGGCATGCCAACGGTCCCACCCCCCAAAAAAAAGATGCCACAGTTTTTCTGCCCCTCCCAGGAGGCAGATGGGGGCAGTAGCCCCTGATCTGCCCCCTGGGGGGCAGAGAGCCCACTATGCGCCAGTGATTCTGCTGGCTTTTTTATACTTTTAATCCCTATGTTTTTGGCTCTTCCCAGTCACTGGCCTTTGGCCCACCCACCGAAGTTAGGTATCATTTTACTCGGGAGAACAAGGGGAACGCTGGGTGGAAGGACATTTGTACCAGCACGGAGATCCCACAAAAACATGTATGGAAAAATTGATTTTTTCAGCTAAATTTGAGGTTTGCAGGGGCTTATGGGCAGGGAAACTTTGGGGGACCCATTCAAGCCATACCTCACTAGACTCCCCAGGATGTCTAGTTTTCAGAAATGTGTGGATTTGGTAGGTTTCCAAAGATGGCCGCGATCACAGGGCCAAAAACCCAGGTGCCCCCCCCTGCCAAACCAGGTCGTTTTATGATAGGTAATTTTGAAGTCTCCACAATATGTTTTGGGCCCTTGCCTGTCAGGGGTACTTGACCCACCCACACGAGTGAGGTACCATTTTTATCTGGAGACCTGGGGGAACACTGGGTGGTAGGAAATTTGTGTCAGCCCGGTGATCCTACAACTTTCCCACACAGAAATTTGAGAAAAATGTAATTGTTTAATCAAAATTTGAGGTTTGCAGGGGATTCAGGGTAGGGAAACGTTGGGGGATCCATGCAAGCCATACCTCCCTGAACTCCCCTGGGTCTCTAGTTTTCAGAAATGTGTGGGTTTGGTAGGTTTCCCTAGATGGCCGCCAAGCCCGGGACCAAAAACTCATGTGACCCCCTTGCAAAAGCAGATCATTTTGTGATAGGTAATTTGATGTCTCAACAATACGCTTTGGGCCCTTGCCTGTTGCGGGTACTCTGACCCACCCACAAAAGTGAGGTACCATTTTATCGGGAGACCTGGGGACGCTGGGTGGTAGGAAATTTGTGTCAGCCCGGTGATCCTACAACTTTCCCACACAGAAATTTGAGAAAATTTGATTTTTTCATCAAAATTTGAGGTTTGCAGGGGATTCTGGGAAGGGAAACGTTGGGGGATCCACGCAAGCCATACCTACCTTGACTCCCCTGGGTCTCTAGTTTTCAGAAATGTGTGGGTTTGCTAGGTTTCCCTAGATGGCCGCCAAGCCCGGGACCAAAAACTCATGTGACCCCCCTTGCAAAAGCAGGTAATTTTCGGATACATAGGGGTCATCTGCGTTTTGGTCCCAGGGTCGGCAGCCATCTAGGGAAACCTACCAAACACACACATTTATGAAAACTAGAGACCCGGGGGAGTCCAGGGAGGTATGGCTTACGTGGATCCCCAACGTTTCCCTACCCAGAATCCCCTGCAAACCTCAAATTTTGATGAAAAAATTACATTTTTCTCAAATTTCTGTGTGGGAAAGTTGTAGGATCACCGGGATGACACACATTTCCTACCACCCAGCATTCCCCCAGGTCTCCCGATGAAAATGCTACCTAACTCGCATGGGTGGGTCAAGTACCCACAACAGGCAAGGGCCCAAAACGTATTGTGGAGACATCAAAATTACATATCACAAAACAACCTGGTTTTGCAATGGGAGTCATCTGGGTTTTAGGCCCCGGCGGCCATCTTGGGAAACCTACCAAAGCCACACATTTCTGAAAACTAGACACCCGGGGTAGTCCTGAGAGATATGGCTTGCGTGAGCCCCCCAACTTTTCCTACCCAGAATCCCCTGCAAACCTCAAATTTAGCTGAAAAAAATCATATTTTTCTCAAATTTCTGTGTGGGACAGTTGTGGGACCACTGGGCTGACACAAAGTTCCTACCACCCAGCGTTCCCCCAGGTCTCCAGATAAAAATTGTACCTCACTTGTGTGGGTAGGCCTAGTACCCGCGACAGGAAAGGGCCCAAAACACAACGTGGACACACCACATTTTTACAGTGAAAACTGGCCCTTTTTTTGCAAAGTGCCTAGCTGTACATTTTGAACCCTAGCTCTGCCGGCACCTAGGTAAACCTAGCAAAACTATACATTTTTGAAAACTAGACACCCAGGGGAACCTAGATGGGGTGACTTGTCTGGCTCTCTCCAGGTTCTGTTACCCAAAATCCCTAGCAAACCTCAAACTTTGTAAAAAAAAAACAAATTTTCCTCACATTTCTGTGGTGGAAAGTTCTGGAATCTGCATGGATCCACAAAATTCCACCCACCTCGCATTCCCCAAAGACGTCCAAGAAAAATGGTACCTCACTTGTGTGGGTAGGCCCAGTACCCACAACAGAAAATGGCGCAAAGCGCAACGTGGACACACCACATTTTTACAGTGAAAACTGATCCTTTTTTTGCAAAGTGCCTAGCTGTACATTTTGAACCCTAGCTCTGCCGGCACCTAGGTAAACCTAGCAAAACTATACATTTTTGAAAACTAGACACCCAGGGGAACCTAGATGGGGTGACTTGTCTGGCTCTCTCCAGGTTCTCTTACCCATAATCCCTTGCAAACCTCAAACTTTGTCCCAAAAAAACATTTTCCTCACATTTCTGTGATGGAAAGTTCTGGAATCTGTGTGGATCCACAAAATTCCACCCACCCCGCGTTCTCCAAAGTCTTCAGATAAAAATGGTACCTCACTTGATTGGGTAGGCCTTGTGCTCCCGACAGGAAAGGGCCCAAAATGCGACATGGACACACCACATTTTTACAGTGAAAACTGAGCCCTTTTTGCAAAGTGCCTAGCTGTAGATTTTGAACCATAGCTGTGCCGGCACCTAGGGAAACCTAGCAAACTTATACATTTTTGAAAACTAGACACCCAGGTAAATCCAGGATGGGGTGACTTGTGTGGCTAGCACTAGGTTCTGTTACCCAGAACCCCTTGCAAACCTAAAACTTTGTCAAAAAAACACATTTTTCCCAAATTTCTGTGATGGAATGTTCTGGAATCTGTGTGGGACCACAAAATTCCATGCACCCCGCATTCTCCAAAGTCTCCCGATAAAAATGGTACCTCACTTGTGTGAGTGGGTTAAGTACCCGCGGCAGGCAAGGGCCCAAAACATATTGTGGAGACATCAAAATTACCTATCACAAAACAACCTGGTTTTGCAAGGGGGGGCACCTTGGTTTTTTGGCCCCGGGCTCAGCAGCCATCTAGGGAAACCTACCACACCCACACATTTCTGAAAACTAGACACCCTGGGAAGTCCAGTGAGGTATGACTTGCGTGGATCCCCCAACGTTTCCCTAGCCAGAATCCCCTGCAAACCTCAAATTTAGCTGAAAAAAATCACATTTTCCTCACTTTTCTGTGTGGGAAAGTTGTGGGATCACCGGGCTGACTCCAATTTCATAACACCTAGCGTTCCCCCAGGTCTCCTAATAAAAGTGGTACCTCACTGGTGTGGGTAGACATAGTGGCTGCAACAGGAAATGGCCCAAATCGTACTGTGGATTCTTCAAAATTACGGATTCATAAAACTACCTTGTTTTGCACGGGGGACCTGTTTTTTTGGCCCGGGGCTCGCGGCCATCTTGGGAAACCTACCAAACCTACATATTTCTGAAAACTAGACACCCTGGGGAGTCTAGTGAGGTATGGCTTGTGTGGATCCCCCAACATTTTTCTACCCAGAATACCCTGCAAACCTCAAATTTAGCTGAAATAACCACATTTTCCACATATTTTTGCGTGGAATCACCGTGCCGGCACAAATGTCCTACCTCACACCGTAAAATGTGGTGTGTCCAGATTGTGTTTTGGGACGTTTCCTGTCCCGGGCACTAGGCCTACCCACACAAGTGAGGTATCATTTTTCTCGGAAGACTTTGGGGAATGCGGGGGGTGGAATTTTGTGGATCCACGCAGATTCCATAACTTTCCACCACAGAAATGTGAGGAAAATGTGGGTTTTTTTTTACAAAGTTTGAGGTTTGCAAGGGATTCTGGGTAACAGAACCTGGTGAGAGCCAGACAAGTCACCCCATCCTGGATTCCCCTGAGTGTCTAGTTTTAAAAAATGTATAGGTTTGCTGGGTTTCCCTAGGTGCCGGCAGAGCCAGTGTTCAAAATCTACAGCTAGGCACTTTGCAAAAAAAGGATCAGTTTTCACTGTAAAACTGAAGTGTGTCCACGTTACGTTTTGAGCCGTTTCCTGTCGCGGGCACTAGGCTTACCCACACAAGCGAGGCACCATTTTTATCCAGAGACTCTCATGCTAGTATGTGTACTCACAATTTCGGAAATGTGCAAATAGCTACTGCTTCTAAACTCTATATTTTGTTCCAATTTTAGAAATACATAGGTGTCTTTCATCCCGACTTTTCACTGTATATATTTTTCCAAATGAATTGCTATATACCCGGTACATAATAAAAAAACATTGCAAGACGCTGCTCAGTTATTGGTTCTGGGTTCTTCAGCTTCTTGGTGAACCTACAAGTCCTATATATCCCCACAACCAGAAATGTCCAGCGGATGTAACAGTATATTGCTTTAAAACATCTGTCATAATTAAAAGAAGTTACAGGTGAAACGTTGGCAAAAATGGCTGTTTTTTTCAACTCATTTGCAATTTTTCTTATTTTCAACTGTTAGTTTCTATAAAGAAACCTTGAAGGATCTACAAAAATGACCCCTTGATGAATTCAGAATTTTGTCTACTTTTCTAAAATGTATAGGCTTCCAGGATCCATTATTGCTTTCATACCCATTTCTACCATTAACTGGAAGAAGGATGAAAGCACTAAAAATAGCAAAAATAGGCTATGTCCCAGTAAAATGCCAAAACTGTGTAAAAAATGTTTTTCTAACAAAAGTCTGTCAGTCCCTGAAAGCTGCGAAAATGGTGATTTTAGCCCCACAAACCCTTTGTTGATACCATTTGCAGGGAAAAAACCAGACGCTTCATTTGCAGCACTTTTTTCCCATTCCCCCCCCCCAAAAAACATTTTGCTGTATTTTGGCTGATTTCTGGGTCCCCTCCAGGGGAACCCACAAACGCTGGGTACCTTTAGAATCCCCATGATGTTGGAAGAAAAGGACGCAAATTTGGTGTGGATACCTTGTGTGGTCAAAAGGTTACGGGGGCCTAAGTGCGAACTACCCCAAATAGCCAAAAAAGGCTTAACACAGGGGGGGGGGAGAAAGGCCTAGCAGCGAAGGGGTTAAGTTAAGCCTGTCTGCTCTGTGCTACAGCTACCAAGGAGTGAGCTTGGGTTTAAATTATTGAGACCTAACTGGACTTAGTAAGGAATAGTGTCATTGTTACTTGAAGATGACTACGATCCACTTCAACGAACAATCCACTTTCTCACAGACACAATATTGATCACCATGGCTTCAATTAGTGGTGCATTGAAACACAACATTGGTATATACACAAACGTATCCCCCTTCTGAAAATGTTGTACACAAATTTTTTGCAGCAGTCTACATTCAGCCCACCATCTGTGTGGCTCACAGCATTTCAATGCCAGCTTTCTTCAAGAGCTCAAACCAGGTAATAGATGAATTGTTGATTTTGAGTGACCAGCACACAGAATTCCTCAAAGACACACACAGTAAATGCCTAAAAACGAAAATTGTTTACAAATGTGCTGTGAGCCATAGCCTGCACTCCTGTAGCACTGGTTGCTCCAAGGACGTGGGAACAAATGGGTTACAACCAGAAGACACAGCATGTAATAAATTAGTAGATGATGCCTAAAGTGCCTTTACGTTTCCCCAACTGCTGTGCCAGATCTCCAGGTTCAACACACAATGCTATGATTCTGGGGAGAAGCCACATTACTCACACCATAGAGACACATCACCTGCCTCAAACATGGCTCCTTAGTTATACTTGACACAGCCATCCACATTCCTGATGACAGTTGTGCGGAAAGTACTGTTGTCATCTGCCATTTTGCACAAGCAAAGAGGCCAGAAGACCAGTGATCAAGCTCACTGTACCCAGAAAAGTCTGTCATCATCACAAAACAATGCATTAAAACTCTTGCAGTTATGTAGATTCCCCATTACACATGTTGAGCTACATGGCATCACAGAATTGCTTGCCTTTATGGAAGACTCATATTCTTCATGGAAATGTGTACCAATGAGAACATTCATGCAGGAATGATAAACTTGCTGTAGCTTGTGTACCATTTTGCCATAGATGTGCACACAAAGACCATTTTGTATTTGAGAAGATTGACTGCAGTGCTTGTAAATGTGGTAATCATCATCATCTGAAATGCTCACACCTATCAAGGCATACTCTGAAGACAATGCAATATACCCCAGAAACATTTCTGATGACGCCATCATAAGAATATGGTATTGTGGATGAGAACTTAAACATCCATGCACACATATCTACATGTAACCTAATCAAACATGTCTTTGGTCATTTAAAGGGATTGTCCAGATATCTGCAATGCGCTGGTGGTGGCCTTGAGGATAAACTTGATAAGGTTTGAGGAATTGTGGTCTTCTTTATCGTGTCCAACAATATGGCTGGGAGACAAAGCATGCCTATGTCCGAGGTTATTGACAATCCAATTGGGGAGAGAGTAGAGACGAGGAATAGTCATGTTTCTTGAGACAAAAAACAGGCTGGCAATGCCATTCCAATCAAGGACAATATCATAATTAATTACTTTTGAAGTTAGAGATACAAATAATAAAAAGTACATCGTAGAGAATGTTGTGTATTATTCTATATTTATTATGATCTAACCTCATCACCCTCAAGCCCTTACAAAAAATGTCTTCAGGAATGATGCTTGCTCTTGACATTACCCTCAAACACAGATACTGTGATCATCAGTGTAAAAGAGAAAAAGAGGATATATAACTGAAAGAGCTTGAAATGCATTAAAACAAAAAGCAGGAAATAAGACATAGTCTATTCATTCTGCTTGGGGCACACTGTCCTGCAGGCCCAGTAGTTGTGCTGTAAGGGCTGATCTTCTCTTACCTCTCTGAGAGGAGGATGAGGTTATTGGCATGGAAGGAGCAGTGGAGCGAGCCATATTTTCACTTGTCACAGAGTGAACCATTTGAAACAGGATCATCTTTTGTCTCACTAATAACTTTCCCATATTTTCTACTGCTGAGTGGCTGGGTGCATGCATTTGCATCTTCTGCTGAATTAGGGTCAGTTTTAAAGTAGTGAGATGAGTTAGGCATGGGCATTTGAATGGGCTTGGCACCTCTGCTGTTCCCCAATCATTGTGTTGACTGGTCAGCTTGATGCATACACTCCAGCTATGTTCAAGATGCCACTGATCCCAAGGAAGTGTCAATAGATGGGCTCTACCGTCACAATGACTTCTTTCATTGAAGCCTCCAGAAGTAAGGTTGACTCCTTCCTGTAGTCACTGAATGCTTAATACTTAGGAATATAATATGGAAGCAATAGATATCTCCTTGAAGGGTCACTCATTGATTGGAGAAAAAAGCCATGTAGCATAAAAAACCTCCTGGCAGACAGGATATCTAAAGTAGAGAATTGTTGAGGAACTTGGCACTCCAAAGGACTGAGCATGGAATCCAGGAGATGGAGCAGGAATCCAAAGGATTCAGCAGGATTCTCGGCGATGTATCAAGTGTCTAGAAGATGGAGCAGAAAAATACAAGTAGCCTGGTGCAAGTAATCAGGAGGGAAATTCACTATCACAGTTATTGGAGCACTCATGATGCATGTTACAGCTCTTTTTAAAGGGCAAAACTGAAAGTACTGAAAGTTATAGCTCCTTTTACAGGGTGAAACAGGATGTAGGTGAAAGAAGCTATTGAAAGTAGAACCATCATGCTTCATTGGGATATGATAACATTACAAACAGAAAACTTGACCATCAGGGTTTGGGACGAATCAAGAATGTCACTTGTTGTTTCTTCATGGAAAGTTTGAATAGGAGCCCTCTTGTGAAAGAAGGTTTTTACAGACGTGGGCTGAAATGGAATTTTAGGGAACGTATTGAAAACTGGACTAGAGGTAAGGCAATAGCTTATGTGGACTTCATAACACCTAAAGGTGGAAAAATGTACGGAGAGTGTCAAGAGTGGCTTCCATAGCATGTTGGAACAAACATAGGAAACTGCCTCCTAAATGGTGCCTAGGGCAGCGTGACTGCTGCAATTAGAAGACCACAGCTGAAGTGCGACTCATATTGACTGAGTGATGTAACCAATAGACAGGAAGGAATTTGGCTTGTCTACTACAAGGAGAGCAACATACCCATTATCCTTGTTTGACTTGTGTTGGCAAAGGTTAAGCTGCACTTGCATTTACTCAGGAGGTTGATGGGCCACATCATAGGAGGTGGCACTTATATCCTCCTCTGTTGTGAGCTGTACTGGGTTCCATTCATTCTGACCAATTGACTCTACAGTCTCTGTCACCATGATAGCATTCTCCGCACCCTCTTAAGGTAATGCAATGATATTCTCAGGCAGGATTCAAGCATCTACCTCTTCTGTTATCTGAATGGGCACAACATGGGAACTAGCCCCAGCAATGGAAGAGCTCTTAACCCAGTTGTTGCAGAAATTGCAGGTGAGCTGACTGATGTAACAACTTCTATGCTTGTTGCAAAGGTAGATCTGGCTGTTATAATGGGGGTGGATGTGCTACTCAAAATTGAGACAAAAGAATGATAATAGTGGAAATTGCCAAGGTATTGACAATGGTGGCTGGCTACATGAAAGCAGAGTTAGTTGGGACGGAGATGAGTTAGTTTTGACACTATCAATCCTTGCACCTGCCAGGGCTATTGTGGTTGTCATCACTATGGTGTGAGTGGTTGTGCTTGCCCTTGATGGGGTAGTGTTGCAGACTTGTTGGTAAGGCCATGGAAGTGGCAGTGGTTGCTGACTTACTCTGTATAGCCTAGAATGGAGTTGTAGTTTAGGACTTGCAGGGCCAAGCCCTGTATGAAACAATGGTTTCCAACTTTCATGGGCCTGCATAGGATGTTGCAGTAGTAGCTGACTTGCAGGGCACAGCCTTGGATTAACTCACTGCCCATGCTCATGTCATGTTCAAACCAATATTATTAGTTTCAAACCCAGTAGATTGCCATAACCCCACAAGGAATTATGCCCTTTCTGGGAAAAAGAGGAACAACAGCTGTCTCTCACCCCTTCTCTAATGAGTTATGTTCTGTCTGTACTGTTTGGAGTCAGCCAAACCTGTCAGAGAATCTCTTATCTGCAGATGATAATAATGCAAGTTCCCTCTCGTACCCCAAATCAGTATGCACACATAATGAATGGTGTTTTTTTAGAATTATATAATGATTTATTATGCAGTATTGAGCTGCAAGTCATATGAATCCCAAAGATCATGATGTTTATAAACAACTCAGTCGATAATATGCAAATGAGGGCAAATGCTAGGCAAACTCGAATCATGTTTCATCAAACATCTTTATCGTATTCTCCGATTCCTTACATAATATGTCTAAATTGTACACACAAAGACTGGACAGTGGACCAACTTGCCTACGATAGGCACCAAATTCAGAAATTATACCAATATGTTATCAAAGACAGAGTAATTCTGTGTGCAAACTTCGACAGTGCCCTCTGTCCAAGAGCACCACCCTTTCCTCAGGGTCAAACGTGTGTGTAGATAATATTAAAGTTGCACCACTTTCCAATTATATGTAGTCAATAAGTTCATATTAAGTCCATCTGATAATTAAGATTCCTTCTTTATTGCTTTTTATTCTTCTTATTAAATGAACCACAGCCAACGCGTTTCGTTCTGTGAACAGAACTTCTTCAGGGCTGTAGAATTAAAACACATATAAAAACGACATGTAAAACCATACATAGATACAAACATTACATACTACATTTAAACATCACCTATGCAACATATTTAAATGCATAAAAACAACAACACAACCATTTATGACATAACATGTTTAACACATACAAATACATAAGAACAAATATGTTGTAGATTTAATGCAATTTCACAAACCATTTGATATTTTCAAGTTAAAATTACCCTATGTATGACCATACATCAGATATACCGAAATGAAGAGAATCGTGTCACAAAGCAAGGGTTTCTACACTAACAAGAGCAATAGTAATCATCCAACACAAACACAGTCCAGACAACAGGTAAATGCGTGGGCAGGTTGTGTGTTTAATATTATCTAAAGTGTCTCCTCACAAATGCCACACAACCTAAAAATAAACCATTAAAGGTTATTACTGCAAAGAAAAGGGGGAAGAGAAGAAAAGAGAAACATACCATTTGTAATTTCCACGGAATGAGTATATAATACTTGATGCAATGCAGTCCTTCTCCGAAATAAAGTTATAATATTGCGCTCCTATATCTATTTCAAACAAAGCACAACGGAGAACAGTTGTAACTTAATGGAACATATAATATCATGCTCCCATATATGTATTGCGTATGGCTGGAAAAGATAAGCCTACCTTACAAATTGAATTTGTCGTTTTCATTCAGAAGTCAATTCCATTCCCAGATGTAATATCATGATATGATAGTCACTCTCAAATTTTCTGTCCGTATCTACTTCGGACCCATCACACACCGTACCTGTCAAAATCCAACCATGTCAAGATGGACTTAAAAATATGCAATCCATCAAAGTAAATGCCAATGCATATAACCCATACCAAAAGAATGGGTGCATCAAAGCTCACGCAAGAATAAGAAAAAGGCCAATTTGTACACTGATACGCTTTTACTAACATCAACCATTGGTACATATTTATATAATGTTACCAGAGTGAATCGTATATCTGAGATCTCCGCCTATGCTGAAATCAATTATAAACTAAAAATTCAGTTCCCACAGTATTACAACCACAAGCGGAAACACAATAAAACCAAAAACACCAATAATCATAGTCCCAAATTGTAAAGATGTGTTCCCCAGTACGATTTAACACACCGGTCCACCCATCTTAATGCGACATCCATGAGAGTGCCGCACGGGAGGGGGTACCGTGAAAGGACACGCATTAAGCGATACCCCAAAAAAAGTGCAGCGCACGAGAAAGCGCCGTGACAAGATACGCACAATGCTAATAGTCTCAAGATATAGGGACATGTTCCCCAGTACGATTCAACACGCCGGTCCGCCCACCTCAGTGCGACATCCATGAGAATGCAGCACGGGAGAGAGCGCCGTATCAGAACACGCATATTGCGACACTTATAAAAGTGCCGCGCAGAAGAAAGCAACGAAGCAGGACCCGCATGATAAGTGTGGCAACGCCCCCCAATTTTACCTTACAAAGTGGCCCATACGCCCAACTCAGCCTCACATCGTTTTCAATCCCGCCCGTGATTCAAACTCGAGTCGAGGCTATTCATCATTTTAAAAGAGACGTATATCCTACGTCATAAGACCGTGCCTGCAGCTTCTTGGTGTTTAAGCAGAGGATTCATGTTAAACACAGCCGCCATATTGGAATCTGCTTAAATGCATAAAATAAGCATATACAAAGACAAACTTTCCGTAATAAAACGTGTTTATATGTAGCGTCCACAATGTATATATCAAACTCGGTGGACTTCACAAAAGAAAGAAAGATAAGCTATAAAATTATTTTTAGTATAATCTGTGATCCTAAATATTCCATCACCAGCTATTAAATATAAGCCGTACAAAGTAAACAGGCATAATATCAATGGTTCAAGTCCGTCGAAATACAAATATTCGCGGCTTTTTGAATAATGATGTTAGATTGAATCTTACTTTGAGGCTCTTAGCCATTATCGATATGATAACGTCTTTGATAAAACGTTAACTCATTTGCATCTTAACGAATCCGAAAATAACCAATTTCTGGGGTTGGTCGGCCACAAATAAAGCCACGCCATATAACCCACATACTGACAGCACGGCACTTAAAGCGATCGTTACATGACGTTCGGGACAGGAAAAGTAATGTCCCAAGCTCAACAATTGTGGAGAGAGAGAGTGTATGCACGAATATAACAACAGAGCCCATTGAGTGCATCGTGTATGTCACGTCACCAGTTCACACAATAAGGCACAAGAGGTATAGCCAAAGACCAATAAATACACTATAAAGTGCATCTAAGCAATCACAAGAAGATATGAATATCTAAAACAGTTTCATTCCATAAAAATAAAAGACCTAGCAGTATAACCGATCCAAAAGAACAGAAGGGAAAATACATATACATGGATATATGACAGTACAGAGAAAGGTATATCATGTATATCATAGCGCTCATTTTTAACAGTTGGGCATAGTAAATGACCTTGATGCAAACTATATACCCCTTACTAGATTGACTTTGCTTTGAAAAATCTAAAGGGGGCATACATAAACAGAGATGATAATAACAAGGATGGTCCACATTAATGATGCTACAGTTACATTCACAAATGGTAGTGCATTTCATCATCAGTATTGTGCCCCATCTCTATACATCTGAGGCAACATATCCACATGGCCTCCCTTTTACGGAGAGTTAATTCTCTGTTTCCACCACGAGGGTGGGAGGGAACATGATCGATACCATGGAACCATATCTTGCCATTATCACCATGGTGCTCCCTCATATAATATGTCAAAGGGTATTTCAGGTCATAATTTTTGAAAGCTCGTACGTGCTCCTGTATGCGAGATTTAAGTGGTCGCACAGTACTGCCCACATATATCTTATTGCACTCGCAGCCTATAACATAGACAACATGACTGGTTTTACAATTCATGAAATGTCTTATATCATATTCCTTCGGTGTGTTATAATGAAAATTCCTGATCTTATTTTTCCCAAATGGGCACATGTTACAACTCAGACAGGTGTAAAAACCTATAGGAGTAGTGGGGCGACATGTTTTTGGGGTCGTATTTCTAGGATAACTAGGACACAATAAATTGCGAAGTGTTTTCCCCCTCCGAAATGTTACTTTTGGTGTGGCTGTGACAAATTCTCTCAGATTTGGTGTCTCATATAGTAATCCCCAATGTTTCTTAAGTATATTGAAAAGACTTGCACTGTTGTTCGTATATTGTGTGATAAAGGCCAAACGTGACCCTTGAGTCTTTTTACTATTTGCACTTGTATGTTTTTGCAATGTGCTTGCTCTAGTAACCTTTTTGATTCTTAAATAAGCCTTTCTCAGAGTTTCTTCATCATACCCTTGTTGTCTAAATCTTTTTTTCACCTCGCTGATGTTATCCCTGAATGCCTCATCCGAACTGCAATTCCGGCGGACACGCACCATTTCTCCAAATGGGATATTCTTAATCACTGATTTTGGATGTGAGCTGGATGCATGCAATGTGATGTTGCATGACGTGCTTTTACGAAAGATGGTACTATGTATCTCATTATTATTGATGTAGAACAGAATATCCAAGAATTCAATACTGCTTCGACTGTACTTTAAAGTTAGGTGTACATTATGGGGATTGTCATTTAGAAAGGCATGGAACTCCATAAGCTGACTTGGAGTGCCTTTCCACAACATAATAATGTCGTCAATATACCTCCCCCAGAAGACAATCATGTCCATCCAGGGGGAGGCATATTTTCCCCAGGCATGCTCCCTCTCCCACTAGCCCATAAACAGGCCGGCGTACGAGGGAGCAAACCTGCTCCCCATCGCAGTTCCCTGAATTTGATGGAACCAGGTCCCATCATGTAGGAAAAAATTACGTGACAAAATGATGTTGATCATGTCCATTAACATTTCATTATGCTCTGCATGATCAGCCGTGCGTGTTGCTAAAAATGAATGCACGGCTGTCATGCCAAAATGTTTATGGATACATGTATATAGTCCGGTCACGTCCATCGTAACAAATATCAAATCCTCTGACCATGTTAAGCCATCAAATTTCTCTAGAATGTCTCTGGAATCCTGTATGTAAGCAGGCAAATTGGTTACAAAAGGCTGAAGGAATCCGTCCACGTATTCTGAAAGTTGTTCAGTGGGCGAATCAATGCCCGATATAATTGGGCGCCCTGGAGGGAAAATACCCTCCTTATGGATTTTCGGAAGGATATAAATACAGGGGGCAAGAGGATTGTTTACAGTAAGATACCTTCATTCTACTTCTGAGAGTAGACAACTCTCACCCCAATCGTAAATCTTAGCATTTATATAAGTGACAAGGGAGGGAATTGGGTTGCCAACAACTTGTTGGTAACAACATGGGTCCCCAAGTTGTCTCTTTATTTCTGCTGTATAATCGATGGTATTCATAACAACCACATTCCCCCCCTTATCCGCTTCCTTGATGGTAATGGAATTATCATTCCTAAGGTCCTCCAAAGCCTGTCTTTCTTTTTTGATCAAATTTTGCTGACATTGTGTGTATTTACCAGATGCATCCATCAATGTGTATAGATCCTTGGTGACTCTTTCTTTAAACAGATCTATATTCCTATGTGTATTATTAGGTATGAATTTAGATCGTGGTTTGAGCCCACTAGTCACCCCCAGGTTTTCCCTGATGTTCAAGTCATCCCTGATTTCTTGTATGGAAAAATGTTCATCCCCCGGAATAGACAACAACATCTGAAGATTGAATAAATCAGAGACAGTATGTGTCACCATTTGTGATGGTTGTGCATTAGAAACAGTACTGATAGGAGTATCTTGAAAATGATCCTTTAATTTTAACAGTCGCAGAAACTTAAACAAGTCAACCATCATTTCAGCTGGATCTCCCCACTGGGAGGGACAAAAACTCAAGCCCCTCCGCAAAACATCAACTTCCACCTTCGTTAGAGAACGATCAGATAAATTAACAATTGTCAAAGCATTTTGTTCCACATAATCCTGTACATTACTTTCTATACTTTCTTGGACCGAGTGTCCATAGCATGGGTCGTTTCTTTTTTTGTTCCTTTTTGCCTGCCACTTCTTTCCTCCCCTCCTTGTTTTTGATCTTTTTTGACCATTTTGTTGCCCAACCTGATCCTTTCCATTTGTAATAAAAAATTACGCTGTCCCGGGGAGGTTGCTGGTATTACTCCTCCATCCCTAGAAGCTCCACTTTCAATTGAGGAGATGGAACTACTGCTAGCCGATATGGAGTCTGTTGATTCCTCCCTGGATCTTTTGCCTTCCCCTGCTGGCTTGACATTATCAAACTTATGGGCGAAGGTGTAAATTCGCCCATTTTTATAGTCGTTGTCATCTCTTTTAATTTTCCTTAGTTTTTTGTCTCTCAGATAAATCTGGTGGGTCTCTATCACCCTATCATAAACCTCATAGTTTTTCTTAATTACCTCCTTCAGATTTGAACACTCAATTTCTCGCTCAAGATTGATTATATCCTGTTTCAAACTAGCCACTTTTTTCTCTGAGTGTCTGATCAGGATGCGCATCATGGTGTTAGATGCTTGTTGTAATTTTCTTCCCAATCTTTGAGTGCCTCCTCATCGAGGTCCTCAAAGGTTGGGAAGATGAGTTTTCTTAACCCCGAGGGATTTTCTGATTATTGAGGTATTTTTGTAGGGTTATTCCGTCCCACCAGCGAGACATTTCCTGCTTTTTTAATCTTTCAAGTTTTTGAAACTTAGTTCGCAAACCCTCACCAGATTGCTCCTTAGTTGTGTTGGAGCTACTTGATTGTATATTAGAAAAAAGTCCCATAGCCATTTCTTCTCTATTGTCGTTAAACTATTGTCTCTATTGTCGCCTCAGATGTATAGAGATGGGGCACAATACTGATGATGAAATGCACTTCCATTTGTGAATGTAACTGTAGCATCATTAATGTGGACCATCCTTGTTATTATCATCTCTGTTTATTTATGCCCCCTTTAGATTTTTCAAAGCAAAGTTAATCTAGTAAGGGGTATATAGTTTGCATCAAGGTCATTTACTATGCCCAACTGTTAAAAATGAGCGCTATGATATACATGATATACCTTTCTCTGTACTGTCATATATCCATGTATATGTATTTTCCTTCTGTTCTTTTGGATCGGTTATACTGCTAGGTCTTTTATTTTTATGGAATGAAATTGTTTTAGATATTCATATCTTCTTGTGATTGCTTAGATGCACTTTATAGTGTATTTATTGGTCTTTGGCTATACCTCTTGTGCCTTATTGTGTGAACTGGTGACGTGACATACACGATGCACTCAATGGGCTCTGTTGTTATATTCGTGCATACACTCTCTCTCTCCACAATTGTTGAGCTTGGGACATTACTTTTCCTGTCCCGAACGTCATGTAACGATCGCTTTAAGTGCCGTGCTGTCAGTATGTGGGTTATATGGCGTGGCTTTATTTGTGGCCGACCAACCCCAGAAATTGGTTATTTTCGGATTCGTTAAGATGCAAATGAGTTAACGTTTTATCAAAGACGTTGTCATATCGATAATGGCTAAGAGCCTCAAAGTAAGATTCAATCTAACATCATCATTCAAAAAGCCGTGAATATTTGTATTTCGACGGACTTCGAACCATTGATATTATGCCTGTTTACTTTGTACTGCTTATATTGTAATAGCTGGTGATGGAATATTTAGGATCACAGATTATACTAAAAATAATTTTATAGCTTCTCTTTCTTTCTTTTGTGAAGTCCACCGAGTTTGATAGATACATTGTGGACGCTACATATAAACACGTTTTATTACGGAAGGTTTGTCTTTGTATATGCTTATTTTATGCATCAAAGCAGATTCCAATATGGCGGCTGTGTTTAACATGAATCCTCTGCTTAAACACCAAGAAGCTGCAGGCACGGTCTTATGACGTAGGATATACGTCTCTTTAAAATGATGAATAGCTCGACTCGAGTTTGAATCCCGGGCGGGATTCAAACGATGTGAGGCTGAGTTGGGCGTATGGGCCCCTTTGTAAGGTAAAAATGGGGGCGTTGCCACACTTATCATGCGGGTCCTGCTTCGTTGCTTTCTTCTGCACGGCACTTTTATAAGTGTCGCAATATGCGTGTTCTGATACGGCGCTCTCTCCCGTGCGGCATTCTCATGGATGTCGCACTGAGGTGGGTGGACCGGCGCATTGAATCGTACTGGGGAACATGTCCCTATATCTTTAGACTATTAGCATTGTGCGTATCTTGTCACTGCGCTTTCTCGTGTGCGGCACATTTTTTTAGGTATTGCTTAATGCGTGTCCTTTCACGGTACCCCCTCCCGTGCAGCACTCTCATGGATGTCGCATTAAGATGGATGGACCGGTGTGTTAAATCGTACTGGGGAACACGTCTTTACAATTTGGGACTATGATTATTGGTGTTTTTGGTTTTATTGTGTTTCCGCTTGTGGTTGTAATACTGTGGGAACTGAATTTTTAGTTTATAATTGATTTCAGCATAGGCGGAGATCTCAGATATACGATTCACTCTGGTAACATTATATAAATATGTACCAATGGTTGATGTTAGTAAAAGCGTATCAGTGTACAAATTGGCCTTTTTCTTATTCTTGCGTGAGCTTTGATGCGCCCATTCTTTTGGTATGGGTTATATGGATTGGCATTTACTTTGATGGATTGCATATTTTTAAGTCCATCTTGACATGGTTGGATTTTGACAGGTACGGTGTGTGATGGGTCCGCGCTCAACTTTGCTGCTAATACCTAACCTTGGTCCCAGGCACCGGCACTTTACTCACAGCCCCTGGAGGGGCTGCAACCTGGTAAAAGGCGCGTCGCGGTCCCGGTAAGCGGGAGACCGCGCTCAACTTTGCTGCTAATCCCTAACCTTGGTCCCAGGCACTGGCACTTTACTCACAGCCCCGGGAGGGGCTGCAACCTGGTAAAAGGCGCGTCGCGGTCCCGCGGCGGGACGCGCCCGGGCGCGGCCCGGGCGAAGACCGGGCCAAGACGGGCCCGTCTTAGCCCGTCATAGGCCGGCAGAGGCTGGGCTGGGCCACAGCTCTTTCATCTACTTTCTTCAAGGTACTGTGTTACTGTGTTTGATGGCCTTGTAAATTTCTCTCTGATATCGCGGGCTAAGAGCTGATCGGACAAGCAACATTGTAACGAACTTAAACTTGAATCTGTATGCTCCCTTTTTTCCACCAAAATTGTGAACAACCCGAGCTACGGGAAAACTGTAACTTGTTACAATTGGCGATTGGCGACCTATTGTGTTGAAAACACTGGTGGTGCTTACTTATTTGTATGTTTGTTTAATTGCTACCTTGTAACTTTATTTCTAATTATCTTCTAAACATGGGGAAGAGGAAAATGGCGAGTGCCCAGAATAAAAAGTCGCTGAGATCCGGGGAACATCCCCGTCAATCATTACTAAATTATTTAACAGGAGCCGTGGGCGCCATTGAATGCCAGATCATAACGGTCGAAGAGGCACTAAATCCAGGTACAGATACAGCAACCATAGCTGGATCAACCTCTGGAACAACCCCTACCATCTCGGGGTTTGTTGACAGAAGTATTACTGGCACCAATGGTTGTGCGGTAAACATCTCTGATCATATATCGGGCAATGATTCTGAGCCCGACACTCAACCGCCAACTAAGCGTGCCAGGAATCCAGCTAGTTGTTCTCCGAACCTGGAGATTTTAAGCCCTAGTCCATGCTCGAAGCCTGGTAAAAATCCACCTAAAGCACGTAAGAAGGCACAAAAAAAGAATAATACTCTAGAGACCCATAGTACCGAAAATTGGGAGAAAGCAATAGCTAGCACTAATATGCGTACACAAAATGAGCTCGGAAAACTGAAAGTCAAGATGGAAGCACTGGATGCTTATATTAGAGAGACTTTAAGTAGTTTGACATCCAGAATAGGCGAAATGGAGGTGACTCTAGCTAAATGCCTGGACAAATTAGAGTGCCCAGCAGTGGAATATAAATCACAACATGGAAACAGGCATGTGTTAGCAAAAGATAGTAGACACGGTCTACGTGAAACACTCCCACAAAACGTAATGGGGAATACAGGGCCTCCTCGATCTGCTGGTTCCACTGTCGCAATCACCCATCCGTCCTCCCCTCCGCGCCCCTCCTTGCCCACTGGCAATAGTTACCCGATAGAGTCAGTGAATAAGAAAGGACAACATACTATTTATTTGGACCTCCCGCCTGCAACCACCCCGTATATAGTGGTGCTGGCAAATGTCCCGAAAATAGAAGCCGGGTCACAGGAATCATTTGAGATCTTAAAGAACAAATCGCTACATTGGCTTAGCACAAGGACGGGTCTCACATGGGAATTATTTGATGATTTTAAGATGGTAAGGAGAGTGGCCTGGGTGGGAAGAGGTCGCAAGTCCCTTGTAGGTGACTGTGTTGTATTGACATTTAAATCCCCTCAGCTAGTAAATTTGATTTTAAATAAAACAGGCTGTCACAGAATATTAGGCCAAGGTGTTAATGTAGTCCCTTTGGGATATTTTTATCGACCAATACATAATGACAACCTTAGTATGAATTTGGAATCCAACAACTTATTGCATATGAGGCCGTTCAACCTTAGAACATACAATCGTTTTGAATTATTCAACAACCTTGATGGAGTTGATTGACTGGAAATAGAAGACCTTATTCAGGATACAACTTCTAGCGGTACAGCCGATTTAAACAACGTGGGCTTGTCTCCACAAAGAAATATAAAAGGTTTAGATTATACCCATGAGGAAGAATTAGGGGAAAAGGCTATAGATGTAAGAAATGTAGTCCCAAATAATCCGGTTGTCATTATACAAACCCACGCATTACAACCTGAATTAACTACAGCTAGGACAGACAAGGGAAGTACTGGGAATCAAAAGAAAAGCAGTTGCCAGCTCTTGTTCTGGAATGTGGCGGGCTTAAAATAAAAAATTACTAACAATGCATGGGTTGATTTTATGAGTAATTTCGAGATAATCAGCCTGCAAGAAACATGGGTGGAGGAACCAATCCACCTTAATGGGTTTAGAACCTTCAACACGCCTGCAATAAGATCGTCACATGGCAGAGCCAAAGGGGGTCTTTGTACCTAT
The DNA here is from genome assembly GCA_963921515.1 of Calotriton arnoldi. Taxonomy (NCBI): domain Eukaryota; kingdom Metazoa; phylum Chordata; class Amphibia; order Caudata; family Salamandridae; genus Calotriton; species Calotriton arnoldi. The sequence continues at coordinate 505,662 of CAWUFW010009876.1, forward strand.
GTCTCGAATTATTTAAATTTGAGGAAAGTGGAATTTCTGGCCGATAATCGATATTATCAGATTATAAATTTACATGTGGATCAGGGATTTTGTATGGTCTTAGTAAATTTCTATAACAATGCCCCTTTGAACCTGTTTGAGCAGTTATTACGGAATATAAACAACGATCTTAATAATTTATACTCATATTCAAGGGCAGAAAATATCATTGTATGGGGCGGTGATTTTAACTTGCGGACTTGCCAAATGGGCGAAAAGGGGGTTTGTGGTTTAATGGATGCAGATGATTTGAGCTTTTCTCATTTCCCCCATACAACACACGGTGAGCTACTTAATGAAATCATGTTCTCCCATGACATGGGTTTTGCTAATTGTCTTTGTACACCTGTGGTCCCCTTTTGCCCAACGTTCAATGGTCGTGGAATTTTTTCCACCATTGATTTTATTATGATTACGACCAGGCATTCCTCACGTATTAGGGACTTCATTACCTACGACATTGCTTTAAGTGACCATTTCCTTAAGCATTGTAGTGGAGACGCATAAGACCGACCTTATTATGAAAGGTTGCCCAGGTGCTGTTTGAAAAACATAACCCTTTGCAGACAAAACGGTTATGCATTAAGTTGGGGGAAACTGGATTCAGTGGATTTTACTACAAAATTAGTATCGCAAAATATGGATATGTTTTATTCTTGTCTTGACCCCGTGTCAACTGACCATGTAATTCTTTACAATTTTCTAGCTATTTCTAATCAAATTAAAGCAATGCTGTGGGTTAAAGCTAACAAGAATAAGACGAAAAGTAATGGGTGGTTTGACTCCCAGTGCACCAAGGCACACATTAAGCTTAAACACGCCTTAAGTGCAAGACCGAAAGATCAGACTTATATCAGGGAGGCTAGAAAACACTACCAGCAAGTGTTAAAAGACAGAAAGAAAATGCTGAGAAATGAAGCATGGCGTGCGTTACATGAGGCCTCGACTAATCGAGATCCTATAGCCTTTTGGAGAGCGGTTAATGCACCCTTCCTGGCAGGGAATGATAAATAAACCATAGAAATAGCGTTACCTGAGTCAGAATGGATACTCCATTATTCAAAGCTGTACACAAACTCTCAGGTAGAAGAACAGGGGCCAATGCAGTATGATCTTGAGCCTGAGCATTCTCCTATCTTTCATCAGCTGGAAATGAACTTTACTTTAACCGAAGTAAATGCAGCCATAAATGCTAGTTCAGGAGGTAAAGCTCCGGGGCCGGACGGCATACCTGTCGATCTATTTAAATTCAATCTTGAATTGTGGGGCCCACTGCTAACACAGGTTTTAAATGCATGTTGTGCGGCGGGATTTTTAAAGACATGGTATGAATCTATAATTGTACCTATTTTTAAAAAAGGAGATAGGGCGAACCCAGTATGTTACCGCCCTATCTCTTTGTTGGACTCCACGGTGAAGATCGTAGGGAGAGTGGTACTAGAAAGATTGCAGGCTTGGGCGGATGACCAGGCAATTTTAAGTGATTTGCAATATGGTTTTCGCAAGGGCCTGGGTACTATTGATCAGGGACTTAATCTGTATATTTTATTAGATAAATATATTAGAGCAAAGAAGGAAAGGCTGTTTTTAACTTTTGTAGACCTTACGGCAGCATTTGACTGCGTTGTACATGCTAAATTATGGTCAATTTTAGAGGGGCTGGGGGTGGATGTTTCATTAATCTCTTTTCTAAGACAACTTTACTCTGGGGCAAAGGCGAAGGTGCGCTTTGGGTTGGGCGGGGACTGTACTAAAAATTTTAAAGTAGGTAAGGGAGTAAGGCAAGGTTGTGTTTTAGCCCCTTTTTTATTTACGTTATATATCAATGATCTGGAATCTGTTTTGGTTAACTCACTACACCACTGGATTCAAGCTAGCCTGGATGAAGAAGGGTGATGCCCTGAAACCGGTACCAGGATGCTTGTTTCCGGTCCAGGGAGGACCTGGCTTGGCAGGGTCAAGACTGATTTGCATATGGCTGGGTCCAAACTGGGGTGGTGTGGTGAGCAAAAGAATGATGGATTTAACCCAGATCCTTGCGACTGGGGGTGAATGTTTGCATTGTCCAGCATTCCGTCCATCAATTGTTTCTTTTGCATTTGTCGCCCTAAGTGGGAAGGGTATGCCCAGACGTGGGTCCCGTGCTCACTACACCACTGGATTCAAGCTAGCCTGGCTGAAGAAGGGTGATGCCCTGGAAACCGGTACCAGGATGCTTGTTTCCGGTCCAGGGAGGACCTGGCTTGGCAGTTCGGGCTGGACTGTTCCCACAAGGAACAGTGTCAAGACTGATTTGCATATGGCTGGGTCCAAACTGGGGTGGTGTGGTGAGCAAAAGAATGATGGATTTAACCCAGATCCTTGTGACTGGGGGTGAATGTTTGCATTGTCCAGCATTCCGTCCATCAATTGTTTCTTTTGCATTGGTTAAAGAGTGCAGGGATATACCAATGGCAATAGGGCGTTCTATTCCTGCACTCCTATATGCAGATGATGCGGTCCTTATGGCTCGCACCCCGCTCGGCCTACAGAGAGTAGTTGATTCTTTTACTACCTTTATGAATAATCTGGGCCTCACAATCAATTGCTCAAAAACTTTTGTTATGAATTGCGGGAACGGGGGTAAAAAAAAGTGTAAGCCCATTTTTATTAATTCTAAGGTTTTAGAGAACACTAGCACCTTCTCGTATCTAGGAATTTTATTTGATTATACAGGATCCTGGACTCGGGCAGTCCAGGCAAAAAGGCTTCTGTTCAAAAAATCATTGATAGTACTTTCCAATTTTAGTAGGAAGTTGGGGAAACGCCCACCGGGTGACCTGTTGCAAATCTATAAAGCTAATGTGTTAGTATCGCCACTTACGGAGCTGGAATTTGGGGCGTTGCTAATGTTAAATCACTCCAGCTGGCAGAATTTTTTTTTTTAGGTATCTCTTGGCAGTACCTGTTAGCACGTCAAATTTTATCTGTCACAGTGAATTGGGTATGCCTTACTTGGAGGATGTGATTAAATTGCAGCCTGTGCTTTTGTGGCACAGGGTTTGGAGTACGGAGGAATCAGCTGTTAACAGACACATAATGAAGGATGCTATGGGGTTGGAAGGGGCCAGCTGCATAAGATGGCTTGAATACGTTAAATATTTTTTATCTCAATTAGGCCATCAAGAATACTATAACAATCCCCATACCCTGTCTAATGTGTCAAGAAAGGATCTAAAGAGTGTATGTTTGCAGTTTTGAGTGACATCAGAAATATGGCTGAAATGAAAAAACGACAGTCCAAATGCATTACCAAACTCTGGCCACTACAACTGCGCAATCATATCTCCTGTTAGTAACTGGTGATTACGATCGATTTTTGCTAACCCGGTTTAGATTAAATATCTTACATAGGTCTTTGAGTTTCCCCGAACAAAATGATTGGTCCAAAATTCTCTGTAAGTGTCCGTGTGACGATATTTCTGTGCAATCAACGATTCATATTCTGTTTTTCTGAACTTTTTATTCTGCTGCTAGGAAAAGATGGATTAAACCAGTTCTGATGAAGCTGGGATTGAGGCAGTGCCGCCCCGCATTCTTGGCCCTACAATTTTTAGATAATGAATTTATTATTGCCTCAGTCAATGCTTTTTTAAGAAATGTTTTTAAATTACGTAAATCAATTGTAATATAATATTTCTTTTTAGTGGTCTCCTGTATAAACTGTCCAAGTGTTCTTAAATTTGTTCTCATATTATCTTATGTGTTTGATATGAAATGTGCTTTTATGGTTTACATTGTCTGTAACCGAATAAAGTTCTTTTGAATTGAATTGAATTGGGTCCGAAGTAGATACGGACAGAAATTTGAGAGTGACTATCATATCATGATATTACATCTGGGAATGGAATTGACTTCTGAATGAAAACGACAAATTCAATTTGTAAGGTAGGCTTATCTTTTCCAGCCATACGCAATACATATATGGGAGCATGATATTATATGTTCCATTAAGTTACAACTGTTCTCCGTTGTGCTTTGTTTGAAATAGATATAGGAGCGCAATATTATAACTTTATTTCGGAGAAGGACTGCATTGCATCAAGTATTATATACTGCTCCGTGGAAATTACAAATGGTATGTTTCTCTATTCTTCTCTTCCCCTTTTCTTTGCAGTAATAACCTTTAATGGTTTATTTTTAGGTTGTGTGGCATTTGTGAGGAGACACTTTAGATAATATTAAACACACAACCTGCCCACGCATTTACCTGTTGTCTGGACTGTGTTTGTGTTGGATGATTACTATTGCTCTTGTTAGTGTAGAAACCCTTGCTTTGTGACACGATTCTCTTCATTTCGGTATATCTGATGTATGGTCATACATAGGGTAATTTTAACTTGAAAATATCAAATGGTTTGTGAAATTGCATTAAATCTACAACATATTTGTTCTTATGTATTTGTATGTGTTAAACATATTATGTCATAAATGGTTGTGTTGTTGTTTTTATCCATTTAAATATGTTGCATAGGTGATGTTTAAATGTAGTATGTAATGTTTGTATCTATATATGGTTTTACATGTAGTTTTTATATGTGTTTTAATTCTACAGCCCTGAAGAAGTTCTGTTCACAGAACGAAACGCGTTGGCTGTGGTTCATCTAATAAGAAGAATAAAAAGCAATAAAGAAGGAATCTTAATTATCAGATGGACTTAATATGAACTTATTGGCTACATATAATTGGAAAGTGGTGCAACTTTAATATTATCTACACATAATATGTCTAAATGTTAACAGCCATCTAACATGTATGGCTGTGACAGTCTAATAAACCTTAGTTATGCTGTACAGTTTCCTGGCATTCCATATGTTGTCATTTGCCAGAATTCAGCCTTCAGTATCTCCACTCAGCAACCGGTCCATGTTTCTAACCCAACTCATGCACCAGTATAATAAATACATACATATATCCCTGTTTATGCCTTATTTATCAAGGAAGGGTCACTTGTGCAGGGCTCCTGTTTTGCTCCAAAAACATACACAAAGTTCCCTTTTTGTAGAACCATAACCAAGCTACAGAAGAAAATGCGAATTTTCTGGTCTCCCTTCTAAGACAGATCTCCACAAAGTCATCCCCCATGCAGCCGCCGTTATAACATGCACACCACAGAAGTGAAAAGTTTTCCTTCTCTGTCCTGTAAGTCCGAATGATCTCAAAAACATGGAAAAAGAAAATATGGTGATGAAGCACACACTTAGCATTGCCATTCATTTAGATTGTATTTCCAAGCCTTATGTCTATTACACACACTGTTTAATATTAAATGCAAGCATGTTTACATGCAATCAGGCCTGTGCTGAATGTAACATGCATTATTATTACACAACAGCACTGCCACACACAACACTGGGTCTGGCCGTGGCGCCGGTTATGGCTGCTGTGGATGCTCCTGGTCTGCCAGTGGTCTAGGCTGAGCCTACTCCTCTGGACTTCTCATTAAATGAGTTACCTGCGGTAGCAGATGTCAGTGCCAGAATCACATTTCAAGGAATATTAGCATGTACTGTGAAACAACACATCATGGCTAGTGAACCTTGCAGGCATGTGGTGTGTTTCATGAGACAACACATAAGCCAGTCATGAAGTTTTAAGAGCACATCAGCCAACATCCTTTAGGTCAAGAATGCTGAACTTCTACATCCTTGTTAATACTGAAAAAGTTGATGTCAATATGAATAACGAAAATATAATGTGCTTACTGCGCACTCTGTGGGATCATCAAAGTATCTGGGTATATTTGATCAACACAGTCAGTGTGCCCCACCCTATTAATTATTGCCTCAATAATTCAACATGAAAGATGGGCGTGGGCCAAGTCAAAAAGTTGACTTGGGCAGGGTGTGCACCACTCAAATTAAATATCTTGTTACAAAATCATTCGTTAATCAGCACAAGTTTATAACGTAATCAAATTGTTTTATATTTGTTATGGCTGGTTTATTAGTCAACATTTCATAGTGACAATCATCATCAAACAGCCAAATATTTTAGATTCTTAACAAATTCAAACATGAATAAAGAAACGAAATTAGATCTGATGCAAGTGACGGATGCCCAATGCATTTCGGGACACTCTGTCCCTTCGTCAGGGGCCTCTGGAAAAACATAAAAACAAGCAAACTCCAAACTTGAATACATACTGACAGATTTTCAAACTATCAACATAGATTATACATACTATGGATTACAAAGAAAAAAATAAAATAAACCTGTGTGGAATGCATTCACAAAGGAAAACTCAGTGGTATCTAAGTACCATGGTAATGTTACATGGGGGCGTGTTGTATACTCCTGGTGCATTCCTATCCGAGGTATACGAGGTGGTAGTGGTTCTCCAGTGCTCACAACACATGCTCACTATCTTATGATCTTCAGTTAATGACGCATGGTGCTCCGAACTGAAACATAATAAACTGTTTGTGCCTCATGACACGTTTGTGCCCATAAAGCATGCAATTTAAAACGAGGTCTACAGCGTCCTGGGGGCAATATAGAAACTTACAAAGTATGCCGATTCAGAATAGTGTTACTGTGGTGTTTCTGGGGAGAAAAATCTTGTCCGCTATACAAAATACAGAAAACGGCAACAGGCTGAGTTCACTAAAATGTCCCGAGCCATCGTTCACTGAATGGCCAATTTTTAACAAACTTGCAGGTGCTACCTTTAAACACGTAAGGTTTACACTGGGAGGCAAGTCCAAACGGGTGCAGAACTCGTTAGTGGAATAAACTTCAGCCAAGGTCGGGTCTTGAAATGAAAATGAAAAAATAGAAATTAAACAGGAATTACCGGAATGTGTGAGGAACACCACGATGATATGTCCACGCTGCAGATGCGTTAGTCTCACTTATTTAGGGGATGTATCCTGCGCTCATGTAAATTGCCATGCACCAGTGTTAAGGAGGAAACAATTCCAGGAATGGGTCCAAAAAAGAAGCTTAATTCAACTGGTCATAAAGAACAGGCGAGAGCCAGTCAGCACGGCTTCCACGCCAAGACACCTCAACAGCTCCAATGTCCTAGACTGGAACACCATGACAGAACACACATGTGCATTCTATGCCACGCTCCTCTCCATGCTCCAAAACAGAATACAATACATAACACACACCCCCCTTACAATGCAAAGAAAGGCAATGACCTAACAGCAGGAACATAACTAAAAGGAAACATGTGAAACAAATAATTACATTACAAATTCCTTCAACCATCCCGGAAGAACCCTTTTCCTTTTTCCTCCATCACCGACACCCTCATCCACCCCCTCCGAGACAGACAAAGGCAATTTCATGCAAACATAACAATCGCTCACATCCATTGTATCTACGTATTCATACAGAAGTTTAGTAAACACATTTAATGATGAATCACTATTTAATCTGCCATGTTGATACATGGTCTCATCCATTTGCTCTAAATTAGTGGCAGTTGTTCTTTAAGTACCTTCATTCACTTGATCACTTGTATTAGTATTATTTCTGTTGTTAGCTACCATTAGAACAGGTATCACGACTGTTAGCAATAATCACATTAGTATTAGTATAAACATACTACACAAACAATATTTAACACATCTTCGTTTTAAACTAGATTTCGGATGTTCAGTCACTTCTGTTTCTGCCAATTTAATTTTCTAAAATGTATTAATATCTAAATTTTCTTCTAAATTCTAAATTTGTTTTAAACTAAAATATATAATATCTTTGTGTGATCCCACACTTCAACAGCTTTTCGCCTTTTATTTCCCCTTTGTTTTAATTTCTTTTCCTCATCTGGTTCTTTTATTCTCTTCTTTACTTGTTTGTAAAATTTCCACCTTCTGTGTCAAAGTCTATTCTCTTAAGGTGGTCTCAATTTGCTTTCGTCACTTCTTTCATTAGTGACATTTTCTTGTTCTTCGTTTAGATCAAGATTCTCAAAGTTTTCAAGGATAATGTATGTCCATTCAGGAGCTTTATATTGACTGCTCAGAACTCTCAGTCTTTTTGATCTTCGTAAAGGTCTTCTTCTCAGTTGTTCTTGCTCAGTTTGACTCGATACTTCATTTACTTGTTCTTTCTCTGTTCTTCTTCTTAGAATATATCTTAGTCCTTTCACTCCACTTGACCTGTGATCACTTTTTCTGACCCTCTTTGTTTGTACGGCCTTTTCACCTTCTTCACCTATTTCTAGTGTTCTTTTATTTTCTTTCTCTTTTAGCTGAGCTTGTTCCGGGCTTTCTAATTTTTGTCTTTCTGTCAATTGAATTTCTTCTTGATCTTTTAGTTCTTCTCTTTCTATTTCTAATTGAGTTTGATCTGAGTTTTCTGCAGCAGATTCTTCTGTTGACTGAATTTGTTCTGATCCTGTCAATCTCTCATTCTCTTCTTCTGATTGAGCTTGATCTGGATTTTCTGTTTCAATTTGTTCTGGTATTTCAATCTCTTGCTCTTCCTCAGTCTCTACAGCAGTCTCCTGAGACCCAGTATCTAGCGCCCACCCTACTTGACTTGTACTTGGTTGTTCATCATCGATGCATTCTTCAGAGTCTGTTTCTCTGTTTTCTTCGACTTCACAACTGTCAGCTTCTGGTTCTTCTCTTTGCTCTACCAGTTGCTGCTCTTGTCGTTCAGGTGGACTTGGGACTCTTTGTGTATGACTGGCATGGATCCAGTTTGGCAAGCCAAAACACTTCACTGCCGTTGTTGTGACCAATATAATTTGATTAGTCCTTTCCACCTGGGTTCTAAACACGATTTTCTTGTGTGCTTCTTTATCATAACCCAGTCTCCTGGACACAAATCATGAGCTTGATTCGGCTGTGCTGTGGTTGCATCTTCTCCAACCTGGTGAGACACAGAACGCACAAGATCAGCTAGTCCTTTACAATAGTCCAATATTAGATCATCGGTTTGTTTCCAGGTACAAATGCTTGTCTCATTGCTCTTCCCATATGAGAATTTCATGAGGACTCAATCCTGTTCTTCTGTCAGGGATGCTTCTAAGGCTCATCAAGACAAGGGGCAAAGCATCAGGCCATTTCAGTGAAGTGGATGCACACACCTTTCCTAACCTGGATTTTATTGTGCTATTGAGCTGCTCAACCACTCCAGAAGCTTCTGGTCGATAGGCACAATGTAATTTCTGTTCAATTTTTAGAGCTGTACAAATTAATCGAATTATCTCATTATTAAAATGAGGTCCTCTATCTGATTCCAAAGTGACTGGAAACCCAAATCTTGGAATGAGCTCCCTCAACAGTAATTTGGCAACTGTGAGGCTGTCATTCCTTCTCGTTGGATAGGCTTCCTCCCATCGAGAAAACAGACCCACAATGACAAGGACGTACTTCAAACCATTAAACGACGGTAGTTCTATAAAGTCGAGCTGCAGCCTTGTAAATGGTCCCTCTGCCTTTCCAATTTCTCCCCAGCTGACAACTGTCTTTCTACCTGGATTCTGCTGTTGGTATGTCAAACACCGTTGGCAGAGACTCTCTGCAATGAGTCTAAACTTGGGATTATACCATGTCTGCCTGAAGTGTCTAATCATGGCATCCCTCCCAATGTGTGTAGCTCCATGATATACTCTTGCCATTTGTGATAATAGACTGTCTGGCATTATTGGTCTACCATCTGGACACACCCACACTTCATCATCTGCCCTTCTTGTGCATCCTGTTTAGATCCAAAGTTCCTTTTCTTTTGGATTTGCCTCATCTTGTAACTGCCTAACTTCATCCCATGTTTCAAAAGCAGAGAAAAACATTAGTTGGCAATTGGTAGTTTCTTTTTCCAACCCTTTGTTTAGAGACATTGTATTTCGAGCACAAAATTGTGCAACTTGGTCAGTATATTTGTTGCCTTGTGTCACATAATCATTTCCTGACTTATGTGCGGCACACTTGACCACTGCAATTTCCTTTGGCAATTGTAATGCTTCCAATAGTTCTTTGACATTTTTACTGTTTCTGATAGGAGAACCTGAAGAAGTCAGAAATCCCCTTTGCATCCATAATTGGCCAAAATCATGCACAACCCCAAAACCATATTGACTATCCGTAAATATGGTTACTCTCAATTTTTTCCCAATTTTGCAGGCTTTTGTTAAAGCTACCAATTTGGCTATTTGTGCAGACTTGACTCCTTTTAGACAGAATGCTTCTATAATAGCAGATATAGTACATACAGCATAGGCAGCACTCAGTTCTCCATTTTGTTTTCGCAAGCATGACCCATCAACAAACAATACATAATCTGATTCTCCCAGTGGGACATCAAAGATGTCCGGCCTGGGCTTTGTACGCATTTCTGTTAGATCCAAACAATCATGATCAACTTCTTCTTTCGCTTCTTCACAGAATGGGTCCGGCAACAAGGTTGCTGGATTCACCGTGGTGCATCTTATCACACTTACATTTTCAGCACCTAGGATCACTCTTTCATACTTAGTCAGCCGACTAGGGGTCAAGTGCTGAGTTTGAGTCCTTGTTAAAAGGATCTTGACAGAATGTGGCACATATACCTTCAAAGGATGTCCCATTACAATAGACTCACTCTGCTCCAGACTCACACAAGTAGCAGCTACTGCTTTTAAGCAGCCAGGCAATGCTGCAGCCACAGAATCCAGAGTGGCAGAAAAATATGCCACTGGACGTCGCATCAATCCATGTCTTTGGGTTAACACTGAAAGCGCACATCCTTCCCTCTCACAGCAGAACAAAGCAAATTCTTTCGTATAGTCAGGCATTCCTAATGCTGGTGCTTGACACAAACAATCCTTCAGTTTTATGAATGCATCCTCGCTTTCATCATCCCATTCAATTGGATCTATCACATCCTTTCGTGTCAATTTTATTAGAGGTTTTGCAAGCAATGAAAATCCACTGACAACAGTATCCAATCACTCACAAAAACATTCGTACTTTTTTCTTAGTTTTAGGCATATTCATCTGTCGAATCACTTTTATTCTCTCTGGTGTCACTTTTCTAACTCGCTTTTCTATCTTGTGTCCCAAATATTGGCCTTCTTGTTGGCAAAACTGTAATTTTTCTGGTGACACTTTGTGTCCACCTTCTGCCAAAAGGTTCAGTAAGGCAATTGTGTCTGTGACACAAGCCTCTCTTGTCTTTGATGCCACCAATAGGTCATCAATGTACTGAACCAAAACTGAATTTCCTGGCATAACCAATGTTTCCAAATACTTTTTCAAGATTTGATTGAAAATCAAGGGACTCTCTGTGTACCCTTGAGGAACTCGGCACCATGCTAAAACACGGTCCTCGAACCGAAATGCAACAAGATATTGGCTATCTATATGCAAAGGAATCAAAAAGAACGCTTGGCACAAATCAATCACTGTATACCAATGTGCATCCCAAGGTATCTGATAAAGAATTACTGCTGGATTTGGTACTACTGGACAACAGGGTACTACTATCTTATTGATTTTCCTTAAATCTTGCACTATCCTATATTTGCCACTAGGCTTTTTAAGTCCCATGATTGGCAAATTACAAGGACTGTCCATTATTTCTTTCAAAATACCTTGTTCAATCATTTGATCAATTACTGGAGCAACTCCTGCTTTTACTTCTGGACTCATTTTGTACTGTCGTGTGTTTGGATAAATCGCACCTTCTTTCACCATTATTATAATTGGGTCTACATTTGCCATCAGACCAATTTCCTTTCCTGAAAAATCCCACACATCTGATCTCACTGTGTCTCTCAACTCATCGGGCACACTGCTTTCAGTCAGAAGTGAAAACATCTCATCCACTTCTGTTCCTTGTTTTGCTAGCATCATTTTAAAAGCAATATCTTCATCAGGTGTTTGGAAAGCAATACCATCAGGTGTACAATAGATGGTACAGTTCATTTTACACAACAAATCCCTCCCTAACAAATTAACTGGGCTTGAATCACACACAACAAACCGATGCATGTCTTAGAAATTTCCGATATTCACTTCTATTGGTTTAGTAACCGGGGTCTTTATTTGCTTATTTGAGACTCCTACAACTTGGATAGTTTCTCCTGAGAGGGGTAGGTTTGGAATTTCTGCTGCTCTCACAGTAGAACGGGTAGCACCAGTATCCACTAGGAAAGTGATGTCATTACCTTCCACTTTTCCATCAACAAATGGACCTGACTGATCTACCGACAAGGATGCGCCAAGCACGCATTCTTCCGCCCCCTCAGGCATCGTCATTGAGAAACATCCGAATCACTCTCATTACTGTGCATCCAATATTGTTGAACCGTTTGTATATTCTTACCACTCTCTCCACGAAATCCGGTGTTCACACTGTATCTCTGCACTTGAGCGTTCATACAGTTGGGCATAGGGGCTTGTGGCACCTGTAACTGTGGAGTAACTACCTGTTGCTGCTGGTTCACAACCACCTCATTCTGCATCTGTGGATTTAAATTTTGATTTACCCCATTATTCTGTTGAACGTTTCTACACTCATTCTTCCAATGTCCTTGCTTTCTGCACGCATGACAAGGATACTTCTTTTCGCTTCTTCTCTACTCATTCGCCCTTTTCCTTTATTTCCATTCGATCCTTGACTATTCTGATTCTGGTCATTCGACTGGTTATCATTTTGAGAACCAGTACTTGCCTCTTGTTGTTCTGCCAACTTCACTTGTGCCCACATCATCTTTTCTTTCAATTTCTTGTGTTTTGCGTCAATATCATCACTACAATACTTCGCATACTTTAGGATGTCATCAATAGGCTTACTTTGCCAGCAAAGCTTATGCTGCTGAATCATCTGACTAATTTCTGATCTCAATCCATACACAAACCTGTACACAAAATGTCCCATATCCTTTTCACCAATATTTTCAAATCTACTATACTGCTTAAATACTTGTAACAGCCTTTCGTAATACGCATGCATTGACTCCTTTGGTTCTTGAGTTGTTCTATCTATTTTAACCCAATCCGTTTCCTTTGGAAGAATTTTCCCTTTCAAGAAAGTAATCACTTGCTGATACTTTTTCATCACATCTTCTGAAGGTGCACCTGTCTATGCATCTCTTGGATACTCTTCAGTTGGCCAATCAACCATAATCTTACATTCTGTCCACAAATCAGTTGGTATCACTATATCAAACAGGCCATCCAAATCCTTTAATAATACCTTCGAAACTTTCACAAACCTCTTTACCTGCTTGTACCATTCAACTGGTTTCTCCCTTAATCTGGGAAAATCATTTGTAAAAGACAAAATAGCCTGTCTAGACCAAGGAACATGAACATATCCACCACCAGGCACTTCTCTCATTGGACACACTCTTTCAACCTGTTCTGTTTCTCTTAATGGGAATGCAGATGCTTCCTTTGTAGCTGCCTCATCCCTTTTCCTTGTCCATCTACCTCTCCATCTGTCTGCATCTCCCCATTTCTTCAAAATATTAATGAATTCTTTGATCTGTAATCTCCTTCCTGACGCATTCAAACTTTCTAAATCCTTTTCAGTAAATTCTGCCCTATATGGTTTCTGCAATAATTTCGATTTTTCTACATCCTTTACAAATTCTGAAGCAACTTCTACTATTTTCTCATGCAGATTCTTTGCTCTCCATGTTATACTTTTACACAAAAACAACAATTCATCATCTCTGTATGTGCCTAATCTATCTGGGCTTATTGTACCAATGATCATTTCTTCCAAATCCACTTTCAACTTGGCCACATCTATACTTGGGGTTTGGGGTTTCTTCTTGTCTAATCCTTTTGCCCACTCCTCTAAGTCTTCTGGCGAAAATCCTTTAGAATTTCCTGCTACTGGAGTGACAATCAGTTCCTTTCTCCTTTTATTCACTGGTGAACCTCTCTTCGGGGTTTCAGTCACTGTTTCAATATTAGGGAGATCTAGTAACAAGATATTTGAATCACTCTCACTTGTTAGATCTTCTGACATTACTACCTCTTTTCTAATATTATTTTGTGGGACTGTCACTGTTTGTAATCTCGGGGTGTCTCGTTTATCCCCATATAATGGAATAATGGGACCTATCGTTACTGATACTGTCAAGGCTTCAGCATTTAAACCTAACTGATTTATTTTCTGAATTATCTCTTCTTTTGTTCGATTCAATGCGTCCCTTTCCTTTTCCTGTAACACTCGGGTAACTGTTGGATCATATAAAACCTGTGGAACTAATGGAGTTCTCATCATTGGGGCACTTGGAATTGCCTCTACAGCATTTTCTTGATAAGGTGGAGGTCTTTTAACTAAAATGTCCTCTGATAACTCATCATCAGTTTCATCACATTCTGTTCCTGCCATACCTGTGTGTTTCATTTTTTCATTACATTTACTCCCTACTTGATCCTCAGCCATCAATACTGGATACAACCCTTCCGTTACTACAGCTCTTCTCCATCTTTTCATCTCATCTCCTCGAGTATCAAACGGATATCTTGGAAAAAATCCTCTATTTATTCTTCTACCTCCTCTGTATTTCTCTCATTCAAATGCCTCAACTTCCCATTCCTCCAAAGCTTCATACTGTGTTAACCTAGGGCTAGGTTCTAATGTAAGTCCGTTTTTATATAGCGCAGCTACTCACCCTTACGGGTCTCAAGGCGCTGGGGGCCGGAGTGGAAATTAAGTGAGCTATTGCCCAGAGTCACATTGTGCTGAGCTGAGCTGCCGCCGGAGCCGGGGATCGAACCGTGAACCCTGTGCTCCGAAGTCAGCTGCCCTGGCCGCTGCACCACACCTCTCCACTTATTCATCCGATTTCTCAAATTCTGAAGAATCCTTACATTAAACGTACCATTTTCAGGAAAAGCTAGAACACCATCGCCTTTCGTATACTCCACCCAATTTTCCAACCAAACACAAGTATGATATCCTCATTCCAACATCATAAAGGAAGTAGGCATATTAGGGGTGGCATAAGAATTCCTTCTCTGGTTACTACACGCTTATCATTTTTAAAGAAATTTTTGATTTTATTAATTAGCTTCATTCTTCCAATCCATGTAACTAGCTGTTTCAATAATCAAAACTTAGAAACTCTTCCGTATTTCTCACGTATCCTATTCACCAACTCTTGTCCTATACCAGCGCGACTCACACTAACAATCCAATTGGAGCTCACTACGTATTTTCTTCCACAGCCAATGCCTGCGCGGCTCTTGTCTACCAACCAATCAGAGCTTTCCACACACCCACTTGTCTGACCAATGCCAGCGCTGCTTTTTATGACGTCAGTATTACTCCTACTACTGACCCTCCCTTTACAATCGGCACTTGTTACACGCCCGCTGTCTCAACCAATACCAGCGCGGCTCTCTGTGACGTCAGTATGACTCTTGCTACTGACCCTCCCTTCACAAGGTAATACGACAATGTATTTTCTAAACTTTCTTAATACATTTTCTGTTAGTAACAACGTAAAAACAGCGCTACTCTGTCAGCTCCGCTAATTCAAAGATAGTTTATTCACTTGCTTCAAAGAGAAAGTACTTCCTAACACAGCAAGTTAAAACCACTGTTTACCCGTCACTTAAGCTCAGGGAGGACCTATTTCTCCTCTAGGGATACTCCTCCTTCGGGTAAGGCCAAAGTTTCACAGGTGGACCCTTCGCTATCACTCACTCTCGGCTTTTATAAGATATAGGGCCCGATTCTGATGCGGGTTGGAAAAGCTTCCCGACCGAGGGCCTGATTCTGATGCGGTTAGGAAGGCCTCCTAACGGCATTTGCTCCTTCCAAATCGGATCGGGAACGTGTCTTCCCGACCGAGGGCCCAATTCTGATGCGGTTAGGTACAAATGTTCCCATTGAAGTCAATGGGAGTTCAACCAAATCGTATCTGGAAGCATCCGGATGCATCCTACTCCGCCGGTCGGACTTTCCCGATCCGAGTGGATAGGACACCATTTCCCAACCGATTCGGTCGGGAAGCTTTTCCAACCCGCATCAGAATCGGCCCCTTAGTCTCTAATATAACACCTACAGCCCTCCGTAGCTCTTAGGTATTATGACAACAGACGAGTAACCTTCTGCAGTGTGATTTCCTTACCACACTCTTCAAAATTCCATTCCCGGGATTCCCAGGTATCTCTGTACCTGTGCTTCCGGACAACATAGAACAGGACAGTAACTTTTCATGTTAAGAACATATAGTCAATAATCAATAATCACCAAACTAATCAATAATAACCATAACTCTGCTACCAGAAAAACTGATCCAGCGCGACTCGGCCAGGGTTGGATATTTTACACAAAAACTGAATTTTTAAATGGGCCCATATACATTTATCCAAATATGTTCATTTGCATTCCCTGGCCAATCCGCTGGGGGGTCAAGTTTTATAATTCACTTAAGTTCTGATTAGTTATTTCCCTGTAACCACAAATCAATTACAGTATCATTTCAATGGCTAACTAATCTTCACAAATCAACACTCTTCCTCTGGTCGATGGACCATTAGTTGAGTTAGTTAATGGTGATATTAACAACTTCTTAACTAATATTCTTAGTGAAATAACCACAGACTCTGAATAATAATAATAGTAATAAGTTTATCTAAAATTTCAGTCATTAAGTTGAACGCTCATCAATTATAGATACACAGTGCAAATTCCATCTTTCTTAAGTGAGAGAGAGAGAACAATCATATAGCATAATACATTCAATTACACAAGCTCATTCAACAAAATCAAACGCATAAGAGTGGATAGATGTAGAGACAAAAGGCACATTATAATACATTTGCAAAGAAAACATGCACATTTTGGATAGAATGACATTTACCTAATAAAGATGACTGGAAAACCACCACTCTGGCCAAAGGACTGGTGGGGGTCCCCTGACTTAGGATCAGGAGACAAAGATAGGATAGGATCAGGACAGGTCTGATACTTACTAGACTTCTCTACAAACCCGACGCACCTGGGCGATTCCCTCTCTTACACTCTCTCCCTCCTCGATATTCTTCCGCAATCTTCAAATCTAATCAGGCAGTAGTCTGGATCTTCCGAGTCTGCTCTTGTCTCTCTCCCTCTCTGCTCTCTCGTGCTCAGCTCCCAGCAGCAATAGTTCTCTCACAGCTCCATCAAAAATTCTCAGCAGCTCTCTAATTTTCTTAACTCAAGTCATTCTAGTTATAGTCTTTATTTCTTCATGTCTGATGGAGCAGGATAAATGAAAATTTTTTAACCTCCTAATAATTTTCGTAAAATAATTAATAAACATGTTCGTTTAAGTAAATAACCAACAATGTATGTTACATGTAAAGGGTTAAAGGTAACACGCTATTTTTGTGTGCAAATTAATCAACTTATAATTGTTTACGTGTCTAACATAAACATAATATTTGCGTACTAATAAAATAATAAACGCATGATTTGTGCTTTGAAAATAAAACGTGTGGTGGCAAAATAAAGCGATGGTAAGTAAGGGACGGCTTTATATGTTGCTTTTTGCTAGGTAATACCTAATTGGGGTAAGTAGAAAGACGGGAGGGAAACGAAAGGGTTTATATTCTCTATTTTAACAATATTTTGTTTATCTTTGAAAATAGTGCGCTTAGGCCTGTTGAGCAGCGATATAAAATGGCCGCCATTTGCTAGAGTACGCATGAGCAAGAAGCCGTGTGGTAGAGGAGAAAGGCTGTGAAAAAGGATGACCACGTGTTCGTGCTGAGAGCCTAAGACGGAAGTATGGTCAAGGCTATTGTGACCTTTCTGAGCAAATGTGTGCCAAGATGATCAGCAAGAAGCGTGAGAAGTCAAACTGAATAAATGGACGGAACTGTTGAATCTAAAAAGTATCAGAAAAAGATACAAATTGGACTGATCGAAACGGATGAGCAATGTCATGAACTGTGGGAAACGATGCAAGCATGGACATTCCACAAAGAACTGGTTAAGACAAGGAAGTTTGATTAAAATGTATATGGACTTGAATGAACCAATGAGAGAGAATCACGCCATAGAGATGCAACATTTTTATTCAGTAAGCTAGAATTAGGGTATAAGAAGACCTACTCTTGGTGGGGAGGGGTTAGATGCTGGAGAGTTAGATGCTGGAGAGTTAGTTGCTGTTGACGGAGATGCTGTAGATGGGTGAAGTTGCGGTTGCTGATGCTGACGAGCTGATGCTGCTGCTATTTTATATTTCTAGTTGAGTATAAGATGCTGCTTTTGGAGAACCTTTTTACTCCTGATAGATTTTTCATTTAGAGCTATTAGATTTTCCAAGACAGATAGATTGATCTTTTGGAGTTCTTGCTGTAACAACCTTATTTTTCCGTCTAATAGGTATGCATTGCAATTTCAATTTATTCTTATAATGATGATAAATGTAATGATCTGAATAATAAGCTTAAACTTATTTCTTGCTTCGAAACTTTACATAAACTTTATTATTCTTTAAACAAATGACTCAGTGATTCTTTAGCTCAATAATTAAGGTAAAATGTTAAAGAGTTTATTGTGATTGAGCTGGTCTTAATCACCATCAACTGATTCCTACTGGTTGGTCCATCGACCAATGAGCGGAATACCTTAAAAGCAATGAGAAACATTATGTCGTGTTAAAAAGAGGTATCCCGTCTCCTTCCAGCGAATCGTTTTCTCCTAGGTTAAGGACGGAGGAAATCCAGGGAATAAATGAGTAAGTGAATGTATATGCGGTGTTATGGGCCCCACCGTCATATGGATATAGTTTGTGTGTTGGAGGAATAGTTGCACCTGGATGACCGAGTCATATAGGAGAAGAATTTTTATTGTTAGCGCTGGATCAGATTTCTTGGTAGCAGAGTTATGGTTACTATAGATTAGTTTGGTGATTATTGATTATTGATTAGTGATTATTGATTATTGATAAGTTCATGTCTAACACTTTATGTTGAGTCACGTTATGTTATATGTAAGTTTTCACGCTTCCGGGAAGTAGGAAGTGGAACACGTGTGGCAAGAGAAGTCACATGGAATAGTGCATTGTCTGAGTTCATATTGGTGATAACACAGGTTGTGTTATGATAGGGACATTCTCCGCATAAAAGGTGTGTAAGTGAAATAGTGACCGGTTTCCTTGTGAAACTCTGGCCTTAATTCTCAGGAGCAGTATAGTCTCCACATGTGTTTTATCCCCAGAGAAACGGGTTTACCGCTTGCTTGAAAGAAGGGTAAGGTAGAGGGAAGTGCTACTTTATCGGCGAAACTGAAAATTCTGTGGTAGGGTAGAGGTAAGCGCTGCCTACTGGAAAATACAGAGTTCTTGTGTAAATGGACAAAGCTATCTCTTTTGTTTAGTGAATCAGACAATGGAAATGTGTTTTAAATGTTGTAACTAACAAAGAATTGTTGAAAAAGAAATTGCCGATAAATTTTGTAAAGGAGGGGTCAAGAGCAGAACTGACGTAGACAAAAGCCGCGCTGGGATTGGACAGTGCGCTAGTCATACAGAAACAGGAGCAGAACTGACGTAGACAAAAGCCGCGCTGGGATTGGACAGTGCGCTGTAGACAGAAACCGCTCTGATTGGAGAGTTGGTGTGAGTCGCGCTAATATTGGTTGGAATAATGCATAGAGAACAGTGTTGAATTACGGATAGTTTGAGGAGAGAAAGCGATTGTGAATCATGTCGTATTATGAATATGGTAGAGAGAAAACGTCCTGGATGTCGAAAGTTAAGAACTTCTTTAAGAAAGACAAAAAGGTAGTGACTAGAGAGGGACAAATAATTCCTCTGCCGAAATCACCAGCTTCGCACATGATGCTGAAATATGGATATCATACATGCATATGGTTAGAAAATTGGACAAAATATACCAAGAATGATGGAGCATTGGCTTTCCCTGAGAATGGTTCATTTAATGTAGCTGTACTACGGAATTTGAGAGAGAAGATGGCAATGTTAGAACCTAGACCTAGACCGACACAGTTTGAAGCTTTAACTGAATGGGAAGATGAAATGTATGAACGAGAGAGATTCAGAGGATTAAAGAATCATGAGTTTGTGCCTGGAAGGTTATGGGGAGTAAATCATGAGGACAGAATAAAGCGTTGGAGATGTGCTAATATGACAGGAGGTTTGTTTCCAGCTTTTACAGTAGAGGAAGAAGCAAAGAGAAAGTGTACTGAGAAAAAGAAACATGTAGTTATAGAAAAGTATGGGTATGGTGGTAGTGAAACGGATGACGAATTGCTGGAAGATATTTTAAACAGAAACCCACCTCCATACCAACAGACTTCTGCGGTGGTGACACCTAATGCACCGCCAATGGAAACTGGGAGGAATAAAAATCCCGAACGAAGAGATGAGATAAATAGGTCACAAGATCAATTAAAAACTTCACAAAATGAAGAGATAGAAAGTGACAATGCAACTGAATTAGCAAAAACCACAAGAGAATTGACTGAGAAAATAAGAGCATTGACAAAGAATATGGAAGCTGTAACTGTACCAGTGACGATAGGTCCAGTAATGCCAATTTTTGAGAATCAGAAAATTGATGAACGTTCTTTAGTGATTCCCATGAATTCACATTTGCAAAGAAAAAGAGAAGGGATGGAACTGAACAATGAAGGTGCACACCATTTGGTTAGTACCTATAGACCAAGCCCACCTACTAATTTGACGATAAACGAGAATGAGTTCAGGAGAATACCTATGGTAACGGAGTCTGCATCAGGGACACCAGAAAGAAGTAACAATTGGATAGAATTAAATAGTACGCCTGTAGGTCCGACTCCAGATGAATTAAATGAATGGATGAAAACGCTAAAAACAAAAGAAACAGAAGTAAAACCATTAGATGTAATTAGGTTAAAAATAGACATGGAAGAATTGATTTTAGGAACG
Organism: Calotriton arnoldi; assembly: GCA_963921515.1. Classification (NCBI taxonomy): domain Eukaryota; kingdom Metazoa; phylum Chordata; class Amphibia; order Caudata; family Salamandridae; genus Calotriton; species Calotriton arnoldi. Next base: position 526,570 of record CAWUFW010009876.1, read on the forward strand.
ATTGGTACAGAAAAATTAAAAAATTATCAGGATGATGAGATTATGTTTTTGTGCAAAAGTCTTACATGGAGAGCTAGGAATTTACATGACAAATTAGAAGAGACAGCAAGTGAACTAGGAGTAGAATTTGCAAAAGTGAGAACGTTGCAGAAACCATACAGAGTAGATTTTTGTGAGAAAGATATAGAGAATCTGAATACATCAGGAAGATTGACCCAAATAAAAGAGTTAATTGTTTTACTGAGAAAATGGGGTGATGTGGATAGATGGAGAAATAGATGGACGAAAAGGAGTGAGAAAGTAACAGATAAAGCATCTTTGGCTTTTGCAGTGACAGATAAGGAACCAGTTGTAAGGGAGTACCCGATGAGAGAAACTCCAGGAGGTAGTTATGTGCATGTTCCATGGACTAGACAGGATATACTGTCATTTACAAATGATTTCCCAAAGTTGAGAGAAAAGCCAGTAGAATGGTACAGACAAGTGGAGAGATTTGTGAAAGTTTCAAAGGTGTTGTGGATAGACTTGGATGGATTATTTGATATAGTAGTGCCAGCTGATTTGTGGACAGAATGTAAGATTACTATTGATTGGCCAACTGTAGAATATCCAAGGGACGCTAAAACAGGAGCGCCAGGACCAGAAGTGATGAGGAAGTATGACCAAGTAATTACCTTTTTGAAGAATAAGATTCCACCTAAAGAAACAGATTGGGTAAAAATAGACAGAACAACGCAGGAAAGTAAAGAATCAGTGCATGCTTATTATGAAAGGCTGTTGTTAGTTTTCAAACAGTATAGTGGTTATGAGACACTAAATGAGAAGGATATGAGTCATTTTGTATATAGATTTGTATATGGGTTGAAACCAGAGATAAGTGAAATGATTAAACAGCATATGATTTGTTGGCAGAATAGCACGGTAGACGAAGTTTTGAGATATGCTAAGTATTGCAGTGATGATATTGAGAGTAGACAGCGTAAATTGAAAGAAAAAGCCATGTGGGCACAGGTGAAAGTTGCAGAGAAGCAAGAAGCTCAATTGAGTAATACCGGTAATGAAGCAGGACAGGCTAGATCTCGACCAAATATAGGTAAAGGAAAAGGACAAATGAGCATAGATGAGGCAAAGAAAAAGTGGCCATGCCACAACTGCGGAAAGCTAGGGCATTGGAGAAACGAGTGTAAATTTCCTCCAAAACTTAATGTGGAAAATCAATCATTAAATTCACAGGTGCAGAGTGAGGTAGTTACTCAACAAAGTCAGGTGCCACAACCACCACTTCCCAAGAGTGTTAACCAACAGAAATACAGTGCAGAAACAGGATTCTACGGAGGAGAACAGGTAACACAGTTGCCGCGTGCAGCTGCCATTTCTCAATATTGGTTACGACAGGATGAGGATGAAACGGATGAAAGCTTCTGACGGTGCCTAGGAGAGGGTGAAGAGTGCGTGCTTGGCGCAACTCTAGAGGTAGATCAGTCTGGTCCATTTGTGGATGGAGAAGTGAATGGTGCAAATGTAACATTCCTTGTGGACACTGGAGCTACCCGTCCTACTGTTAGGTCAGTGGAAATTCCAAACCTTCCTCTCTCAGGTGAACATATCCAAGTAGTTGGAGTTTCGAATCAGCAAATAAAGACGCCTCTTACTAAATTAGTGGAGGTAAAGATTGGTCCATTTAGTGAAATGCACCGATTTGTGGTATGCGATTGTAGTCCCGTGAACCTATTAGGACGCGATCTATTGTGCAAAATGAATTGCACTATCTATTGTACTCCAGATGGAATTGCATTTCAGACCCCAGATGAAGATGTACTGTATAAAATGACAATGGTAAATTTAGAACCAGAAGTAAATGATTTGTTTCCTGTATTTGATGCAGAGAAAATCCCAATTGAATTGAAAAAGACAGTGAAAGAAGAAGTGTGGGACTTTACAGGAGAAGATATAGGATTAATGAAAGAAGTAGATCCCGTTAAAATAACAGTAAAAGAGGGAACGAGTTACCCAAATACGCCCCAGTATAAATTGACACCAGAAATAATTGAAGGAATAACGCCAGTAATAAATAAAATGGTTGAACAAGGGATTCTAAAAGAAATCATGAGCAGTCCATGTAATTCGCCAATAATGGGACTGAAAAAGCCAAATGGAACATATAGAATTGTACAGGATTTGAGGAAGGTAAACAAAATTGTAGTGCCTTGTTGCCCAATAGTACCGAACCCTGCTGTGATTCTATACCAGATTCCACGTGAAGCAGAATGGTACACAGTAATTGATTTATGTCATGCATTTTTCTCTATTCCATTGCATCCAGATAGCCAGCCATTATTTGCGTTTAGGTTTGGAGAGCGTATTTTGGCATGGTGCCGAATTCCTCAAGGGTACACAGAAAGCCCCTCAATCTTTAATCAGATTCTAAAGAAATCCTTGGAAGATTTAAAAATGCCAGAAAAGTCAGTGATGGTTCAGTATATTGATGACCTACTGGTGGCATCAAAAACGAAGGAAGCATGTGTCAATGATACAATTGCTTTGCTGAATCATTTAGCAAAAAGAGGACATAAAGTGTCCCCATCAAAACTGCAGTTTTGTCAACAAGAAGTCCAATATTTAGGGCATAAAATTGAGAAAGGAGTGCGAAAGGTAACGACTGAAAGAATAAAAATGATTCAAGGAATGAGAGCTCCAATGACGCAAAGAGAGGTAAGAATGTTTCTGGGAATGGTTGGATATTGTCGACAATGGATAAGCGGTTTTTCGCTGATTGCTAAACCGTTGCAAAAACTGACAAAGAAGGATGTTAAAGATCCTTTTGAAATGAATGATGAGGAAATGAAAGCATTCAGAGAGCTGAAAAAGAAATTGTGTGAGGCTCCAGCATTGGGAATGCCTGACTATGAGAAAGATTTTGAGTTGTATTGCAGTGAAAGAGATGGATGTGCATTTTCAGTCTTGGTACAGAGACATGGAACTATGAAAAGACCCATTGCATATTTTTCAGCTGTTTTAGACCCTGTAGCGAAAGCGTTGCCTGGATGTTTGAAAGCAGTTGCTGCTACTTGTGTGAGTCTGGAACAGAGTGAAGGCATAGTGATGGGATATCCACTGAGAGTATATGTTCCCCATTCTGTGGAAATTCTCTTGACAAGAACGAAAACACAATACATGACACATAGTCGGCTGACTAGGTATGAAAAAGTAATTTTGAGTGCAGATAATGTGACCATTGACAGATGTATGAATGTGAATCCTTCGACATCATTGCCAGATGAAGAGAGTGTAATTGAAATGGATGAAGTAGATCACGATTGTCTGAATGTGCTTGAATATTGTACAAAACCGAGATCAGACATACGAGATGAGCCCTTAAAGGAATCAGATTATATTCTGTTTGTGGATGGCTCATGTTTGAGAACGAATGATGGAGTTCTAAGTGCAGCATATGCAGTTTGCACAGTAGCAACTGTAATGGAAGCATCTTGTCTGAAAGGGATACGGTCTGCCCAAGTCGCAGAACTAGTAGCTCTGATTCAAGCATGCAAGTTGGGAAGAAATGTACGGGTTACGATTGTGACAGATAGCCAGTACGGCTTTGGGGTGGTGCATGATTTTGGTCAGATTTGGTCACAAAGAGGTTTCTTGACGTCTGCAGGAACGCCAATTAGAAATGGAGATTTTGTGAAAAAGTTGCTTGAGGCGATACAGCTGCCTAAACAGATTGCTGTTGTGAAGTGCAATGCACATAAAAATGGGGAAGACTACATAACTGTCGGCAATAAATATGCTGACGAGATTGCACAGTACTGTGCAAAGAATGTGGTTTCTTTAAACAAAAGCCGAGAAAGAGAGCATATTTCTTGTCCTTTGCTTTTTACTAACCCTGTTGAGACATGGGATGAGGTGAGACAGTTACAGGAAGCAGCAGATGATGAGGAAAAAGATACATGGATAAAAGCAGGATGTAGAAAACATGAGGAAAATGATGTTTGGGTTTACAGAGATGAAAGACCAGTTATGCCTGATAGCATGATTTCTGACATGGCACGGATGTACCATGGACAAGCACATATTGGGAGAGATTCAATGATCAGACTTTTTAGACAAACATGGTATAATCCAAAATTCAGAGCCATAGCTGAGAGTCTTTGTCAAAGATGTCTTATTTGTCAACAGTTAAATCCAGGAAGGAAGACAGTAGTGAGTCTAGGAACAATAGGACGAGAAGGAGGTCCGTTCACTAGAATGCAAATGGATTTTATTGAAATGCCCCCGAGCAACAGACTAAGGTATGTCCTAGTAGTCGTCTGTTTGTTTTCCCGTTGGGTGGAAGCATACCCAACCAGAAGGAATGATGGAATCACGGTAGCAAAACTTATGCTGCGAGAATTCATTCCGAGGTATGGTTTTCCAGTCACGATTGAAACAGATAGAGGAACACATTTCCAAAATGAATTAGTTAAACTGATTTGTGAAGCACTTAGTATTAAACAGAAACTGCATTGTGCATACAGACCAGAGGCTTCTGGAATAGTAGAGCAAGTGAATGGAACAATTAAGAACAGGTTAGGAAAAATGTGTCAAGCTACAGGACTCAAATGGCCAGATGCCTTGCCATTAGTTTTAATGACAATCAGAAGTATTCCGGAAAGGAAAACTGGACTCAGTCCCCATGAGATAATTATGGGACGAGCAATGAGACAAGCACAAGTACCTGTCAACAAACTACTGACTATAACTGATGATCTAGTGCTGGATTATTGCAAAGGATTGGCTGATGTGGTGCGTTCTGTGTTTCATCAGGTTGGACCGGATGCGACCACTCTTGAAAGAAAACCAGCTCACGACTTGAATCCAGGAGATTGGGTCCGCATAAAAGTCCACAGGAGAAGAAACTGTTTGGTTCCTCGCTGGGACGAACCACGACAAGTGATCCTGGTGACAACCACTGCAGTCAAATGTGCAGGAGTGAAACACTGGGTGCATGCCAGTCACACCATCAGAGTTCCAGAACCTGAAGATCGACATGTGAGTCGACATCTGGAAGTATTGGATAACAGTTCAGCATCAGAAGCAGAAGAAGAAACAAACAGGGTGCCAGAATCTGAAGATCGACCTGTAAGTCGACATCTGGAAGACCCAACTACAAGTGCAACGACAGAAGAAGTAGAGGAAATAGCTGAAGTTCCAGAACTTGAAGATCGACATGTGAGTCGACATCTGGAAATATCAGATACCAGTTCAGAATCTGATACAGATCATTCGGATTGTGAAGAAATTCTGAAAAGAAATTGGAAATTTGAAAGCATAAGAGAAGAAACTGAGCAAGAAGATAGTAACAGTGAGCAACCAAGTACAAGTTGTGGTAAAAATCCTTCGGAGATAATATTAATAGATGAAGAAGGGAGAGTTTCAAACAGAAAGTTAGAAAAATCGGAAGATCCCCGAGGAGCAATAGGGACAGATAGCCAAACAAAAGAACAGGGAAATTTAGAAGCAGATAGAGAGATTGACACAAATTCGGAAGAACCTCGAGGAGGGACAGAAATAGGTGAACGAAGGAAGATAAGAAAAGAACCACAAGTAGAGGAAGAAAATGAAATTATAAGATTCAAAATAAGAGACAATAAAGAAAAAATTGAAACAGAGTCCGAAGAAAGTGGAGAAGAAAGAAACCAAAAACTAGAGTCAAGAAAAAGGAATTGGAAAACAGAAAGAGAGGAAAAAGGAAGTGAGGCAAAAAGGCCAAGAAAAGGAGACAATTGGCCCAACGAAGTAAGAAAGTTAAGATACAGAATCATAAGGTTAGATGGAAAAAGTGCTGAACAAGTGAATGAAATAACAAGTCAGAAAGAGCAAGAAAAACAAGGTGGAAAACACTTGCAGAAAACGAAAAGAGTAAAGAAGGTAAATCCGAAGTATAGATCACCTGAATGGTTGTATCTTGCTTTGACTGATATCAAAGAAGAAAAGAACACTCACGAGAACCCAGAACAAAGAAACCTAATGGGTGAAGGTGAGGTGCAACAAACTTGAAGAAATTTAAACAATTTCTACCGGACTTGACAAAACACTGGATCTGACGAATTTCTACCGGATTTGACAAAATACTGGATTTGACAAAGAAAGAATTCTGAAAAGAATTAAAAGAAAGTACCAAGCAAAAACAAAAACATTGGAGTGCAGAGTGGCTAATAAGTCATTTCTGAGGTGTAGTGACACAATTTTCTTGAAAATAAATAAATAAGGTTATAAAACAAAATGGAGGATACTAGAGATAGAAAATGTAAATGTGAGTTTTTAAGTAGATGGTGTAAGATGTGCTTCTTTTGTACAGGATTATTAATGACAGTATGGGTGGTTTTAGCAATCACTATTCCAATTAGTTTAGCTGTAGTAGAAACGTCTAATAAAACAGAGAAAGAAAAAGGAGCTAACACTCAAGAACCAGTTATATTAAAAAGTAGTGCAGAGTTACATAAAGATAAATCAATAACAGATTTTTCAAAGAATGTTTTTACTAAATTATTATATGAGTATGTAGAAACAATGGATGTAAGAGATTGCTATGTTTGTATGCAATTGCCTGCGTCTGTAGCAGAGGGTGTGACTTATCATCACCTTCCTTTGACGTATGGAATAACATGTAGTGTTTTAGCAAGTTTATTTTATAAAACAGGTAGATTAGAATATTATTACACTGACATAGATAAGATTTTTGCGAAAGTTTCTGTAGTTCCCGAGCTAAACAAAATAAAAGAGGGAAAAACGTTTGGTGAATATTTTATAGAAGATAAGATTTTAACATTAGAGAATATAGTTAAAAACAACCTTACCTGTGAGTTAAAGAAGGAAGAAAAAGTATTTTTAGAGATGGTTGAAGAAAGAAGAGTGAAATTTCAAAGAAAAGTGATAGAAGAGACAAAAACACCTCTTTGGGCGTTTGAGGAAGACAATCATGACAAGAAAAAGACAAATGCAGCTATGACTCTGGATTGGCCCCAACAGGGAAGGTTGTGCATTAGAAGAAATAAAACAAGATATGACAATTATTTTGTGGGTTCCAGTATTTGCCATGACAATTATCAAATTTTAGGTGGATGGGGATTTAAAGGGGGAAAAGATCCAATATTTCCAGGGATCTATTATGTTTGCGGTAATAGGGCTTATTACAGGTTGCCGGACCATTGGTATGGGTCATGTTATTTAGGCCTGGTCTTTCCAAAGATTTTTCATATGGATAGAAAAGAAAAAGGAACACACAAAATGATAAATACCTTTACACGTAGAAAAAGGGAAAGTTTTTCAGAAATAGTAGGTGATATTTTTGGTGCATTGATACCAGCAGTGGGAATATCTTTGAATGCATTTAAAATTCGGAAATTATCCACAGTGGTAGATCGTTTATCTACAGATACTGCTGGAGGGTTCTTGATGGTAAATACCGAGATGGTTGCCATGAGAGCTATGGTGATGCAAAATCGACTTGCCCTTGACATTCTTTTGGCAAAAGAGGGTGGAGTTTGTGGAATGCTGAAAGTCCAACATTGTTGCACTTACATTCCAGATAAAAGTGAAAATATACAAAAGTATATAACGAATATTACAAGTTTGCACAAAGAACTTGTTCCACTGGAGGTTGAAAGTGCATTGGGAAAACTTGGTAAAGGGTTTTCTTCAGTAATAAATTGGTTAACAAGAATGAGTGGATTAATAATAGGGAAAGTTATAATAATAGCAACCATGATAATAATAATAATTTTAGTGCTGAAGCTTGTAATTACATGTATAAAGAAAAGAAGAAAACAGAATAAAATAGAAAAAGAAAACATGATAAACAAGGAGAGAGAGAGAGAAATGGGTGAAATAGAGCTAGAAGAGATAAAAGAGAACATGTACAAGAAAACGAAGAGACAAGTTGAAAGGGATACAGTTGTGTAAACTAACAAAAGCAAACGGATAAAAGATATATGCTGTCTGAGAAAATTGTATAACTTGGGTTTTGTGGTGATATTAAAAATCACCAAAGGGGGAGTTGATGGAGCAGGATAAATGAAAAAATTTTAACCTCCTAATAATTTTCGTAAAATAATTAATAAACATGTTCGTTTAAGTAAATAACCAACAATGTATGTTACATGTAAAGGGTTAAAGGTAACACGCTATTTTTGTGTGCAAATTAATCAACTTATAATTGTTTACGTGTCTAACATAAACGTAATATTTGCGTACTAATAAAATAATAAACGCATGATTTGTGCTTTGAAAATAAAACGTGTGGTGGCAAAATAAAGCGATGGTAAGTAAGGGACGGCTTTATATGTTGCTTTTTGCTAGGTAATACCTAATTGGGGTACGTAGAAAGACGGGAGGGAAACGAAAGGGTTTATATTCTTTATTTTAACAATATTTTGTTTATCTTTGAAAATAGTGCGCTTAGGCCTGTTGAGCAGCGATATAAAATGGCCGCCATTTGCTAGAGTACGCATGAGCAAGAAGCCGTGTGGTAGAGGAGAAAGGCTGTGAAAAAGGATGACCACGTGTTCGTGCTGAGAGCCTAAGACGGAAGTATGGTCAAGGCTATTGTGACCTTTCTGAGCAAATGTGTGCCAAGATGATCAGCAAGAAGCGTGAGAAGTCAAACTGAATAAATGGACGGAACTGTTGAATCTAAAAAGTATCAGAAAAAGATACAAATTGGACTGATCGAAACGGATGAGCAATGTCATGAACTGTGGGAAACGATGCAAGCATGGACATTCCACAAAGAACTGGTTAAGACAAGGAAGTTTGATTAAAATGTATATGGACTTAAATGAACCAATGAGAGAGAATCACGCCATAGAGATGCAACATTTTTATTCAGTAAGCTAGAATTAGGGTATAAGAAGACCTACTCTTGGTGGGGAGGGGTTAGATGCTGGAGAGTTAGATGCTGGAGAGTTTGTTGCTGTTGACGGAGATGCTGTAGATGGGTGAAGTTGCGGTTGCTGATGCTGACGAGCTGATGCTGCTGCTGCTATTTTATATTTCTAGTTGAGTATAAGATGCTGCTTTTGGAGAACCTTTTTACTCCTGATAGATTTTTCATTTAGAGCTATTAGATTTTCTAAGACAGATAGATTGATCTTTTGGAGTACTTGCTGTAACAACCTTATTTTTCCGTCTAATAGGTATGCATTGCAATTTCAATTTATTCTTATAATGATGATAAATGTAATGATCTGAATAATAAGCTTAAACTTATTTCTTGCTTCGAAACTTTACATAAACTTTATTATTCTTTAAACAAATGACTCAGTGATTCTTTAGCTCAATAATTAAGGTAAAATGTTAAAGAGTTTATTGTGATTGAGCTGGTCTTAATCACCATCAACTGATTCCTACTAGTTGGTCCATCGACCAATGAGCGGAATACCTTAAAAGCAATGAGAAACATTATGTCGTGTTAAAAAGAGGTATCCCGTCTCCTTCCAGCGAATCGTTTTCTCCTAGGTTAAGGACGGAGGAAATCCAGGGAATAAATGAGTAAGTGAATGTATATGCGGTGTTATGGGCCCCACCGTCATATGGATATAGTTTGTGTGTTGGAGGAATAGTTGCACCTGGATGACCGAGTCATATAGGAGAAGAATTTTTATTGTTAGCGCTGGATCATGTCCCACCCTCAAGAGTTGCAAATTTTACTAAAATACGGAATATGATTGGACGGGGTTAGGGGAGTCTTCATCACACCAGGCTGATGTATTCATGTTTGTTAGTAAAACCTATTGTTTGCTAACCCTTCCCCTTCGAATCATTCATATATTTCATTTTCATATGCATATTTTGTTGCAAATGCAGTAATTTATTTAATACAGGCTTCATAGATGAACGATACATCTTCTCCTTTTCCCATCCCTTCTGTCCTTGGATCTTGGCAGTCATTCGGCTCTCTCTCGGTCACCGGGTCATTTCATGAATTCACTGAGCATGCGCAGCTTTCACCATTTTCTTTTTCAGTCATGGTTTAACAGGCCTAAATGCACACTATTAATAAAAGAATCATAAACAAATGTTATTTTCTTAAACATGTAAGTCTCACTGTTCACCACCCACTTCTACTCTATCCCATGTAATTATTATTACTCTCGGGCAAAAGCGTTAATAACAGCAGCTTTCTTTTAAATCAAGCAAGCGTATGCCGTGCATGCGGTACCTCAAGACCGCGTTTTGGTCTTTCTTGCTCATGCGTGAGGTTTTCCCTCTCAAAGCGAGTTAGTCACGTTATTCCTGCGTAATTCGGGTTTGCACATGTGCAAAGCATTTTCGCAAGTTAAAGCGGATTTTAATCGCGCTGCATTTTATTTCTCATTAATTCAAGCATGCGTAAGCTTTTTCTCCCCGTGTATCTGTATCTGGTGTATGTTAGTTTCATCTCATCTACTAATTTAATGATTAGTGAAAGTTAATGGAGGATTCATTCGAGCAAGTCTCATTTTCTCGAATCCTTGCTCCATCAACCCTATACGCCCAAACAGCCTTTTGTAACTCCAACTTCCAATCCATTTGCTTACACATAGCTGCCTGAATGACCCCCTTTAACACACGGTTGAAGCATTCCACAGTGCCATTACTGCTGGGGTTGTAAAGAGCCGTGCTCTTATGCTTGATTCCAACTCTTTCAAAATAATCCTTAGCACTTCTAGATGTAAATTGCACTCCATTATCACTCAAAAGACTGACGGGTAAGCCTTTGATCACAAACAACTTGTCAAGAAATTCAAGAACAGTGTTAGTGTCCACCTTCTCCACTATTTCTACAACCGGCCATTTAGAAAACAAATCGATAGCAACTAAACCTTACTCCCTTAATTCACCTACGGGGCAAAAAATATCCACAGCAACAACTTCCCAAGGCAAACTTGGAATTAACCCCTCACTCATTGGTGGTCTTAAGGTCTTCAAGCACTTGTCCGCTGAAGAACATACCTCACACTCTCTCACAAACCTCTCCACAGCCTTGTCCACTCCTGGCCACCAAAAGACACCTTTGACAATGGTCTTGGTTCTCACCACACCAAAATGCCCTTCATGGCACAATTCTAAAACCTTGTTCCTTAAACTCTCAGGTGGTATGACTCTGTCTCCTCTCATGATCAAGTCCTTGTCCACAGATAACTCCATTCTAAACTCCCAAAAAGGTCTCAAAACATCAGTTACACCATCCTTCCTAGGCCAGCCCTTGCACAGATATTCCCAAACTACTTGTAAACTACTGCCCTTCTGTTGTTCCTCCATCCATTCAGTTTTCTTGATAGCTGGTACCCCAGAGTCTTGAACAAACGCAATGTTGAAATTTTCCCACGGATCACTGAAACATTCTTCCATTGGAGCTGGCAACCTGGACAAACAATCAGCTACAACATTCTCTCTGCCAGGCACATAAATTAATTTTTACACATAATCCTTCATCCTCATTGAAATTCTTGCCAGCCTGGCTGACGCTGCTACACTCCCCTCCGTGGTCAAAGTTTTCACCAAAGGTCAGTGATCAGTACGAATGGTGAACGGCTTTCCCCAGACAAAGGCACAAAAGTGCTCCAAAGCCCAAGCGCAAGCGCAAGCTAAAGCTTCTCTTTCAATAATTGGATATTTACTTTGCGTAGGTGATAATGATCTGGACGCAAACAAAATAATTTTCTCACAATCATCCGCATTCTTCTGCGATAGAACTGCTCCCAACCCCTTGTCACTAAAATCAGTCGTCAAATAACATTCCAGATTGGGGTCAAAATTACTCAAAGCATTCACGCTTTCCAAATCCATTTTGACCTGACAAAACTCTGTCTCACAATCAGCGGTCCATTCAAACTTTGTGTTTTTCTTCAACAGCGAACAAATGCTATATACTTTACAAACAAAATTAGGGATGAACTTTGCACAGTACTCAGCCATACCCAAAAACGATCTCACCTCCTCCTTACTTGTGAACCAACAAGAGAATTGACCAACGAAGGTTTGGGTTTTACACCTTCCTCACATATTACATGTCACAAATAAGACATGCTTCTCTGTGCAAACTTGCACTTACTGAGTTCCACGGTCAAACCGACCCCTTGCAACACACCCCAAACTTCCTTCAACTTACAATCATGTTCTTCTTTGCATCTGGCAGACTCTAAAATGCCGTCCTGGAAGAACCTCACTCCATTCATTTTGCCAAACAACTTATGCATCAAACGCTGAAACACTGCAGCCGCCGAAGCAAGGCCGAAAGGCATACGTTTAAACTGGTAGCAACCATCCGGCGTTATAAAAGCTGTAAGCTTCCTTGACTCCAGCGTAAGTATAACTTGATGGTACGCCGCTGAAAGATCAATGGTGGAAAACCAAGTCGCTCCCTTGAGAGACGACATCATCTCATTGATCTTAGGCAGCGGAAACCTTTCGATGACAATATTGTTATTCAAATGGAGCAAGTCGATGCATAAACTAATTTTTCCGTTACTCTTGCGTGCCACCACCACCGGAGAAATCCATTAAGAACTTTCCACCTCTTCAATCACATCCTTTTCAATCAAACCCTCCAACTCTTTTGCCACTTCATCTCTTATTAGTATCGGAATTGCTCTCACTTTGTGCACTTTTGGTACTGCATCCTTTTTGAGCACAATATTATGCCCGAACCCCTTGAGAGCTCCTAATTTCTTACCAAAAACTTTAGGGAAATTCTTGGTCATAACCTCTTCCAGTCTACTAGTATCATCTACAATAAGTACCTTCTCCTCGCTATTCGGGTCCAATACAATGTGTAATTTTTTCTGATCCATCCAGCCTAAAACAGATGGACCTAATTTAGCTATGTAAAGTTTACCTCTCGCTGACCTTCCTTTAAATAAGAACGTCAATCACCTGAACCCCAACACATCGATTTTCTCGCCAGTGAAACTCACAGAGTTAACATCAGTGGAAACCAATTGCTGTCCTATTTTCTTTATGAATTTTTCTTTCCAAATTTCTTCACTTATTATAGTATAAGGTGATCCAGAGTCCGCAAACATCTTAACCAATACACCCCCTATGGATATGTCACACACCGGTTTCCCTTTCACTGAGCCATCAGAAACGTTCAGCACAAAATTCCCCTACAAGCTCTTCACACAATCCCACTTTGAATTCTCATTTTCTGCCTCACTATCAGTAGGACTATCCTCATCCCACACACACTTAACATTGCCTTTCCTCCTCCTACAAACTTTACTAAAATGTCCTATTAACCCACAAATACTGCATTTCTTTTTAGCTGCAGGACAATATTTGCTGAACGCCAAGTGTTCTTTGCTGTCACAATGATAACATCTTCTTCCCTCCGGTTTCTTTTCCTTCCAGTTGCTTCTCTGCGGTTGACTTAGACCTCTGCCCATGCTCTGTTGACTTTGACCATGGCCGATACTCTGTACTTTGAAAACACCCACATTATCCTTGTCAGACTCCTTAAGTTCTGTTGCACATCTCCCTGACATTTCCGCCTTCCTTACTATAGTTAGTACATCTTCCAACGGTGCGTCTCCATTGATCCATAAACGCTCATGGATCGCTGAATTATTACTATGCATAACTAACTGATCACGTATAAGGTCGTCATGTAAACCTCCAAATTTGCAATCAATAGCCAGTTTCTTAAGATCATCAATGTACTCATCCACAAGTTCCCCTTTGTTCTGTTTCCTTTGAAATAATTTGTAACAAACAACACCAATGCAAACCTTTGGTGCAAAATATTTATCTAAATCTTTCAATGCTGCCTCAAAAACATTTATGTCATCATTTGCTACCATCTTGGGCATGCGGGTATATGTTTTCAGTCCTACCGGCCCCAGAGAATGCAATAAAAGTCTTTTCATTTGATCTGCCTTCATCTTTCCAGCCTCATCCACAGCCTTGATGTAATTCACAAAATAGTCTTTCCACTCCAACCATTTCATTGCTGGATGTGGTCCTGTTGCCCAGAATGCATGTGGAGGACTGATAGTAAAACTCTGCTGAGCCATAATCTCCTCAACTTCGTGATCACCTTGTTCCATGCAATACCTCCACTACTAATGTTTTTTTTTTTAATGTAAATATTATTAACACTGTCAGTAGATATAATAAGGTGAAAAGATATTCCAATGCTCTCACACGAAAATTAAAGGAGTACTTGTAAACCAGTCTCTACAGAAAGTGAATTGTGGATGTCCCACTGGCTATGAATCGAGTAAAAATGAATTAAAAATAAACCGCCTACTTCCTCACCTGTTCCAGACTTCTTTATGACCAGTACTTAATGCTGAAATAATTCTTATTGTGTCGCCGCTGAACGGACACTAAATGCTTAGAGTGTGCTCCGGTTAACTCCAGACGCCGGATGTGCTGGCTTCGGATGAAAAGTATCCAACAACCATCCAAGATGGCCGACACGCAAGGTCACGCTGCATGACCTCGCATGATGACGTGAGTTGCTCGTTCTCACGTGCATACCCCTGCACATGTCAGAATCATCACAGCCAGCTGGAAGGACGTACCTCGCGGGAGCTCCAGAATACTGCCGCCGCTCAAAAAATGCGGCCGAATGGCAGTTCCCCCAATGGCCACCGGAGTCCCACTGGTCCAAGTAAGCCTTCCCATAGCCTCCTCGCAGTAGTAAGCACGTCCGCGAAATGTTATTCTCCGTAGATTCCAAAGATTCTCCAGCTCCTCCGAGTAAATTAAAATAAAGATAACGTTCGTTTAGATTTCCTTTTTCTGTTTTCTTGCTATAATTGCTCCTTAAAATTGTCCTCATCTTCCAAGTTGAACGTAGTTGTACACCCAGTCGTCACCAATTGCTAAGGTGGAAACAATTCCAGAAATGTGTCCAGAAAGGAAGCTTTATTCAACTGGTCATAAAGAACAGGCGAGAGCCAGGCAGCACGGCTTCTACTCCAAGACACTGCAACAGCTCCAATGTCCTGGACTGGAACACCGTGACAGAACACACATGTGCATTCTATGCTACGTTCCTCTCCATGCTCCAAAACAGAATACAATACATAACAACCTGCTCATACTATAATCGCGTGCAAACTAAACGCTGCAAGTGGTCACGTTTAAGTGCACGGAAGTGTTGTAATGACGACGGACTCGCATAGCTTGTTTTTAAGCAAACCACGAAGTGCCATTTTAGAAGAGGGATTCATCCAAGAAACAACTGGCACTGCCGTATTGTTGCAAAAGTATAGAGTCTATAACTCGTTCTATATAAATTAACTAAACGCTGGGACTGGCCACGTTTATGTTCATGACTGGGTGATTACAACAACGGACTCGGATGACTCATGAATGCTTGTCCTTAAAGTCAACAGCCGGCGCCATATTGGTAAGGGAGTTAGTCCAGAAAACAACCGGCACAACCGTATTATAGCCAAATTGTTAAGTGTGAAACTCATGTGGATTAGTCAATTATTTAAAGCGATCACGACCTCTGGCCAAAAGGAGAATATCAGGTAGAATTAGGAATCAGATTAAAATAAGGCAAGTTGTCTAAAAGTGAACTATGCTGACTAATACAATGATGCTCCGGAACAGCAGCAAACTAATTAATCCCCAATCAAAGTAGTTGGCGGCAATTTCACTAGGACATAAAAAACTAACCACTGAATTACATCCTCTCATAACCATAAGTATTCACAGTGGAGTACAGCGACTCTGAGGTAGAACTGATATAGTCAGAAAACACAAAAGTCCCTATTCAAAATGTTAAGGTTTTGGCAAAGTTCTCCGTAACTAAGAGTATGCCTCAAAATGGATCATGTGCTATACCAAGTGACAACATTCATTGTGGCTGTATCGTCAAGATACAAAATATTTCACTGTGCAATAAATTGAGAAATTAAGAGTGAAGAGGTAATCACTATATTAGTGAGAGTTTATTTAAAAACATATATATATAAAACAAGAAACATTACAGTTTTCACAAAATTAAAAACGTCTTCTCGTTAGAGAAGTTACAATACATCAGTTGTAGATACATTTCATTACTCGTACACAATGAAGAAAACTTAATTAAGTTTTCTTCATTGTGTACGAGTAATGAAATGTATCTACAACTGTTGTATTGTAACTTCTCTAACGAGAAGACGTTTTTAATTTTGTGAAAACTGTAATGTTTCTTCTTGTTTTTTATATATATGTTTTTAAATAAACTCTCACTAATATAGTGATTACCTCTTCACTCTTAATTTCTCAATTTATTGCACATTGAAATATTTTGTATCTTGACGATACAGCCACAATGAATGTTGTCACTTGGTATAGCACATGATCCATATTGAAGCATACTCTTAGTTACTGAGAACTTTGCCAAAACCTTAACATTTTGAATAGGGACTTTTGTGTTTTCTGACTTTGCTACCCCGTCCCTTTTCTTAGAATTAGGGTAACTCCCTTTCTTTTTGATAGAACTGATATAGTGTCATTCCACAGAGGTTTAAGATTACCCAAATTCATATCATCTTGCTCTGGTGATGTTTAGCAAACTCACATTTTGGAATCGGAGTACTGCAAGATATGTAGAAAATAGTTACCACTGAAAGTGTGAGTGTTCAAATGTAAAGGTCAAAGACAATCAATTGAAATACAGTAATTTATTGACTACGGTCAAAATATTGCACTGAGTAGTGCTAAAGAAAACACCCATGTCCAATTTATCATTCAAGCCCTGGGGATTCATTGTATTAGGTCTACTGATCCAGTAGATCTCCCTTTGAGATAATAATTTTTGAGTTACCCCTCCCAGGGTGATTAATGAGAGTCTCTATGACTTGGAATCTGAGTTGAGCAGTGGAGTGTCTTTGTTCAACCCAGTGTACCGCCAGGTTTGAATTTGTGTTATGGGTGCGTATTCTGCTTTTATGCTCTGTGAGTCGAGTTTTAATCTTTCTGTTGGTCTTCCCCACATATAGCAAACCGCAGGGACATTTTATGGGATATATTACATTACTAGAGTTGCAGTCGGCTGAGTGGTTCAAGGGAAATTTTTGTCTGTTCTGGGACGAATGAAGATGTTGCCAGTGATCACGTTGTTACAAGGGATACAGTTAAGGCATTTCTTGGTACCCATAATTCGCTGTTTGTTAACTGATTTCTTAGACGATAAGATCTCTTTAATGTTCCTTGATCTGGTATATGCAAACCGTGGCTTTTGTTGAAAACACCCATGAAAATCCAGCTCCTGTTGAAGTAGCTTCCATCGTCTGCAAATTATTTTTTTGATCTCTCTTGATCTAGTAGAGAATTTCGACGCACATACTGTCCTGCTGTCCTTGGCACTGGTTTTCTTTTGTAGTAGATTCTTGCGGTCCATGGACAGTGCTCAATGTTCATGTTCTTCCAGGAGTTTAATGGGATAGCCTCTCTTACGGTAGTTTTCTTTTTGAATGTGGAGTGTTGTAGTGCAAGTGGCCATATCAGATGATATACGTTTTATTTTCAAAAATTGGGAAGAAGGTAAATTATTGATCAGGCTGGGTGGATGGAAGCTTTGGAATAGCAAAGCATTATTTCGATCAGTTGGTTTTCGAAGCACGCTTGTTTGTAAACCCATATCTTGCAGCTCAATGCGTACATCCGAAAAGGACACACAGGTTTTTGCTGATGGTGTGAGTAAACTGGATCCTTGGGTTCATGTTGTTCAATATATCAATTTTGTATTTGAGACTGGATATACTATTCTTCCATACTAAAAGAATTTCATTGATATACCGGCAAAAGAGAAGCAGATTGTCTGTCCATTGTGTGTTAATAAGGATGTAATCATGTTCAAACTTGGCCATGTAGATGTTAGCATACGCTGGTGCTCCAGCAAAGCCCATAGAAGTACCGCTTAGTTGAAGAAAGAAGCGATTATCCCATTCAAAATAGCTGTGATGCAAACATAGATGCAGGAGTTCCAGTAGAAACACCTTCTCTGCTCCCATTTCTGGTTGGCGTAATAGTGCCCATTCTATGGCCTTCAGTCCCTTATTATGTGCGATTGACGTGTACAGAGATACAACATCAATAGTACACAGATACCATTCATCATTTCCCCGAGAGGAAGTTTCTCAAGATGTCTCAAAAAGTCGGTGGTATCTTTAATGTGTGTACACCAAGATTGCACTATGGGTTGCAAAAAAACATACAGATATTGTTCGAGTGGTTCAAAAATTGAAACACAACCAGAAACAATGGGACGGAATGAAGGATCAGTCAGGCTCTTAGGAATCTTCGGGAGCATATATAATCTGGGTCTGCAAGGAAACCTGGTTGTCAAGAATTTTTTTGTAGTATCATCTATCCAGTCTAAATCGACAGTTTTCTACAAAACCTTTGTAAGCAGGACTGATATCTCAGTCGTGGGGTCCTTTTCTAATTGTAAATAGATGTATTTATCTATGACATGTTCGTTGATTTTGGCATTGTAAAACAGTATGAATAACGATACATTCATGTATAAAAACGAAATTGCATCTTTTTTGGTGAATTTGCCCATTGTGAACTCAGCGTCAAGCCTGACTCAGAAATGCGTAGTTAGGCAGGCCCTGAGACCCAGGCCAGAGATCTCTGATTGACAGATCACAGGTGGGGTGGCACGTAGCCAGCAGACAAATGTGTGAACAGGAAATCTCAGAGTGATCCAACAGATAGGTGCAGTGACACCACAATGGTCCGGGGAGATTGGTCCTAATAAAGCACACTTGGCCAGAGGGGTGCGCACGTTTCCAAAACACCATAAAGTGAGATGCCACAAGAAGTTAGGAACACTTAGCCAATCAGGACACAGCACACATGAACTTGCAGTGATCACACACTCCCCATACCAGACATCGGGATACGTTACCCACTGGCCGCATTGTGTCCAGACAAGGTTCAGGTCCACCTGGATTCTTCATCTAATATCTTAATTTATGGCCCTAAAGACAGAGGTACACATTCTTTACCAAAAAAGTATAGCCGGAAATATTTTATTACATTCAGTGAACCGTATATAAGTCTATATTAGACCAATTGCAAATTGAGATAGTCCTCAGACCCTATGCCTGTGACTGTGCTCCCGGCCCCATTGTTTAATTAAATGAACTGCTCCTGTTTTGGTAAATGCCTCTTGTCTGTTGTTTTTTCAAGGTATTTCATGTTCAGGCAAGATTTTGGTGAGCCACCATAGGAGCTGATTGGTACCTTGAACCCAACTGCAGCCAAAGGAAGGGGACCCCGCACAGACGGATTCACATTTGCGCAACAAGGAAGGTAGAAGACACGGCGATTGATTGGAAATTTTGCTGAATCCCTGGGGTGGAGGTCCATCCTGAAGCAGCCGTCACAGAGGGTAAGAGACTACATCAGAACCTTAGTAAAGCATGTGGAGAATGGCAAACTCGGGATAAGAATAAAAAGATATCCTGAGCACCCTGCCACTGACAGAAATCTGGCACATTACCTATTTTATATGTCCTAGCCGAGTAGTCGCAAGGCGGCCTCGTAGGCGATCCCATAGAAGTCATTTATAGACAGCACACTAGAAAAGGTGAATACTTATTGTATTTATTATCAGAGTTGACACCTCAATCTTATTTTGTAGTCTAAAAGGATTTCTCAGTGCCACCGGTTTTCCAATGCCGTTGGAATCTGAAAGAAATGAGAGGTATTGGTTGCCTGGATTGCTGGGCGTAACACAGATGGTATGCTTTTTCCGCTGGGCATGACAAAGTTGCTATGCTTGGACCATTGTGCATGACACAGATGGTATGCTTAGCCCCCGGGTGTGATACAGGGTGCGATTCAGGCATTTAGGGAAAAATAATTGGATCTGGGAGATTAGGTGTAACTTTCCCACGAACTATTGTTATTATCTTTGTCCCAAAACTGATATTGACAGACTATCAGGCTCACTTAGTCCCATGTACTGTGCAAAGCTTCCAAGCACTAGGAGCAGGCTAAGGAATTTCTTTTGACAAAGTCATAATTTTTTCTCAGTCAGTTTTTTAGTTGTTGGTCGCTTGGACCGCTGGGTGTGATACAGATGTTATGCTTAGCCCGTGGGTGTGATACAGGGTGCGATTGTTGATGTGAGGTATATAAGTGATGTTGCTGTGCTGTTAAATTAATGCAAACTGTATTTTGTCCTAAGTATTGTGTTTTTGCCGATGACCCAATGTTTCATATGAAGATGCAGCTATTTCTTACCAACCGTAATTGATGCCAGAAGTCAATATCGTTCAGATACTGTTTTCATTGACAAATTTCACTTTTTCTATGTTGTAACCCTTCATGTGCATTGTATGAAAGGTTCATGTTGAATTGTTGATGCACTTGTACATAGCGCTGAGCTTGTAGTAAAATAATTAGAAGCAGTAGACCTCTGTGCAAATTTTCCCCACTATTCAGATTGAAACCAGAGTTCCCTAAAACAAAAAAGTTACAGTATATTGTCCTCTAAAACTACCAAACTTATCATGCAGACACCATTAAAACACATGCACACCCAGTTCCCCACACAGGTTAAAAAATGTAATAAGGTTTGCCAAGAATGGCACGCACACTTGAAGGCACATACATTTCCCTGGTCAAAGGAGGGAACTTTCAACACTAACATACTTGAACACATGAGAACATACATACAAACCAAATGCATGGGTCATAAGAAAGATAAGAGAGAGGCCTTGTTAGAACTATGGGCCATCTTCGAGGAGGCCCAGATCAACGGTCCTGCACTACAGATAGCAAACAAGCATCAGCACCTCCCCCACCATATGCAGGTATGGAGGTGCTCTCGCCTACTCTCCCTGCATTAGTATATTCTAATCTACCAGTTGAAGAAGTCGGCAGGCCCCCACCAAAACACGAGCAGTTAGGCCCAGACATGAGGGACTAACAGGTCAGCAGGCCCAAGCAGTCACAGAGCAACCCCAGTCTGGTGCAAGGCCTCCCCGAAGTTCAACCACCTGCCCATCACGCCCCACACATAGAACCCCAGCGGCATGGAGAACACGCACCCTCACTGATTCAGGCAAGCACACATGAGTGACAGGGAGGTTTGTAGTTGTCCTAGACAGTGATACAGCTAGTGGGAGTGTGGAAGGGGGCCCCAGTCCACCCAGATACCGATGACAAGAGTAGGCACCACTGCACCTGAGCGCATGACGGGTATAGGTTGACCCCGAGGGAGATAGTAGAAAAAAAGGAAGGGGAGATCTTCGCAAGTCCGTTCTGTGACTTGTGGGCGACTGGACTGAGGAAAGGAACCAATTTGACTGGTCCTGGCCTAGGGGAGGGTCATTTGAGCCAGATGATATGGCTATAGGGGAGGATTGCATTAGATATGGAAGGGAAATCCTAACTGGAACTACATGCAGCAGTGCCTCACAGGTTGGGAGGAAATGCAAGTCAAAGAAAGAAGGAAAGAGAGAGTACAGAAAGACGTTGGGTCAGAACCAGGACATTGCTGTGAAATCCGT
Organism: Calotriton arnoldi; assembly: GCA_963921515.1. Taxonomy (NCBI): domain Eukaryota; kingdom Metazoa; phylum Chordata; class Amphibia; order Caudata; family Salamandridae; genus Calotriton; species Calotriton arnoldi. Next base: position 548,070 of record CAWUFW010009876.1, read on the forward strand.
GAGCTGGGAGCAGGCACCCCTGGTTAGACCAACTGTAGCCATAGTGGCACAAATGGTGGCAGCACCAATTGGGGTACTGCCACAGAGGTTCAGTAGAGATAAAGCACGTAGTAGTACGATGCTAGGAAGTAGTACAGTGACCTGGTCACACTCCCTCCTCTCCCAGAAGTAAGTAAGCCACTGGGCCGTCAGTTTGAGGAGGAACCTACCGTAACGGTGCTAGTAAATAATACGCCCTACAGCTTCCTGATTGACACTGGGGCAACTAGGTCATGTCTAAAAGGGGATCGTCCCCCTATCCAAAGAGTCTATGGATAAGCAGGGGTTCTTGGGTACGGTTATGAGGGTCCCCTTCACAAAACCCCTGGAGTTGGACATGGGAGGAAGCTGCGTAAAGGTACAATTGTTATATCAGCCTTCATCCCCGACTATTCTCCTAGGAAAACACTTAATGGCCAAACTTAACATGACTATTAATTTCTCAAAAGTTGGGACAATGACCTGCTCGACCCCTGGGGGTTCTCCATTAAGACTCATGTCCTTAAACAGCCCTCATCGCACAGCGGGCCGATGAGGGCATCGCCCAACAACCTGACAGCCATCACGAATGCAGTACTCGCAATTATTGCTAACACACAGGAACTGTTAGGCCAAAAGTTACAGTTGCCCCATGAATTTGTGTTCCGCCAGGAGGGACATCATGACATGGAACCCCAAGAAGAAGTGCTGCTCTGCTTAGAGGCCAATGAATTGTGGCCTCATTATGGGGTCTTGCTGGCCACCAACCTTGTGAAGGTTTTGTGGGCATGTATCATCTTTGTTACACCTGACCTCCGTGTACGGGACTTAACTGATGATCAGCTGTTCGGCGAATGCCCGTGGGTCACAGAGGTTGTGTTTGCTGATCCAATCAACGTCAGGTTAGAGCTGCGAAATGGGACCCCGCTGCCCATGGTAGTACTGACTACATGGCAGGAACAAGATCTATCACCATGCCACCACAACTGTAGGCAGAGGGGCATTATGATGTGGGCCTCATCAATACCACTAAACTTGCAAGGATAATGCTGCAGGAAGGGGCCATCCTACCCAAGGTACGCCAGTACATGCTCTCCAAAAAAGCTGATGAGGTTATAGCACCCACAATGCAGGCACTAATCGATCAGGGGGATCTCCACGTGGAAGTATCTCCTTGCAACACGCCAATCTTTCCGGTCAAAAAGAGTAAGGGGGGCCTGGTGGTGACATTGTGGTCCCGGAATTCCCAGGTAGTACCAGACCCCTCCATCATCCTGACTAATATACCCATGGACGCCAGCCACTTCTACGTAATAGACATCTAGAACGTATTCTTTAGAATTTTGCTGCACCTCGACAGTCAGTACCTGACCGCGTTCAGGTTTTGAGGGTTTCAGCTGCTATACTGGAGGCTACCACAAGGTTATTGTGAGTCCCCGAGTATCTTCAATCGAATACTGAGGAAGAATCTCTCTAACTTCCAGTCAAGCAGCACCCTGATACAGTATGCAGACGACATATTGATATGCAGCCCCCTCTGAAAACCTGTCGTCAGGACACGATAGTCCTTCTCACTGCACTTGCCAAGACGGGCTACAAAGTAGAAAAGGGAAAGATCCAGTATGTGCAGAAGGAGGTTAAATATCTGGGCTATCTAATTTCAGCGGCTGGTTGACTGGTCACACCGGAGCACGCAGACTCCATCATGGCTATATCAACACCGCAAATGAAAAGAGGTATGCAAATGTTTTTAGGATTGTGCAATTACGTGCAGCAATTGGTCTTTGACTATAGTATGCTTGTCGCCCCCCTGCTTAAAGCCATGAAAAAGGCAAAAGCCGGCAACGAGAAACTGACATGGGTGCCTGGGATGCACAATACCTGCTGTAGACTCCACAGATAATGTGCTCCTGTGTGTTAGTTACACCCGATCATAAGAAGAAATTCTTCTTATTCAGCCACAGCAGTGGGCGAGTCATGCTACCAGTCTTGACGCCGAAGGATCCTTTGGGGCACAAACCTCTTGCGTACTTCAGCAGGCACTTAAACTCAGTCATTCAGGGTCACTTTCCATGCAAACAGGCCCTGGCAGCAGCAGCAATTGCCATTTACAAAAACACCCCCATTGTAATTGGAGGCTGCTGACACTGTATGCCAAACATTAAGTGTGTGCGGTCATACAAAAGAGCAAGAGCACACTAACTACGCAACAGGCCTCAGGCTACGAGCTGATGCTTTCCAGACCATCATTAAAAATAGTGCGGTGTCATCTAGTGAACTCGGCCACCTTCCTAGCCCACAAAGTTCAGGAGGGGGAGGAGATCCATGATTGTTCAATGTACAACCCTGATGGGCTCAACCAGGCAGAAGAAGATCCCATCCCAGACAGTGAAGCACTGTTCATTGAGGGGTCCTCCGTAATAGACCAGGAGACAGGGGTGAGACACACAGGGGCGGCTGTAGTACAGTGAACTCTCCTCTCTCACCTTTCAGCTGAGCGGAAGAGCTGACAGCGCTAATCGAAGCCCTTGCCCAAAGCGTGGGGAAAACAGTAATGATATACTCAGATTCAGCCTAAGTCACCACCAGAATGCATTCTAGCATAGGAAGGTGGAAAAGATAAGGGTTCCTGAAGTCCGACAGTACACCAGTTGTGCACAGGGACCTCCTGGAGTTACTAATTGATGCATTGACCCTACCTAAACGTGTGGCCGTGGTAAAGTGCTCCGCTCATACCGGGAGCAAGGATTTTGTATCCCGGGGAATGCATTAGCTGATCATTTTGCAAAAAAGGCAGCTTACAGAGAGGTTGGGGAGACACATGTACTTCCCTTACAACAGGCATAAGAGACGAAATACCCATGTATGTACTATGTATAGGTATTTGTATAGCACAACCTTAGCTAGTGTGCAACAGGACGCAAGCATTCACTCACCAAAGACCACATCTAAGTTTTCTTCTAAGCCATGTGACTCAGGGAAATAGCAGGAGAAAGTGCAAGATATGGTTTGGTTAAACTGAGTCTAGGTTTCTCACCAATTACATCAGTAAAGACAGTTTGGGTTTTTTGGGAGTCCACCATACCACTTCTTGGGAAATAGCAAAATGTAAGCAAAATGGTTTTACACATTCACACTCCTAAGGTAACTGAAAAGCAGTTATGACCAGGAAAAATGGCAGAATAGATTTAAATCAGACTGTAACTATTGTGGACATGGGAGGAGGTCAGCTGGCCAAGCGGTAGTTACCTCATAGACATGGCCATCAAATTCCTACTACAGAAGGGGCTTGAGACCATTGACCACAGGGCATCAATGAAACAGCTAATTGAACAAATGTAGCACAGTAGAAAAACCACTGGTTTTAAGATGTTCTATTTCAGATCCACCAAAATAAATGCCTAAGAGAAAGCAAGAGGGTGCATAAATTGCCACATTCAGACACGCACTATGTCAATCACTGAAACAATCTACATTCTGATTGAAACAGATCTGAAGTTATAACATGCCTTCCAACTTTTAAGCAAAACAAAATACCATGCCCTAAAGAAATAAAAGACTTATTTGGAGAATAAATCAAAAACCTGACAGAATACAACGTGCAAAACAACAATTACTGCAAGGCAAAATGTTTACTCTTGTTGGTCATTTCAACTCACAAGTACATTTTTATAGACTATATTTGCTGCATACTATTGCTGTCAAAAATCACCACAAACATTGCCATTCCTCCTTATTTCACCACATGTGGCAGTTTTACTAAAGTTCCCATACTTACCATCACTCAATTATTGAATTACCTTTCACTTCCTCAACACATCTATGAGACTTAAATTTCAACAAACCCTTTTGTTGGGTCTGGCTGCTGGCTTGTTGGTGGAATGTGGAAGGTTGGAGGGAGTGTGGAATGTAAGGGGTGGAATGTGGACCTTTAAATGTTGGGCAGTTGTTTCTTCCTGGCTGCCCTGCTGGTTGTGTTATACTAAGCTGCAATTAAAGCTTACCTTCTTGGATCCCTGAGCTCCTGTGTTCATTGACCAGACACCACTTTTCACCTTCACACGCAGTCCATGTAAATTTCCTGTCAACAAAATCCATCTTGGCACTGAGTTGTTTCTTATACTCCCTTTGGGGCATTTTTGTTTTTGCCACCTATATCACACATCTTAGCAACAGCAACCAATCTATCAATCTAGTTATTCATCCACATTGGACCCAATTCTGAACTGAATACACGACATCCGAGGAAATGGGACAAGGAGGAAACCTCACATGTGGAATTATGAATATTAAGATATGTCCGCAAAAGTCAAGTACAGAAGCAATGACAGGACTATTACAAACCACAACTCATTGAAATGATTCAAGAATTATTCTTTTCACCAATTAACAAATCATTGTGTTTGAAGACTTAGTGAACTTCTGATGTGCTGAATACCATGGTCCTTCAAAGATACTGTGTTCATTTAGACACAAATCTCGCCTCCATCCACTTAGTGAAATAAACCAATGTAACAAATGAATAACGATATGCCTAGGAAGAACATGGAGAGGACCTAAAAAATCAAGCATTACGTTAATCCACAGCTAATACAGTATCACCACTAGAAATAAAGGCAGTGAACAAGCCCTAAAAATGTATTGCTAATACAGCGCTAAACACAACTCTTAACTTGACATTCTGCATCAGTATCAATTCCAGGGCACCTATAGAAATTACATAATCCTCCCACAATTACCTTGTCCAGTTTCTTCATGGTATTGTCACTGTTTATGGCTTCTACAATCTCCGTTTGTAGTACATAATCCACACATCACTAACATCAACAGCCATCAGCAAATACTACTCATTCTCATCCACATCGCTGAAATCAGAGAAACTTTCACCAAAATCCATAACCACAAATTGCGCATATAGGGCCTGATTCACAGAACTAACTTACGTCAAAAACGTAAAGTTAGTACCTTTTGGTATTCACAGAATACACTTACTCATTTTGGTATTCACAGAATGAACTTACTCATTTCGGTATTCACAGAAGTTAGTAGTCCTAACTTTAGGACTCCTAAATGCCTTCTGTGAATACCGAAAGTCTTAAGTTAGGATTTTCTCAGTTTAGGAGTAGTAAAGTTAAGACCCCTAACTTTACTACTCCTAAACTGAGAAAATCCTAACTTTAAGACTTTCGGTATTCACAGAAGGCATTTAGGAGTCCTAAAGTTAGTAGTCCTAACTTTACAACTCCTAAAATGAGAATAATCCTAACTTTAAGACTTTCGGTATTCACAGAAGGCATTTAGGAGTCCTAAAGTTAGGAGTCCTAACTTTACTACTCCTAAACTGAGAAAAATCCTAACTTTAAGACTTTCGGTATTCACAGAAGGCATTTAGGAGTCCTAAAGTTAGGATTCCTAACTTTACTACTCCTAAACTGAGAAAAATCCTAACTTTAAGACTTTCGGTATTCACAGAAGGCATTTAGGAGTCCTAAAGTTAGGACTACTAACTTCTGTGAATACCGAAATGAGTAAGTTCATTCTGTGAATACCAAAATGAGTAAGTGTATTCTGTGAATACCAAAAGGTACTAACTTTACGTTTTTGACGTAAGTTAGTTCTGTGAATCAGGCCCATAATTCTCCCCGCAGAAATATATTACACTTGAAAATAAAACAATGACAATTGTGTACGCAACCTACCAAACCTAGATGCCCATTGATTCTTGGAGAAATGACTCAAAATATTTACGAATAGATCATAATCTATCTTCAGACAAAATTGCTTATCCCAAAGAATAAGACTGCCATTAATTCTAAGAGAAGAGTATATTTTCTCATTTGTTGAGGATCCAGATCTCTGCTACTTCACAGGGCCAAAACCTGAATTGGAAGTTACTGATGATTTGTTGCATGAGAGGTGAGAGTTTGGTCTCAACTACAGATTGCAGCATTTTGGCGAGGTAGAGAAGGCAAAGCACATAGTAGTAGTTGACAATGAAATTGGGGCTACTCTTTTCTGCGTGTGACCCCTGTGTCTGTCAAAGTACTTGTGGACAAGAAAAAATAGGTCACAGAAGAGCCTTCCAAAATAGGTTAGACATTCTGATGTTCGGAAGCCAAAAGAAAGGAAGCAGATGGGAAAAGTTAGAGATTTTCTTATGGCAGAATCTGGGGGGAAACCAGCAGTTGTCCCATCTGTAAATCATGCTGGAGATTTCAGAATTTGTCAGGGGAGAAATACTGGTTTACAGTGGTTCCAACATTCTACCAAATGGTTCTGTGTCAGAGTTTCAACTATTAAATATAACTGTATCTGCTTTTTGGCCAGAACATGGGAATCAATGATATATTCTCAAACATTCTTGCCACCTCATCCATCTAACAGGCTCACACTACTCTCTTGGGTGACTTCATCCTCCCAGATATCACAAGATCAATAAAACAAGAGGCACTCTTCTAAACACAATCAATATAGTACAGCATGTCACCAAACCAACATACTCCAAAGGCCACATCCTCTACCTCCTCCTTTCAACATCATCAATAATCCAATGCATGCCACTCATAACAGAGGTGTGGATGAACCGCTCCCCATACCTATCTTCCTCCTCAGTATCCTGCCAACAATGACTTCTCTGTTGACAGCCCAATGGTTGAACTAATCTTTTGTCCTGCCAACACCATCCAACTTCCAACTAAAACATGTGAGTCCAAGCCAAAACCTTCAGCAACCTAGAACTCTAAAAACCTCGACCTTCAGACAAGAAGAAAATGGAAATAAAATAGAATAGCTGATGACCGTGAAATATTGAAGTCCCTCCACAACATGTAGACAGCTCATCACAACAGCTAAAGCAAAATACAATAGCAATTCCTTCAATGAAGTTGACAACAGAAGCAGAACTCTCTTCAAGACATTCAGGCACTGCATCCACCGTCTACCTGATCCTCTTACCCCACAACACACAGACAACTTCTTCAGTGAAAACATACAGAAGATCTGACAGTACATTGATAATACCAAGCCTGCTTCTCCTCCTCCCGCAAAGGACATCCTTCAAAGCCCTACCTCTTGCAGATCTTGCCAACTCCGTCAAAACAACTTCAGATGAAAATGCCTTACCCTCCATTTTTCATCAAAGTTCTTTCTGAGGAAGCTCTCTAAACCCTACTCATCATTGTCAATGCTTCCATTGCTCAAGGCATCTTCCCAGAAGCTTTCAATACAGCCCAGATCCTCCGACTCCTAAAGAAATCTACACAAAAGACCCAGATTGCCTCGAAAACTACCGGCTCATCGCTCACCTACCTTTATCAGCAAGATCATCGAAAAATATGTCTACGTTTAACTCCACGAGCACATCAATGCTAACCATCTCCTGCACAAATAACAAACTGGTATTAAACAAAACTACAGTATGGAGACAGTTACCTTACACATTATAGACAACACTCTCCTGACAACAGATGAAGATGAAACCTACCTCCTGGCATTGCTCAACCTCTCAACAGCCTTCAATATAATCAACCATCCCACCCTCATCCACACCCTGTAGTCGTAAATGGGTTTCACTGACAATCTCCTTCACTGGTTCTCCTCCGACCATCCCAACCAACACCAATTCATTCACATGGGTGTTTCCAAATTCCAAAAGATCCCTAATACCTGCATGGCCCACCAGGGTTCCATAATGACCCCTGTCATCTTTAAACTTTACATGGAGCCCTTCGGGGCTCTACTCACAGATAACAGCATCACGATTCACCAATATGTCAACAATACACAAGTTTTCTTCACATTCTCCTCTGCTCCAGATATCCAATGCCTCAAACACTGTCTGCAAATCTTCCAGACCTGGATGCCCAATACCTACCTGAGGCTCAACCTACCAAACCAGAATTCCTGTTATTTGCCAAGAACAACAAGCAAGTCTTAGTACAAACCTTGTTCAATGACATGAACCTTGACGACTTTGAACCCTAGCTTTCACTGAATGCCAAGTCACTTGGATTCACCTTGGGCACCAACCTTACCCTCATGGTAAACATTGTAAAAAAATACAGAGTCAGCCTGGTAACAGCTCTTTCTTCTAAAGAAAATGGAACTGTTTCTTTCATAAACTGACTTCAGAAATTTTGTTCAAGCCCTCATTTTCTTGCATCCAGATGGTATTCATTCCCTGCTCTTTGGTATCCCAGAATCTACATTAGCCCCCTTACATCATACCACAGCATGCCTCATCCAGGGCCAGTAGAAATTTGATCATATCACCCCCTTCCTTATGGAACTCCATTGGCTTCCCTTGCCGGCCTGCACATCTTCAAAACTAGCAGCATCATTTATAAAGCCATCAGGATCAGCACCCTTGCGTATGTTGCATTCAAGCTCACCATTTCTGGCGGTCCTTGGGACACCAGAAGCCAGAACATCATCAGACTGGAGACTACAAAATATAAAGAAATGTAAAAAAAGAAAAAAACACAACAGTGGGCCTTTTCAGTTTATGAGCCCAGTATCTAGAACAACATCCCCATATCCATCAGGACCACTTCAATGCTGCTCTGATTTACAAAAGAGTTAAAGATGCTCTTCTTTAAAGAACACTACATCTGCTTCCAGAAGCCTCCTGTCACTTGTTCCCTGTTTGCCTGCCTTTGATCACGTACAGTGACTGTTTGCTCTTTGGCTAACTTTACACCATGCAACTATCACATCCATACTTGGTAGCAAAAATATTGGCACCCAAAATATTGTGGAGGTAAAGATATATTTGGAAGTAAAGACTTACTGTTCTTATCTCTACATTTATGTATTTCAAAGACATATATATGGTCAAAGTATTTATACAGGGAGTTAAGTATAGTAAACGTATACTTACCTATGTATAATTACCTTATTCATATTTTGGTTGTCAATATTTTTCTCTATGATTTTTTCGTAGCACAATATTTAGTAGAACTAATTCCACCACCATAACCTCCCAAACTCTAAGTGGCATGCTGGCAGGTGGTCTGGTTTTGAGGATTGTTGCCTCTAAGAGATGAAGGCTTTGAATACCTCAGAGTGGTGTGAAAGGTTAGGAGAAATAGGACCTAGAGGCCTTCCACAATCTGACAGGGAGGCAATGCATACTTTGGGATTCTCTAAACAACTGAAGATCATTGGGTGATTTACTTTATGTCTTCTGTAAGAATCCGTGGGACTCATCATGTGTGGATGATTGAAGAATGCCAAATCTAATTGTTCTGAGGGTTAGGTGCTAAGGGTGTAGGATGAGCAATTACTATGCTGTAGTGGAAAATCCTTATAACAAGGTTTTCTGCAAAGTGAGCATGCCCATGGCTCAAAGGGGTTTCACTTCAACCTCAGAAGAATGGAATAGGATCCCTTATCCACAATCATGTTAAAATTGCATATATTATGATCACATTTGGGTGATGATCAGTCCTGTCATGTACAATTATGGATGTTCCTCTGGGAATAAAATTGTGCAAGAAACTATTTTTAGTGCTATTGCCTATTGTTCAAATCTTCAGAAAAGAGAATAGGGCTGAATTTAGGCATAGATCTTAGAGCAAAGGTGCAACACTCTGATATGAACATTTTGATTATGAAGTGAAAATTCTCTTTGTGAAGTTTCTTTAACACTGTAAAAAGTGGGTAGTCAATATCAAATCAGCATACAAGAGTTTAATATGCAATTTATCTGGGAGCTGGAGCCAGACATTGTGGAAATTAGACTGGAGAGAGGAGTAGAAGGAAACAGTAATTGTTTACTCTCAATTGACTGGTCTCTTCATATGAAGCAGCCTAATTGTTAGAAGATAATTTTGTTTATGTTTGTGTTTCAAGCAGACAGGTAAGCTGTGCACAGGTTTAAACTTTTGTCTTCACTGGTGTACCATCGTAGAGCGGTTTCACCAGTGGTGTCGCATTATCACATCTGAAAGCCAAAGAACTTATGGTAAGGTAGAACAATATCCCCTGGAACTTCAGTCCTTTCCACTGGCCATCATGTTGCTTGTATTGTTATGTTATCATTTTTTTCTAACTATCTTTGTACTAAAAGCAGGCAGATCAAATAGGCAATGAGGTCTGACAAATCATAGGCCTTAAAGAAAAGGTTGATTTTAATTTCGTTTCTGAACCAGAGGTGATGGGGAGTGAATGTTAAGGTCAGTAGCAAAGCATTTCAAAGGCTGGGGGCCAGAGCCAAGAAAGATCAGCCACCAAGTCGAGCTTTATGGTATTTTTGAACTGAAAGTAAAATATATTGCATGGAAGGCTTGTTAAGAAAAGATATCTTGTAGGGAGAGAGGAGATAAAACTCAGAGACGAGCCCTAAATAGAGTGATGCACCATGAATAGCATTTAAGAGGAGACTCTTTCCTAAAGGGGGAGAAGGTAAAGTGATTTTAAAATGAGATGTCTATGATTTAAGCGGGGTGCTTGAACAAACCAGTTGAGCTGCTTGCTTTTTAATTGCTTGTAAATGATTAAACAGATGAGCATTAATACTCAAATACAGACTGTTGCAATGATCTAGTTTGGAAATTCGGATCCAATCAAGATCCTGACGGTCGTACAGCTTGCGTCAAAAGAAAGAAGAGCAAGAAGGGCACAAACTTTCCTCAGCATAAAAGTCCATGAAGAAACAACTCGTATTTGGCAATGCATACAAATGGCATACTCACGTTTAACACCTAAACTCTTCACCCATTGAGAAGGAGTGGAAGAGCACCCGAAATAAGCTTACCAGAAGACAGGTTGCCAAAATTAGAGTTGTTAACCGGCGACCAGAAGCTCAGTCTTGATGGCCCACCCAGAGAAATACTGCAGATAAACATTGCTACACCATCAGTCTAAGGCACACTGAAGGTTTGGTTCAATAGTTCAAGGAGCAGGTGTTGATCAATGCAAAATCTTAGTTGCCCTTTTTGCTACCGGCCATAGATCTTAGAATTATATTACTTTGACATATTGAAGTAGTTGAAGCAGGTTTACAGACACTAACATGGTTTCAAAATGTGGAATACGTAGCAGATTTATTACATTTTTAAATAACTGACACATTTCGAAACTATGCTCTAACACCATTTAGCACATGCAGTAAGATCAATGCTAGATCATAGTGTTTTAAAGGTAGATACAGACTTTCATTAGTGGCATCTGGTTATGGTACTTTAGAAGTTATCACAAGAATAGATCTTTTTGTCTGCCTGCAATCACAGCAGAAGGTGGAGATCTCCAGCCAAGGAATACATGCCTGCTCAAGGCAAGGGCCAGGAGTTATTGATTTTGGAGCCTTTTGCACTCTGACGGAACCATAAGGGCTATTTTCCCCACCTCGTCTGCTATGTGCATATTGTGGTTGGTAGCAAAAAAGGAAATGGTGGCAGTGGTATACAGATCAATTTGCACATCCAAGGTACTGAGTGAGTAAGAACTACATACATTAACGTGTTCAAATGGGCAGAAGAACACTATGCCACCCAGCTAGTGTAACACATATATGAAAAAGAGAGAAAACAAACTCCTTCATATAATACTAATACATTAATGAGGCCAGAGCACTACACAGTCTTTCCTTGATGGTCTGCCAGTGTAGCAGGTCCAATCTTTATTGTTGAAAGGTTCATAGTGCAACAGTGACAATCATGTTAATGTAAAAAGCAGAACATCTGACACGTGTTTCTTTGCAAATGACTTTCCCAAGGCTGAGTGGTGAATCGAGAATTCAGGCGAGCATGCTGTTATCCACACATGCTAGAGATATGGGCTTACTATAGTCCCTACTGCAACAGCCCGGTTTTCAACACCTTTTAGGTGGACTTACCTACTGAGTATTAATGTACGCTCAAAAAGACAAGCCCACTTTGACTCATCCGTAACGATTGACTCGTCAATTTAGTTCATACTTTTTCCTTTACACACTTTTGCTCAGCCATGTGAGACATGGACTCCTGGATCGTGAACTTATCACGCACTTGTCTCTAACTATCCTTGGGGCTCCAATGATTTTACAATCTCTTTTCGTTATGTGCCTCAAGCTGAGTTGCTTTGATTAGTGATACCACTCAGCCTTGGGAAAGTTGTCTGCGACGAAACAGGTGTCAGCTGTTCTGCTTTCTACATTAACATTATTGTCACTGTTGCACTTTGAAATTTTAAACAATAAAAATTGGACCTGCTACACTGGCAGACCATCAAGGAAAGACTGTGTAGTGCTCTGGGCTCATTAATGTATTAGCATGGTTGGTATATCAGGAGGCCATATCAGAGGTAAGGCTGAGGTAGACCATGCTCTAAGCTAGAACATTTATGCAGATAGTTGTTTTCAGTTTCTGGGACTTCTTGTCGGTAGATTGGTGGATAGCTGCAAAGAAATAGAATTTAAGGCACATTACAGCATGTTAGTGCACTATGAGGAACTTCATGGGGGAGGTCCTGAACCATGAGACTTTTTGAATTCATGTGAAACTATCAATCAATGGAAACTTGTGAGCCCATTTCACTCAATCCAGAAAAACTGTGGAGCATACCAGCTTGCTCATGTAGTCAACACTAGCTCATTTACACTCACCAAGAAGCTATTTGTAAGGCATTTGTCCCACTAAGGACCCAGTTTTTCCATTTTGAAACCCACCTATTTGCCTTCAAGGGTCCTCTAATGCTCATACTCCCTGATTTCTTTTGCTATAGCCTTTAACTCCTCTTTGACACCCTGCCTCTCCAACTTGCATGATACAAGGGACATCTCCACCATGAAGCCACAAGAGAGTAATCTCTACATTGCCATTGTTTTTAATAAAAAATGTGACACACATGGGAAGGATTTTAAAATCAATAATAATTAATCTCTTAAACTCAAAAACGAGTCCTGAAAATTTTGGAACAAAAGAAATAACAAAAGATTACCAACCAATCTGCAACACATAAACCTTGGTGGTGGCTTAAGCTCTATACACTAAATACTCTCTGGAAGGGAAATGTGGGCATTCTGCACCCTGAAATTAGGTGGGGGGCAGATGTGTCTGTGCTTGTGGTGCGTGTAAGGGTTCCTGACTGAGGCAGGGGAGGTGGGAACTGGCATCGGACAGATTTACTGTTTATGAAAGCTCAGGAATCACTTGGTATGTTTCGCCGACGCTTGAGCAAGGATATTACTATTTTATTCACTTCCGGTTTTTAATTAATGAAGCCTTTGGTATTCCACTTGTTTCGGGATCTCAATGGCCAAAGTAAAAAGGCTGACTCTGATTCCTGTTTTGTTCCTTACTGTTCCAGGTCATATCCTCTGGCCTCTTATTTAAGCAGGATAAAGGAGCTGGCCTTTGTGTAACAAAACTGCTCGTTAGCTGGTTGCAAGATTGAACAGCACCACTGTCTGTTCCTGTTTGCCTTGTAGAATTTTGCTCCTCTTACCTTCCTTCAGACTGATGTTTTGCCTAAAGCCTTGAGGTATTTTCTGAATCCAGTTTATTTTCTGAGGATATGGAGTTTTCTAATATCTGCTTCTTGCTTCACTTCCGTTCCAGTTTTTTTTATCTAGAATCAGGTTTGAAAAAATAAAGCAGCAGAGCTTTTCTCACAACAAAAATATTTCTATAGCACCACCAAGGAGACTTGCTCTTGACAGGTTCTTGACATCTGATTCCAGAAAGACATCAGATGGACTAAGTTCCAAATCACCTTACTCTTTGTAAAACCTTCTTTTATGCCAAATACCAGGCTACTCACACTCCATCTCCAAAGAATTCAAGGGATAAAGAGGAGAATATGCACTTGGCACTTACATAAAGCCTGATTAATGAAGGAAGTAAAAGAAAGCTGTTGAAAGATTCTTCTTTGTCTCTACTGTGAAATCAAGGGTTTTCTTATTGGAAACTGCACCAAACATTCTAGAACAAAATAGGGAAACATGATCCCTCATCCTTTAAGGAGGGGAATTGGCAAGTGGTAAAGAAACTCGCTTGGTTGAGATGCCATGGAGACAGGCCAACATCGGCGTTCGATTCAAGATCCTTAGTCAATTCATTTGTCATGAAGCACTTCACAACCGAGGAGCTCCGAGACTGAAACCTGAACATTGAACTTTGAACAACCGAACAATCAACATTGAATGCTGAAGGCAAGTGTTTCAAAATAATTTAGACTTGATACAATGTCTACTTTCCAAAATGCGCACTTTTAGCGGGAAAACTCAGCATTCAATTAGAAGGTTGAATAAGCCAACGGCTTTTCGAAAAAAGAGCATTGGAATTTGGGAACTTGCAACAAAGTTTTAATGTACGTCTGTTTCTACATTACAGGTGTGAAGAGAATCACAGCAGATTCAAAAAGAGGAAGCACGACAAATTGACCTTCATAAGGCGATGAATTTATTTCAACATGGGATTATTGTTTAGAACAATTGTGTCCGTGTGTATCACAGCGTGAACATGCAATGCTTAACACGATCCCCGGTCCCGTTTTGACTAATTAGATAAGCTCACCGCATGTTTATTAAATCAGAATATCTAATGTCCTGTTGCACTCCTTTCACAGGAATACTTTCTTAAAGCATCAACATGGGACACACATCTCACGGAACAAGTCTCATACTTGCTTGATAAAGAATATAAGAAAAATGCTACTGTTAACCTATTCAGTACAAGAAAAATAGAGGTACGCTTCAGTAATGGAAAGTATTGTGGACTTAATTAAGAGGGACAAGTTAAAGTTGATAATTCTTTAATACACTACTCTATATTACCTTTCACAGAACCGGCCAAGTCCCGGTCCTGAGGAGAACCCCCAAAATTGTTGTGGGTTTGAAACACGTTGGCCTATGCCTCTGGGGAAAGGATAATCGCAATTAAATCAACAGTGTTTTGGGAGAGATTTATAACACATCAACTCTCTCAGTAAAAACATTCAGAGCTAGCAGCCCCAGGGCAGTTTACACTGGCAACAAAAATGGAATACTCCGCCAAGTGTAAGTATGTTTTGAATGAAGGACTGGTCTAAGGTTATTTACACTGTGTTTTTTCACAAGAGAACTTGTTTTTTGTCATTATAAGTTTTTTTTGTATTGTTGAAATGTTAAATGTGTCTGGATGGGTTCATTTGAATTCTTCTTTAAAGAAAAGTTGTGCCCTTCATGAAGACATGTAATAATGTGAAAAAAAACTTTGGAGTAAACAAAGAAGAAAAGTGAAATAAATCACAAGGGCTAATGAAATGAGATTATTGGTCCCTTTGTTTTGAGTAAGTAAAACACAAATGTGGCAACTAGATACTTTGCCAGTTTAAAAAACTTTAAGAATGTTGGCATTTTCCTGCCTTGCCATTTAGTGCCTGCAGACTTTCCCTGGGTCACTTGACTGGGTGTAGTGGACAGTTCTGCTTTGTGTATTCCTCCTAGACAGTCAAACACAATATGGAGCTTAGCTGTACCTGGATGGGCCATCACTGGTAGGATGGGAGGGAGGAGGTTGGCACAGCTTCACTTACACCTGAATTAGCTGTGTCCTGCCTCCACAAAAAGGACTGCATACCCCCTGTAGTTAATTTTGATCCAGGACAGGGAAGGCGGGATGCCTGGGTATTTCAAAGGGAAAGTTCTAGAAGCTTCTCCCCCACTTCAAAGGCACAACTGGGTATAAATATTGGACCTCAGACACCAACTCTTCCATACTTATGGACCTGTGGATACTCTACCAGGAAGAAGGACATCTGTGCTGCTGAAGGACAGCCACTCTGCTGGACTGCTGCCCTGCTGGACTACTGTCTTGCCGTACAGCTGTCTTTCTGTGCTGACCTTCTGGCTGCTGCCCTCTTACCTGGGTGAGAAGGACTGGACCTGTAGCTTTTGAACCCAGGCCAAAACCCAAGAGTGACTCCAAGGGCTAGTTGGCTAACCACCTGATCTGAGGCCTCATGGGCACAGCAGGCTTCCAACAAACTTGCACCAGCACCTGAACTCTGCCATCTGTGAGTCTACCCAGCCAAATGGCACCACCCCAGTCGTAGATCCTTTCAAGGGGGCCCTAAGGTGTTCTGCTGGTCTCTGCGGATCCGGTAAAACTGATGCACAACATTGCTACTACTTCATAGATCGGAATCACCAGAAAGACCTGCATCAAATCGCAGCCCGTCACCGCATCAGAACCACTGCTGCACGATGCATCCTCAGCGCAGGCCCTCAGATCGCTCATTGACGGCAGCCTCGACAATGGCGCCAGACTTCATATCGCAGTCTTTGAGCTCCTCGGAACCCACGCATGGCCCGAGTGCACGATGCATCAGGACCTCAAACCGCAGTCTCACGGTAATTTCGGAATCGATGCATCGCTTTGACTGTGCAACGCATCTTCAAGGTGGATCCTCACAACGCTCCACAAACCAGGATTTAAGGTATTCTGTTCAGCGGGCCTAACTGGGTCCCTGTAGCCGACTCACACTCCATCATGGTCGGCCTGAACTTGTGACTTTGTCCCGGTCTAGCAGGATCACATATCCACAGTTGGTGCATTATGCCTTTTGGCTCTATTTTTACTTAAAACCTTTAAATTGAATATCTCTGGTTTCTACTGATTGGATTTTTGTCATTTTGGTCTGGTTTTGTTTATTAAAAATCACTCCATCTCTCTAAGCCTGTCATGGGATCCTTCTTGTGGGGTTTTCACTGTGTTACTGTTTGAAGTGTTGCACAAATACTTTGCATGTTTCCTCTGAGTTAAGCCTGACTGCTCTGTGCCCAGCTACCCAAGGGGTGAGCACAGGTTAATTTGGGGTTTGCTTGTGACTTCACCCTGAGAAGAATTGTGGTTGCTGCTTGAGAAGTGTTTCACCCTCCTCAAACAGCAACCCAATTACTTACAAATGGCAACTATTCGATATTAAAAACACCCTCTTTGTGCCAACAGATGAGTTACACCATTCCATATGTCAACTTGCCTGTGATTCTTTAGTAGCTGGTCATCAGTTCCAAAAGATAAAACATCTTATACTCAGTTATGGTGCTTTTTCGTCATTACGATGTCTAGTTCTATGTGAAATCCTGTGAGATCTAAGCACAGACTACAGATAGCACTCTATCTTGGCCTGGAATTCTGCAATCCTAGGAGTTGCATGTCCAACCTTGGTAATTTATCTACAGAGACTTTATTATCCATCTGCACAGATTCATTCACATAAATGGCACTTTTTTCTCCTTTCCCAATATTACCTTCCAGAGCCCAGATGGATACAGTTTTCTTTTCAGGTATTTTCAGAGTCCATGGCCTTCCCAAGAAAATCATCTTTAACCATGCACCTTAGGATATCTCCAAGTTCTTCTACCCTACTTTGCTACAACCTAGGAATCCAGAAAGCCTTGTCCTTAAATTTTCCCACTCAAGTGAATGGCCAACCTCAAAGACTAAAAAGAACCCTGAATAATTACTTATACTATTTTGTAAACGGCACTCAATCCAAATGGCAGTCATTATTGTCAACAGTGGAATAGGCCTGCATTAATGTTAACCATTCTTACACTGGCTTTAGTCCATGTTTGCTACGTACGCTTACCATCCCAGAACCTGACCCTTCATATCCAGGACTGAGATCTCTGTTCCTCTTTTACAAGATGTTGTTTGCATTCTGAAATCGACACAAAGCAACATTTTTCCAGTCTAAAACAAAGCCAAGTCTTACACACCGAACAGTTCAACAGATACAGAAAATCAGCCCTTCAGTACAAGGTAGGGGATAAAGTTTGACTTTCATCTGCTAATTTATCCTCCAGTATCCATGGGTCCAGGTTATACCCTAGTCCAATCAAATTGCCCCTTTAAGAGTGGTCAGCCCGATTTTTTTCTTAGTGGTACTGTTGGGTTTTGTACTGTGCACACTCTGATACCGCTGTTCAGTCCCCAGTGTATGTGTTGTGACTCATAAAACATGGTGAAGTAGACTAATCCCTAATTGGCCTATTTAACTTTCTAGTAAGGCCATAGAAAATATGCAGTAAATATACCAATGAAATGGGAAATTAAATGTCACTTGTTACTGTAGCACATATTGTGCCATTCACTTGGCTGACAATGAAAACATGGCTTCATGCCTACACGTGTAGCCTCAATGCTGCAGCTTTTAAAGCTACAGACGGATTTGTCTAAATAATCCTTTTTGAAAAAAGGAATCCAAATTAAAAATAAAAAGTCACTCCTGGGTAGGCCTTGTAGCCCACAAGGTTAAGTGCCTAGTATTTAAAAGCTGAACAAGTCTGAATTTCATGCTGGCATGTTTCCACAGTGACTATCTCCCTAAAAGCTATTCCAACTGGACATGACTGTAGCTGCACCAATGAGAAAAACTAAAATGCTATTACTATTTTTACTAACTTTGGTTTGGGGTAAGCTATATAAATTATTCAACCCCTGCTTTAAATATTTATTAAAAATCCAATGTAATTAGGAATTCGGATCTTTGATAAATATACATAAAAAAAGCTTTAAGCATTAAGTTAGAACTTAGCCTGTTTGAAGTTCCAGAAGGCTTTTAGCATTAGCCTGCCTGAAGCTGGAGTGTCAGTGCTGCCTTCATGGTGTGTCAAATATAGCTCTCAGAGCAGAGGTAATGGATTGGGCTTGGCAGGATGGCTCAAGTGAGGATTGCGACCCAGCTTAACACAAAAAGTGCAGTTAATGAGGGTTCAAGAACTTCAATAGCTTGAAAGAGACCAGGGGGGAGACATGTTTTTTACAGCTTACACGTTAGCCCTCCTGTTGTTAGTCTCAGTGGAGGAGGGAGTTGGTCCCAGAAATAGCAGTTGATGTGTGGGACTTTTTGGCTGTTTTATTTTTCCTAAATGTTTTACATATTTTCCTAAATTAAGCTTGTCTGCTCTGTGCCATAGCTACAAAAGGATTGAGTCCAGGTTTAAAGTATTGAAACTATGTGCTTGAACTGACAGGGTTTTGCAGACTTATTATGGGGTTAGGACACAAACTTTTAACAACCAATAACCCATTTCTTACAAGTTGATTTGATGGTCCTTTTGCTAAAGTTTCACCAGGGTTAAAATGTCAAAGTAAGTCTTATACTCTGTCAGTTTTGCTGGCCTTCTCTTGACCATGATGTCAAGTTGTATGTAACCCAGGTTACAGACAGCACTCTATCTAAGTCTGGATTGCTGCAACTCTAAGAGTTCTCAGAGTAATCTTGGGAATTCATCGCTCTATATTTTATTGATAATCTGTATGGATCATGTCTAAAAAATTACATATTTTTCTCCTCTTCCAAAATTAACTTAACCCAGCCCAGTGGGCTACAGTCTTCATTTCAGACATTTTCAGATTCCAAATCCTTCTGAAGAAAATCACCTCCAATCAATATATCTCCAAGTTTTGACCCAAAAGCATACCCAAGACTGACATCTCTGTTTCTGCACTCTGAATGAGAGACAAAGACATCTTTGTCCCCATTTTATGCAAGTTCAAGAACAATAGGCTAAGCAGATCAACAGACACAGAAACTAGCCCTTCATTAAAAGGAAGGGGAAAAGGTTTGGCTTTCATCTGCCAATTTATCTTCTAAAATCTCCAGGTCTCAGTTATGCCCTAGATACTATTGGCCTTTTACTATTGAGGAATACCTTGTAGAATACATATGTGATTCCCTTATATCCTGAGATGCATTACAATACCAAGCTGATTGGGAAGGACACTTCCCTAACATTACATTTTGTGAACGAGCCTTCTTTATTCACAGCCTTCATCTTAGCCAGTGATTTTATCTACGTGATTCTAGCGAAACAGGCCATCCGTGGGAAGGCAGACTGCCATTCTCAACCCCGTCCCTGCTTGTTACTTCCTGTTTCTAGGACCAGGGTTTGATGCATTGTGGATTGCAGTACCAGGACTAAGAAGACTTTATGCTTGGTGGAGGCAAGATGGGGAGATGAAACTGCTTGAGTTGCTGGCGAATGCAAGCTCGCCATGTGCCAGCAAATCTCAAACAAGAGTTCTTTTTCAGTCAGTAGTGGCTTGGTGGGTGCTTCTCTTCACAGTTGGCACTGGGTGGGCTGCAAATTGCGGATGATGTCTAATCTCCAACATCAGAGGGTCAAATGTGGTTTTTCTTGCAGTTCTTAGAAGTGGTCATGGGAGCTGGCAATGGTCAGTTGACAGGGCTTCCATTTTGGAATGCTTTGCATCTATTAACTATGTTTCTAGACCATGATTCAAGATAAGTATATTCTAGTTAGTTCTTACCAGTTTTTACCTTTCCATATCTAAACTAAAATGTCTGACTTTTCTTCCTGACAATGTTCCTTTCAGAGCTAGGTCAATTCCCCTGGCTTTTCCTTTAACTTTACTAGGGGAACTACTCATACCGTCACAACGTCGCTTGTTAGCTGGTTGTTTGCTTTGGTAGCTCAGCTGCATGTTCCTCTCTGCCTCAGTGGAATTCTTCTCCTGTAATCTGCCTTCAGCCTGACTGCTTGCCTAAATATTTAGGGAATATTTATGAATACATAGTTTAGTCTGAGGAACTGAGTATTTCACAAGTCTCTTCCTCTTTCACTCCCAATCTAGTTAGGTCTGGCACTAGCCAAGACCTTTTGGTTTTTCAAAAATTATATGTATGATGTACTTACAAAAAGAGGCTTCCAACCAGCTCTCTTCATCCATTGGTCTGTTGTTGTGTCATTCATATTTTGCTTCTGCCCACTACAGCATACAGCAAGGGGCAGTGGGACAGCCTACTTCAGCACTGGCTAACTTTACTTTGAGGGACTGCATTTTGCTCTTTCACAAGGGGCACATCCCCACAATAGGTAGATCCTTTTAGTGCCAGTATTTCTGTTTGTACTTAAATATTACTTTAGTTTTGCCTTAATGTTTGGAGCCTGAAATGTTAGCAGGGCACTTTCTACCAGCTCTTAAGAGTACAGGACACTTTCCATCTTTAACAGATCCTGCTGCCTGCTAATGATGTTGTAAATTCCTTCTGGAGCTGCCTTTTGTATCTGATTGCTACAATTTCAGACTATACCAGATTGTGTCCATTTGAATCTATTCCTTAGAAAGTAATTCTCTTTTTAAAATGCAGGCAATGAAATGCATTGATAGCTTCACTCCTAGATGTATTTTAATTGAGGACTACAGCTATACTTTTAAACCAATTTAGTCTATATGACCTGCTTGTAGGTTTTTCTAGTTTGCTTTCAGTGCTCTTGTGTATTGTCCATATATAGATATTTAACAATTATATTACTAATTGAATCTGTGTTCTCTGTTTATCTATCTATTTATTGATGGAAATTGGGTTACTGGTTGACAGGGGTACGAGCCCTGGTCAAGCAGCAACTACAATCCTAGTCAGGGTAAGAGGCAGGCAAACCCTAAATTAACTTGTGCTCACCTTCTGGTAGCTTGGCACGGAACAGTCAGGCTTAATACAGAGGCAATGTGTAAAGTATTTGTGCAACACTTCAAACAGCAAAACAGTGACAACACCACTCAGAAAGATCCCGCATAGGTTAGACAAATAGAGCAAACGTGTATGAATAAAACAAGGCCAAAATGACAAAAATCCAATCAGTAGAACTGAAATTATGAGTTGTTAAAGAATAAACTGTAAAATAGTGCCTAGAAACAGAAAGGGCCCACTGCAGCTATCTAGTCATGCTGGACCAAGTCAAAATCAAAAGTTCAGGCCAACTGCGAAGGAGCACGGGTCGGACACAGTCCCAAATTAGTCCTGCTGAAGTTTTACCTTCTCAAGTTGTGTAACAAGAGACCCGTTCGCAGGGAAGAGGTTTGCCAGGAGCAAGGAGAGCTTTGCTGGCAATGGTACCAGGAGCGAAGAGCAAGCCAGGCGTCACAGGCGCCCAGGATGGAGGCTCACAGTGGTGATCCATGTGGGTGGACGATGCTTGCTGTACGAAAAGACGAACTTGCAGCGGCTCGCGCTGATTTCTGGTGTGAACCTGGCCCATTATCGGTCCAGAAGAGCCCAAAAGCTTCACTTTAAGAGCTTGAGAACCACACCAAGGGCCCAGGACTTGAGAGGCACCTTTTGGGGGTCAGGAACTTGTTGAAGATGGGTCCAGGAGCAGTAGGGAGCCTGTTATGTCCTTGAGGCTCAGACCAGGTGGCCAGCAGACTAGCCCTTTGAGTCACTCTGGGGTCCTGGGTTCAAGATAGGTTCCAGGTCCAGTTCTTCCTCCCCAGCAAGAGGGCAGCAAGGCAGCAGCTCCTTCAGAGTGGCAGCCCAGCAGAGTGGCAGTCCTTTCAGCATCACAGCATTCCTTCTTCCTGGCAGAGTATCCACAGGTCCAGAAGTGTACTGAAGTGGTGGTGTCTGAGGTCCAGTACTTATACCCAGCGGTGCCTTTGTAGTGGGGGAGACTTCCAAGACATGTCTTTGAAGTGCACAGATGTCCTCCCTTCCTGCGCTGGCTTCAGACTCACTACAGGGGCCTTTGTGTGTGGACAGGACACAGCCTATTCATGTGTGAGGCTGTGACCAGTTCCTCCCTCCGATCTTTCCAGAGATGGCCCATTGAGACACACATAAGCTCCCATTGTGTGTGGCTGTCTAAGAGGAATACACAGAGTCCAACTGCAAACTACACCCAGTCGTGATCAGAGACAGGCTACAGGCACCAAATGGCTAAAGCAAGAAAATGCCAACTTTCTAAAAGCGTAATTTTTAGAATTGTAATTTAAAATACGACTTCACCATAAGTTAGGATTTTAAATTAGAATTCCAGAGAAACCAAAATTGAACTTGTGATATCTTCCCATTTGGAAATTACACTTATAAAATGTAATAAGGTAATCGAAATGTTATCCTATGGGAGATATAGGCCTTGCTTGCAGTAGTGAAAAATGTGCTTAAGAGTTTTTCACTACCAGCACATGTAGTTTGCGTCCTGCCTTTTAGATACATTGCACCCTGCCCCTGAGTTGTCCAGGGCCTATCTTAGGGGTGGCTTATATGTATTGTATATGCTTTATTTCGACAACTTGTGTCATAAAAGCTTCAAGAAACATTTAAGAAAAAGTAGAAAAGTGCAAATTGACATATAATACAGCAAGATAGTCCAAAAAAGTGTACACGGACAGTCCATAAAAGTGCACTGTTGCACCGCGATAAGTAATACAGTTGTCGAAAGCTACACAATAAAAACTATTAAAAATTAATTAATAAGAACATAAATGGTTTGCATTAAAAGCAGTTAAAAAGTATAAGCAAAACAATCCTTCCTGGCCTGGGCCTCATAATAAGTACAGTGTGGAACGCCCAGTACATACCCAATAAAAAACAGGTTGAACCCTCTTTCAGATGACGGGAGAGGTAATCTAATATAAAGTGCCAGTGCATAAGATATGGTCTCAATGGAGAGTTAAACAGCCATCAAGCGCTAAAATAATTTCTTCGCAGCTCCTGGGGTACAATGTTAGGCCACTCCTGGCAAGGCTTTTCGCCTGATTAGCCAGGCATGGCTGAGGAACTTGGCCACACCACACACAAAAAGAGCTCTTGAATCAGACCTAAGAATGCGCAGAGCAACCCGATGGTCCTGCGTGCCCAGTTGTCGGCAGATTGGCTTTAGCCATTTGGACCTTGGTGCATTATACGCCGGACAGACAAACATAACATGAGCAACGCACTCCAACAGGGCTCTGCAGCAGGGACAATCTTCTGATGTCTGTTTGGGTGGGTGCCATTTTTCAGTTAATGCGCAGACAGGGAGTGTGCCGAACCTAAAATGAATGTACAGCGTCCTGTCCCTCGGGACCGGAATTATATCTAAATAGGGCTCAAGGCATCTAGTCTGCTTATGTAGATAGAATTCTTCTGTCAATCTGCCCACATTGGGTTTACTGATTTCCTGGCTATCCACCCACACCCAATACATCCGTTTGAGCTCCTCTTTACTTGGTGGGTCTTGACTGTCCCAATGTCCTTGAAAGCCCAGAGCTGTCAGTATTTTCCTGATATTTGAGATCCATCTAATTCTGTGGCCAGCATCTATGTGTATGACCTCAGTGAGTGCTTCGGCATATTTGGAAAGTTCAGTAGTCCGCCTAATACGAGCCCAAAGGAGCAATGGGCGCAACTTTGCTATGTCAATGATCGACCGCCTGCCCATATCGAGCATTAAAGGTGTTAATGGAATGTTACGGGGAAGCATCACCAGGTCCCTTAACAACTTATGTTCAGATCTACAAATGTCATCGACATTATCAGACCCCCATAGCTCGGCTCCATAAAGAGCTGTGCTAACTGCTTTGGCGTCATAGACCATGAGGGCCGGTGCAACTGGCCTATTTTGTGAGGAACGATGTTCTTTACCTAGTGCTCCGGCCACACGTTTATGACCCATGAGCATCTTAGCTAGGGGGGGCCGCCATGACATTTTGTCAGAGAGTCGGACACCCAGGGAGTCGAAGGTACCCACTCTCTCCAGGGGTACCCCACCCAGCAAAAGATTGCTTCTAAACAACTTGTGGGGGTTAAATGTCATGAACTTGGTTTTTGAGGTGTTCATAACCAGTCCCCGGGAGTCACAGAATAGTTGAAATCTATTAAGTAATCTTTGTAAACCTGCTGGGGTCTTAGACACCAGCAGGGTATCGTCAGCAAACAGGAGGGTCGGTACCTTGTCGCGCGCCAGGGTTGGTGCATCTGCTGGATCTTCTTGCAGAAAACTAACCACTCCGTTCATATATAAGGAGAACAGGGTGGGTGCCATGACACAACCCTGGCGGACTCCCCTGTTGACAGGGATCCGCTCCGTCAGCTGGCCTTGTGTCCCCCATCTCACCTGAGCATAATTGCCCTTGTGGATCCGGACCAGCAGGTTGAGGATAAAAGGCGGAATGCCCATGTCTCCGTGTGTGTGCCATAGCTTGTTCCTGGGTACCAGGTGAAAGGCAGTCTTTAAATCGATAAATGCGAGATAAAGACTGCCCTTGCCAATTACCACTATTTTCCAATATATAAGGATCAGCCTGAAAACCAGGTCGATCGTTCCAGTGCTGGCCCTGAAGCCGGCCTGATATTGAGAGAGGATAGCTTCATCTTCTGCCCATAGTTGGATCCTCTGTAACAGAACTCTACCGAAGACCTTCTGCATTGCGTCTATCAGACTAATTGGTCTGTAGTTTGAAGGGTCTTCTCTGGTGCCCTTTTTATAAATCCGGACCACCTCGGCGCCCTTCCAGGACCCCGGTACTGTGCTACCGCTAGCAATGGCATTAACGAGGAGAAGAATGTAACATGCCCAGTTTGTAGTGTCTGCAAGAAATAAATCGCCAGGCTAACCATCCGGTCCAGCTACTTTAGCAGGGACTATTTTCCTTAGCGCAGCCTCAATCTCGGCCAGGACAAAGGGCTCACTGTCATTATCGGCATTAGAAAAATCATAAAAGTTGCATGGCTCCCCGGGTGGCATGGCCTCTGCTGCAGAATAATGCTTCCCGAAATGGTCATGCCATTCGTGGCTTGAGATATGATTAGGGAGTGAGCATGCATCTTTCTTGTTGCCCCGGGTAACTAGGGTCCAAAATAAGTTGGTATTCTTGGCTAAACTTGCTTCCTTCAATTTCTGCCAGTGTGATTCGTCCCATTTAATCTTTGCTTGTTGCAAAGCTGCTCTATAGTTCTTCCTAGCAGCTTTGATCAGGGGGCAGTTATTATCTCTGATTGCTGTGGCTAAAAGCTGTCGTTTGTGCCTGCAGTCTTTCGTGTACCACGAGTAAAGCCCTTTGGAGGACACACTGGACTTACTACGTTTACCGGGGGCTAGGAAATATGCACTCAGTTGTTCCACTGTGCAAGAATGAACACTGAGAACGTCCGCCAGCCCACGTTGGTCGGAAACTGCAGCCTGAAGCTCTGAAGTGCTCAGGGCCAGGACTTGCCGTATACCAGCAATTTTAGATTTTTGCAGTGTGACCTTACGCCACTTTAGGAATCTTTTGCAGTTAGAAGGGACGATCTCTCTAGTAATAGTTAAAATTGGGGAGGTCTCAAGATAGTGAGGGACAACCCACGGAGACTTCATAGTAGCGCAAAGGGGGTTATGGTCGCTGTCGGTAGTGGTGCCCACATTCATACCTACCAGATCTCCCCAGAGCCTTACATCTAGTAAAATATAATTAATGCGTGACGGGCAGCTAACTCTACTGTAGGTGTTTGCATCCTGACTATCTGATGGAGTTCTTCTGTTTGCTGCTCTCAAACCGAACTCTGTGGTGAGGGCATTAAGTTGGAGTGCTAACTGTGTCCATCTTTTGACAGGGGGTATATTTAGTGGGGGTACAGCCCATTTGTTGTTGTCATCCTCGACCCCCAGCAGATCCTCTGTGTCCAGGGGCTCAAAGGTGCAATTGAAATCTCCTGCCACCACGACTATAGAATGGGGCGAGCAGCTAGCTAAGCTTTCTTTCAAAGCCGTGATAATAGGTGAAGGTCTGCCCCCTTTAGTCCCCTTATGTAGACGTTAAACATATCAAGCATACTCCCCCCCGGACCCCCTGGTACTAAGTCTCAAAATGTCCAGGCTAGAGCTTGGTTGTAAAGTAATTCGACAGGGCAATGTTCACCCAGATGATCAAACCCCCTGACGAGCGCCCTCTCCCCATAGTAGTTGCTGGCAAGTAAAAACAAGCATAGCCTGATTTATGTAGGGGGGCACACTCCAGGTCTCTTGAAAAATGCATATGTCGAAACCCTCAATTAGTTCATTCCAATGGGGGATTGACAATTTGCTGCTTAGCCCAGCCACGTTCCAAGATAATATCTTCAGCTGGTGGTGTGAAGCTGGACCAGATACAATATTTCTACTTGGAGTGTGTTGGCTGGGAGGGCTAAGGCATGGGACGATGCCTGAGAGTCTAAGAGTGTAGAATGTTTCGCACCCCAGGCCCTCTCGGTGTCAATAGGGGAGCTGCTTTGACCCATCTTCCCCCGGGATCTATCTTCCGTTAGCTCAAAATCAACGCTTGGGACCGAGATGTTATGGGAACTTGGCTTAGTATTTGAGAGGGTGGTGTATGGACCAGGGTGCAATTGATGCTCAGTCAGTAGTCAATCTATAGCTTCCAATGAGGTTCCTCCGGCTGGGGGAATGGATGGTTGCATGGCGGGTTGCCTACTCTGGTTAGCAGGCGGAAATCGCCTAAACTGTATAGAAGAGGTTTTCAGGAGGACAGGTACGGTATTCCAGGGCAAGGAGGTTTTTGGCCAAATCGGCCCTATTCATGGTGAGCTCGATGCAATCTAGTGGTTGGGCTGGAAACGTACATCTCCGAGCCCTAGTGATGGCATCCCGAATCACTGAGCGGCAGCCCCTAACATGGCGAATCCAATGGATGGCTTTGTTGGTCAGAGAGTCTTCATTCTCAAAGCCACTCCTTGAGCCAAGCTTGGGGACATTAACCATGAAGATTTTCAGGGCGTGGGGTGAATGGGAGGTATCTAAATGATTCCGTTGATTTTGAGCCTTCTGTGGGGGGCGCTGTGCCAGGGGTGGAATGGTGGATCTGGTGCGGTTTGCAGAATCCTGGGTGGCTACTATGCTATAAAGATCTTTATGGGTGTTAGTTTTAGAGTTATTTGGATGCTTGGCCATGGAGTGAGATGGAGTGTGCTTATAGGTTGAAGCAAAGGAGGGTGGCAAGATGGAACCCCGGCCTATAGTACCCATATCATTAGTGGCTGTCACACGCGCTCTGTGGGATTGTGGATAGTGTTCTGTCAAAAGGTTTATGCGCTGCTGACAAGGTGGATCCTTTTGTAATATCAGTTTGACCAGAGTGGTGAGATCTTCGATCATAGATCTCATAGTTCCTATCTCGGACCTAAGCATGTTAATGAGCTGGGGTGTGTCCTGCAATTCTGGGTTGAGCTGTGCATTGGGCACTGCGATAGGCATAGGGGGTAGCTAGGACGTGACTTCCCTATAATCGTCAGGCAGATCCGCCAGTGGTAAGAACCTGTTTGCGCAGGAGATAGCAGGTCCAGGCTGGCGGTCATTAATGCAAGTAGGGGAGGTGGGAGAATGACACGCCCTCGCAGAGTCTAAAGGTATCTCTAATGGTGTCTCTATGTTGGGTATAGGAGCACCCTTTTGGGGGGTTTTTGGAACATTGCTGGGATGGTGGATGAGCGGGGTGGGCTGGTGGGTTTAGAAGGTGATTGGCCAGAAGTGTGGAGCCTAGTTGGTTCAGCCTCTAAAATACCTTCACACTCGCTGATAAGGGTGTCTATTCGATCCAGGACGCAGTTACTTCCTGCGTGTTTGAGTGATTTCCTTGCCTTTTTCCCCTTATCAACCCGACCATTACCACCACCACCTCCTCCTATTCCCTCCATAGCCTTCCTTTTACCCATATTTTTTAACCTATGCGGAGTATTGGCTATCGACTAAAAGGCAGAAAGCAACCAAATAACTAGTGCTTAAGTCGCTGGCAAAGGTCAAGGGCAAGCTCCAAACTGCAGTGATAAAGTGTTTAGTTCATAAACCTGTATAAAAATTCCAGTCAATATGGTAGTTCGACTTGTCTCTACGTGGGGCCTGCTCATGTAAAACAAAATGTTCACACAGTACCTCGAAGAGCAGGTGTCAAACCGCAACGCGATCCAAGGGCCCGATGAAAGAGGGGTGGCCCAGCCTGGCCTCTTCCTGGCAAGGACGGGCTTCGCTCGGGCACGTTCCGTGCCGCGGGAAGAGAGGCAGCGCCTTTGTGTGCGGTTTGGGCACCTCCCCCGCCCCTGTGGCAGCAGCGTGGGCTTGCAGGGCACCCTGGGACTTGCAGTCCCACCAGGGTTTGTTGCAGCCCTGCGAGAGTGTCAAGAGGCTGGTGGTGCACCCTGGGATTAGAATCCCACCAGGGTGTTGCTGGCTCCTGGAAAATGCCCCCAAAAAGTAAAGGCAGTAGCGTCCCGTGTCCCCTTATATATGTATAAAAGGGAAGGTTTGGGCCTGGCAAAAGGTTTACTTTGCCAGGTCGAAATGGCAGTGTAAAATGCACTCACAGGCTCTGCAATTGCAGGCCTGACACATGGTTAGAGGGCTACTTAAGTGGGTGGCACAGGCAGTGCTACAGGCCCACTAGTAGTCATGCACATCATTTAGGGGTGCGCAGGGATCACTGCTACGACCCCTGGTATGCCCCTTGTGGTCCCTGGCACTTCCTTTGGGACCCCTAGTGTCAGCAGTGGCAAAATCAGTGAGAGGAACAGAAGCAGCTCGTCCTTATGGACATTGGTGGGGGCTTCACTCTCCCTGTTTTTTGTCAATTTATTTGTTATACTAATAGTGAATAATATTACAGCTTTCGCTATTAGTTTAAGAAAACATGCAATACAAATAGCTGGAATATGACTTTCCCTAGCAGCTGAGGTAAGTTAAAAAAAATTTTTTAAATGTATGTATGTTGTGTGCGTGCGTGCAGTTTTGAGTGTGTTTATGTAAGTGTATGTGTAAGCATGTGTATGAGTGAGTGAAAGAGAAGGACAAAGGGCATGTGAAGTCACTTTCACTACCTCTGGCATTTTGGTGATTTGACGTCCATGCTAGTAGCTTTTAATTTAAAGGCCCAGGGCACATGTAGTGCACTTTACTAGGGACTTTTAAGTAAATTAAATATTCCAATTGGGTATGAGCCAATAATATCATGTTTAGGGGATGGAGCACAAGCACGTTAGCACTGGTTAGCAGTGGTAAAGTGTACAGAGTTCTAATACCAGCAAAAACGAGTTCAGAAAAGTGGAGGAGGAATGAAAAAATTGAGGGAAAGACCACCCTAAGGCTGTTAGGTCTAACATCATTCTATCTATCTATCTATCTATCTATCTGTCTGTCTATCTATCTACCAACACCAGATCAATTTTTTTATTTTTATGACAGGTGTTAGTTTGGCATTTACATTTTATTAAAATTATGTGTAAAACATAGTTACATCTAGGGTTTTTCAGCCAGACTTGATCCATAAGTCGGCGTTTGTGTCATTCACATTTTTCTTCCGCCCACTTCAGCAGTTGTATGACTTTACTGTGAGTTACAGCGTGCTTCCCTTTCACTGGTAGCAGATCCACAAGCAAAGTAGCTTTTTAGATTGATAAGGCCTGGCAGCTTCCCCATCAATAATGTTTTGCAAAAACCATGATAGACCAAAACTAGAATTGCCTAAGTCAAAAGGCTGGCGGCCAGAGCTCCTGGTTTTTCCAGTGCTTGTTATTTAATCTGGCATGAGGTGTGATAAAAGATAACAGAACTTTTCTTTGCACTAAAAAGATACCACAGCACCTCAAAAAAAGACCTGCTACTAGCACAAACTTTCTCTCTGCTTCTCGAAAGTTGGAGTGGCTGAGACTACCTGTCTCCTAGATAGTATCCATTACACATGATTTATATAACCCTGGTTCATACTCTGAAACTTTCAGCAGTAATCAAACACATGCAGCAATATTTATGAAATATCAGTTCATTTTCTCAGCGTTTTACTGTCTCTTCACTCAGAATATCGTATCTATGTTTACTAGACTTTTACAGTGCAGTCATGACTTACTACATTTCCAGCTTTGCTCAACATGCACAGAACTTCTTATAACTATTTGTGCACTGAACTCACAATCCATTGACCTAATTTCATATGAACTAATCTAGTGTGCTTCTAAGCACTACTTATCACTTCTAGACATCATCTCTACACGGCATTAAATGTAACATTTTTTATTGTGAGCCTAAATAAATTCTCCCCAGGAAGGACTCAATAGATTTGCTTTTTTGTGAGAATTTTTTTTATAATTTTGTTATTCCAATTGTTTTGTTTGTACCTAAAGTTCCATATTTTTGGTAACAGTTTGAGAATTACCTGATCTTGATGGACACCCAAACTGCAAATTGTTGCTCCTAAGGGACACCTGTTTTAGGGTACACTAAAAGGAAAGGCTCTGAATTATCGTACACATCATTTTGTCTCAAGGTGCAGGCTCTATTTACCCACTACAGACAACACCATTGTGGGTGCACCTTTTGCTTTTGGGATGCACCAGGTGTACATGGGGTATGTGAATTAAGAGTTAGAGTTTTACACACTTGTGACAAAAACTAGCACTTTAGTATCTGGCTGTATATCAGTCGCGGCTGGCATTAATGGAGGGGGGAGGGGCCACGCAGGGGGGGTCACACGGTGAGGGTGGTTAATACATTTTAAAAACCTACCTTCAGCCGGGTCCCGCATTTTCCTGCTCTCCTGCCTCCGACAGGAACAGAAAGCAGGCAGCCTCCATCCCCTCCCCTAAGCCAATCACAACACTGCAATGGCAGCGTTGTGATTGGTCAGGACGCCGACCAGCCAGACGCCTACGGGGAGGCCATTTTCTCCATGTAGGCTGCATGCAGCTTACATGGAGAAATTTTGGCAGAGTGTGCATGACTGGTTTGGTCGGCCCCAGAGGGCTGTTCAAACAGTCAGCACCCTCAGCAGTGGGCAAGCCACTCCTCTCCTGCCCTAGAGCAGAGCCCCCAACCAAACCCTTCTGCTTTTTTGCAGTGTGAGAAGCAAAAACATAAAATGGTAGTTTTACCATTTTATGTTTCTGCTTCTCCCACTGCGAGAAAGCAGTGGGGCGAGGCTCCTCTGCCCTAATGGAGAAGCCACTCCTTCTGTATTTCCAAACATGTGCACTTTATTACCCGGCTTTCTAACGCTAGCGGGCGGGGCCTTTCACACTTTTGTGCATGGGGTGTAAGTACTGTTAAATGTTGTTTTAGTTTAATCTTACATTTGATCCTTGTGTTGTATAATGTACGGTCTGTTTTTCAGACTGAAACAATAATGTTAAAAAAAAGAATTAAGAGTTATCCTTCATGTGTATTTCTATTTGAGTGAAAAGAATGTTTGCATACATTACACACAGTCATTGCTACTTCATCCTTTGCAAACTTTGGAACAGATATGCTAGGTACACTTCACAAACACTACTGATCCACCTGACATTAGGGTTGCCCATTACTTACAGTAAGGGCCACTGGAATTATGTAGCAGGAGAGGGCAAAATTATGCGGCAGGTTTAAGTAAATTATGCGACAAGAAAAGGCAAATTATGCGGCATAATGCAGCACATTTGGAATAGTATTACTTCATTATTTAGTCATTTTTAAATTTGGTATCACTGTCTGGACATTGGTTGCACCTCATTAGTATCAGTTTAACACACAAATATAGCAATAAGCAACCGAAAGTTGGCCAGTCCAGTTTTGCAAACGGCCTTCTAGCACACAGTAACACCTGTCGCTGCATATTTAGTAACTCTTGCACCGTTTGAGCTAGAAACAAAAACATTTTCAGTTCAAATCTGCAGATTATTCGGCAGATGACAGATTATGTGGCAAATGTGGTAAATCTATAAATAATCGAAAATCGCCACGGCCGCACAATCACATAATTCCAGTGGCCCTGCTTATAGTTAACCTTTCGCCTTGAGTAAGAATGACATTTGCATGATGGAGAACGAGGCCTCCCTAATTCTTCTTTCCTGCTCTTCTTTTTCAGAGGGCATGCCTGGAGGGTATACATGTGTGTAGCCAGGCTAGATTGAATCCAGTGGCGCAGTGAGCACGGGACCCACATCTGGGCATACCCTTTCCCACTTAGGGCGACAAAAGCAAAAGGAACAAATGATGAACGGAATGCTGAACAGTGCAAACATTCAGCCCCAGTCACAAAGATCTGGGTTTAATTCATCGTTCTTTTGCTCAACACGCCACCCCAGTTTGGACCCAGCCATATGCAAATCAGTCTTGACCCTGTTCCTCAAGGTACGTGGTCTCCATGCCACTCGAGTCAAGCTAGCCTGGCTGATGAGGGGTGAAACCCCGAAACCGGTCCTAGGATGCTTGTTTTCCAGTCCAGGGAGGACCTGGCCTAGCAGTTCGGGCTGGACTGTTCCCATAGGGAACAGGGTCAAGACTGATTTGTATATGGCTGGGTTTAAACTGGAATGGCATGGGGAGCAAAAAAACAATGGATTTAGGCCCAAATTTCTGTACTGTGGGGAATGTTTGACATTGTTCAACATTCTGTCCATCAATTGTTCCTTTCGCATTTGTCACCCCAAGTGGGACGGGTATGCCCAGACGTGGGTCCCGTGCTCATGCCACTGGAGTCAAGCTAGCCTGGCTGACATTGTTCAACATTCTGTCCATCAATTGTTCTTTTTGAAATGGTGTAGGGCCATTCCTGCCCATGGTGATCATCGCAGGAGTGCTCTAGGAATCAGGGTCTCAACACTCGTTGAGGGCTGGCTAGCTTACACCACTGTTCGCAGTGTGTGTGCAGCATGAGCAGCTGATACCTGTTGGCCAGAAGTAGACGTGTCATTCTCTTAAAGCAGAGAGAAGTTCAGAGCCCTCAGGGAGGATTGGTGTTCTGGGACTTAAGCCATGCACAAGCATTAGTCGGAGTTTCCCCTTGTCACAGCAAGTCACAATAATCAAACTGGTGGGGCACATTCCCACTGCACTCATCGATCTGTTCTCTACAGAGTAGACACTGTGCAGTAGGGAGCGATGCCACAAGTCCCAAATATCCCCTGTTGGGTGAGCCTATCCGTCATGACCGCAGGGAGGGAGAGTCAGCACATCCCGGTTCTCAGTGTCGCCCATTGCCTTTAGTATGGCCAGGAAACAGTCAGGGTACCAGGGCCGGTGCATCCGGTTCTCGGCCATGGCCACAAGGGGTGTCGCAACTGGCACAAAATGGTTTATGGCCTCCAAGGCCATGGATTCTATTATGTCTAAATCCAGAGTCACACACATCAGAGGGAGCCCCAGGTAAAAGTGGTCAGGTGTGGCCTCAAGATTTTGTCAGTGGCCGGGTCAGCGCATGCAGACCCTGGGCATCTCCATTTTGGAAGCCGTGCTCAGGCTGTGGCAACGCCAGTGCCCGATCTACTTAGTGGAAGTCATGTCCATGTCCAGCCCTTGGAATGTGGTTATTACTGTGAGGGGGGCTGTTGGGGTGTGGCTATCCCAAAATTATGGGTGCCAGCAACATGCTGTGGGTAGGTGCAGGAGTCGGGAGCAGGCACTTTCCAGAGAGCGTACACCATCGTGGCTGGGTAGACCATGCCAAGTTTCCATGAATATTATTGTCATACTTTGAATCTTATAAAAAACTGAAATATACTCCACATGGTTGAGTCAGCCCATTGGAGTACATTTGGAGTTGCATTGAGCTTTATGAATTTCTCCCTTGGATGTTCAAATTTGTTTGTGAATCAGGCCCGCAGTTGTTTGGCGTGCTTTTATAGAGGATGGTGGAGGCTCATTGATGTAAGAGTAACAAGGATATCATTATATGTCATTTTGTATTATATTAATATGGAGCATTTACTGATGCACATTTGTAGGTAATCCTTGGGATCATGATTATTGATCAACTTCTGTGTCATCAAACTATTTCTATATATGCAGTTTGTATCATAACTAAAAGATATGCTATTGGAAATTTCAGACTTCAGACTTGAATGACAGATGTTGCTTTTGTTTTCTACCCATCTCAGTTTGTTTTTCCTAATTATTTTGACAACGTATCATTGCCCAAATGGACACTTGGTCAAATAAGTGCAAAACTAGAAGTCATATGCTGAACAATCTTTAATATTTCTGTTTCTATTTTTTAGGGTTGGTGTTAAGTGTACTATTTATATGGAAACCATTTACATAGTTGAAAAATGAAAATGTGCTCTTCATTCTTTTTGAGAAAGAACTCTGGATTTTGTGATGGGTCTGTCTCTGGGTCTGTTTCTGTCATTATTAAATTTCTTCATCATCTAAATGCATGTAAACTGAACTTTTTGTTCAATTCCTTTATCTTGGATGATTAATTTCTAATTGTATTTTATGACATTCTTTTACAAAAGCACTTGTACTGAATGTTTAGAAGAAAATATAGGTTTTGTTTTCGATTTTTTTCATTCCAGATGGCAGTAATATTTCTCATATAGGTCCACTGGACGTTTCAACTGCTTAGGAGAGAAGTTTGTCAAAATAATCTATCTCATCAAATCTCCACAGATTTTACTTTTTTTCTGTTTAAGATTCTTGTTATTCACAAACATTTTCTTTACTGTTTACATTTAAGAGATTTGCTGATGCCCCACTTGTAAAGTAGCCTTAAAACCAGTAATTTAATAAATTGTTCCTGCCTGTTTCTTTTTTTAAGTGGGTTTGTCATCACCTTTCCATTTTCATATTGCTCCTACACTGGAAGATCTCACAAATTGTGCTTATTATTTTTTTTATTTAGCTCACTGATGTTATTCTCAAGTTGATTTGTAAGAAGAGTACAAAATAAAAATGTATCATTGACATACCTGCAAAAGGCACTCAAACCACCCATCCAAAATGCATTTTCTCTTATATTTTTTGTTTCAAGGCTCAACATGAAAATGTTTGAGTATGCCAGAGAAACGCTAGAATCCTTACAAGATCCGTGCATAGTTATGGAATCTCAGAGGAGTGAATATCCTAGAGGATGGGTGCATGCAGATGTGCTCATGAATACTTGTTGGTCTTTTGTCCAACAATGGAATTGAAATGGAAACGTCCATTCATAATAAAGGAAGGCAACATTTCTTTTTTCATATCAACCTAAGGACATGTCTTTTTGACAATCATAGAAATGAAAGGCAGTCATTGCCAAAGAGATTGCTCCATGTAAATCGGGTGCTTCCTATTTTCTCAAAACCAGTATTATACATGTTCTAAATAAAGGCTCAGTACCTTTGATCTGAGAAAACGTGGTGCCCCAAATACTTTTTTCATTTATTCTTTCCAATATTCATAACCTTGGACAGTGTTTCAATAAATTGTGCAGACTATATGTACCTGTGATTGGTAGTTAGATTATTCTGAAATCTTTATTTTGTGAATAATAACAAACAGGTGGTTCTGGCCTGTCATACTTGATTTTGTTTCTCCTTCTAGTGTAGGCATAAGAGAGTCTATAATTATCTGTTTCTCTTGCACCAAAGGGTGCTCTTTCAATATGACTGTCTGCACTGCAGTGATAATTCTCTCAGCGGGAGTGAAGGATTTCTCAGCAGAGAAGTAAACATGTGATCTGTAGGTGATGGGGGATGTCTGTCACTCATTTAAAACTACATTTAGGTTATCCTGAGCTACTGGGAATAACTTTAACAACTTTTGTTTTATTTTCTTGAGAGTGTAAATATTTATTCTCTTACATATCTTACATCAAATTGTAAAAGGGCTTCACTCACTTAGCATAATGTGGCAATTCAGCTCTACTGAGGTTAAGAAACCACATCAGGTATGGTATATTTCTCAGTTGATCGGAGGCAATAAATTAGCACACTGCTGTAGCAAGTTAAGTGCCACATATCCAAGAAAAATTGCATTCAACTAAAGATTGTTCTTAAGTTAATTTTATACCCATATGGGCTAGCAAAGTCACTATTCTGTCCACCCTAGCCAGGTGTTCAGTCAAGTCATCATCTGTATATTATATATCAACAATATATGATAATGTCTCAGGATCTTCCTGTAAAATATGCATGATTCTTGCTGCAAAAAGCCCAGGGCTATCCTTACATCCCATAGGCAATCTCCTATAGGAGTACTGAAAACCATTGAAGGAAAAATGGGTTAAATACTGTGAGTCATGTGCTTTATGTTTGGTTACAAACTCATTGGATATGTCTAAAGATGTTTTATATACTTATTTTTTTACTAAATTAATTATTAGTCCAGTAAAATAAACATTATGTATAGCATGTGTGTGCTTATGTGCATTGAGTTTCCTATTATCTAAAACTATTCTATATGAGTTGTCGGGCTTCATTATTGGAAAAAAGAGGAGTATTCATTGTGAAGCTATGAGCCACTGTTATAACGTGATTCTGTAGCTGATATATAATGGCTTTAATATTGCATTCAGTCTCTGGCTTCAAAGGGTATTGAATCTGCACTTGAGGCTCACTCATTAAGGGAATTACATGTGGAACAGATCCTTTGTTTCTATACAACACAGGAGCCTGTTACAGAGTCCACTTATGTGCACATTTACCCTGAGTGCTTCAGGTATTAAGGAGAAAAGATCTTGCATTATTACCTCCTCACCTTGAGATGTATTCCCTACAAAAAATGGAGTCCAGTCATCCTTTGCAAGAATGGTGTCATATGCATTCAATAAATGAGGCCAGAATATAGTTTTTATGCTGTGAAGAATATTCCACTCAATCTGTATTTCTACATTTTGAACCCTGTCTGGTGGGTTTATATGTCCATCCAGCTTCTCAACTTGTATATGTTCTTTAATTAGTTTGAGTCACCACCAGAAGTTCTATGAGAGTGGTGAACTATCCTCACTTCTGCTGCACTGTCCATAAGCAATATCGCCCCAGTCCTGTTCCGCAGAAGTATCCATTGTTTGCAGAATATGCTACTTTGCTAGACCAGCCAATTTATTTTTCTTTACATTAACTCCAGCTTCACTTCCTGATTCAATTTTCTATTTGATGTACTCGTCTTTTCTTTAGGGCTCAATCCGACCACTTCTCTCTGCATTTTTACTGTCCCAAGAGTCCTGAAAAGAATGGGAAGAATGGGTATCAGGATATTGATTTCAATCTGGCGTTTTTTATATTTTGACCTTCAAATGATATACTCCCTGCTGGACTTCTTCATTGAAGTAGATGCAGTCCTTGTTTTTGTTTTCTGCTTGTTAGTTGTCCCTGGAATGGCTTTCTTTTTGCTGAAACCCTCACTTTCATTTTTCGCTTTGAGATTTAATGGCCCCTGAACCTAAGTTATCATGGCCCACAGAGATGTAAACTTCTGAAATATTCTTTGGAAGTTCCCTTTCACAATCCTGAAGAAGGCCACTGCCAGCCACTGGAGCACTGAGAGGATTGCAGCTTCTCTGCAAATGCTAGTCAGAACTATCAAGGAGACTGTCTCAAAATTGCCTAACAATTTCATCACTAAATCAAGAAAAGGAGCAGTTCCATGCTCATTTTGTACCTGTTTCAACACCTCCCGTAGCACCGCCAATGAGAGTGTCATGCAGTAGTAGTATAAATTCAAACAAATAAGCTTCCCCAAGTGTTGCATTCTTCCACAGGTGGCACAATCCCAAGGGGAAGACACAGACGGCCCGATTTATATATTGGAGGTATTTATACTCTGTCGCAACGGTGACGGAGTATACATACTGCAAATATAAAGGTCCACCGGCCTGATTTAAAAGTTGGTGGACCTTACTTTGGCTACGGAAGAGACAAATCTGTATCTGCCATGCTGAAACTTCTTCAATGGCCCTGGGGAGTAAGGGCCATCGGAGAAATGGCTAAATGTCCAACCACCCAATTTGAATGGCTGGACATGTAATACTTTTTCACAGTTTCTTACCCCCAATTCAATCCTGGCGGGAAGGAACAGTATATTCATTATAATACTGCCTCTGCTCCTTGGGAGGAGACTCCCATGGTGAAGGGAGCATTATATTTTTTCTTTAAAAAAAAAATCCCACTTCGGGATTTTTTTTTTTAAAAGAAAAATTAAATACTCTGTGTACTGCTGATGCAACCTTGTAGCGTAGAGTAAAATGCATTGACAGGAACCACTGTGACGACGTTTCCTGGCAATGCTTTTATAAATGACAGCCTGTCTAGCAGTCAATTATAAATCTGGAGGGCGATCCTTCCACCAAGGCATCAGAGTAATTTACTCCGTTGCCCTAGCAGACCCAAGGGCCGTCCGCCAGGATTTAAAATCAGGCCCCTAGTCAGGATCCTATGTCCATCATGGGGTGTTCTTTGAGGACAGACCACTACCAACTGATTATTCTTGTGAGCAATCCAGAATTAAATGTTGTCTCCCTTTGTGGATGATTTGCCTATGATAGTATTATTAGTCAGTGGACTGATTGCCTATATTGTAGCATGCACGTGTTGTGCAGGTCCAGGAGCAACTGCTCTAGCAGCAGTTGTGTGTAAGACATGCTGCCAAAGTCGTCTATGTACAGCCACTACCTGTTGCACTCACTACCGTACTTCTGCAACTGTTAAATTTGCAACACCATGATGTGATGTATACCAGCCAGTACAGACCAGGTGGAGGACCCATTCTGACGTTCTGCACTACATTCAGTAGTTGACCACCAAACCATGCTTGGTGTTCTTGATATCCTAAGGGGACTTTCAAGTCACGATAGGCAACATAACTAGGTGGTATTTCAGGAATCCTGTGTGTATGAAAATGGCCAGTATTTCAAAAGGATATGCAGCATGTGCATTTGTGACAAATGTTGCTTCACCCCTTGTGTTAGGCATACCTTTAGCAAAGAGGTGTTGTGTAACTGGTGCCCTGAAGTTTACCCCTATCGGTACAGAAGCTTGATCCATTTTCAACAAACAGGTTCACTAAACATGAGATTCAAAAAATAAAATTCAAAATGGTGAATTACTTTTTATAAGTCACGCACCAGACAAACCAACAGCAAGCAGAAAGCACATATCTCAGCTGAAGAAGGTACCTACTATTACAATAGACTTCTCTGCTAATTGTAATACTTGGTTTCCTGAGTGTGCTATCCAAAATTACTTGAAGATCTAGAAAATGTTTCCCTCACAGCCGGGCGCTAAATGATGTGTTTTCTAGCATGCTCTGGAATCACAGAGTTTGGTTTTCTAGGCCCCGTGGCAATAAAGACTCAGTAGTTATGCCAACCCAAGACAGAAAACCAGTCGGACTGCAACTACCCCACAACCCACTGTGCCATATTCGACTGAGATGTATTTCAGGTAACGATCAATCTCCATGAGAAGTTACAGGGACAGAGTCAAATAAAATGACAGCAGCAACATTTGCCAAAAGAGTGAGTAAGGAAAAACTCCAACACAATAAAATAAGAAGGGAAAAGAGATAATATTCATGACACTAGGCACTACTCCAACTCCACAGCCAGAATGGCCTTGTCCCTTCAGAAGTTTGGCCAGGCCAGGCCAGAAGTCGCACAGACCATTCATTTCCCACTACAGAAATGGCTTACCCTCACTGATGTCAGATAATAGTCATCCAAGTCTACCACTCTCATCATTTCAGTTGATTCCCTGACCACTGACTCCCAGCTGGTGAAGGAAAGAGGGGGGGGGGCGGAAGTGCAGGCTAGCCTCTGCCGCACCACAAACCTGGGTACACAATGGCCCAATCAACTGGGAAGTCCTATATGCAGGAGATCCCATCATGGGTATCTCACACAGTGTCAATGAAGAACAACACTGGTACGGACTGTTCTCTCCTGGCAATCCGTAGTCACCAGACCTCCGCTAATAACATATTTAGCCGCATCTTGTCCATTATGACTCATCAGGGCCAAAAAGGCCCTAAGAAATTCCAGGACTGCCAGCAAGATCATGCTGGCCTTGTTCCAAAGGGAAGGTGTAATGGCCCAACAGACAAAGAGCATTTACGGATCATAGTGCTAGACTGGCAGAAGAAAATATGTGCTTGCCAAAAGCATCAGTCCACGTGGATTCCCTATCCAAAGGAGTGGTTGGAAATGAGTTTATATTCACTTTACTGGTTGAGGACTGTACAATAGTACTGTCTGGTGTGGGGTGCTTGGTACTGCGGTACCCTGATGTCATTTTAAGCCTAGTGGATTTGCAAGTCCAAAAACAGAATCGCAATTCTGAGGCAAGCTACAGACCATGAAGCCTGCTTCTGATTTGTGAATCCTATCCAAGATTCGCAGACCAGATCAAATTTAAAGACAAAATAAAAGGCCTGGCCAAAGGCCAAGTTCTATGGGCTTACCCTTATGCTTATGCACAGTGTTGGCTGAAGACCACAGCAGATTAAATGTAGGAGCTGGCCTCAGACAAGTC
Source organism: Calotriton arnoldi (assembly GCA_963921515.1). Classification (NCBI taxonomy): domain Eukaryota; kingdom Metazoa; phylum Chordata; class Amphibia; order Caudata; family Salamandridae; genus Calotriton; species Calotriton arnoldi. The sequence continues at coordinate 588,999 of CAWUFW010009876.1, forward strand.
CCTGAGCCTAATTCAGCTAGGCTGAAGGACATGCACAGTAGGGGTTGGCTACCCATGACTGGTGGGGTGCAGGGCCTGGCCTGGTTGTTCATAACCATACCCAGTGATTTTCATTGGTTTTTCGCTTTGACACAGAACCATAACACAGTTTTTAACTGTGTTTTTTTCAGTGAATGTTATAGACTTTTTATGCTCTAATTAATTCAACCCCTGCAGCACATGCTCCAGGGGAAGGCTGCATGGGCTGCCCGCACACTAGGCCCTGCCCCCAACCCACTGTGGCTGCCAAACATGCGCTTCATAAGTCTTTCGGCTGTGCACAGTGAGTGTTGTCCGCAGAGCCTGGTCTGCAGTCAGGCCCAGTAATCAACCTGCTGTGAACTCCTAACTGCTGTTGTGGAGTTGAGGCACAGGATTTGACTTTTGGACAGGCCCCACTTCCTGACTTCCAGGCAAAGACAGATACTAATTTTAGTGTTTGGCTTTGCATGTGCTTCTTTTTCACACTGCCTGAAAATTGTGAGTCAGAAACAACTCGCAAATCAGGCACAAAATGGCAGTCGCATTCAGCAGTTAAAATGGGCGCTTGCGAGCTCGCTAGTTGGGCCCGACTCATGAGTTGCGCACCATTTTTAATGCTTTTTTCTCAGGAGTGGCCTGTATTTTCCACATGTCTCGGTACCTTTGACCTCAACCCTGGGGTTGGTCACCTTTGGGATTGCCCCCCATCCATGGGGCTCCGGAACTTTCTTCCAGAGCGGGAATCTCGCAAGTCAAAGTTGAGTCGCACATTTCAAGATATTAGAGAAAAATTTCAGCCCTAATTCAGCCAATCGCAGATTGTAAAAGAAAATCAAAACATGATTGCCATGATTTGCGAGTCATGACTCTTGAGGTAAAAAAGCAAACTAAATACAAAATTTTGAACCCTTTAAATCCTGCTTGGCAACTTTTTAAAATGGCTAATTTCTCAAAAACTACTGAACGGATTTACAGCAAACCAAACAAGGCACACGTTCTGAGTAAAGTTCTCCTTGCAATAAAACACACAACCATTAAAACGTGGCACGAAATACGGACTAATCGAACCAACCCACAACTTATGGCAGTCACTGGAAGACAATGACTCAATATACAGTAAATACCTGCGTTCCTCATTACTTGAAACAAACACCAGCAACCTATGGGATCAGAGTTTGCCACACTCTACATTCTGCAGAACCATCAACAAAGTAGCTAAATTGCACTCTCTTATAGAGGATAAGTACAAACTAATCTCTCCGTCGCATGCCTGAATGGTAGTCCAATCGTATAACAGCTTAAAACCAGCTGAATACCTGAGCACGACATATCCGGCATACCTAAATAGAAAACTGATGACACTTCAATTTGGAGCTTTCACATCCTTGGTTGATTAGCCTGTTTGGAGAAACAAAGGTTTAACATCGTGCAGACTTTGTGGTGCTCTGAAGGAAGACATAATCCGTCTAGTCTGTTTTTGCCTGGCCTTAAAACAACATTGAGTTTTACTGATGAAACCTGCATTCAATGAAAGGGGGATTCGAACATGTTAGATGGCAATAATCAAGTGCCTAGACCCTACAAACCCTAAGATTAATTGCAAACTGTTAAAAAAAAATGTCACTGCACGAGAAAGAAACCAACTGCATTTGACTTCACAGGGGAGGTTTTAGGCTAAAAGAATACCATCTGAAGCCTAGTAATAAGTTCCAAACAACTCATTGCAGAAGACATTTACAGTACGCACAATTGCACTTTTTCTTACCTGACTCGCGATTGACCTAGGAACTCTAAAGTATTTTACAAAGAACTTTTAACAGTGAATACAGTGTGAACTTTGAGGCCTTATACGTTTTATGAAATGACTGTATGTCACACTATTGTGACAGTTTTTTACGAACTCCAAAGTATTTTACAAATAATTTTTAACAGTAAATATAGTGTGAACTTTGAGGCCTTATATGTTTTATGAAATGATTGTACGCTACACTATTGTGACGGTTTTTATTAACTTATAACAATAAAAGAATATTGACTGATTGATTGAGTGAGTAAAGATCTACTTTCATGGCAAATTTAGTGTAAATCCATTCAGTGATTTTATATCTTTAGGCAAAATTTCCTATTGAAATTAAAAAGGGAAAGCACTCCTTATGTTACCCCTCCTTAACGTTTTTTTTCAGCGGACGGATCTTCAAAAAACTTGGCATTCCGAAACTTAGCTGACTAAGTACAATGCCAAGTTTCAAGCAAATCAGCCCATGCTGTCAAAAATTATAAGAATATCGAAAAATGCTTTTTTCATGGAACACCGTGCGAACCCCAATATGCATTAGAAATCGGTGTTTCCTTTGGAAAAAAATTATGTGTCTGTGTGTGTGTATATTTATATCTTTTTAGTTTAACTTTCAAGAATTCTAATAATCATGGCAAAGAATAGAGAGTTGGTTATATAGAGATATTACCAGTAGCGGTCGGTGGTGGGAGTGCCGCCGGGCGCTGACGTGGGGCGGGGGGTAGAAAACTACGAATTACGGGCGATTACAGGTAAGTACACATATAAATAAATAAAACAAATTTCGTTTCTCGCGCTGCATCACATTTGGCGATGCAGCGCGAGAAACGAAATATGTTTTATTTATTTATATGTGTACTTACCTGTAATCGCCCGTAATCCGTAGTTTACTACCCCCCACCCTGCCCCTCCCCCGCCCCAAGTCAGCGCCCGGCGGCACTCCCACCACAGACCGCTACTGGATATTACTAATGCATAGCATTTCAGAAATAAAGTCATGTTTCCAATAACAACTTACTTAAGGTGTCTCTTTGGCTAGTAGAGATCCACTACTACCTACAGGCTTCCATGATCTCAGAAGTTACAAGGCAAACTGTGGAGTCTTATGTGTCCGTTTTCTCTCTTATCCCATTTCTTTTCCCCACTGCTACCACCGACTCTCATGTTCTGGTATATGTAGCAACTTCTGGGGATGGTGAGAGATGGACAGGAACATTGTTTCCAATGCATCTTGTGCACAAGGGTAGTGACAGAAAAACCTGACATGTCTAGAACAAGTAGTACTTCAGATGATTATAGATGGTATGTGCTGTCACCAGCGATGACATCTCGTCCGGATGCCAGAAAAGAAAGGCCACACACCCATGGCCTAAAGTCGCTCCGAAAAAAATGCTGTTGTGTACCCGGAAAGAAATCATTAGCAAACGCAGAGCGGCTCAAAACAGCTAAGTCTGGTCAGAGTTGTAAACTGAGAAGGTTTGGATCATTGGACCCTCTTTTGTATTCTGCGGTTCGGTCAGAGTCTAAAGACTACAGAAGTGGCCCAACAAAAGTCCAAACCATTCATAGATCATGGATTCTATACCAAGTCTCTGGAAGGTTATTTTTTAAAAATGGACTGAAGCCCTTTGGGGGTCTCCTACCTAGGCTTGGGAGGCAGGGTTCCCTCACTCTGTCCCTATATGACCCAGTTTTCATTTTCATACTGCGGGGACTGTTCCGTTCATCCTTTAATGCTACCTGCAAGAGAAATTGTTCTCTTGAAAGGTCTGCCAATCAGGGCCTTCATGTCAACGGTCTTGACTTTGGGTTCCCAGAAATAAAATGGACAATAGGAAAAAATGCTCTTGCTTCCAATCAATTTGTTTATTTTATTAAATGTGTGCTTGTAGACAGTACACAGACTAATTGTCCAGAATGCGAACTTTTTAACACTTTCAAGCATGCCTAACACAATGTTGTAATACTAATTTCTTAATAACGGCTAAACGATTTACACCACAACAAGCAAAGGCGCTTCCATGTGAAAAGTTCTACTTTCATTTCAAGTTTGGTGTATTTAATTCAGCCATGTTTTCTGTAGCAGAAGGAAAAGATTTCTATGTGAATTAAAATGGGAAAAATAACCTTTTTGACACCTCCTTTATTCCTGAACAAATTCACACCCCCTTGCTAGATCTGCATGAAAATTGCAAAGCCAAATCCAAATCAGACGAACTCTTTCTTGGAAAGTTTGTGCAGATTCATCATATTGTTCTAAAGAAAACAAAAAATAGCATTTCTGTAGAAGTTCTGCCAGAACCATAACTGCACAGTTGCAGTCGCTGACTGTGTAATTTATACATACTTGTATATTTATAGTCTTTGGGGTATCTAGTGGAATCCACTGGAAATATCTATTAGTCTGTGTAATTTGAAGTACAAGTGATCGGAGCTAATTCTTTTCTTTTTTTTTAAATGTAATAGTTGTAAAGTTTGCGAACATTTTGCACAGTCAGTGCTGGTGTAACTCGTGCAAATTAGAATCAGCAACAAATGGTAAATGATTTGCAAGCACTACTGGTGCACGTCACTAGTGTTATGTTATCTGATCATCGACATTTACTTTTAGGGGCAATTTCATGTGCAAGATTTAGCTCGGCTTTTCATGTAAAAAGAAATGTAGGGCTAGTCATGGTAACTTAATGTGTTAACTCAATGGTGCACATTAAAATATGCATGTGCACAAATAATTTACAAAATAAATGAAATATCAGTACATTAGATTCAAATCCAGATTCATATTGTAGTTTAAGTAAAGTAACTTTAACTGCACGAACACAAGTATAACTGAGAACTACATTATGAATACCAAAGCGAAAACATTAGTGAAATTATACTTGTTTCTAAGGTAAATACATCTTAATAGTGTAAGAATGGTTTTATTAAGTGTCTAAGGAGTATATATAATTTTAATACGGTTAAGTGCACGGTGTATATAATTCTCTAGTTCTGCAGTGAATGCACTTAGAGAATACATCAAAAGGCATCACTTTACATTAATAACGTTAGGGCACACTGAATATGCAGTGCCAAGTGTACATATATATTGCTTATTTGTGACATGCAAGGGTGGAGCCAAAACCACGCTCCTTCAGCACCGTATTACACCATAATGGTTACACTTAGGTTTACAGAAATTCGGATAGATGCAGTAAAATTATCATACAAATCCGTCAACTGAACATAATATGAGCTCACAGAATTTATACAATACTGAAATGATTCATCTTCTTAACATTGGCTATGCGTGGAGGCTGGCTGAATGTAACACTAATACATGTGTAGTCTTGCTTACCCAGCACAGCTTCAAGTTAACCAAGCCACACATCAGTCTTAAATGATAGTTGATTGAAAACAAGGTATGTGTATAAACATGGAAAAAGAGAAATGAAGACGGCCTCACAGAAATGGGGTCTTGGAAGGTACTTCTGGATGGCTGTTTGTGCTACAGCCCAGGACATTTAATGTATTGTATTTTATAGTAGCATTTGCACAGGGCCATATGTCCCGAAAAAGACCCTAAACAGTTTTCTGTTGACTGAACAAGAGGATATTTCATTTGCTGTGCATAGTTGGTATACAATGATCTTGAAGAATGGCCTATGTGCAAAGTGTTTTAGTGTGAAGTCAGTAGTCTGTCATAAATTATTACATGCTACTAGTGATGTGACATGTCATGAAGGGAATGTAAAGTGGCTTACTTAAGATAATGCTGTTAGAAAAATACAATTCTCTTAGTTTCACGCATAAGTGGCGATGTTGAATACAGTATTACTAAGTATAGGCAGAGCAGCTTTCCAGCGCCTATTAAAAAGAAACATCAACGTACAATGTTTCAACAATTTATGTGCAGTAAGTAAGGGGCCTATTACGATGGCGGTCGGGAAACCTCCCCAACCGCCATGGTAGCGGGAAAAGACCGCCCGCATGGACCGCGACATCACCCCCGGTCGATTTACGATGACCCGCGCTCGAAATCCGACCACGGCGGTCTGATCACGGGCCTTAACATTGCGGCGGTTGCTGCTACCCGCAGCACCGCCGCGATGCCGAAAGGAGCATGTCCTGCATTTCCCTGCACTGCGTGGCAGGCACTGCACAGTGCCTGCCACCTGGTACAGGGAAATGTAGGGGGGGACCATGGGTACCCCCCGGTGCACCCCCCAACACATTGGGGGCCCGCAACGGGCCCCCGGAAGACAATATCCGCATGCCTTTCCATGGCGGTTTGACCGCTGAGGAAAGGCTGGCTACCGCCGGCATCATAATCCTGCCGGCGGAGCCTGCTCTGCACCGCCACCATTATCCTGGTACTGCTCCGTCCACCAGGCAGGAGTGCGGATGGCAACCGGGGGAAAAGCAGCGGTCGGAATTTCCCACCGCCGCGGTCACCACCGCCATCCTAATTTGACCAGTGGTTTTCTTGGTTGCGATCGCGGGCGGATGTCCACTGCCGGTCCGGCGGGCGCCACCGCCGGCCCGGCGGTGGACATCCGACAGCCATCGTAATAGACCCCTAAATGTTCTACTACCTAGTTAAATGGTACTTCTTTTATCAATCTTAGAAAGTAGAATGGCTGAGTCAGCCTTGCTGATCACACGAAGCACTTAACTTCCTAAAACCCCAGACAGGCAATGTCATATTAAAGACGTTCCACAACTAAGGGTGGGCATAGTATTGCTAAGACCATCAGCTATCCCTCTAAGGATCCCCATTACAAGTGGGCATAAATATGTACAGTTGTATTACCACACATATGACAATTCCGAGGTGTGCATTAATATCTGGGCTCATGCAATACTCCCCAGGTACTTTTCAGCAGGTCAAACCTACTCACATTTACCAAAATAATCATATATGGTCATTCCAAATTATTGAAAAACTGAGATCAGTATTTCTGTATTATGTGTTAAGAGAAAATACATTATTTATTATGACATCCATGCAGAGATAAAAGATACAGGACATTTAGTAGTACTACAGTAGTGCCTCTAAAGTACTTCAAAATGCTATTCACAAACCTACGAGTATAAATCTACTCCTCTCCAATCTTTTGTATGAGGAAATCCTCACAGATGTAAGCTTGCTGGTTAGTAATACATGTGGGTGGGCCTGGGTGAGAGGCTGGAAAAAAGGGCATACTTACTAACTAAATAGAAGAGGTTTAGGGAGGAATAAGTAGGGGTTTAGGGAGGAACAATTACCCACCCACAAAAGAGTAAGCCAATTTCTAGTCACAAACTACTCTTATAAGGTGAATACAACCAAAAAGGGATCCAAAACAGTTCTACATTACTTCATTCAGCACCACACATGGCCAGCCATTGGAACTGTAACACCCTCCAATAGAAAATAATGAAGGTAGGAACTTGAAATAAAACCCGATAGGAAATAATGTTATATAAAATGTAATTATTTTAAATGGTTATAAAATATAGGAAAATGCAAATTAATGTATTAAAAATATCTAAAAATAAAACATATTTATTATCTAACTATAAAATATTTTAACAGCATTTTATGAACTTCTAAATTAATGTAATCTTATTTTTATCAAACTAATTACATTACTTTTAATAATTAATAATACATAATAAAACATCTAATGTTTTACTTTAGAAGGGAATATACTTATTTAAACTTCGGAAAAATATGTGTTATTTAATTTAATATATTGAAATTAATTTAATATTTTAGTCAAAATTAAGTAAATAGTGCTGTAGCATTTTTGTTTATTTTGTCCCACATTCAAAATAAATGTATGTATACAATTAATTTACAGTAATATTTAAAATACAAGAATTTCTACTACTTTTTTGAGAGTTTAATAAACTTTTTTATTTTTTCCTTTACGTTACCATAGAGAGAAAAACAGTAGGGGATATCTCCTTATTATAAAATAAAGGGAAAATGCAAAAAGTGTCTTACATTTTAGAATAAAATAATAAAAATAGCTTTTTTTAACCTTTATTTTCCATTTTAATGAAATATCAAAAAACAGACATCAACAAGAAATATCAATTGTTCAGCCCATCAATCTCATGTCACAAATCATTTGAAGCATGGTTCATAGTTTAGGGGAGCATAAAAACATATATTATTCCTAAGATGAGATCAAAAAAACTGTTCACCCTTATTGCAGTATGGTCTTGCCATGTCCTTAAGGTTGCTGGTGGGGGGGTGTGGGGGGGGGGGTTGGTGGTCAGGATATTCAATCTCCCAAGCCTCCTCCCATTCCTCGCAATCTCGGTGTCTGCGCCTCAGTCCCCCATATGATGTTTTACATTGGGGGGGTCTCTGCAGGCCCTGCTGGCTGGGATTCCAAAGGTTCTAGTTGGTTTAGCATCTCTGCCCACAGTCGCAGGCCTCTTTCTACATTCTCATTTGTGCGCACCATATGCAGTTTTTGTTCCTCTGCTACTGCCCACTCCCTCAGGTTTGACCACCATCTCCCCAAGGGGGGAAGAACCCATGCAAGTCAGTGAATAGCAATCTTTTGTTTGGCCAGGAGTAAGGCCAATAAATCAAATCTGTTCCGCATTTTTCGCACCTTGCTTCGGCAGTGGTATTAGGCCGAGCTTGCAATGATTAATTGTTAAAGTCAGTTTCAGTCTGGTCAATTGCATGAATTTGTCCACCACTTCCTTCCATAAATCCGCACAATCCCTAGTCATATGTATGAATGTTGGTCGCGCACAGTCGCAACATAGCCATTTCTCGGATTATGCAGGAGACATCCTGTGTAGGATCTGTGGTGTAAGATAGACTTGATGTAAGAAATAAAACTGTGTAAGTTTAAATCTAGCATTACTGGCCAGCTCCTGTACTTGTAGCCGGGACTGGTGGCTCAGTGGATTAATGCGTCCACTGCAGCGGCCTGTGTTCAACCTCCTGGTCACAGGTTCAAATCCCGGTGGGTCCACTCAGACTTTCATCCATCTGAGGATGATCAAATGAATACTATTGAGTTGGGTTATCTACTACTATATATACTATCTGTTATTCAGGGCCAAGATGCCTACGGGTGAATGTCCGCTTTACAAATACACGTTATGTTATGTGCTGTCGTCCATTCCCCGTCTGTGAGGGGTTCAAACAGAGTCCCATCCCATTTGTCTCAGGCATTAAGTCGAATGCAGGTCTGTCTTTTGTCAGAGTGCTGTATATACTTGAGATCAGCCTCCTGCTGAATCCCTGATCAAATATTAATTTAAGCATCTGCGATTCTACTGGTTGCTGCGGGAAATATATCCACATCTTCCGCATCATACTGGATAGTTTTGCATATTACAAAAAATGCCCTGGGGTGAAATTAAACACTTGATACACTTCTGCAACCGTTATATATTTACCATCTGTGTAGAAGTCGCCTATGGTTTTTCATCCCCCCCTCCAACCATAATCTCATTCCCGTGGTGTCCTAAATCTGTCTGAAGGGTTGTAGCCATAATCACACATTTAACAGCCGCTTCACACCACTCCACTACCTGTTTCACCACAAAGGGGCAGTCCACCAGGACCTGTGAACCCTCCATTAGTCACTGTCAGAGTTTGGTTTCCCCCAGAACTCCAGCCATAATTTTCTTTTCTGTGTTTGGGCCCTCTACTGTACTGCATATTGTAATAGCCCCCCTAAATAATGCAAATGAAGATCGGGAATCTTCAAGCCCCCTTGCACCTTTTCAGGCTTCAGCATTTAAAGTTTTGCCCTGCACCACTTTCCCGCCCACACCAATAAAATCAGAAGAGTGTTCAGCTCTTGGAATCCCTTCCTCAGTATGATGCAGAAGGAATAGAGGCAGCGCAACGGAAACACAATTTTACTGATCGCTACCCTGCCCAAAGCTGAAAGTGGGAGTGTGTTCCAGAACTTGATTGACTCTTGGAGTCCCGTTACATTGTTACTGATGTTAAGGTTGTATTGATCAGCGGGTGCATGAGTTATCTGCATTCCAAGGTATCAGAACATCCATGTTTCCCATTTAAGCTCTGGATAGGGCAACTCTTCCCTTCCTTCATTCGTCTGCTCCCCAGTGGATACAATACTGTCTTATTTTTGTAAATCCGAAGGACTAAGGTCGCACCAAAGATTTCCAGTGACTGTAATAGTATGGGGATTGAGCCCTCCGGCTGTCTTAGGTAGACATGAGTTTCCTAAACATACATCAATACAATGTCTGCTGTGTGCCCCACCGTACTCTCCAGTCTGCCAAGACATCTCTCAAGTGTATTGCTAGCAGTTCTATTGCCATAGCAAATAGAAGTAGGGAAAGGGGGCAGCTGTGCCTAGTTCCTGCAGTGATGTCTATACGAGCCGAGATGACACCTACAGTACGGATCCTTGCCGCAGGTCAGGTATACAGCAATTTAGCTCACTGTGGGAACTGTGGTCCAAACCCCATCCCATGAAGCACCCTCCAAAAATAATCCCAGTTGAGGGTGTCAAATGCCTTTTCAATATCTAAGGTCACCACCACTGCGTGCCATCATTTTAAGTTGTATGCATAACACTGGACATCTTCCAGAGGTTCATGTGTATTCTCCTACTGGGCAGGAAGCCATATTGGACCTTCTTGACCAGAGCAGCCACCACCCTACGGAAGCATGTCGCTAATTCCTTAGAAAATATTTTAGTATTGACGTTGATCATTGAGAGTGGGCGATAGGATCCAGTTTCCCTGGAGTCTCTACACGGTTTAGAGATCACAATTATTGTGGATTCTCTCATGGAGGACAAGAGCTCTCTCACACGCCTGGCCTCTCATAGTGTTAGAAATGGAGTCTCTAGTTCAACGTCGGTATGCACCCTGTCCAAGTAGGAACCCTCACTCTACTAAGGGTAAGGGGATCACACAGCTAAGGTAACCCCTGCTCACACCTTTGGTAGCTTGGCACGAGCAGGCAGGTTTATCTCAGAGGCAATGTGTAAAGTATTTTTACACACACAGTAACACAGTGGAAAACACTACAAAAGGACAACACACCAGTTAGGAAAAAAAGCCAATATTTATCTGATTAAAACAAGACCAAAACAATAACAATCCAAAAAACACAAGTAACTATATGAATTCTGCAAGAAAAACTCAAAAACACAGTTTCTTGAAGTCAATAGCGCCAACCAGGGCTATCATGGCATTGTGACCACACAAATCCAACAGTTCAGTCTGGCCGTGATGGAGCATGGGCCAGATACTGCATCGGGAACACAAGCAGAACAGTACCTTTGGAAATGGAGAGGCCTTGGTGACCTTGCAAGGAAATCCGAAGATGAGGTGTCGCCGGCGTCGGTGGGCATCGGTTCCGGTAGTCGGGTAGAAGTCGTTGAGGCGGAGGTCACACGCTGGAGATCGAGCTAGGCGATGTCGAGGTTAGGACTGCTGGTGTCAGAGGGGCCGGGGCTGCAGTGTTGTTATGGTTGATGCATCGTGGTCTTCACGAGCAGTGAGCAAGACTGCAGTGCAGGCAGCGGCACAGCATTGGTGCTAAGCGCAGTCGTCAGCAGGCCAGGGGGTTGCGATATGAGATGGGACGATGCGTCATGTTCTTCATGAGCGGTGGCCTCAGCCACGGTGCAGACAGCGGTGTCAGTTGACAAAGTCAGAGTCAATGGCGCTGTCATGGGAAAACCAGGGGTTGAGATGTCGTCACGGTCGATGCGTTGTGCTCTTCGCGAGTGGTGACCACGGCTTCGGTGCAGGCAGTGGTGTTGGGAATGGCGTCAGGATTGCTTGCTTTTCTTGGGATTACAGCACAGCCACTCAGTTCCAAGGGCCCAGGACTGGATTTGGCACCACTTGGCAACACAGGACTCACAGCAGAAGGGTCCAAGGGCTGATCACAAGATGTGTAGGAAGTCTTTGATGTCCCTGAGACTTCTGCAACAGGAGGCCAGCTCAACTCAAGCCCTTGGAGAACCTTGGAAGGCAGGATACAGAAAGCAAAGTCCAGAACTTTCACTGGCCAAGACAGAAGAAGCAGACCAACGCAGCAAAGTGGTAGTGATTCCTGACAGCAGCACAGCTCTTCCTGGCAGAATGTCCTCAATCCAGAAGTGTTCTGAAGTTATGGTATCACAGCTGCAGTACTTATACCAGTTTCTGCCTTTGAAGTAGGCAAACTTCAAAGGGAAGACTTTGTCGTGCACAAAACCCTGCCTTTCCCTGACTTGTCTCCAGACACACTACAGGGGGTGGAGACAGCTTTGTGTGAGGATAGGCAGCCCTATTTAGGTGTTAGTGATAACTCCTCCTACCACTCTAGCCTGGTAATTGCCCATCAGGATATGCAAGGCACACTTCTGCTCGCTTGGTGTGTCTGTCTTGAGTGAATGCACAAGAGCCTAAATGTCAGCCAACCCAGACGTGGATACTACAGATAGGTAAAGGCACAGAATGGTTAAGCAAGAAAATGCCAACTTTCTAAAAGTGGCATTTTCAAACATGCAATTTAAAAACCAACTCCACAAAAAGATGTCTTTTAAAATTGAGAGTTCAGAGACCCTAAACTCTATATCTCTATCTGCTCCCGAAGGGAAATTACACTTAAAAGATATTTTAAAGCAATCACCATGTTACCCTATAGGAGCAAAACGCTTTTCAATAGTGAAATACACATTTAGCAGTATTTCGCTGTTAGGACATGTTAAACACACCAGTACATGTCCTACCTTTTAAATACATTGCAACCTGCCCATAGGGCTGCCTTCGGCCTACCTTAGGTGTGACTTACATGTAGTAAAAGGGAAGGTTTGGGCCTGGCAAGTGGGTGCACTTGACAGGTCGAAATGTCAGTTTAAAACTGCACACACAGACACCGCAGTGGGAGGCTTGAGACATACTTGCAGGGCTATTCATGTGGGTGGCACAATCAATGCTGCAGGCCCACTAGTAGCATTTGATTTACAGGCCCTGGGCACACGTGGTGAAATTTACTAGGGACTTACTAGTAAATCAAATATGCCAATCATGGATAACCCAATCACCAATATAATCATCATCAAAGATACTTTATTTGACTCTATTGAGCCACAAAAGTTTGCCCAAAACAGATACATTTCCATACAGAATAATAAATAGACATTTAAAATACATTTTAAAATACATATCTATAGGAGCACTGATAAAAGCAAAGTCATAGTCTAATATTTGCTGCGAGTCCTGAGTACAGTTAAAATATAATTTAGTATTGTGTATATAATATCTATGCTACCTAGGGATAATAAATAAGCCAGGGCCAACTCGTGAGACCTAGACACCAATGTTAATAATAACGGATGAAGAAATTGCCTCCTTTGGGGGGTTCAGAGAGTACAGAATAAAATAAAGTGCTTGGTGTTTTGACATGTGGTGCCATCACATGGTCAGGGACGGAATGAGGAGAACCACTTGACTTGAGTCGGTAAAGCTGCCAAAAAGTGTATTGTTTTTAGTCGAAACTTGGTCAGCAGAAATGTTTGCCTCTCATTCAGGCTTAACTGCAGATAATGTGCAGGTTGTGTTTCGGGCTGTCGATATAACTCCACCATCCTGGAAGAATTAATTGCCAGGCATGGTGTCTGAGAATTTTGGTTAAAATGTGCTTTAATTGTAGTGGTTGAGACTTTACTGAGAGTGTCTGGATTGGTAAAATATTTCGGGATGCCAATCCTAGCAAAACTTGTTTCAATAAATCTGAACCAGGGTATATCTAGGCAGTTGTCCAGATTCATGCATTATGTCAGTACTGCTCTGCAGAAGTGTGCCTCTGGGTTATTCCAAATTCTTACCCAGAGCAACAAGGGCTGCAATTTTACATAATCGTCTAATAGGTCCAATGCGACTTCCTCATGGCAAAAAGATACAGAAGTAGTTTGAGGCACTGCAATCAATCTCCTTAGAAACGTATTTTCTATTACTTGCAGCAAGTTACAGTTAATATATCCCAAGACACCAGCCCCAAAGGAGACAACTGACAGACATTTACTTTTTAAAACATAGAACAATTATTTAATTGGCTTGTGTCCTAATCTTTTAGGAATTCTAAAAACAGCATCAATCAACTTTTGAAATTGCATAGCTGCCCAAAGCTCCCTTGGGGAGGAGGTGTGAATGCAGATTAGTGAATACAGGCTCACAACTCAAAATACATGCAGCATAAGCAATAAATCATTGTCCAGCCAAACACTCACTTTTATGAAAAAAAGAGAAGTATTTTATTTCTACAGCTAATCAAACAAAGGAAGAATGCAACATTCATGAACAATTACACAGTCCTCCAGTGAGGCCAGGGCTCTAGTGTCTCTCTGGCGACTCCCGGTCCCACTCACTTTTGGCATCAGTGATACTGGCTATTCCCCATTCACTACTGGTAACATCCTGGGTATGCCCCACTAGTAGTACAAGTCTCAAGAGTCCACTACGTTTCTGATTTAAAGTCAATAATGTTCCAGCACACATGCTATTGATAGCCAATAGGCCCGAAATAAGTCTTAGCTGCACAGGAAGGAGGGAAGCATTCTGAGTCCTGGAGTGAGCCCCATCCGCGGGTGCATGCAGTGGCTCCAGTACACGCCAGGTGAGTTGGCCTTAAGAAGCCTCAGCGGCTGCAGTCAGTGGGTGCAGGCTCTCTCTCTCTCGCGGTCACGCTTCTGCAGCGATCAATGGTTTCCTGCAGTTTCACCTGCGGGCTAAGTGTTCACATGCTCCAGATGGGGTGGGGGTGGTATGATGATCCTTTTCTTGGTCCCATGCTTGGGTCTTCTCTTATCCAATGGGTTTGAACAAATCGCAGTCCTTGGTACTTCTGGTGACCTCCTCCTATACACGGGGTCACCACTGCTCAATGTCCTTGCACTCCGGCCCGGTCAACATGGCAAAGTTAGCCTCTCCTGGCATACGGGATTGCAGCGCAGCTGTCACACAAGGCTTCGGCCCTTACCAAAAGGCAGTCTTTCACCACAGCGGTTCCTCCTGGCATATGGGGTAGTGGCACTGCTGCTGCGCAAGGCTTTGGCCCTTACCATACAGCAGTTTGTACCACGGGGGCCCCTCCTGGTACATGGGGTCATCACATTAGTATTGTGCAAGGTTTCGGCCCTTACCACACAGCAGTGTTTCACTACGGCAATCTTCACTGCGGCTCTCTCCTGGCATACAGGGTCTGTCGGCTCAGTGCTACAGATGGGTAATGACTCGATCGGTGCAACAGCTGTTTCTTCACACCTTGCACCAAGAGTCCACTCAACAGGGCTCCCCACTGGACCTTGTTCCCTCTATTGCTCTCTTCTCCTCTTCCTCACAGGGCACAATGGTCTTGGCAAGTAGGCAGGTGCTGGTGATCCAGTGTCTAGGACAGGTGGTCTTGAATTCCCTGGGTGATGCCCCCTCACCAAGCAGGGAGACTAGCAGCCCTTGGCCACCAGTCCTGGTCACAGGCAGAAATCTTGCAGAGCTTTTTCTCCTCACTCAGTCCATCTGGCTGCTTGGCAGACAACAATTTTTGGGATCTCAACCTGCCCTTCTTATAGACCATTTCAAGACACCATATGTGATTTAGGGTCTGAGTCTTTAAAGTTTTATGTTGGAGTTCTGCTTCTTTTGAAGTACATGCTCCTCTGCTCCCTTTTCCTCTTTAAAAGCAGTCTGTCACAGCAGAGATATCTCCAAAGCTGGCTATGGGAGTGACTAGAGTTCACACTTGGATGTCATCCACAGAGGCATGTGCATCAAAGGGGTAGCCCAGGGCTCCCAGCCCTACCCTTCATGATTCTCTTATCAGCCCAATCTCCACCCTGAGACATGCCCTGGCCCCTTCCTTGTGACCTCCAGAACTTACTGTAGGAAAAACAATGTAAATAAAGTGAAGCTAAATTCACACCTTTACGAGCAACAAACAAAGTGTTGTTTGTTAGACCCTCACACACACTATTGGTGTCATGCTTGATCATTAGGTTTCATCCTGGTCCCTAAAAACCAGGATGGGCTCAACCATGTTCCAAGGAGCACTTAGGATAATTCTCCTCCCAGAGTCTAACAATAAAAATACCTAGAAACACCTAGGTATCGCTCTATCTGCAGTGTTTCTGGTATGAATAAAATGGTAATCAGGGGTGTCTCTGGAGGTAATGGCCCTACACCCTGTCTATAAATGTCAACATGTTCCAACCCTATGTCAAAATGGCCATACGGTCCATGTATTTCATTAGGATTTGGAAAAGGACTCCCCAGAATAGTATTTTTAATGTCAGTCTAACCTAAATCATTTGGTCAGGCAACACAAACAATCATGCAACATATAGTACAGCATGCAAAAGGTAAATAGTGTCCTTGTTCTGGTCGGGTTCCCTTCTTGGATCCCTCTAATTGTAGCCACTAAGCTACATGGGAGGAGTGCGGGACACGCCCCTATAGTAACACATTCTTCAAGGTTCACATGTCTCCATACACATCTATACGGTCTGTGTTTCACCTCCCCTTCCTTGTGACCTCTCACTGAATCAAAGAGCACCCTTTGAGGTGTAGAGGAGAGGCCTGGTCCTCCCATCATCAGTGTGTGTCCCAACTAGCTTACAGGAATGCAGCTATCCACAAATCTGTCTGGGGAATATCTCTACCACCACTCTATGTTTGACCATGCAAGCCTGGGTCTCCCAAAATGGAACCCAGGGTCCTCCATGTATTGTACCATCCACAGGAACGCATACACCCAGTGCATGTATATAGTATACACATACTGCATAGTACTGTATCCTCCATGTACCGCACCATTCAGAAGCTCACATACATCCAGCACTTACATTTAACATGCGTACACTGCCCAGCACTGTATACTTTATGTACTGTACCACTCAGAGGTACACATACACCTGGCATTTTCATTTATCCTGCATGCACTGTACAATACTACATCTTTCAGGTTCTGTACTACCCATGGGCACATGTATTTCCTGCACATGTATACACCAAGCACGCACTATTCAGTACTGGATTATTCCTGTATTGCACACTTCCCAGGCATACATACACCCAGCGTAGATACACCGCGTCTACGCTGCGCAGCAGTACACACCAGCCTGATGTAGGCAGCGGCTGCTCCTCCGCTAAGAAAGAGGAGCGTCGCTCGATTGCTCTGCAGCAGTGAAATAAAGGAAACATAAAATGATAATAACTTGAGCTTATTGTCGTTTTATGTTTTCCTGCTGCTGCAGTTTTGCGAGTGAGGCGGGCTGCTCCGATGACAGAGGAGCAGGGGGAGGAGTGTTTTTCCCACTCCAAGTGCACATGAATGTTTGGCCGGTCATCTGGGGCTGGCCAGACAGTCATGCACATTTTGCATGTTCTCCACCCAGGCTGTATTACAGCCTGGGTGGAGAACAAGCCCAGGCTCCTAGCCCCTGCCTGAGCGCCGAACAACGGCGCTCAGACCAATCACAATGTGGCATTGCAGCGTTGTGATTGGCTCAGGGGAGCCTGCCTGCTTCCTGTTCCGGCCCCAGGGGAGAGACAGCGGAGGAGAGACGCGGCGATCAGGTAAGTATTTTTATTTATTTTTAAACCCCCTTACCCCAGCCCCCGATCCGTGCCGGCTCACCACTGGATGTAGGCCAAGGGTGAGTTAAGTACACAGCAGCTGAACTTTTAAAAGGGAGTGAGCCTGTAGGCCTCACCCCAGTGACACAGTTTTAAAAGTACCTGTTCACTCCTACCGATCACTACACAGTATGCTGCCACCATTGAGCTCATACTGCTTAACTCCTGGTGAAGGCAGTAGCCTTCCACCAATATGAGGGTAGTGCTGTGGGCACCCCTCCAACAAGTACATATACCGTGAGACAGGCCTATGTCACGCCGCACAGGCATGATCCGTGTTTGCCTATGACACCAAAAATCAGCATTAGGGATTCAGACATAAGTACAGTTGGACACTCAGGCAGGGGTGCACGTCCATTACCATGCAGAGGACATTTCCGTCTCAACTGTTACTCAACTAAAGTATAAGAGTAAATTACATGTGCATATTACTCACAAGTATAAATTACCTTTGTGAATAGTCCTGAGAGATTATAAATTAACTCTGAAATGGAGAACTGGTTGTGCCATGAAAAAATACTCTCATGACATTGACTTCCTTTCTTTTTTAATGATCAAGCAAAGGGTAGTAATTGACAGCATCACTCTAACCAAAGCCCCCCTCCCTTCACAATACTCCAACCTCACTTGTTCAGGTGTGCGTGGACCCTCGAGTGCAGGAGTTCAATTGATTAAGTATGGAAATCGAGTGGGCTCTTCGTGACGCTGCCGTACCGAGGGCAAAGGGGCCTTCGGTTCTTCACGGTGATTGACAACAAAATAAAGAAGACCTCTGAGGCACAGTTTGAAGTGGAGGTGAACGGAGATTAGCTCACTGAACCTCATCTTTTAAGCAGCTTTGCCCCGTGGGCAGCCGCCTCCTGCTTCGCAATGAAAGATTAAACTGTCAGTGGCTGTGGATCAGTGTCTCCTCACCGGAAGATGTGCCCGCGAGACAGCCCAAGTCAAGTCTATTGGCACGGACATAAAAGAGAGGCCGCGCGCAGCGGCGCAGGAGCGCCATGACGGGGAAGAAGAGGTCAGAACACTTAAGCTTAACATGATTACACATAAAATGAGACGTTGTGAAGTTGACCACTGCAAACCTGATTCCTGTCAATTTACTGATGCGGGGGCAAGGAGCAAGCGTTCTCTAGAGGAGAAAGGGTTTTGTTTTGAAAGCTGGGTTCGTTTTTTGAAAGGTATGATGTGGAGAGAGAGCGCTCCGTTACAATTAAGGATCAATCGCTCAAACCCTTAAAATGCCTTGAAAAGTCTAGTGTAAATGTTAACGTTCATTCACGTGGCTAAAACACAGCAGAAAATGCCAAGGGCCAGCTTTTAAAAAATGTCACGGAACGCAGTGCAGAAGCCAAAAATGCAACGCTGCATTGAGTGGCAAGGAGGAAGCAGGAGAGCGCCATATCTATAGAGATAAGGGTCTCTCCTGCCCTCTCCTTAGCGCACGCACCTTTGCGCCGTAGTGCAAGTAGGGTGACCAACTGGCATTGGCGCATGTTCAGGAAGATGAGCATAAAAATTCAGGACGTAGAGTCAAAATTCAGGAATAAAATTCATGACAGAAGTTCAAAATTCAGGATAAAATTCAGGACAAAAGGTATATTTTACAGACACATCAGAGGACGTAGCGCAATAGTATATAAGTTCAAATAGACAACCAACATAAGTACAAGTCAAAATAAGTTTATATTAGGTTGAGACAATCATGCACTTCACATTTTCTCGGTATGCGTGCAGCTTTGAGCAACTGTTGAGGTCTTTTTGTGGTATTTCATATGATCATAATCTATTTATATGGTTACTGCACTGGGATGTCCAGTCTGTTATTTTGTTTACCGTTCATTATCCTGAGCAGGCATGTTTGGTGAGACAGGTGGTTGGGAAGATCGACTCGGATGGACTTTGTCACTAGCACCTCATAGCTGAGTGCCATTGTGAGATGTAAAGCAGCACTCATAGAATGTAGCTAATTGGGACTTGCAGAGCTGAACTAGAGTGCAGTCCTCCGAGTGGACAGCTTTATGTCTCAGATCGCTTCAGGTATTCCATCTTTGTTCAGCTGGTGATGACTGGTTTAGGGGCTGGTACAATGCTGAGTGATGGATAAGACCCATAGCGGACAGGTCTTGTGTGAGGGTAAGAGCATTAGACAGGAAAAAGGAGTTATTAACCAGCCTGCATGAGCTATAATTGGCTTCAGACTGCTGAATATTATAGTATTATTGTGGGCTAGAACAGTTAGATAGAGGTTGACATTACTATAGAATGCCCAGGCTACCCATATATCAGCCTTCCTTATTTTACCTCAATATGGGAAATAGTATACTGATTGGGCCGTTTCATCTCTGTGAGCTGTAAACTGCAGTTTCTCATTGATGCACAGAAGTGTGCTACAGAATAGAAACTGAATACGTTGTTGAGGCATTATTTTAGACAAGAAGGAGCCCCTGTCTTTTACATACAGAACATTTTCCATTGAAATGGCAGCAAAATGCCAACTTGCAGTTTTACTGATACAAACAATATTGTGTGGAAATGTAGTCTCAGCTAATATGTAACATTTGAATTTCACCAAGTAAAGTGTCTTGATTGTTTTGATCCTATTAAAGCTTTGTTTCCAGCACACTTCTGAATTACAAAGAAGCAGCCTCGGATTGGCAAGGCAGGCAATCGGGCATCACCAGATGGGCCTCTGGTTGAGGCCAGTTGGTGGGCCGTTTTTTTCCGTCTACTAAGTACTCCACCACTTCTGCACAGCGTCAAAGGCTGTTGTTACAGCGTTAGCAAACATGACCTCATGCACGTGAAGTCAGGCCAGCTGGCTGTCAGAGGCAGAATGACAATGGCCGCTCCGACTGTCACAGCATGAGGTGTGCTTGTTCTCTGGCTCAGTCCAGGTTTGAAAGAGTCAGCAGCTGCTGATGGGAAGCCATTAGCACTTACTTTTCAGGGGACTGCAGCAGGGGAGAGGACTGGAGCATCGGATGGTGGGGGTTGCTGAGGGCCAGCGAGGGAGCTCCTCAGTTTAATTTTGTCCTCCTCCACTCCATGCAACAGGTGGAGATAAATCACTCTCTGCTCTTCTCCTTTGTCTGCCAGATATCAATTACTGCAGTGTGAGAAGTTGGCCTGGTATATGCTGTCCAGTAATTAAAGTGAGCACCTTGCACCAGTCCAAACAACCCTTATGGTGATTTAAGAGGTCAAAGATAACCTTAGAAAGCTATCCAAGTGGTAACTGTGGAGAGCAGCCTTGAGGCTTAGTCTTGAAGGAATGTTAAGCAGCTTGTTTTACCAGAATGCAATCTTATTGTATTGGTTAAATGAAAGGAGAACCACACAGTAGTTATAAGAATATATATTTATTATTATAACACCTTAAATACCTCACAGTATCTGCTACATGCAGATAAACACAAAGCACACAATACTGTAGCACAGAAACAATCGTAAGTAGCACTAATACACAGTGGGCTCCCGGGGGAGACCAAACCATACACTAAAATAGTGGTATAAGAAACACGACTCGAGTGAAGACAGTGTCTAGAGGAGGTAGAATCGCTGGGACCCCAAAGAACCACCCAAGGTGAGTAAGTAGGGACCCCACGGAGGACAGGTGCAATGTGAGAACACGACTGCGTGCTACGTACAATTCAATGGGAGAGTCGCAGTTGCAATTTTAAAGTTAAAGGACCCTTCCCAGTGGATTACGAGGAAACCCTTTGGAACATAGGAGGTTCGAGAGCCACCCCACCCGTGGATACCGAAGTACCAGAGTTACCTATCCAAGGGAAGCCGGGTGCATAGGTCTGAAGTGGCGTCGGAAACCGCCGTCGTTCTCAATGGGAGTCTTCAAAGAAATGCCACTGCTGGAAGGAAGAAAAGTGTCTGGTGGAATCCGCAGGTGGATTCTTGATGGAAGGAACCTGAAAGCAGAGGGGACAGAGTCTGGGTCACTCAGGAGTGAACAGGGGCTCGGTAGACGAATGCCCACCGACGTCGGGTGCCTCAGCTGTGAAGATGGAGACCTTGACTCTACAGCTGCAGGGACCAGGAGACATCGAGGATGACCAGGAGCTGGATACAAGCTGTCCCCCAAAAGATGTCGAGTGCTGAGGGGTCAGTGTCCGGTGGGAGCACCAACAAGCCTTGGCAACGGCAACCGACAAAGAAGGTCAAAGAAGGTCAAAGAAGGTTACGGTCTGGCCCAGCAAGGATCAGAAGACTCACCACAGCAAGGGGAGTCAGGGCAGGCCTGGAGCAACCAGAAGAGCCCAAGAAAATCAGTGTTGTCCCTCAAGTGGACCCACAGGCTGAAGGCACAGGAGTCGCGAGGGGACCTCTAGCAGTTTCACAAAGTCACAGCTTGCAGGGCACAGAGTGTGAGGAAGCCAAAGTTCTTTGTATGAAATGTGCACAGAGGTTGGGGCTATTGACAGCCCAATGCACGAAGTTGGGGAAGACCAACAAACATATGCAATTGCAAAAGAATGTGTTGCATAGGGGTTCAGGTTATGCGGTCCCCACGAGGGATACTGGCCTCAAACGTGGTGAAAGGGCAGCTTGACCACAAAGAACATAGGAACCTACATCCTGTGTTGCTGGAGCCTTTGGAGTCCGCAGGAGCTCAGGATCAGCAGACCAGTCAGTTGTGTTACAGTGCCTGTAAATGCAGGGGAGTGACTCCTTCACCCCAAGGGAGATACTTCAGTTGTCCTTGATGCTCCACAGGTCCTACATGGAGCCTGTATGGTGCATGGGCACAGACAATGCTTTGAACGGAGAGGGAGACGAAGTCGGGCCCAGTCGAAGTCCAGCGAAGTCCAGAGTGTCCAGACGGTCGAAGGGCAGTGGTTTCTTGTTCAGAATCTTGTCCACATCGAATCTAGGGTCCTACAGCCAGGTAAGCCCTTTTGTACCCAAGGGAGAGGGATGGACAGATTCAGGGGACCCTCCCAGGGGAGGGTCAGGACAGGGGGGTGGTTACACCCATGTCCTTTGTCCAGTTTCACACCAGAGCAGGAGCCAACGGCTCCCAGAACTGGTATGAACTGGACTATGCACAGGGACACCAAGTATGCCCCTCGTGCAGACTTTCAGGCACTTTGGAAGTGTACCCACCCAGCTCCAATAAACTAAATCCTGTCTGGGAGGTGGTCACACCTCCCTGTGACAGGATGCTTATTGTGCTGCCTACCTCTGCTCGAGCTTGGCTCAGCAGCAGGAGGGCAGAAATGTGTCTCTGGTCGGCAGCATCCATTTTGTGCTGTCCAGGTCGAGAAGGCTGGCACCGGGCAGACCAGGGACCCCACCAAGCTTGCTTCAGAAGGGTGGAATCATACCTCCCACACCGGTTACTGGTGTGGAGGTATGATTCCAAGGTGTTTGATACCAAACACAACATGTTTTGTTTTAGCCGTTTTCGAGATAGCATTTACCGCAAGGTTATAATGCACCTCTACCTATATATCTGGCTGTGTCACAGACAACCCGGGAGAATGGTCTCCGAAGGCTGCAGAGGGGCTCTGCTCATGCAGGGGCACCCTCTCACGTAAAACCCAACACGCTGCCTTCAGGATTGTCAAGGCCTGCTATAGGGGTGACTTATAGGTTTTAAGTGTAGTGACCTATAGATATAGTAACCCTATATCTAACATAAGTGGTGTATGCACCATCTTACACAGGCTGCAATGGCAGGCCTGTAGTTCCATTTTGCATGACCTCTCATGGGTGGCATAATACATGCTTCAGCCCATGGGAGGCCTCTGGGGTACCTATGCCCTGGGTTCATGTGTACCATATACTAGGGACTGATAAGGGTACCCCAGTATCCAATCTGGAGTGTACCTAAGTACATGTCATAACATTTTAGGGAGAAAGCAGATAGACTGGGGTCCTGATTAGCAGGATCCCAGTCAAACTAGTCAAAAACAGTGTAACATCAAGCAAAAAGTGATCATCCTATTCCCAGGGCAGATGAACTCATTGATACTTTGGCCTAAGCCAAGTTCTTGAGCACATTTGATCTTACTGCTGGATATTGGCAAATCAGACTAGCTGAGGATGCCAATGCAAAAACAGCATTTTCAACCCCTAGTGGGTATTATCAATTTATGGTGATGCCCTTTGGCTTGAAGAATGCACCTGCCACATTCCACAGGTTGGTGAACAAAGTCCTTACAGGCCTGCAAGCCTATAGTGCAGCATATCTTGATGATATATCTGTCTTTAGCTCCACCTGGGAGGTTCACCTGGTCCACCTAAAGAATGTTTTGGAGGCCCTGCAGAAAGCAGGTGTTGTAAAGTCATCCTGTGCCCTGGGCACCCCCCAACTTTTTGCTGACTGGAACTGGTGGTAACTGACTCTGACTGACCCTGGGCTCTGTTTAACAAGGCCCAGGGCCAGTGCCATGCTGAAACACTTAGATAACAGTAAAACACCTACATACACTAGGGTACACTTTGGGTTGGGGTACCCCTGTGATTGGCATGACCTACCCCTATAAGCCCCTAGTATATAATAGGGCAGGGGGAGTGAAACTACCTATAAGTCCCTTGTATGTGGGAGGGCATGGCAGTTTAGAGGCCAGCAGCCTTTTTGCACTTGCATGTGTGCACTGCTGAAGCCTGTGGTCAGTTTAAAAGCAGCTCTGTGCGCCAGGATTGCTCTTAAACATGTAAATTGTGGCCAAACTCGACTTTGGGGTTTGGGGCACTTAAAACTGGTCAACCTAAAATGTTTTGGCATAATAATGACCCCCAGGGTCTCCCCTAGGTATCCCAGGGGTGGGGGTCAGGTATCTATAAGGTAGACCCTTATAAAATGAGTTTATATATGCCCTGGGTTAAGTGAAATTCACATTTCACTCTCCCCATTGTGTAAAGTGCTGCCCAAATTCGACTTTGATGCTGGGGGCACTGGGCATGGAGGATCTGCAATATTTTTACAGATTCAGCACCCCTAGGGTCTCCCCTAGGTGACCTATGGGGTGGGGGTCCTGTGAAAATAAGCCAAGTACTTATAAAATATGTTTTTGTAAGTCCTGGTGCTGGAAAAATGGCCCATGTCATTTTTCCCATTGCAAACCCCATGCCCCATAGGTTAACATGGGGGAAAGTTATTAAACAATAACTTCTGATAGGAGAGGGATAAAGATTCCATTCAAAGACTCACTAGAATGGTATTGATAAATCCTACAATATGATGTTATTGAATTTTTCCCAAAGTGAACAGACAAGAAGTTATAACACTTTCTTAGTTTTAGTTCCAAATCCAGCCTTCCAGTGCTCTGCCCTGATTGGTCAGAGTTAAGGGGATTAGCCAGCCTGCCTGAAGAGGTGATAAAGATCCCCTGGGGCCAGCCAGATGGACTGGGAGGGCAGTGAGCTGTTCTGCAAGAATGCCAGGCCAGGGGGAGGGGTCGTAAACAATGAGCTTCAAAGGGGCAGAGCCCAGAGCAGTGTCATTTACAACTTTGAACCCCCACCTCAGCCAGATGGCAGGATTAAGGAAGATATGTGCAGATGTAGGGAGGAGAGGCTAGGTTAATTAGCCAACTCAGTGGGAGTGTTTAGCCAGCTCTTACCTCCTTGCTGGAAAATCAGCCATTATGGATTTGGAAGCTTTGTTGCACTCTGGGATAGAATAATGCCACACTCTGCAGGAAGGAGTCACTCAAGTGGGAAGTTACCCTACTCCTATTGGTGAAGCTTGACCTCCTGGATGACCCAGAGACTGTGGAATAAGTATCTGAGAGAGGCCCAGCCCCTCAGATCTGCTGCTTGAAACTGAAGAAAGCAAGACTGGCCCTGCTGAAAAGTTCTGCTGTGCAAAGACTTCTAAGGCCTGACCTCTGGAGACTGCACCACCTGAAACTACAGCTTTGTGGACTAACTGTGCTGAGTAAAAGAAGCCAAGAGTGGACTCCCTGCAAGCTACAGGTTAACAGAGCTCATCTGGACCCTCACCACCAAGAATCATCAACCTGGGGAGCTACCAGTGGATTTGTAAGGGTGACGTCCAGTGCATTGTGGGAATTGAAGTCCTCAACTTTCAAGGACCATCTTGGAGCTTCCAGACCCTTGGAGTAAGTTTGAGACACTTTGGGACCCTTTGAGGAACTTCAGGAAGAAGTTCAAGAAGTTTGGGGAACTTTGGAGGAACTTTGAAAAAAAGCTCCATAGGGGGACCGACTCATCCTGGTCAGCCAAGCCGCCTGCCTTCAACCGCGAGCCGGCCAAGCCCACCAGGTTCGTCCCGCTAAAAGCTCCATCGCATCGACTTCCAGAGATTGACCGGGACTAGAGAAAATCTGAAGCCGGCGAACCCTCACCGGATCCGGCTACATGAGGAGCATCGAGAGACCCCGCGAGAAAAAGCTCCAGAAAAGCTTCTAAGTCCGCTCGTAGAAAAGCCGACCGGGAGCAACCGCGAGAGCCAAGCCGCCTGTCTTCACTCGCGTGTCGGCCTGGATTTCTGGATTGCCCCGCTGAAGCGATCTTGAGAAATTTTCTAAGTCCGCTCCAGGGAAGTTTACCGGGACCTCGTCACAAGTCAAGCCGGCGAACCCTCACCGGATCCGGACTGGCTGGGAGCTTCGAGGGGCCTCGCGAGAAAAAGCTCCAGAAAAGTTTCTAAGTGTGAAGGTAAAAACTTTAACCGGTACCTTCCGAGGGTGGTAGCCGCTCAGGGCTCCATCGCGGTCGGCCTGAAACTTTGACTTTGGCCCGGTCTATCGCGAGCCTATGTCCCAATATGGTGCTATATGCTTCTAAGTGCTATATTTTATTTAAACTTTGAAAATTCATATCTCCGGTTCCCTACATTGGATTTTTGTCGTTTTGGTGTCATTTTAAAGATAAAAATATTTCCTATTTTTATAAATTGGTGTTGGATTTTTATTATGAGTTGTGTCTTAGTTATTTACTGAATTGGTGTTTTTAAATGCTTTACATACCTGTCTTTGAAGTTAAGCCTGCCTGCTCGCAGCCAAGCTACCAAGGGTTGAGCATAGGATTATATTTCTAAGACCTATGCTGGGTCCTATCAAGTGTTTGTGGTCTTATTACTAGTGGCAGACCTACATTTGCCCCTACCAATAACCCACTTTCCAACATTTGGTGCTCAGCGGTGTGGATGTGGACTTGTGTTTAAAAAGTACACCTTTCAGTGAATGAATTAAGATTATAAAAATCCTCTAAATTGCCTTAGAACAAAACTTTTGAGTTTGATTTTTGGAATTTGGACTAAACTGTTTTTAATCCATTGTTTTGATTTTTCCAAATTGTTCTAAGTCTATTGTGCCTAGTGTTGTGACCCAAAACTAGGGAACCATGGAGTTGGACCTGGCTAAACTGTCCCAGTTTAAGTTGGCTGAGCTTAGGGAACAGTGTAGGCTTAGGGGGCTGCCTGCTTCCAAGAGGTATAGGAAGGCAGGGTTGTTTCAGTTTATACAAGCCCATGACCAGGCAGCTGAGGAGAATCAAGGGGGGTAGAGGGTGTCCCCCCCAACATCATCCCAGGAGAGGAGGATGATGCCTCTTCCATTATAACTAGTGTAAGCCAACAGAATCCTGATGGTGGGAGTGGGGAAGGGTCCCTTACTCAGGTACCATCACTGTCCCTTGCAGAGAGACAGCTTAAGGCGCAATTAGAGTTGATTGCCCTAGAAAAGGAGAAATTGGAACTAGCTAAGAGAACATGGGAGAGGGAGGAGTTGAGAAGAAATGGTGGCAGCGACAACGATGAAGATTTTGAAATGCCCAGGGGTGGTCCTGATCACAAACTTCCCAAGGGTATTGTGCCCAAGTACACTGAGGGGGATGACATTGACAAATGGCTTGCAGCTTTTGAGAGGGCCCTTAAGATGAGTAGGGTCCACTCTAGGTATTGGGGTGCACTCCTGTGGGAGTTGATTCCAGTAGCTGGGAGGGATAGGCTCCTGACCCTGAAGGGAGAGGATGCAGAATCATACCAGCAGATGAAAGCCTGCTTAGTCAAGAGGTTTGGTCTGACTCCAGAGCAGTACAGGGTGAAGTTTAGGAACACCCAGAAATTGAGTTCCAAGTCTTGGATAGACTTTGTGGATGTTTCAGTGAAGGCACTAGAAGGCTGGATTTGTGGTAACAAAGTGAGCACTTATGAGGGATTGTATAATTTGTTTTTGAAAGAACACATTTTGACTCATTGTGCAGAAGAGAAGTTACGCCAGTATCTAGTGGACTCTAAGCTGACAGACCCCAGAGAGCTGGGGGAAGCAGCTGATGAGTGGGTGAGAACCCGGGTTTCCATACAGCACCAGGGGGTGACCAGAAGAAAGGAGGACAGGTCCCTCCCCAGGGGAAAGCCCAAGGGAAAGAAGGTCAAAATCAGAAAGAGTCCTCTAAAGACCCACAAAAACCTGCACAAGGAGGGGGGCCCCGAGCCAACCCAAATTCAAAGGGAGGGGGTATCAGGGAAAGCCTGGTAGGTTCTTTGATCCCTCAAAGGTGGGTAAGTGCTTTGACTGTAACCAGCCAGGGCACAAGCAGGGAGATGCTGTCTGCGCTAAGAAGCTCCCCCTAAGGGGCCATCCACAGGGATTGCCAGTGTGAGTGTAGGGGTGGAGAGTGGTACACCAGAAGGGGGTATTCCAGTAGTGGCAGCAACCTTAGTGTCCCTGGGTGGGGTGAATATTGCAACCCTTGATGCCTTACCTCCAAACATGGATAAGTACAGGCAGAGACCTAAAGTGAATGGGACTGAGGTTGAGGCTATCAGAGACACTGGGGCTAGTGTAACTATGGTCCTGGCTGAGCTGGTGCCTCCAGAGAGGGTGATACCTGGTGAGTTTCACCAGGTGACTTATGCAGACAGCACTACCAAAATCCATCCCATGGCTGTGGTGGATTTGGAATGGGGAGGTGTGACAGGCCCTATGAAGGTAGCTGTGTCAAAGGTGCTCCCAGTCCAGTGTTTACTGGGCAATGACCTTGAAGCCTCTGCGTGGTCAGAGGTGGAGAGAGGACTCCATATGAAAATATTGGAGCTCCCTGAGTGGGTATGTGCTGTGACTAGGTCACAGACTAGCCAGAAGGGAGGGGCTGGACACTTGGACCCTGGAACAAAGGGCCAAGCATCCATGGACAAGGGTACTGGGCCTGGTGAGCCAGCCCAGGGAACTCCAGAGGTGCAGGCAGGAATCTAACCCTGATGGGGAGGATCTGGCCTCTGAGGGAGGGACTCCATCCCTGCCAGAGCTGTCAGATTTGGCAGAACTGACAGGAGCAGGTGGACCCTCCAGAGAGGAGTTCAGTGAGGGACAGCGTGACTGTCCCACCCTTGAGAGCTTGAGGCGGATTGCCTCTAAGCAAGAGGAAGGGGATGACAGTGGGTTTCACAGAATCTACTGGGAAGATGGACTGCTTTATACTGAGGCCAGAAACCTCAAGGAGGGGGCCACCAGGAGGTTGGTGGTGCCCCAGAAGTACAGAGAGTTCATCCTGACTTTGGGTCATGATATCCCCTTGGCAGGACATTTGGGACAGACAAAGACATGGAACCGGTTGGTGAACCATTTCTACTGGCCCCATATGTCTGAAAAGGTAAAGGAGTTTTGTAGCTCCTGTGTCACCTGTCAGG
Source organism: Calotriton arnoldi (assembly GCA_963921515.1). NCBI lineage: Eukaryota > Metazoa > Chordata > Amphibia > Caudata > Salamandridae > Calotriton > Calotriton arnoldi. Next base: position 618,044 of record CAWUFW010009876.1, read on the forward strand.
CCAGTGGCAAGGCAGGGGGCAAGACAAAGGCTCCCCTAATACCACTGCCAGTGGTTGGGGTTCCTTTTGAGAGGGTGGGGATGGACATTGTTGGTCCCCTGGACCCACCTACTGCATCAGGGAATAGGTATATCTTAGTGGTAGTTGACCATGCCACTAGATACCCTGAAGCCATCCCTCTGAGAACCATTGATGCTCCTGCGGTGGCTAGAGCACTGCTTGGTGTGTTCACCAGAGTGGGGTTTCCAAAAGAGGTGGTGTCAGATAGGGGCACGAACTTCCTGTCCAGCTATCTGACTGCTATGTGGGATGAGTGTGGTGTCAACTACAAGTTCACCACCCCCTATCACCCACAAGCAAATGGTCTTGTTGAGAGATTCAACAAAACCCTGAAGGGCATGATAAATGGGTTGTCAGAGAAACTCAGGAGGAGATGGGATGTTCTCCTCCCATGCTTACTGTTTGCCTACAGGGAGGTGCCACAGAAAGGGGTTGGTTTCAGTCCCTTTGAGTTGGTGTTTGGACACCCTGTGAGGGGGCCATTGAGCCTGCTAAGAGAGTCTTTAGAGAAGCCTCTTAAAGAAGCAAAGGACAATGTGCTTGATTATGTGCTAGGCCTGAGATCTAGAATGGCAGAGTACATGTACAAGGCAAACAGGAAACTGGAGGCCAGCCAGGAGCTCATGAAGCACTGGTATGATCAAAAGGCTACCATGCCTGAGTATACTCCAGGACAATTGGTGTGGGTGTTGGAGCCTGTGGCTCCCAGGGCCCTCCATGACAAGTGGAGTGGGCCCTATCCAATCTTAGAAAAGAAGGGTGAGGTTACCTATTTGGTGGACCTTGGCACCCCCAGGAACCCTCATAGGGTCCTGCATGTGAATAGATTGAAACCCCACCATGACAGGGCAGACATGACCATGTTACTGGTCACTGATGAGGGTGTGGAGGAGGAAACTGAGCCTGTGCCCGACCTCCTCTCCACTAATGTGCAAGATGGGTCAGTGGAGGGGGTGATACTCTCTCCCAAGTTGACAGACCAGCAGCACAGAGACTGTAAGCAAGTGCTGGAGCAGTTTGCTGGCCTGTTCTCTTTGACCCCAGGCATCACTGAGTGGTGTGTGCACCACATTGACACTGGTGACAGCCTACCTGTCAAAAATAAACTGTACAGGTTGTCTGACCATGTCAGAGCCAGCATTAAAGCTGAGGTCGCTAAGATGCTGGAATTGGGGGTAATTGAACCGTCTGAGAGTCCATGGGCCAGTCCAGTGGTGCTGGTACCCAAACCTAATCCTCAGGGGGGACCCAAGGAGTTAAGGTTCTGTGTGGACTACAGAGGATTGAATGCAGTCACAAAGACTGACGCTCACCCTATACCTAGAGCTGATGAGCTCATTGACAGGTTAGGGGCTGCTAAGTACCTGAGTACTTTTGATTTGACTTCAGGGTACTGGCAGATTGCCCTCACTGATGGAGCAAAGGAGAGGTCAGCATTCTCCACACCAGAGGGACATTATCAGTTCAAGGTAATGCCCTTTGGCTTAAAGAATGCACCTGCCACCTTCCAAAGGTTGGTGAACAGGGTCTTGTCTGGGTTGGAACAGTTCAGTGCAGCTTACCTGGATGATATAGCTGTATACAGTTCTACCTGGGGGGATCACTTAAGCCACCTAAGGGAAGTGCTTCAGGCCATGCAGCAGGCAGGCCTGACTATTAAGGCAAGCAAGTGCCAAATAGGGCAGAGTTCTGTGGTGTACCTGGGCCACCTGGTAGGTGGGGGCCATGTACAGCCTCTCCAAGCTAAAATCCAAACTATTTTGGATTGGACAGCACCTGTTACCCAGACTCAGGTCAGGGCATTCCTTGGACTGACAGGGTACTATAGAAGGTTTGTTCAAAATTATGGGACCATTGTGGGGCCCCTCACAGAACTGACTTCTAAAAAGAGGCCCAAGAAGGTGATTTGGACCCCAGAGTGTCAGAAGGCTTTTGACACTCTGAAAGCTGCTATGTGTTCAGCACCAGTGTTACTGGCCCCTGACTACACAAAAGAATTTGTAGTTCAGACAGATGCTTCAGAGCAAGGGATTGGGGCAGTGTTGTCACAGCTAAATGAAGGGGGCCTTGATCAGCCAGTTGCCTTTATTAGCAGGAGGCTTCTTCCCAGAGAGCAGAGATGGAGTGCCATTGAGAGAGAGGCTTTTGCTGTGGTGTGGTCACTGAAAAAGTTGAGACCATATTTGTTTGGGACTCACTTTCGTGTTCAAACTGACCACAGGCCTCTCAGATGGCTCATGCAGATGAGAGGGGAGAATCCCAAGCTGTTAAGGTGGTCCATTTCCCTACAGGGAATGGACTTTACAGTGGAACACAGACCTGGGGTTGCCCATGCAAATGCAGATGGACTTTCCAGGTTTTTCCACTTAGCTGAGGAGGACTACCAGGGTGTAGGTTAGTAACCCCTCACCTTTCGTTTGGGGGGGGGCTATGTTGTAAAGTCATCCTGTGCCCTGGGCACCCCCCAACTTTTTGCTGACTGGAACTGGTGGTAACTGACTCTGACTGACCCTGGGCTCTGTTTAACTAGGCCCAGGGCCAGTGCCAAGCTGAAAGGAACACATTAGAATAACAGTTAAGACACCCAACATACACTAGGGTACACTTTGGGATGGTGGGGTACCCCTGTAATTGGCATGACCTACCCCTATAAGCCCCTAGTATATAATAGGGCAGGGGATTGAAACTACCTAGAAGTCCCCTGTATGCTGGAAGGGCATGGCAGTTTAGAGGCCAGCAGCCTTTTTGCACTTGCATGTGTGCACTGCTGAAGCCTGTGGTCAGTTTAAAAGCAGCTCTGTGCGCCAGGATTGCTCTTAAACATGTAAATTGTGGCCAAACTCGACTTTGGGGTTTGGGGCACTTAAAACTGGTCAACCTAAAATGTTTTGGCATAATAATGACCCCCAGGGTCTCCCCTAGGTATCCCAGGGGTGGGGGGTCAGGTATCTATAAGGTAGACCCTTATAAAATGAGTTTATATATGCCCTGGGTTAAGTGAAATTCACATTTCACTCTCCCCATTGTGTAAAGTGCTGCCCAAATTCGACTTTGATGCTGGGGGCACTGGGCATGGAGGATCTGCAATATTTTTACAGATTCAGCACCCCTAGGGTCTCCCCTAGGTGACCTATGGGGTGGGGGTCCTGTGAAAATAAGCCAAGTACTTATAAAATATGTTTTTGTAAGTCCTGGTGCTGGAAAAATGGCCCATGTCATTTTTCCCATTGCAAACCCCATGCCCCATAGGTTAACATGGGGGAAAGTTATTAAACAATAACTTCTGATAGGAGAGGGATAAAGATTCCATTCAAAGACTCACTAGAATGGTATTGATAAATCCTACAATATGATGTTATTGAATTTTTCCCAAAGTGAACAGACAAGAAGTTATAACACTTTCTTAGTTTTAGTTCCAAATCCAGCCTTCCAGTGCTCTGCCCTGATTGGTCAGAGTTAAGGGGATTAGCCAGCCTGCCTGAAGAGGTGATAAAGATCCCCTGGGGCCAGCCAGATGGACTGGGAGGGCAGTGAGCTGTTCTGCAAGAATGCCAGGCCAGGGGGAGGGGTCGTAAACAATGAGCTTCAAAGGGGCAGAGCCCAGAGCAGTGTCATTTACAACTTTGAACCCCCACCTCAGCCAGATGGCAGGATTAAGGAAGATATGTGCAGATGTAGGGAGGAGAGGCTAGGTTAATTAGCCAACTCAGTGGGAGTGTTTAGCCAGCTCTTACCTCCTTGCTGGAAAATCAGCCATTATGGATTTGGAAGCTTTGTTGCACTCTGGGATAGAATAATGCCACACTCTGCAGGAAGGAGTCACTCAAGTGGGAAGTTACCCTACTCCTATTGGTGAAGCTTGACCTCCTGGATGACCCAGAGACTGTGGAATAAGTATCTGAGAGAGGCCCAGCCCCTCAGATCTGCTGCTTGAAACTGAAGAAAGCAAGACTGGCCCTGCTGAAAAGTTCTGCTGTGCAAAGACTTCTAAGGCCTGACCTCTGGAGACTGCACCACCTGAAACTACAGCTTTGTGGACTAACTGTGCTGAGTAAAAGAAGCCAAGAGTGGACTCCCTGCAAGCTACAGGTTAACAGAGCTCATCTGGACCCTCACCACCAAGAATCATCAACCTGGGGAGCTACCAGTGGATTTGTAAGGGTGACGTCCAGTGCATTGTGGGAATTGAAGTCCTCAACTTTCAAGGACCATCTTGGAGCTTCCAGACCCTTGGAGTAAGTTTGAGACACTTTGGGACCCTTTGAGGAACTTCAGGAAGAAGTTCAAGAAGTTTGGGGAACTTTGGAGGAACTTTGAAAAAAAGCTCCATAGGGGGACCGACTCATCCTGGTCAGCCAAGCCGCCTGCCTTCAACCGCGAGCCGGCCAAGCCCACCAGGTTCGTCCCGCTAAAAGCTCCATCGCATCGACTTCCAGAGATTGACCGGGACTAGAGAAAATCTGAAGCCGGCGAACCCTCACCGGATCCGGCTACATGAGGAGCATCGAGAGACCCCGCGAGAAAAAGCTCCAGAAAAGCTTCTAAGTCCGCTCGTAGAAAAGCCGACCGGGAGCAACCGCGAGAGCCAAGCCGCCTGTCTTCACTCGCGTGTCGGCCTGGATTTCTGGATTGCCCCGCTGAAGCGATCTTGAGAAATTTTCTAAGTCCGCTCCAGGGAAGTTTACCGGGACCTCGTCACAAGTCAAGCCGGCGAACCCTCACCGGATCCGGACTGGCTGGGAGCTTCGAGGGGCCTCGCGAGAAAAAGCTCCAGAAAAGTTTCTAAGTGTGAAGGTAAAAACTTTAACCGGTACCTTCCGAGGGTGGTAGCCGCTCAGGGCTCCATCGCGGTCGGCCTGAAACTTTGACTTTGGCCCGGTCTATCGCGAGCCTATGTCCCAATATGGTGCTATATGCTTCTAAGTGCTATATTTTATTTAAACTTTGAAAATTCATATCTCCGGTTCCCTACATTGGATTTTTGTCGTTTTGGTGTCATTTTAAAGATAAAAATATTTCCTATTTTTATAAATTGGTGTTGGATTTTTATTATGAGTTGTGTCTTAGTTATTTACTGAATTGGTGTTTTTAAATGCTTTACATACCTGTCTTTGAAGTTAAGCCTGCCTGCTCGCAGCCAAGCTACCAAGGGTTGAGCATAGGATTATATTTCTAAGACCTATGCTGGGTCCTATCAAGTGTTTGTGGTCTTATTACTAGTGGCAGACCTACATTTGCCCCTACCAATAACCCACTTTCCAACATTTGGTGCTCAGCGGTGTGGATGTGGACTTGTGTTTAAAAAGTACACCTTTCAGTGAATGAATTAAGATTATAAAAATCCTCTAAATTGCCTTAGAACAAAACTTTTGAGTTTGATTTTTGGAATTTGGACTAAACTGTTTTTAATCCATTGTTTTGATTTTTCCAAATTGTTCTAAGTCTATTGTGCCTAGTGTTGTGACCCAAAACTAGGGAACCATGGAGTTGGACCTGGCTAAACTGTCCCAGTTTAAGTTGGCTGAGCTTAGGGAACAGTGTAGGCTTAGGGGGCTGCCTGCTTCCAAGAGGTATAGGAAGGCAGGGTTGTTTCAGTTTATACAAGCCCATGACCAGGCAGCTGAGGAGAATCAAGGGGGGTAGAGGGTGTCCCCCCAACATCATCCCAGGAGAGGAGGATGATGCCTCTTCCATTATAACTAGTGTAAGCCAACAGAATCCTGATGGTGGGAGTGGGGAAGGGTCCCTTACTCAGGTACCATCACTGTCCCTTGCAGAGAGACAGCTTAAGGCGCAATTAGAGTTGATTGCCCTAGAAAAGGAGAAATTGGAACTAGCTAAGAGAACATGGGAGAGGGAGGAGTTGAGAAGAAATGGTGGCAGCGACAACGATGAAGATTTTGAAATGCCCAGGGGTGGTCCTGATCACAAACTTCCCAAGGGTATTGTGCCCAAGTACACTGAGGGGGATGACATTGACAAATGGCTTGCAGCTTTTGAGAGGGCCCTTAAGATGAGTAGGGTCCACTCTAGGTATTGGGGTGCACTCCTGTGGGAGTTGATTCCAGTAGCTGGGAGGGATAGGCTCCTGACCCTGAAGGGAGAGGATGCAGAATCATACCAGCAGATGAAAGCCTGCTTAGTCAAGAGGTTTGGTCTGACTCCAGAGCAGTACAGGGTGAAGTTTAGGAACACCCAGAAATTGAGTTCCAAGTCTTGGATAGACTTTGTGGATGTTTCAGTGAAGGCACTAGAAGGCTGGATTTGTGGTAACAAAGTGAGCACTTATGAGGGATTGTATAATTTGTTTTTGAAAGAACACATTTTGACTCATTGTGCAGAAGAGAAGTTACGCCAGTATCTAGTGGACTCTAAGCTGACAGACCCCAGAGAGCTGGGGGAAGCAGCTGATGAGTGGGTGAGAACCCGGGTTTCCATACAGCACCAGGGGGTGACCAGAAGAAAGGAGGACAGGTCCCTCCCCAGGGGAAAGCCCAAGGGAAAGAAGGTCAAAATCAGAAAGAGTCCTCTAAAGACCCACAAAAACCTGCACAAGGAGGGGGGCCCCGAGCCAACCCAAATTCAAAGGGAGGGGGTATCAGGGAAAGCCTGGTAGGTTCTTTGATCCCTCAAAGGTGGGTAAGTGCTTTGACTGTAACCAGCCAGGGCACAAGCAGGGAGATGCTGTCTGCGCTAAGAAGCTCCCCCTAAGGGGCCATCCACAGGGATTGCCAGTGTGAGTGTAGGGGTGGAGAGTGGTACACCAGAAGGGGGTATTCCAGTAGTGGCAGCAACCTTAGTGTCCCTGGGTGGGGTGAATATTGCAACCCTTGATGCCTTACCTCCAAACATGGATAAGTACAGGCAGAGACCTAAAGTGAATGGGACTGAGGTTGAGGCTATCAGAGACACTGGGGCTAGTGTAACTATGGTCCTGGCTGAGCTGGTGCCTCCAGAGAGGGTGATACCTGGTGAGTTTCACCAGGTGACTTATGCAGACAGCACTACCAAAATCCATCCCATGGCTGTGGTGGATTTGGAATGGGGAGGTGTGACAGGCCCTATGAAGGTAGCTGTGTCAAAGGTGCTCCCAGTCCAGTGTTTACTGGGCAATGACCTTGAAGCCTCTGCGTGGTCAGAGGTGGAGAGAGGACTCCATATGAAAATATTGGAGCTCCCTGAGTGGGTATGTGCTGTGACTAGGTCACAGACTAGCCAGAAGGGAGGGGCTGGACACTTGGACCCTGGAACAAAGGGCCAAGCATCCATGGACAAGGGTACTGGGCCTGGTGAGCCAGCCCAGGGAACTCCAGAGGTGCAGGCAGGAATCTAACCCTGATGGGGAGGATCTGGCCTCTGAGGGAGGGACTCCATCCCTGCCAGAGCTGTCAGATTTGGCAGAACTGACAGGAGCAGGTGGACCCTCCAGAGAGGAGTTCAGTGAGGGACAGCGTGACTGTCCCACCCTTGAGAGCTTGAGGCGGATTGCCTCTAAGCAAGAGGAAGGGGATGACAGTGGGTTTCATAGAATCTACTGGGAAGATGGACTGCTTTATACTGAGGCCAGAAACCTCAAGGAGGGGGCCACCAGGAGGTTGGTGGTGCCCCAGAAGTACAGAGAGTTCATCCTGACTTTGGGTCATGATATCCCCTTGGCAGGACATTTGGGACAGACAAAGACATGGAACCGGTTGGTGAACCATTTCTACTGGCCCCATATGTCTGAAAAGGTAAAGGAGTTTTGCAGCTCCTGTGTCACCTGTCAGGCCAGTGGCAAGGCAGGGGGCAAGACAAAGGCTCCCCTAATACCACTGCCAGTGGTTGGGGTTCCTTTTGAAAGGGTGGGGATGGACATTGTTGGTCCCCTGGACCCACCTACTGCATCAGGGAATAGGTATATCTTAGTGGTAGTTGACCATGCCACTAGATACCCTGAAGCCATACCTCTGAGAACCATTGATGCTCCTGCGGTGGCTAGAGCACTGCTTGGTGTGTTCACCAGAGTGGGGTTTCCAAAAGAGGTGGTGTCAGATAGGGGCACGAACTTCCTGTCCAGCTATCTGACTGCTATGTGGGATGAGTGTGGTGTCAACTACAAGTTCACCACCCCCTATCACCCACAAGCAAATGGTCTTGTTGAGAGATTCAACAAAACCCTGAAGGGCATGATAAATGGGTTGTCAGAGAAACTCAGGAGGAGATGGGATGTTCTCCTCCCATGCTTACTGTTTGCCTACAGGGAGGTGCCACAGAAAGGGGTTGGTTTCAGTCCCTTTGAGTTGGTGTTTGGACACCCTGTGAGGGGGCCATTGAGCCTGCTAAGAGAGTCTTTAGAGAAGCCTCTTAAAGAAGCAAAGGACAATGTGCTTGATTATGTGCTAGGCCTGAGATCTAGAATGGCAGAGTACATGTACAAGGCAAACAGGAAACTGGAGGCCAGCCAGGAGCTCATGAAGCACTGGTATGATCAAAAGGCTACCATGCCTGAGTATACTCCAGGACAATTGGTGTGGGTGTTGGAGCCTGTAGCTCCCAGGGCCCTCCATGACAAGTGGAGTGGGCCCTATCCAATCTTAGAAAAGAAGGGTGAGGTTACCTATTTGGTTGACCTTGGCACCCCCAGGAACCCTCATAGGGTCCTGCATGTGAATAGATTGAAACCCCACCATGACAGGGCAGACATGACCATGTTACTGGTCACTGATGAGGGTGTGGAGGAGGAAACTGAGCCTGTGCCCGACCTCCTCTCCACTAATGTGCAAGATGGGTCAGTGGAGGGGGTGATACTCTCTCCCAAGTTGACAGACCAGCAGCACAGAGACTGTAAGCAAGTGCTGGAGCAGTTTGCTGGCCTGTTCTCTTTGACCCCAGGCATCACTGAGTGGTGTGTGCACCACATTGACACTGGTGACAGCCTACCTGTCAAAAATAAACTGTACAGGTTGTCTGACCATGTCAGAGCCAGCATTAAAGCTGAGGTCGCTAAGATGCTGGAATTGGGGGTAATTGAACCGTCTGAGAGTCCATGGGCCAGTCCAGTGGTGCTGGTACCCAAACCTAATCCTCAGGGGGGACCCAAGGAGTTAAGGTTCTGTGTGGACTACAGAGGATTGAATGCAGTCACAAAGACTGACGCTCACCCTATACCTAGAGCTGATGAGCTCATTGACAGGTTAGGGGCTGCTAAGTACCTGAGTACTTTTGATTTGACTTCAGGGTACTGGCAGATTGCCCTCACTGATGGAGCCAAGGAGAGGTCAGCATTCTCCACACCAGAGGGACATTATCAGTTCAAGGTAATGCCCTTTGGCTTAAAGAATGCACCTGCCACCTTCCAAAGGTTGGTGAACAGGGTCTTGTCTGGGTTGGAACAGTTCAGTGCAGCTTACCTGGATGATATAGCTGTATACAGTTCTACCTGGGGGGATCACTTAAGCCACCTAAGGGAAGTGCTTCAGGCCATGCAGCAGGCAGGCCTGACTATTAAGGCAAGCAAGTGCCAAATAGGGCAGAGTTCTGTGGTGTACCTGGGCCACCTGGTAGGTGGGGGCCATGTACAGCCTCTCCAAGCTAAAATCCAAACTATTTTGGATTGGACAGCACCTGTTACCCAGACTCAGGTCAGGGCATTCCTTGGACTGACAGGGTACTATAGAAGGTTTGTTCAAAATTATGGGACCATTGTGGGGCCCCTCACAGAACTGACTTCTAAAAAGAGGCCCAAGAAGGTGATTTGGACCCCAGAGTGTCAGAAGGCTTTTGACACTCTGAAAGCTGCTATGTGTTCAGCACCAGTGTTACTGGCCCCTGACTACACAAAAGAATTTGTAGTTCAGACAGATGCTTCAGAGCAAGGGATTGGGGCAGTGTTGTCACAGCTAAATGAAGGGGGCCTTGATCAGCCAGTTGCCTTTATTAGCAGGAGGCTTCTTCCCAGAGAGCAGAGATGGAGTGCCATTGAGAGAGAGGCTTTTGCTGTGGTGTGGTCACTGAAAAAGTTGAGACCATATTTGTTTGGGACTCACTTTCGTGTTCAAACTGACCACAGGCCTCTCAGATGGCTCATGCAGATGAGAGGGGAGAATCCCAAGCTGTTAAGGTGGTCCATTTCCCTACAGGGAATGGACTTTACAGTGGAACACAGACCTGGGGTTGCCCATGCAAATGCAGATGGACTTTCCAGGTTTTTCCACTTAGCTGAGGAGGACTACCAGGGTGTAGGTTAGTAACCCCTCACCTTTCGTTTGGGGGGGGCTATGTTGTAAAGTCATCCTGTGCCCTGGGCACCCCCCAACTTTTTGCTGACTGGAACTGGTGGTAACTGACTCTGACTGACCCTGGGCTCTGTTTAACCAGGCCCAGGGCCAGTGCCATGCTGAAACACTTAGATAACAGTTAAAACACCTACATACACTAGGGTACACTTTGGGTTGGGGTACCCCTGTGATTGGCATGACCTACCCCTATAAGCCCCTAGTATATAATAGGGCAGGGGGAGTGAAACTACCTATAAGTCCCTTGTATGTGGAAGGGCATGGCAGTTTAGAGGCCAGCAGCCTTTTTGCACTTGCATGTGTGCACTGCTGAAGCCTGTGGTCAGTTTAAAAGCAGCTCTGTGCGCCAGGATTGCTCTTAAACATGTAAATTGTGGCCAAACTCGACTTTGGGGTTTGGGGCACTTAAAACTGGTCAACCTAAAATGTTTTGGCATAATAATGACCCCCAGGGTCTCCCTAGGTATCCCAGGGGTGGGGGGTCAGGTATCTATAAGGTAGACCCTTATAAAATGAGTTTATATATGCCCTGGGTTAAGTGAAATTCACATTTCACTCTCCCCATTGTGTAAAGTGCTGCCCAAATTCGACTTTGATGCTGGGGGCACTGGGCATGGAGGATCTGCAATATTTTTACAGATTCAGCACCCCTAGGGTCTCCCCTAGGTGACCTATGGGGTGGGGGTCCTGTGAAAATAAGCCAAGTACTTATAAAATATGTTTTTGTAAGTCCTGGTGCTGGAAAAATGGCCCATGTCATTTTTCCCATTGCAAACCCCATGCCCCATAGGTTAACATGGGGGAAAGTTATTAAACAATAACTTCTGATAGGAGAGGGATAAAGATTCCATTCAAAGACTCACTAGAATGGTATTGATAAATCCTACAATATGATGTTATTGAATTTTTCCCAAAGTGAACAGACAAGAAGTTATAACACTTTCTTAGTTTTAGTTCCAAATCCAGCCTTCCAGTGCTCTGCCCTGATTGGTCAGAGTTAAGGGGATTAGCCAGCCTGCCTGAAGAGGTGATAAAGATCCCCTGGGGCCAGCCAGATGGACTGGGAGGGCAGTGAGCTGTTCTGCAAGAATGCCAGGCCAGGGGGAGGGGTCGTAAACAATGAGCTTCAAAGGGGCAGAGCCCAGAGCAGTGTCATTTACAACTTTGAACCCCCACCTCAGCCAGATGGCAGGATTAAGGAAGATATGTGCAGATGTAGGGAGGAGAGGCTAGGTTAATTAGCCAACTCAGTGGGAGTGTTTAGCCAGCTCTTACCTCCTTGCTGGAAAATCAGCCATTATGGATTTGGAAGCTTTGTTGCACTCTGGGATAGAATAATGCCACACTCTGCAGGAAGGAGTCACTCAAGTGGGAAGTTACCCTACTCCTATTGGTGAAGCTTGACCTCCTGGATGACCCAGAGACTGTGGAATAAGTATCTGAGAGAGGCCCAGCCCCTCAGATCTGCTGCTTGAAACTGAAGAAAGCAAGACTGGCCCTGCTGAAAAGTTCTGCTGTGCAAAGACTTCTAAGGCCTGACCTCTGGAGACTGCACCACCTGAAACTACAGCTTTGTGGACTAACTGTGCTGAGTAAAAGAAGCCAAGAGTGGACTCCCTGCAAGCTACAGGTTAACAGAGCTCATCTGGACCCTCACCACCAAGAATCATCAACCTGGGGAGCTACCAGTGGATTTGTAAGGGTGACGTCCAGTGCATTGTGGGAATTGAAGTCCTCAACTTTCAAGGACCATCTTGGAGCTTCCAGACCCTTGGAGTAAGTTTGAGACACTTTGGGACCCTTTGAGGAACTTCAGGAAGAAGTTCAAGAAGTTTGGGGAACTTTGGAGGAACTTTGAAAAAAAGCTCCATAGGGGGACCGACTCATCCTGGTCAGCCAAGCCGCCTGCCTTCAACCGCGAGCCGGCCAAGCCCACCAGGTTCGTCCCGCTAAAAGCTCCATCGCATCGACTTCCAGAGATTGACCGGGACTAGAGAAAATCTGAAGCCGGCGAACCCTCACCGGATCCGGCTACATGAGGAGCATCGAGAGACCCCGCGAGAAAAAGCTCCAGAAAAGCTTCTAAGTCCGCTCGTAGAAAAGCCGACCGGGAGCAACCGCGAGAGCCAAGCCGCCTGTCTTCACTCGCGTGTCGGCCTGGATTTCTGGATTGCCCCGCTGAAGCGATCTTGAGAAATTTTCTAAGTCCGCTCCAGGGAAGTTTACCGGGACCTCGTCACAAGTCAAGCCGGCGAACCCTCACCGGATCCGGACTGGCTGGGAGCTTCGAGGGGCCTCGCGAGAAAAAGCTCCAGAAAAGTTTCTAAGTGTGAAGGTAAAAACTTTAACCGGTACCTTCCGAGGGTGGTAGCCGCTCAGGGCTCCATCGCGGTCGGCCTGAAACTTTGACTTTGGCCCGGTCTATCGCGAGCCTATGTCCCAATATGGTGCTATATGCTTCTAAGTGCTATATTTTATTTAAACTTTGAAAATTCATATCTCCGGTTCCCTACATTGGATTTTTGTCGTTTTGGTGTCATTTTAAAGATAAAAATATTTCCTATTTTTATAAATTGGTGTTGGATTTTTATTATGAGTTGTGTCTTAGTTATTTACTGAATTGGTGTTTTTAAATGCTTTACATACCTGTCTTTGAAGTTAAGCCTGCCTGCTCGCAGCCAAGCTACCAAGGGTTGAGCATAGGATTATATTTCTAAGACCTATGCTGGGTCCTATCAAGTGTTTGTGGTCTTATTACTAGTGGCAGACCTACGGTTGCCCCTACCAATAACCCACTTTCCAACAGCAGGTCTCACTATCAAGGCCACCAAGTGCCAGATAGGGCAGAGTAAGGTTGTGTACCTGGGCCACCTTGTGGGTGGAGGCCAGGTTCAACCATTGCAGAGCAAAATCCAAACCATCATGGACTGGGTTGCTCCCACTACCCAGACTCAGGTCAGAGCTTTCTTGGGCCTGACTGGGTATTACAGAAAATTTGTGAAAGGATATGGGTCTATAGTGACTCCCTTGAATTATCTTACATCAAAAAGATTGCCTAAGAAAGTTCAGTGGACAGTTAGCTGTCAGAAGGCTTTTGATGATCTCAAGCAGGCAATATGCACTGCTCCCATTCTGCAGAGTCCAAACAATTAATTGTCCAAACAGATGCATCTGAGTTGGGGGTAGGGGCTGTGTTGTCACAACTTAATGCAGAGGGTCAGGATCAACCAGTAGCTTTTATTAGCAGAAGGTTGACCCCCAGAGAGAAACGTTGGTCAGCTATTGAGAGGGAAGCCTTTGCTGTGGTTTGGGCTCTGAAGAAGCTGAGGCCATACTTGTTTGGCCCTCACTTTATTGTTCAGACAGACCATAAGCCCCTCTTATGGCTAAAACAGATGAAGGGTGAAAACCCCAAACTTTTGAGGTGGTCAATTTCCCTACAGGGGATGGACTATACAGTGGAACATAGACCTGGGAGTAACCATGCCAATGCAGATGGACTCTCCAGATATTTCCACTTAGAAAATGAAGACTCAACTGGCCAAGGTTAGTCTCATCTCCCTACGTTTGGGGGGGGCTTTCAATTCTTGGAATGAAAGCTCACTGTATCTAGAGGGCAGAGAGCCACTGGCATCTCCTTTAGAAGACATATTAAGTGTGGTGAGGTGTTGCACCTACCTAACCTAGTCGGAACTAAACTCTCTGAGGTTGGAGAAAGGGTGTGCTAGACCCTTGACTTACTCAACCCTAAGTTCAGTAGAACTTACTTATTCTCAGCTAGTATTAGGTGTACCTAGTACTTAGTGGTTTTCAGTTAATCAATACAAAGATTTATCTGGTAAAACAATGCAGGCTTGAATCCCAAATGCTGCACACCAATGTGAGAAGTTGGCCTGGTATATGCTGTCCGCTAATTAAAGTGGGCACCTTGCACCAGTCCAAACAACCCTTATGGTGATTTAAGAGGTTCAAAGATAACCTTAGAAAGCTATCCAAGTGGTAGCTGTGGAGAGCGGCCTTCAGGCTTAGTCTTGAAGGAATGTTAAGCAGCTTGTTTTACCAGAATGCAATCTTATTGTATTGGTTAAATGAAAGGAGAACCACACAGAAGTTATAAGAATATATATTTATTATTATAACACCTTAAATACCTTGAGGTATCTGCTACACGCAGATAAACACAAAGCACACAATACTGTAGCACAGAAACAATCGTAAGTAGCACTAATACACAGTGGGCTCCCGGGGGAGACCAAACCATATACTAAAATAGTGGTATAAGAACCACGACTTGAGTCAAGACAGTGTCTAAAGGATGTAGAATCGCTGGGACCCCAAGGAACCACCCAAGGTGAGTAAGTAGGGACCCCACGGAGGACGGGTGCAGTGTGAGAACACGACCGCGTGCTACGTACAGTTCAATGGGAGAGTCGCGGTTGAAATTTTAAAGATAAAGGACCCTTCCCAGTGGATTACGAGTAAACCCTTTGAAACACAGGAGGTTGAAGAGCCACCCCACCCGTGGATACCGAAGTACCAGAGTTACCTATCACAGGGATGCCGGGTGCATAGGTCTGAAGTGGCGTCGGAAACCGCCGTCGTTCTCAATGGGAGTCTTCAAAGAAACGCCACTGCTGGAAGGAAGAAAAGTGTCCAGTGGAATCCGCAGGGGATTCTTGATGGAAGGAACCTGAAAGCAGAAGGGACAGAGTCTGGGTCACTCAGGAGTGACCAGGGGCTTGGTAGACGAATGCCCACCGACGTCGGGTGCCTCAGGTGCGAAGATGGAGACCTTGACTCTACAGCTGCAGGGACCAGGAGATGTCGAGGACAACAAGGAGCCAGATACGAGCTGTCCCACGAAGGATGTTGAGTGCTGAGGGGTCGGTGTTCTTCGGGAGCACCAACAAGCCTTGGCGACGGCAACCCACGAAGAAGGTCAAAGAAGGTTACGGTCTGGCCCAGCAAGGACCAGAGGACTCATCACAGCAAGGGGAGTCATGGCAGGTGTGGAGCAATCAGGGGAGCCCAAGAAAATCAGTGTTGTCCCTCAAGTGGACCCACAGGCCAAAGGCACAGGAGTCGCGAGGGGACCTCTAGCAGTTTCACAAAGTCACAGGGTGTGAGGAGGCCAAAGTCCTTTGTATGAAATGTGCGCAGAGGTTGAGTTTATCGACAGCCCAATGCACAAAGTTGGGGAAGACCAACAAGCATATGCAATTGCAAAATTACGCGGTGCACAGGGGTTCAGGTTATGCGGTCCCCACGAGGGATACTGGCCTCAAACGTGGTGAGAGGGCAGCTCGACCTCAAGGAACATAGGAACCCACCTCCTGTGTTGCTGGAGCTTTCAGAGTCTGCTGGAGCTCAGTATCATCAGACCGGTCAGTTGCATTACGGTGCCTGCAAACGCAGGGGAGTGACTCCTTCACCCCAAGGGAGATACTTCAGTTGTCCTTGATGCTCCACAGGTCCTTCACGGAGCCTGTATGGTGCACGGGCACAGACAATGCTTTGGACGGAGAGGGAGACGAAGTCGGGCTCAGTCGAAGTCCAGCGAAGTCCAGAGTGTCCAGACGGTCGCAGGTCAGTGGATTCTTGTTCAGAATCTTGTCCACATCGAATCTAGGGTCCTACAGCCAGGTAAGCCCTTTTGAACCCACAGGAGAGGGTTGGACAGATTCAGGGGACCCTCCCAGGGGAGGGTCAGGACAGGGGGGTTGTTACACCCATGTCCTTTGTCCAATTTCGCGCCAGAGCAGGAGCCAACGGCTCCCAGAACTTGTTTGAACTGGACTATGCACAGGGACACCAGGAGTGCCCCTCGTGCAGACTTTCAGGCACTTTGGAAGTGCACCCACCCAGCTCCAATACACTAAATCCTGTCTGGGAGGTGGTCACACCTCCCTGTGACAGAAGGCCTATTGTGCTGCCTTCCTCTGCTCGAGCTTGGCTCAGCAGCACGAGGGCAGAAATGTGTCTCTGGTTGGCAGCATCCATTTTGTGCTGTCCGGGTCGAAAAGGCTGGCACCGGGAAGACCAGGGACCCCACGAAGCTTGCTTCAGAAGGGTGGAATCATACCTCCCACACCGGTTACCAGTGTGGAGGTATGATTCCAAGGTGTTTGATACCAAACACGACATGTTTTGTTTCAGCCGTTTTTGAGATAGCATTTACCGCAAGGTTATAATGCACCTCTACCTATATGTCTGGCTGTGTCACAGACAACCCGGGAGAATGGTCTCCGAAGGCTGCAGAGGGGCTCTGCTCATGCAGGGGCACCCTCTCACGTAAAACCCAGCACCCTGTCTTCAGGATTGTCAAGGCCTGCTATAGGGGTGACTTATAGGTTTTAAGTGTAGTGACCTATAGATATAGTAACCCTATATCTAACGTAAGTGGTGTATGCACCATCTTACACAGGCTGCAATGGCAGGCCTGTAGTTCCATTTTGCATGGCCTCTCATGGGTGGCATAATACATGCTTCAGCCCATGGGAGGCCTCTGGGGTACCTATGCCCTGGGTACATGTGTACCATATACTAGGGACTGATAAGGGTACCCCAGTATCCAATCTGTAGTGTACCTAAGTACGTCATAACATTTTAGGGAGAAAGCAGATAGACTGGGGTCCTGATTAGCAGGATCCCAGTCAGACTAGTCAAAAACAGTGTAACATCAAGCAAAAAGTGGGGGTAACCATAAGAAGCAGATACTACTTTCCTACATGCAGTCAACAGGGACAGATTGTGGGCTTAGTGGACTTTGAAACTAGGAAACAAGGTTCAAGTCCCAGCGTCAGTTTGACATCAAGTTATATCTTAGCAAATCACTTAATCTACATGAACCTAAAAAATAATATGACCCTATGTAATGTTATCTGGTGCTCACGTTAAGCGCTTTAATTCCTCCAGGCCTATTTTGTGCTATATAAAACTGCAAATGTTTGCCATCATTTAGCTCCTTTATCCTAACTAAGCAGTGTAATACGAAATTTGTTTTGGCTGCCTGGGTCGAATTGTGGCCCCAATCCAACCCTGCAAACAAGTGGTCCATTTGTGGTTTCCTAACTGCTGATATGTTTTGAAACATTTGCACAGTTCATTTACAGGTATTTAAAAGTTGTTTTCTGTTACAAAAAAACTGACAGCTTACAGCCTTTGTTTTCACACACCCTTTACCACCACCACAACACTGTCAACTAGTCCATTTTACTATTCTGTCTTTGACTGCAAAGTTAGAGAATGTTGTAAACACCAATTCACATGTTAAAGGAATAAGCAGAAATTTTACAGACAATACAGCCTGACATGTGCCCTCTATTCTTGAACACATACCACTCATGACAAGCTGAAAACAAAATTTAAAGGCATCTTTATTGCCCACTCACCTTCTCAAGTCGAACTCATGAAAAGGCTGGGATGTATGTGTCATAGTTTGGTAGACTTTGTTCAATTGGTCCTAGGCTGGTTGTGCAAGGGTGTGAAGTTGGTATGTTTAGGGTGTTCTTGTGGGTGGTGCTATAGAGAAGATACATGGTTTTGTTGCTCATTATCTCATTAATTCTGTTAAAGAGGAACCTTTTGCCATTATCAGTACCCACTTTTTTGATGTAGAAAGGGTGAGGGGATAAAGGCAGCATTACCAGGATTGATTCACATGTCCTACATTGCGACTCAGTGAATGAAGTACATGGTGGCAGAGGAGAAGGGGGACTTACTGGATGAAAGCATCTGACTTCGTTTATGTGCCTCTGTAAATAAATTACATTATCTTGGCTTGTCTCGAGTGGGACTACAGGTGAATCAGAACTTTGGCATCCTGCGTTAAGGGCATTTCCCACCACCGGCTAGAAAGTGAGGTGTGAATTTCTGATGTTCCTCATATGTCCAATTTAAACATTCAATTGAATAAAGTTCCTGCTACTATACATTCATGTTTGGATGGGAAGGTACAGTGGTTTAAACCTGGGGAGATTAGCACAGACACTGCAATTTTTTTTATATGAAAAATGGTTAAGACACAGGGGCGTAATGAAATGTGAGGGGGCCCCCCTGCAAGGAGGATGGAGGAGCCCACGCTCCGGATTTTATCAGGTGCTCTCGGACCAGAGTACTGTGCTGAGGGGGCCCCTGCAGCTCGGGGGCCCCTCTGCAGCTAGGAGGGCCCCCGCACCACAGGGGCTGTGGGGGCCTGCGTTACCCACCGTTAAGACATCTGTCTTCAGATCACAATCAGTTTAAGAGGGCTTTCATGAATGACAGTTGATGCACAACACTGAAGGTTTGACGTCCTCAGATGGGGGAGACAGTAAACTCCTTACACAACAGTAACTATTTGACATTTTATGACAGATCCATGAATATTCTCCCATTCCATTGTGTCCCATCTCAGGCAATCCACTATGTATTGCAGTACCCAGATCGTATTTTATTCTTGTCATGCCAGCAGGAATCTACATATCCTATAAACTATTAAATCACATGCTCCTTCATGAGACTCTCCCAAACACTGTTGTGCTTAAATACCTCTCTTCAGTATCTATTTTTTGTATTAACCCTATTACTGTACTCCAAGCTGCCCAGAGGCTGTCCTAATACTATTCATGTTAGCCTCAACTGGCCATCTTCAAGCCAATCTAGGGCAACGTAAAAATACTGCTTCTGCAAGGGCATTACATTTTAGTGCAAATATGTACCAAATAGCCTCCTAAATAGCCCCAAGCACTCTCCAAGCTGTACTAAAGTACAGTTTTAAAGATCCGCTGTGCTGGGCTAGCTCAAAACATATGATGGCATAACTCAACCAAGACTTGTCACATATGGAACATCAAGCAGCAGTCTACGCATAAAAGTGGTTGGAGTGACAGCAGCATTGGCATGTGATAGCAGCCACATCACACTCTAATCATACAGTAGCCTGGTCACATTTCACCATCAGACAGCTCACTAAGCCTTCGGACAGAAGCCAAGTCTCACCAGGAAAAATCATAAAGTAGCCTGGACAGAGAATCATTATATACCAGCCTTACCAAACCATGAAACATCATTCAGCAGCTTGAATACGCAGTGTACAATTTCATAGCAGCCTCAACACACAGTGAAGCATGCAACAGCATGCTAGACACAGTAAACCTCTGGGCATCAACCTGGTCACTCAACCAACCATATGAGGGTAGACTGGCAAAGCTATGGAACAAATGATCATCATGAATCAGCAGGCAAAATAAAGCTGTTTACATGAAAAAGCAACATGAACACACAGTGGACATAACGAGGAAGAGCACATTATTGTGCAGCTCAGGAAAGTTAGATTCATAGCCTGCTTCATCTTTAACCTTTTAAAACAAATGTACTTTTGCATTCAATGCGGAATACACCAACAATGCCTAAACTCAACTCTACATAAACTGTTGAGTTAGTGCTTGGGCATTTCTTAGAGTGAAATGGTTTGCAGAGTTTTGGAAGCCTCACAAACAAAAGTACTCCGTTCCCTGGTTCCTCACCAAGCTAGCAGTCATATTTTAAAACAATTGAGACTAGAACAGCAAAATAAAGATCAAGTCGCACATCTTTTAAGGCTGACAGTGCTAACTTAAGTGGATCAAAGCACTGGCCTTCAGTTTAATATTCTCAGCCGTTTGTTTTCTCAGGGGACATGAACATACTATTGCAGCACATGTAAAGATTAAACAAACTTGCAAGTAGATCGAAGCATAGTTTGAAGGGGAGGAGGGCCCTTGGAATGGGAACCAGCAGAGAAAGAGAGAGGTGATGGTCCGGAGTTCCTTGGGGAGGCTGCACATAAAACGGGGTAAAAAGCAAGGAAGAGGCACACAAAGACATGGGAAAGAGGAAGGAGAAAGCAATGAAAATGAGAAAAGAAAGGATTAGGCACACACAAAAATGGAGGAAAAAGCAATAGAAAGCAGTGAAAAAGAGAGAAAAGAACTTTGATTCAACTTACCCTTCGAGAAGCTGATTTCAGGGAGTGCTTCTGCACAACCTAAAGTAACCCAAGGATGAGTAGCCTAAAGATGTCCTCTTTGGCCCTGAAGCGCCCCTGCAATGCTCTGTTAGTTTAAAAAAAGATTGACAGATTGTGACCAGCATGTCATGGAGACGCCTAGCAACTATGAAAGAGAGCGAAACCTGATGTGCCCTGTTGTCCTCCCTCTTGCTATACCTCCATCTTCCTCACCAATCAGTGTTTCTGGGGTGCACTTTCTGGTAAGATTGTTTTCAATTATCAAGATGAGTCTTCCCAAGAAGGAGACAGATAAGCCTGGTCTTGCTAGCTTAAAGAGGCTCTTCTAGCACACACTAGCGCTAATCCTGATTGCCTTGGCTTTGTAAAAAAAACAAAAAGTAACACAATACAGTGCATAACACTGCCTTGCATTACCTTCTGTCAGGTAGACGTTACATGGGTGGAGCTGGGGCGTTCCTGTGCATCCACCCATGTATTTTGATGTAAACCCTTATTTACAAAGACTTGTATAGATGGGTTTACGGCAAAAAGGTGTGCCAATCCAAAGCTGGGGCAACAAGGAGAAATATCTTTATTTCTCCTCGTTACTTCCTCGTTGCATGTGCAGCACACGTGCAACGAGGAACTGGCCTAAAAGGATAGTTTTCTCTTCCTGCTCAATCAACTTACCTGATCACAATGTTTTGCCACTAGGCAGCCACAAGTGCAACAGTACTAGGGGAGAGCAGAACTGAACCATATCTTTGAAAATATGGTGCTGTTCTGCTCTTTCCATTTCACGCAGCGACAGCAACTTCATTCGCTGCGCTGTGTTACATGAAATGTTAGTAAATATGCTCCCAATGATTTGGCGCAGGCGTTCAGATATACATTTTGTCTTGGACCTTGAAAAGCATTCTGCTGCTTTTTGACTAAGGTCACACATTAGAAATAAAATATACATACAGACAGAAATTCTTTGTTTGTTCAGAAAAGGATATTTTTCAAATAATGAGGGAGAAATCCATCCAAGGCTGCAGCAAAAGGCACTTGCCTGGCAGGTTGCAGTGCGGCACTAGAAGATTGTGGGATTAGTGACACCGGTCATGTTATGTTAGACATTTCTAATTGTGCTCTTCATCTCCATTAACTAGAAATGTTGAAATAAAAACTGTACAGGAACAGAGATTACAATAAAATTAAATTCCTCCATTCATAGACTATGCCTTCCTATCAGTCCAACCCACAGTCAGCTCCTGAAGTGCTTTTGTCTTAGGGCCTGGGGCAAAGCATAGGCTACAGAAATGATAAGCTTTGCCCCTGGCATGGCCGGCGTTACGGCTGGTTGCACCCGGTGTGACAATCTTTGTTGGTGCTGCCCCCTAAAAATCTCCTTCTCCAAGGATTCCCTCAGTACCACCTTTCAACAGTGCCCCTCATCTCTTCATATACCCTCTCCCATATGAATTTAATTTCTTTTATAGTTCTACTCATCCTAGTGTAGCGTGTCAGGAGAGCTTCACATCACACATATTATTCAGAGACAATGACTCATATAAGTGAATAAGTCAATGTTGAGGAAATGTTACCTAAGACAATGAGGGCTGCAAGCTGTAGGAATTGCATGCTATTCATACTGGTAGGCATTATATGCAGAGCCACTGGAATTATACGGCAGGGTTGCCTAAATTATACAGCAAGTAAAGGCAAATTATGCAGTACCAGCTTAATAAATAAATACATAAATAAGCAACGGAAAGACGACGAGTTAACCTTTGTGAAGGGCCTTCCACTGCGCGTAAACACATCTTGCCACTTTTCTTTAGTAACTTTTGATCCATTTTTGCTAGAAACAAATTTTCTTTTGCTAAAATCTGCAGACTATGCAACAGATAAGGGTTATATGGCAAATGCAGTAAATCAATACTTATGAGAAAAAATGCTGCGGCCGCAGAAGTGCATAATTCCAGTAGCCCTGATCATATGTTGAGTGCTTGGTCTGAAGATATACAAGCTCAGGGTTTAAAACATAACCTAGTGGTTAGGGTTGGCCTTACTAATACATATGTATTACTGTCCAAAGGAACCCACTGAACTATCTACATAAAAACAATTCTTTGCGATGCATATAACACTTTGTGCTTCGCAAGAGGAACATTATCCCTCTGCTCTACCTTACGATGAGTCTAAACTGGGATTAGTCAAAGCCCAGATATCTCTCCAAGAGATACGTTAATCACCAGAGTTAAATTGACATTTTTTATGATGGCCTTGTAATTGCAGTCAGGCAAAGAACTAAGAAGTCTTTGCCATTAGCCCCGCTGGATATTTCAAAATGCTTCAAAATGCAGCGCACCCTGAACCCCAAAGCTTGGCTCCTGTTTCAGTGGCACTAGCCCCTCGGCAAAAACAGAATGCTCTGCCCTCGGTCGCTGCAGGAGCAGAGTACCACATGCTGTAACTGCAGCATGGCCCATTGTCATTCTGTATGTGAGAATCAGCCACAGGCAGAATGACAATGGGCTAATTGACAGTGTTTGCGAGGTCTGGGAGGAGCTGTTGAAGCCTCTTCAGTTCAAAGTAATGCGAGCTGGGCCCAAACAGTGAGTGCTCTAAAACTCTTGAGGCTTCATCACAGATTCCTGCAATCCCCAGAATTACGGACAAAATGCGTCCGTAAAAAGAATTATAACGGACAACGGACTAGACACCGACACCAAAGTAACAGAAGGTCCATGAAATTTACAGACAGTTGGTCACCCTAAGTGCAAGGGTGTGTGCGTGAGTTTAGCATAGGTTTTTGACTGGAAGGGTACCCTTCCAGTACAAAATACTATGCTTAGATTTAACTTTAAACTTTTCCCACTTTATATGTGTGCTGCACAGTGCAGCATGCATGCAAAGTCGGAAAAGAAAAGAGAAATAAAAGTATTTCTCCTTTCAACTCCTCCTTTGAAATGGCGTTAACGTTTGGTGCTAAACCCTGTCTATTATTGTTTGAAGATAGGGTTTTGTGCCAAAAGGCATGGGTGGTTGCATGGGAATGCCCATGTAACGCCCCCTTAGCGCTAAGTAACTCAAAGCTGTGCTGGATAGCATCACTTTTGTGATGCTAACCCAGCACAAAATGTTTGTAAATCTACCCCCTAGTTTTTCTCAATGCTGCTGTTTACTGCATCTAAATAAGTAATAGGTATACAAATGGAGGCACAGAGATACTCATTTTGCCTGACATGTAGACATGTGTAGAAATAGGAGTAAGATCATTAAATGTAAAATATGGAACAGTGCTTTGTGACCAAGGATGAAGGCAGGGGTATGTTAGCGAATCACCACCAGCCCATAAAACTGGCCCCTAAACAGCCCAAAAATCTGTCCTCACACTGACCTGTCAGAACACCCCTTCTGGTACTGCCAGACTGCCCTGCAGGCCAGTCTAAACCTGCTAGGAGACGCTAAATGTTTGAGTGAGATAGAGACAACCTTGAGAGCCAAACCGGAGTTCTAGCTTAGCTCTATAAACCAGATTATGAGCCAAGCTATCACAATGCATATGACTATATCACTGGGTTGAGTGACATTTATTAAAAGTCTTTTTTTAAAACATGAAACATTCGAGAATATCCCATGGCCTGAGGACATTGCGACAAGTTACCCAATATGTGTCATTTTGTCATGTTCTCTATTTATACAGCCTTATTGTTATTGGATGTGAAGCAAGATTATTTTGTATTATCGATAAATGTGAGTTTTTTGTAGAGCACAGATCCTGTACTGAATAATGCTCTCAAATTGGATGGTTAAATACATGATACATGAAGTAAAGTGATGGACTGAAGATCACACAGTTTGGTCAAGTGGTGAAGCTGGGATTTGAGACCAGGATTGCTTATTGTGAAGTTCAGAGCCTGTAGGGTTGCATTCTTCTCTCTTCCATTTAACACCAAAGATCAGTGCTTCGTGTTCAGTTATTCAGCTATTGCTATTCAATTAGTGTTAGCATATGAGAGTTCAATGAATTCACTCATCATACCTTAAATCAAAATTACGTTTTACACATATATACATGTGCAAACTCCTAATATTCAAAGGTGTGCTTTTCTGTTTGGAACATTCCTGTAGACTCTGAGGATCAAACACAGTAACAGACATGTCTGTCTGAAGCTATGATGCACTTTGCAAGCATCTCTTGGAAGAGCTGTAACCCTAGGAGCAAACTCGGTGGGGGCTCTGAGGCCTCCTCTTTTTTGCTAATTATTTAATTGTGATCTCCTAAAATAGTTATTTTTCACAAGTCAGCCAAGCCAGCATTAACAATACAATAAAATACCATTTCCTGCCTTCCCTTACTCTGCTGGCCCCGCCTGATTTGACAAATAACAATTTTAGGAAGGGCTCAACACCTCAATGACAGCACTTAAATAATTAGCAAAACAAAGAGGTCTCCGAGCCTACATGAAGTTTGCTCCTCAAGCTACAGTGCCTCAAGGAGACTTATGTGATTCAGTGGTGGCTGGAGAACTTTGAAAGTGGGGTGGCTTGAGAGAAAATCCTCAATTTGCTTGTAAGAGTGTAGTAAGCAAGCACAACAGGTCCAACAGTAATTTTGGGGGGTTCTCCGCAGATAATGGTTTATTTAAATATGGTAAAATGGTGCATTTTGCAGCATAATTTTCCTAATACATTGACCAAAAAGTACCAGAGCTATCAGTAGCATATTGAAGCTTAGCTATTGTTATAGGACTTATCACGTAGAAGTGTATGATGCCATATGTTTGTGAGTGTTATCTTTTATGGTGTATTTCTGGTCTGCCAGTTAAAAATTGCTCTTTTCTGCTTTATTCAATGCCAGGGTGAGCTCTGTTGGGTGTTATGCTCAGATTAGATACTGAAAACCAAGCCTGCCTTCAGTGCCATATTGACTTAAGAATAGTGGTGACAAGTTTCTGCCACCTATGTTAGTTGATTGGACTTCAACTGACAGTTTATGTAATTTATTATGAGAACATATAGCCCAACTTTGAAAGTATAATAAAAACATTTCCCCACTGCTGTGGAGTCACACTGTGCTTGGAATATACAACTGTCCAAGCAGATGCATTGTAAGGTTGTGCCAAGGATGCTCTAGGATCCTCCAGGAGATGGGAGAAATTATGATTTAAACTGATTTAGATTTAGAAAGACAACTCAAGAAGGCAGAAGTGGCACAGACTGCAAAAAAGGGAGACACATACGGCCAGAGGTGCACAAAGGGACACAGGTTGGGACAGAGAGCTGGCAAGAGATTTATAAAGATAGATAAGAGATGGAGATAAATTGAGGGAGAGATAGATGTGGGTATATAGGTACATACATATTTATACACAGGTGGATACAAATAGAGACAAAGATAAATAGATATAGACAGAGACCAATGTAGATAGCGTTGAGGAGATAGATATAGAGAGATAGAGACATGTACTTGGCTATCAATAGGTTGCTAGAAAGGAAATAAAATTAACGGTAGATTCCTGCTGTCTCTTTCTCCCTGGATTTTTTTAGTGTCTATATCTTCCCCTATCTGTCTCTTTGTCCTTTCTGTTTCTCCATATTTCTGTCTCCCCCTGACTTTAATTTTCCCTCCCTAACTTTTTATAGTCTCTGCTTTTATCCCTGTATCTGTCTCTCCCTGTCTTTCACTTTTTGTCCCTCCATCTTTCAGTCTTTTCCTCTTGGTGTTTCTTGCCCAGTGTTTATCTTACTCTGTCTAAAGTCTGTATTTTTTTCACTCCCTGTCTCTATCTCTGTTGGAACTGCCTTTGAATGTATTTCTCTGACTTTGACAAATGTCTATCCCATTTTTCTTTCTCTCCCCATCAATCCATATTTCTCTCTTCTTCCATGCCTCTCACTACTTTCTCTATTGCTGTTTCTCTTGTTCTTTACCTTTCTCTCACAACCTCTCCCACTCTATCTTTCCTCATCTTTCATTGACTTTATTTGTCTCTCGCTGTTTTTCTCTGGATGTTTTGTTTCTTCCTGTCTTTTTCCCTGTCACCCTGCCATTAGCCTTTCTTAGTGTCTTGGAAGAACTGCAAATGTTTCTATTGCTGAGTGCTCATAGCTGCAAGTTTCCCAGGTTCATGCATGTAGTGCTGGTTAGGTCTCGCCTAGGCAGCGCATTCGCGCTGTCTCTTTGAAACATGCTGTATCTCCAATATGGGCTTCGAGCACCACCCATCTTTTTCATTGGTTCCTCCTATTGTCCTTCCTAAATGACAACATTTGGTTGGTGAATACGCTTAAAAGTCCCTCCTTTTGGACTTTTGTAACCTCCCATGAGGACTAACCCTGTTACATGTGCTCTTACTCTTCATGTTATTGAGGATACTTTGCATGCACTACTTTTTGGTGACTTTTCGCAGCTCGTTTTTCGAGGCTCGAGAACAACGCACTTCCCTGAGCACAATGGACTTCTTTTTTTTTTGTGGCTTTAAGCTGCTCGGTTTTGTCACACGACAATACCATGCTTATCTTGTTTTGTTTTTCTTATCATTGTGTTTTAGGAATGTGGTGTTTCTCTGCTTGGTGAGTGAAACACAGAAACATGCTCTGCTGGCAGCATTAGGAACATAGGTGAGCTGGTGTAGGGAGGCAAAGTTTGCTCGAGCTCTGTATGTTACGCCAGCGGGTCATTTCTTTGGGGCAAAAACGTTGTTTTTCCTGTTGTTTCCCCCTTCCCCTGCTGTCCCTCTCCATTGCTTACTCGTTCCCTCCCGCCATGTTTGTAATCACCCCCGTCTCAATGCTTGTTTGTTCAGCCTTTCTAGAAGCATGCTCTGCTGGCAGCATTAGGAACGTAGGTGAGAGGGGGTGAGGAGGCAAAGTTTGCTGGCTCACCACACATAACTCCAG
The DNA here is from genome assembly GCA_963921515.1 of Calotriton arnoldi. Lineage (NCBI taxonomy): Eukaryota > Metazoa > Chordata > Amphibia > Caudata > Salamandridae > Calotriton > Calotriton arnoldi. The sequence continues at coordinate 645,242 of CAWUFW010009876.1, forward strand.
AGGGTCATTTCTGTGGGGCAAAAACCTTGTTTTTCCTGTTGTTGCCCCCTTCCCTCCCATCCCTCTCCATTCCTTACTGTTTTCCTTTCTCCTGCCATGCTTGTAGCTGCCCCCATCTCAATGCTTGTTTGTTCAGCCTTTCTGGAAAAACGCTCTGCTGGCAGCATTAGGAACGTAGGTGAGCAGGGGTGGGGAGGCAAAGTTTGCTGGCACTCTGCACATAACTTCCCTTTTTTTCACAGGCATAATTAGGGGGCTAGAAGTAACACAATGTCAAGAAATAAACACACCACATCCTCATTTTTAAGAAAATGTTCAATGTATTCCTAAATTCGAATTTTCCAAGCTCCAAAGTCTTCTTTTTAATTATTTTATGGTCTCCCCTGTCCTGTAATAGCTCAGAATATTTTTAACATGGCACAATTATGTATCGCTTAAAAATAGTAATAATAAATTAAACAAGTATTTGCAATGCAATCGGTCTCGCCTTTGGGACCGTATAAGTATTTTTCCATGCATCACATTATCCTGCGTGCTGCAACCCAGACAGGGAGGCTTGGGGGAGGGTTGAAAAGTTTTAAAGCGCTGCAGCCGTGTAAACAGTTTCTGTGAGGTCACACCCGTCACACCAAAGCGCCTTCCATAGTCAATCACATTCTTTTCGAAATTAAGCACTGCTATGCAGACACCTGCCCAGCAGCACCCAGAGTCTAGGGGTCTAGTGGTAAGCAACACTTGTCACACAGCTTGCCCAGTGCCTCTGAGCCACGCAGGTCCTGGAGAACTTGCCTGACATGGCTCATTAGGGTGATGGGTTTGTGCAACTGATGTCTACTCGACATACAGGTAAGCAGATCCGATTCAGACAGGAGTCTCCCAGTTTTTTAAACCAAAAATTGCTTTTTTTGATCTGTTTGCCGCCTAAAATTGATTCTGCTTCAATAGAAGTCAGTGGGGAAAATACATTCCCAATTTTTTTTTTTAAATCTCCCACTTTCCTGTTCTAAACCGTTGGCATACATGGTGTATGTTTGTAATTTTTACTTTTTGGGCAATCAGCGCAATTTGTGTTATTACATTGTCAGTAATTTCATGCTTTCACTTTCATTCCCAATAGAGTGTTAAATACAAGCCCAAACATCATGGCTTTTATTGGTATGATATCGATCTTCTATTTACTAATTCTAAAACATCCCGAAGGACTGCTGACCTCCCAGTACATGGGGGGCATGGAGAAGGGCAAGTTGGAATGTGATGAGGCGTGTGCAGCGTGCATGGAGGCAGGAGAGTAAGGGCGAAACAGAGAGGGCGCTGGATGAAAAATAAATGAGACCCGGGAAGAGAGGAATGGAGTTGAGGCACGCTTCCGGGAAACTAACATGCGAGCCGTATTGTAAAGTGCAGAAAAGAGCCATTAAATAATAGACGGGTGGGTGGACGGAGACATCAATATGTGAGGAAAATACAGTTAATTCCAAAGCATGAATATTGTTTTCCCAACAGACTTTATATAGCAATATAAATCCTCAATGATTACTTTTGCATCCGTCGATCTTCCCTCAGCCTCTTCCAAAAACATGGTCTCTATTTCCAGGAGGCCAAGGATATGTTTGCTCAAACACATGACGCAGAGCAGTATTTTATAGTACGCAATGTATTATTTCCGTGTGCACACTACCATTGGGGAATGTATCCGGACACAGAGCCGCTTTGAGCCGGTCTTCAGTCTCCTCCACCTCTCGGACCCCTCATACCTCGCAGTCTACATCTTCCAGTGCCTGTCCCCAACAGCTCCTCGCTGTAATGTTTTAGTGCTGGGCCCTAGGCCCACATGCACTCTAGAAGGACGTGACACAGACACAGATGGTTATGGTGTAGACCTGGCCAGGAGCACATGCGCTCGGCTCCTTTTATTGTCAGGGTCACCTGACCGGTGACGCCTGTGAGGGGTGGGTGTAAAGTGTGGTTGCATGACAATGCAGAAACACTAGACCAGTGATCAGACGATCACTACATCCCTCCCAAACTTTATGAAAAGTCAAACAATCAAGTCCAAACCTGTGGGAGAGAACATAATTAATATAATACAACACACTAACAAAAACTTCCACGGAGTCTCTTTAACTGCTTGCCAACAGCCGACGATGGTATACTTGCAGCCGGGACCACTAGTTCTCTTTGGCACGCTGTCGGGGTGCCCGGTGGATCTAGTTTTTCTTGGACTCACCAATGTGGAATGATACTCCACAGTCTCTCTCTTCTGGTTCCACGTGCAGTGAAGGTACATGTGGAGTGTTGGTGGATGATGTGTGTACTGTGTTCCACCACACAGTCCTGGTTAATGTATTCTCTCCATATTGGTAGTAGCGATGCTCTCTGCAGATAGGTTTGCAGTTGCAGGACGTCCCTCTCACGGATGTCCCTCTCTCGGGGTTGTTCCCTCTCACGGAATGACCCGGAGGCCCTCTTCTACTAGGCTTCCACTGGACCGGGTGGACTTCCGCTGTGTCACTCCAACCACGTTGGAGGAATCGCTATGGGCCACCTCTTGTGTCCCACGCTCCGCCTGAAAAGGTGTTGTTGGCTCCTGCCCTTTTGCATGCTACCTCCGTCATCCCGGGATTTGCAGAGCGAGCCACCATAGTCCATCTCTCGTGTCGGGACCCGCTGCCACCGGGTCCCTGAGGCCTTTGCCCCTTGGATGTCCACGGTCTGGTGTCCGTTCCATCCCAAAGGTAGTTGTTACCAATGGACCCGCCGGCCCACCTCTGCCGTCACCCGGTGATATGAGGATTCGTAGGTAGATGTTTCCTCCCAGTGCTACTGATGTTCTCCAGGCCTTGTGCTCCGATGTTCATGCACTTTTCACCTTTCCCTTCAGGTGTTTCCCTTCTGGTGTGTGAGTTGACCTGTCACCCACACCTCTTTTACTCTTATCCTCCATGGCGTCTTGCCACTCAAACTTCTATCTTCTCTTTCCTTCCTTCGCGACGCGGTCTGGTCTTCTCTCACACTTGTCTGCCCTAACCAGGCCTCTCCGTGTAGCGTGCACTCCACACGTGTCTCCCTGGTCTTGTCCTCCCCTAGGACACTGCCTTCATCTCGCTCTGTGACTGGACCTGTCGTCGCGACCTTCTTTCGTTCAATTACTTCTAACTTCCGGTCAATATTGTCAGACTTCTCTTCTGACCTCTTCCTGGTCCTCGTTCCGGACCTCTCCTTGATCTTCTTCGTGGACATTTCCTCAGTCGTTCTCTTCACGGTCCACTCCGTCATTCTCCTTGTCAGACTTCTTGTCAGGTCGCCTCTCTCTGACCTCTTCACTTGTCATTTCTCTCGGACCTCATCTTCGGTCTCTGCTCTCGGACCTCTTCTTCGGTCACGGCTCTGTGACCTCTTCTTCGGTCACGGCTCTCTGACCTCTTCTTCGGTCACTGCTCTGAGCTCTTCTTCTGTCACTCGCTTTGCCGACCTATGCCCAGGTCGCTTCTCGCGCTCGAGCTTCATCCTGTACCGTCCGCGTCCGGGGTACGTCTTCTGCGCCATGCCACTTCGTGCGCTCTTTGCTCGTCTTCGCAGATCACTTGCGGTGGCGTCCTTTTGCCACAGGGCACGCAAGCTGCGCCCTGTCTTCCGCCTTCCACTGATGGGTGCTTCTACTGCCGTTGAGTGTTGCTCACCTTCTTTTCTTTTGCAGCAGCTTGCTTCTGCCACTGGGCGCCATGCTGCGCGCCTTCAGTTCTCCAGGCTTAAGGCTTGTGTAGGCTTAAAGCTGGTATCCCATACCCTTCCTGCCATTTAAGCGTTGTAGTCTCTGATGGTATTTCTCCTGCAGTGACCACACCTGGCCAGTAGGCATCACCGCATATTCTTCACCGGTCCCGGTAATCTCAGTCCTTACCGTTCCCTTCTTGCCTTACTTAACACTCCCAGGTCTCTCCTGGTGCACTTGCTGATGGGTACTTTATCTTTCTCTTCACGGGAACGACAACGTCTTCTGGATTTGCTTGTCCCTTCAGTCAAAGCCTGTGCACTGACATCACCATCTGTTGTGGGTGCAATAGCTGTCCCTGCGGTGCATTCACGTACTCCTGACACTTTCCTGCGCACTCCCCACATAGTGCCTTTAGTGCATTCCTCGCTGCCACCTCGTGTTGCTCTTTCTCCTTTCACTTACTTATTTTCTTGATGCACCTACTTGCCATCAGGGCAGCTCTCCATCAGTCGTTCCTTCCTGGTAGGTCACAGCCGCTTTCCTTTCCACTATTGACGTTGCCCCTGTTCCTTGTTCGTTGTATGCTGTGCGCAATCCCGCGACTGGCCACTAGATGGCACTGTCTCCTTATTTCAAACGTGATCCAGGCTGGTTTCTAGATTCCGAGGCCTCGCGCTGTCTTTGCTCTTCTCTGACGCCAGCGTGAATTCTTCGCCCGGCTGCAGCAACTCCTCAGGACTCCCCACGCTCCTGGTAGCGCTCCTGGTAAGTGGCTACACCTTTCTTATTTACTTTATTGGGGCCGTGCAGTCGCACCACTAGCACCGCCAGTGTGGCTGGGGGTTCCGCAGTTTATTTCACGGCAACGCCGGCCGCCTTCAGCCACTTTCAGCGTTCCGCCCCTTGCAGCAGGCCCTCTCTCCTCACGGGCTGCGCGCGGGCTATATTTGCTGGCGGGAAGTCTCCCTCGACTCCCCATGGTGCCGAAAACAATCCAGGCTGCTTCCGACCGTCACCATCTTCTCACGCCGGCAGTCTGTTCACTTGGTGGCGGGGCTCACCTCAGGCTGGCACTTGACTAGCCCCCTCCCTACCTCGCCGGAGGCTGTCTCTTCTTCCCGCAGCACCTTCGCATCGGGTGGCCTCCCGGGACACACACACACAGCCGGCCGGACGCCACAGGAGGACTCCGACGTTGACACAGTGAGTTCTTTTCTTCCGTTTCACAGGTGCGCAAGACCCTCACTGCCACGCGCTGCTCACCAGCTCTCCCACTCCCTTCGCTGTCCGGCCGCACACGATGCAGTCACCCCCGCCTTGTCCACTGCTCTCGCTGCGCTGGGAGCTTGAGCTGGCGCCGGAGACTGCTGGCTCTATGACGGGCACAGACTGTCTTCGTCTCGGGACCGGGGGAGTGGGTAGCTACTCCACTCTCCGTCCTCCCACATTCGGTTCTCCACGCCGCCCCTTGTGTTAACCCTCCGGGCTCACCTTTGCCCGATGTCGGATCAGGCTCTCCCCTTTTCGAGGCAGTCAGCGGCGACGGCCGGCACCGTGGCAGTCCAGCCTCGCCCGCCTTACGTTTCGGCCGCCACGGGGGCTTTCTTTGTGCCGGAGGGCACCGCAGCAGACCCTTCGATGCGGGGTGGGCTCCCGCTCGGCTCTTTCACCCCCGGGGCTCTTCACACGCCCCGTGGGCTATCGGGCGCATCCGGCGCCTCTTCACGGGGGTGCATTCCATGCAGGCACGCCAGGTGCGGGGTGGGCTCCCGAACACCTCCTCTTCACCCCGGGGCTTTTCACACGCCCTGCGGGTCTTCCGCAAATTCCAGCGCCTGCTACCGGGGGTGCCCTCAGCCCGGGCAACACACTTTCCCCCTCACCACCTTCAAAAAGGCGGCTGCACACGCAGGATTAGCCCGCTCGCGCCAATGTAATGTTTTAGTGCTGGGCCCTAGGCCCACATGCACTCTAGAAGGACGTGACCCAGACACAGATGGTTATGGTGTAGACCTGGCCAGGAGCACGTGCGCTCGGCTCCTTTTATTGTCAGGGTCACCTGACCGGTGACGCCTGTGAGGGGTGGGTGTAAAGTGTGGTTGCATGACAATGCAGAAACACTAGACCAGTGATCAGATGATCACTACATCCGCTTCATGCTCCTCGACACAAACACACTGTGGGGTCCACCTCACTCGTGTGGGGCTCTTGAACAGTTTTTACTTTCAGCCATGGGTGCCTTGCAGGTTCTTAAACGTGAGCACAAACATCAACAACACAGGCGCACACCACAAAAGAGCAGTGCATATACGCACACATGAACAGTGTACATGAATCTAAATGCTGCCCGGGCACGCATGCACACGCTTATTTACACAAAATGCGCTTCACTTTAATTACCACCCACACCTCCATGGTAGATTCCGCTTCCGACACAGTGTGAAGGATGCTTTACGGCTCTGCCCTGACAGACTTCTCAAACGAATCGGACAATAATAGCGTTTGATAAGCCGTAGACATTACATTAAGTAGATATTGTTCATTTGTTCTCGGCTTTGATGCCTAGAGCCACAGGTGAAGGGCGAAGGAGGGACCAGGGCACCAAAGAAAAAGCAACTGATTCAAGGCCCCAATTGGGGAAAAGAGTCATTCAAGAACAATCATCAGAAGCCAAGACGTTGGGTAGAGGGGTGACGCCTTTATTTCTCAAACAGCAGATGCGCTCCTGTTCCAACGAGTCTTGACGTCGAGCACGATCACGTGATTCTGGGCAAATCACTTAATCTACCATGCCTACAAAACATAGACGGGAGGTGGGGCCATCGCGCGCTGTGATAGGAGGCAGCGTGTGATTGCCAACAAAAATAAACAAGCATGGAGAGAGAATTTTATGCTGTTCTCACAGGGAGAGGTTGTGGTTCAGCGATCAGAGCTGCCGACTCGGGAGGTGGGGACCAGTGTTCGAGACTTTTTGTCGGCTCAACAACTGTAATCCGGATGCACTTTAAATTAAAAATAAATAAACGGCATAACGGCAGGGGTGAGAGAAAGATAAAACGAGTTGCACTAGTTAAACTAGCAATAAAAACAACAAGCAGGAGATCCCGGCAGCTTCGAAAGTGCGCAGCGCTGAATATAAACAAAGCACGTTGTCCTGCCCGAAGTAGGACAAACTCAATAAAGAAAATAGTGCTTACAACACCAAAAATAACAGTACCATGTAAGAACCGAAGTAAAGGGGCCAGTAGCTATGGGAGGTTACAAATGACAACATGGCCCTACTAAGGAGGGACTAACAAGCCTCATAATGTATCAGAAGACAGCATTCACAAAGGACAAAAACACAAGCCAATGAAAAATAAAGGCGGGAGAGTGGGCGGGGCTTCCCTCAGTACTGGACTACCCCAGCTCTTGCAGAGCAGCACTTGCGCGCTGGCTCACGCTCGACCTAAAAAGGATGCATTGCTTGCGAGTTAAACCCAAGTCATGTTTGTTAGCTGGGACTTCCAGTTGCAGAGCCAGAACCACCATTAATAGTGTATTATTGCTCAGTGCCAGTCTGTTCACTAACATATGTTTATGATGAACAGAAATGACTTACAGTGAAGATATGACATATCACACAGATCGCCATCAAAAAAGGTGGTCTTTTCCAACAGCCACATTAGACCTTTTTTCATAGGACCATATTACATCTATTGCCCTCTGCCATCCTTTTGCCTGTTCCTCTCTCTGGGTCTGTCCTTCTGTGTTATCCCACTCTTGCCCCTCTGACTATCTATGCCCCTGTTCTTCTCCTGGCGCCTTCCTGCGCCTTTATCTCCGTGGCACCCACTACTTCTGCCAGTCTGTCCCGCTTTGGCTCAGAGGGTATTTTTCTTTTTCACCCCGTGGTTCTGTTGACCTCTTTCCTTCTACCTGTCTTTGATCCTCTACCTTCTTCTCTTTGTTCCTTTATCTAACTCTGTCACAGTGTCTGCCTTTTTCCTTCTATCTTGATTTTGCAGCCTCTCGCCGTACCACTGTCTCTGTCACACCGTTTGCTCTTTGTCTCCTCGTCTTGATTTCTGTACCACCTACTTTGTCTCGCTTTATGCCCTTGTATGTCTATCCTTTGGTCTGGTCTGTCTCTATTCTCCTGACCTCTCTGTGTCCCTCTGTTTGCAACCCCTCTATGTCCCCGCAGAAGTTCCCCGCTATCACCAGCCCAATCTGAAGCAACTACAAATCCCAGCACCCTCTGCATCTGGTGCATTTATCACCCCGGAGCTCCCATGACCTTGTATGTAAAGCTATACTTTCAGTGAGCAAGAGTTCAGACTGTGTTTGTAGAATCACAGATCAGAGCCATCTGTACTCACTTCTAGAGCCAGAATTCAGCAGTTAGGACACATTGATAGCTATTTATTAACTGATTTGTACAAACTTAAACCAGAAAGCCTCGACACATTGTGTCTTCCTCGCTTAAATTGTGTTTTCATGCAAATTACTTATTTCACAAAAAATGTTTTTTTCTTCATTATCACATATGAAAGTACTTCCAGATATCGGAGTTCAGACTAACAGTTATACACAAATGACGTTTTATGTACTTCTCAATGCAGTGCTATAATGTACTATTACTGTCAAAGCTTTCACATTAAAGAACAGTAGATGTTGTAGCACCCAGTATAATATGCTGCATGGCTAAATATTTATAAGGTCCCAAAGGCGAGAACAATTGGCTATGCAAATGCTTGTTTTATAATGGTATAAATAAGACTACAAGATAAATAATTCAAATAAAAAAAACCTGTACTGGAGCAGCACATCACACATAAGCCTGGGAAAATTGGTTGTGGTGAGTGCTATATTTTTTCATTACAAAGGTTTTAGTCATGGTACACTGAATATTTGAGTTTTTATTGATTTATGGTTTTGTACATGCAAACTAAAACGTTTGCTTTGAAAGGCCTTGGTGGTTCGTAATGATCCTTTGTTTGGCCAGATGTGTGTGGGCACAACCATTTTCTCTGTGGCTGCCTTTCTCACATCTGCACTAAGAACTTTATAACCTGGTTGTGAATAAGGTGATTTAATGGGATACAAGGTTGTGTCCCACTCTCACCTTCTTTTCATTTCATGTGGTCCTTTCTCTTTTCAGGACTACACCACTGTGGGGTCACTCAGTACTGACCAGGGGTACTAGTCGAGACATGGATAGCAGAGTGTGCTCTGATAAATCTCAGGTGAGTGAGCTTTGTAAATACCGCCTCTCCACTCACCAGCCTCAGCAGCTGTTTCCCTCCTTCAGCATAGGTCAGTCCGCTGCTCTTTGAGCTTATTAAGGTGATTCCAGCCGCTCGTGTTAAATGATGGAGTCAATGCAATAGTCACTTTAGGCATAATTCCAGCGCTGCTCTCATCATGCGAAGCCCACCCTTTCCTGAACTCGTCACAGGGTGAAGGGAGGGTCAGCGAAACTTGCTGATCCCACTCCACGCTGTGATGAGTAAAGAAAAGGGCCCCTGGCTGATTAGCATGCCGTTTTGGGCAGCAATGGGCTTAAGCTTAAAGTGCCCAGGCTGCATTCAGTCGTCATGTGGGGGTGTGGCCCAACAGGGCTGAAATAAAAGAAGCCAGGTAATCTTGAGACAAGAGGCACATGCGCACAACTTCATGTGCCTTTTAAAAATATCTTCATTGCCTGACCCTCTTTCACAGCGAGCGTCATAAAGAGCATGATGTAGCACAACAATGGCCTTGCATAATAAAACAAGCATTTGCAATGCAATCGGTCTCGCCTTTAGGACCTTAAAAGTATTTAGCCATGCAGCACATTATCCTGGGTGTTATATCTACTGTCCTCATTTAGCCTTACACATTGCCCTGTACGTGAAACACTATTTGGAACTCGTAAGCAATGCACTGAAGCAACACATTTTTACAAAGCCTTATAAGGGTAGTATATAAATACGATAATAAAATACCACGTTTGAAGCGACCGAGGCTATTGATAATGTGTACATTAAGGGAATAGAGACATAAAACAAGGTGAATATATGGTTCGCTGCCCAAGTTGTGAACTCTAGAAGCACTATTATATATAAAAAACACGCCTACAAAAAAGCATTCTTCCGAATTCTCAAATGCCTTTAGGACCTTAAAAGTATTTAGAAGCTGCTGACAGTGGACATGGGCGCCATTGTTAAAGTGCAGCAATTTGCGGTTATTGGAAAAAAACCGATGTTTAAAAGATCGCATTTTAGAAACTTTGACCTATTGGTATTGTAAATGACAATGGCCTTTATTATTGCAGGTTATTGAACAAATAAAAGGCATTGTCATTTACAATGCCAATAGCTCAAAACCTCGCAATTGCGAGAACTATTGCATTGCAAATGCTTGTTTACTTATGTTTTTTGTTTGTAGTGAAGTGGATGTATGTTGTTTGTAGTGGAACTGTGTGGTTTAAATTGGAATTGTTAGTTGTGGAATTGTGTGGGTTGTAATTGTGTGGTGTGTAGTGTATTTGTGTATTGGAAATAAGTGGGATGGTGAATTGATAGGGGTGAGAGTTGTATAAAATAGAAAGTAAGATTGAGTGTGATAAATACTTTGTGTTTGTAGTGGTGACTGAACTCTAGATAGAGTAGTGGAAAGAGTGTGAGAGAAAGAGAATGAAGGGGAGAGAAGGTTATAGACGCATGTAGAGGCTAAGCAATATGAGAAATGCTGGATCAGTGTGTTTGTGTGTAATGGAATTATGTGGATAGTAAGTATGTGGTATTAAGTGTAGTGGACTTATATGTAATGGTATTGTGTGTCGTGGAGTGGCACGTATTGAGTGGCATTATGTGGCATGGTGTTGAATTATGTGGCATTATTCAGAATTTTGTGGGGTGGATTGGATGTATGTGGTGCGTAGTGGAATTATGTGTTGTGGAGGGGAATTGTGTGGCGTGCAATGGAATTGTTTGGAGTTGAATTGTGTGGTATTGATTGAAATGATGAAATGAAGGTTGTAACAAAGTGTGGATGCAATAATTAATGTAACAAGTAGTTCACTACTACACGTTTGGAACAACCCTTCAAAATTCACGTCTGACACCAAAACTGGTGCAGAGACAGAATATCGAATCAAAAATATCGACTTGCACAAATATCGAGTTGCAAATATCGTGGGTCAGAAATATCAACATACAGATTCTCGTGGTCAAGAATATATATTTATTTTCGATCAAAAATATGATCATTCACATCTTGAATACACTACAACAAGAATAAAAACAGTTAAAAAACACAATAAAAACCCTTTAAAAAGTTATACAATATAATATAGCAAACACTTATTTCATCCATAGTAGATATACATACATCTAAAAAGTACCACCGGACGTAGTTAAAATTATATTAACAAGATAAAGACACAGAAACAAATTTACCCAATTTTGACCTCTTCCACCAGGCATACATTAAAAATCTCGAGACAGTCAAACACTAACCAGCTTGTGGTGTCTGATTTAAATATACGTATAGCTTCCAAGGGACAATTAAAAGATAAGGTGCGACAGACAGGAGCCAACCAAGTTTTCCTAAGATCAGCATAAAAAGGGCAACAGAAAAAAAGATGCTCAATAGTCTCGGGAAGGATATGACATAGAGGGCACAGTGGATTAACAGACAGGTTTTCCCAGGAGCTTTTTTGGTATTCAGAGGAAGAGCTCCATATCTAAATTGTACATACAGAGCTCGTGCCTGAGGTGGTTCAATGTCATCCAAAAACCTTTCAAAGGCGAATACTCCTTTAAAATTTAGAAACCCCGTGGTCAAAGTGCCATGTGCAAGACGATCAACAAGAGGGACCATAAGTTTAGTAATGGACCCTGGGTCCTCCCAAAGTTGCCCCAGCCCTATTTTTAGGAACCAGGCTTTAATCTTGCTAAACCACTTAATATGACCCGTTTGATTATGCAGGGCTAAGAACTCAACCAAAGCCCCCCTCAGAGGCACCTGTGATTTACTTGTCCATACCCTGATCCAAAACAGAAGTGACCTAAGAATGGCAAAGTGATCTATAGGTTTTAGACCAAGATCAAGTCTGAGTGGCAGGAGTGGTGTGTTCACTGGCAGGTTCATGATGGCTCTGATAAATTTATTTTCAGCACGGGTTAGGTCTATTAAGTTTTCCAGCCCCCACAACTCGGCCCCATACAGGGCTGCGCCTAGACCCTTTGCCCTGTGTATTTCTAAAATGGGAGAAATTGGCCGATAAGGGGACACCCTAGCCCTTTGGACTATGGCACAATCAACATGCTGAAGGGTCGCAATACTCTTTTCTAACTGCGGTGTCCATGCCAACCTATCGTTGATACGGATGCCCAGATAATCGAGGACTTAACCTGCTCCAAAATTTGCGTACGCAGCATGAGTTTACTCTTGTTGGATTTATATGGATTAAAAATCATAAATTTAGTTTTGGAGCCATTTATTTCTAAGCCCTTATCTTTACAAACTATGGCAAATTTATTTAAAAGGTTTTGAATACCCCGGGTGTTCTGGCAATAAGCAGCGTATTGTCTGCAAACAGCAGACAAGGCACTACGTTGCCAGCCATTTTCGGAGGATCGCCACCGCAATTAAAGAGTTCTCCTATTAGACCATTAATATAAAGGATAAACAATGTAGGGGCAAGGACACAGCCTTGACGGACGCCCTTCTGAACAGCTATGGCGTTAGTCAGACTGCCTTCAGTATTCCACCTGACCCTAGCAAAGGTGTCATGGTGTAACCTAATAAGGATTCTAAGTAAATAGGCTGGTAATCCTAGTGTACTTAGCGCTAGCCAGAGTTGGGACCGATCAATGGAGTCAAAGGCAGTCTTTAAGTCCACAAACACTACGTACAAGTGACCCCCTCTGATTGTAACTTCTTTCCATATTAACAGGAGGAACCTAAAGACTTGATCCGTAGTGCTTGTGGCGGCCCTAAATCCTGCCTGTAGGTTGGACAAAACATTATTTTCCTCTATCCAATTTTGAATTCTGGTCAGAATGATTTTACAGAAGATTTTTTGCGATACGTCTATAAGACTAATGGGCCTATAGTTCCCAGGCGACCCTTTATCACCCTTTTTATGAATGGGAATAATTTCAGCACCCCGCCAGGTCTCCGGAATGGCGCCCCCTAACAGGATGGTGTTATAAACTTTTTGAAGCAGCGGACCCCATACAATCGGTTCAGCCTTAAACAGGTCTCCCGGGAGCTTGTCGAGACCCGGTGCCTTCCCACTCTGCACAAAATTTATGGCCATGATTGTCTCAGCTAGAGTAATATTAGCTTCGTCGGCTACTTCATAATCTGAAGGATTCCAGTATAAGGCTGGATCAAACGAGTGCCCCTGGTCTGCAAACAATACCCCGAAATATTCTTCCCATACATGGGGCTGTATATAGACATCTGTTTCAGTTACCAAATTTGGTGACCCCTTTGCCAATAAATGCCAAAAATATTGACTATTCTTTTGTTTAGCGGCTTCTAGAAGCAAATTCCACTTTTCGCACTCCCAGTCCCTTTTTGCCTTATTTTGAGCCAGTTTGTATAATTTCCTACTGTTTTTAATATCTGCAGGAGATTTCAGTTTCACTATCACCATTAGCTCATCCCTAGCTTTTTTACAAGCATCATTGAACCAGGGTACTACTTGCTGCTTTGGTCGATTACTTTGTTTATAAAAGAAAGGTCTTATACTTGTGGTTAATTCCGAGAAAATAGTCATAATAACCTCTGACCCAGTGGTAGTAGTGCTTATATCTATAAGAGTCCGCTCCACCACGGAATATATTTGAGGGAGTGTATTTATATCAGCTAGAATCATTGGCCATTTGACTCTTCTATTATTGTTGTTTGTAATGACCGGTGTAATCTCAAGCCTAGGATACTTATACAAGATAGCTGATCCCATCAACGTAAGAGCCAAAGCATTATGGTCACTATCTTCCCGAGCTATGATAACCATATCCTTGATAGTTGGCCAGAGTTCTAGATCGACAAGGATATAGTCGATCTGTGTCTTAGATGCCCCCCTCTTAAATGTATGACCTGCTCCTCTATCAGAGTCTGTTCGACCATTACAGGCTCTGACTCCATAGGCAATAGTAAACGATAGAACTTGTTGCCCCACCCTGGTGCATTTCTTAATAGGTGGTATCTGAGGTTTCGCAATCCCCCTAGCTTTGTCCCCTTCCAAAATAAGATCCTGGATATAGTTGACCGGTTCAAAGGTTGTATTAAAATCTCCGGCAACAATCAATCGATAGTTTCCCGTAGCTGAGTCAAGGTAATTAGATAACGTTGTCATTGTCCCTGATGGTCTGTGCGGACTGTTAAACCGGTTATATATATTAATAATATTAATAATAATAATAATAATAATAATAATAAAGCCATTTGTTGAGCGCGAACAGATACCTCCAGTAGAGGTGTCCCGGCGCTATAGAAGCAATCAGCAGCGAGTAACCAGGCAGTGTCATGTCCGGGTCCAGAGAGCATTTTAGACTGAGCTGAAAAGCCATGTTTTTACAGCTTTCCTGTATAGTGATTCAGACTTAATCAGCCGTATACAGTTGGGCAAAGAATTCCAAAGCTTGGATACCCCCACTGTAAATGATCTGCCGCCGAGTCGGGCTTTCTTAACTCACGGAATACAAAGCAAATTTTGGGAGTTGGACCTTAAAGTGCGATTCTGTCTGTAGATACATAAACGTTGTCGCAGATAACTGGGACACCTCCCGTGAACTGACCGGAAAGCTAACGTTAAGGCTTTAAATAGTCTTACTTTTGCTATCCCCTTGCCAAAGGACAGTTCCAGCCCAAGTATTTCAGCAGAGCCCAGGTACAAGACCTTTACTTTACAGGTAAGTGAGTTTTTGACCCAGATCAAGAGGCCACCCGCTGGACGTCCAACCCGAGGCTGTGTGGCTCCAATGCTATACGTAGTGTAGCCTACCCTATGGACACACCCTACTGCCCAGGTTTCCTGCAGTAGGCAGAAATGAAAAGCGTCCATTAATTTACACCAATCTGGATCGTTTATCTTTGAGTTTAAACCCGCTACATTCCAGGATAAAATGTTGAGATCTTGACAATCAAATAAAAGTTCCTGTGAATGTCCTGTAGAGTTTAGAACTCCCTCAGATTCGTAATGAGGAGGAAAGAGCAAATTTTTGGTGACTTGATCACTACAGACTGAGTTACCACTATTATATGGCACTGAAGTAGCACCAGATGGAACATCGGGATCTAGGGCAGTTCTAACTTCAAGGGATTGTGATGAAGAAGAAAATATTCTGTCCAGTCAGTCCTGGGAATCAAGACCACTCAGGGGATAATACCTATTTCTCAGTTCCAGGCAGGGGGCCTCTAGAGGTAACTGGGGCATTGGACTAACCAATTTGGAAGCCTTAGAGTTCCTCCCTCTAGTATCAAAATGCCTATAAAAAAACCCGAGTGGTAGGATAACTATCGCTTTTTCCTGCCTCTGTTAAGGATGTCCCCCACCCCAACAACCGACTTGTAATATTAGGGGATCTGCAGTTTATAACAATGCAGTCACCAGAATGGGACTTACGTAATGGACCAACCCAGTTAACTCGTCTCACAAATAAAATATCATCATAATCTAGCTTTAAAAAATTTGTATTGTGTGAGAGCCAATGACAGACTTTATTTTTTAACTGTAACTGAGATTCAATTTGGTCTTCATGCAAGGGAGGAACATTAGTAAGAATTGCTACACTCTGGTGGAAGATGTAAAGTCACCTTGTCATCTCGAATGGTAGAAAAATGTTTAGAGGGCGACAGTGGGGATGTTTGCTCATTTGTACCTGTATTATTCCCAGTGTTCCCATTGTTCCCATTAGTAGCTGTGGAAAGTGGACCTTGCCTACTACCACTCAGGGGCAGACCAATATTTACCAAGTGACTTAAACAATCAGGCCCTTGGTGCTTCTGCATATCTACAGTAGCAAGGCCTCTAACGTCACCATTTCTCACGTGGTTAGACGATTCATCATTACGTATGGTTAATGGCCTCTCATTTAGATGTAGGGGCCCACCTCGATCTGGGCCCCCAACTAATAGTTTAGGTTTTACCCCAACCCGTGAGATTGAGTCCCTAACCGTTATATGCATTGATGCCACTGTAGATTCCAATTGGTCAAGTCTTTGTATAATTGGAGGAAAATTCTTGTTAATTATCTCTTCAAGGGGGATGTGACCACCACATTAACACCACTAGTGGGTTGCTAGTAGAATTTCCAGTCCTAGCAAGTTTCAGCTCAATAAGTCTTAACTTATTGTAAATGGGATCAAGCAATACAGAGATTAGCGACTCTAGTCTACTCCACTGATCATTATTACACTCACAAGTCTGTTGTTTAGAGACTAATCCCAAGCACGTCACAGGCTCTTTTGAACCTTCAATGCTATCCAACACTGAGGTTTCGTGTGTGGGCGCTTTAGGGGAACATTTCTTGGCTCTAGATTTTGGTTTTGGCTTTGGCTTCTGCTTTTGCGGAATTCCACCCCTATGCCGCTTAACAGGCACTTCATTAATAGAAGTCTGCACCACCCCGCCCCTCCTCGGGCTAACACTTTGTTGTTTTTTAGTCCTAGTGGTGACTTCTCCATCTCCAACAACAGGTACTGTACTGCCTGGGCCTCAAACGTAGTAAGATGGACTACAAGCTTTGTGGAGAGGGACATGGGCGAGGTAACAATTTCTTGATTCATCGTGTCAACCACGCTAGAACCCTTCGTTTCCGTGCCTTGAGCAATTACGCGATATAACAGGTCCCCAGGAACAATTGATGTACCAACCTCCCTCTCCTCCTCCCTCCCCCTGCTGGACATGCTATTCTTGCCATCAAACATATACACAGTATCTAGGGGAGCACATACGGGGGATTTTGCCCTGCTTAAGCTGCCCATTGAAGATCTCTTTGGGAGACTACAGTGTCCAGGGAAAGTCTTTTTTCCGCAAGCAGGATTTCATGGGTTAATACTGACTCAGCCCGTGGTAGGAAGGCATCCAGAGTCCCCACGACTCCCCCTCCCCCCGGCAATTGGCCATCCTTGCGTTTCACACGTTTCGCCATAGCAGGAAATAAAATTCCACATGACAACAGTACCTTGGGTCAACGGGCTCCACACCAACGATGTCAAAGGGGCGGCCCAGCCCGGCCTCTTCCGGCCTCTGACGGGCACAAACGGGCCCGCCCTTGGCCCGGGCTTCGCCCGCGCGCGTCCCACGCTGCGGGAGTCCTCGAGTGCTTTTGTATCGCCTCCTGGCGCTGGTTGCTGCCGTCGGTGGCTGTGCGCCACGCAAGGGTGACTGGGTGTTGTGGTCCCGCTCGGACCGTTACCGCGTTCGGGGCCGGGACAGCAGTGGCGGTAGCAACGTTGTGGCCCCCCTGGACCGGAGGTGGCAGCAGAAAGCAGAGAACAGGCACTGACCATAAAGCAGGTATGGAATAACGATTTTAGCTAAGTAATATCGATGTTAAAAATATTTTTGTAATCTATATTTTTTTTCTCGATATTTTTAACATCGATTTTATTGTCATCGATATTCTATCAATGAACCACCAAAACTCTTATCACATATGCCACTCTTTAAACTCATGCTCCACGAACAAAATACAATAAATGGAGTAACCTCATCCAAAAGCACTTTGGGGCTTTGTCAGGGGTATGAGAAACTACACAAATGTAATAAACAGTGTGCTATACTTATTAAAACCTCCAAATCGAGGGCTCAACAATACGAAGTTCAGAAACATAATTTCAGGGAGCCTTTAGCAAAGCATTATCACCTACTATGCCAAACCATTTTAATTATGTGGCAAACTAGTTCCAGGCAATTTTGCCCCAGAATTGACGCTTATGCAAATTCCAAATTGCCACAGAGGTCACACAAAGAAAGCATCACACAAAGAAAGATTGCCTTTCGATTATGACATTATGCTAACCTTTTGACAGAAAGCCTTAAAATAAAAAGGGAGCATTTACTCGGAATCTGGTCACAAATTACCTAGGAAGGGGCACCTCTTTCACAATACTGATGTACATTCATGAAGATTTACTGAGCGAGAAAAGAAATATTCAGAATGATTATTCATCCCAACCCTCTCTGACCCTGCCTTTCATGATCCAGCTTCACCACAGAACCAATAAACATGAACTGGAAAACTAACCTTTTTATGGACGATTCTGGGTATATCATTTTCAGCGAGATTTAAGGACGGGGTGAGAAGTTGATAAACTGCTAAGCAGCGGAGAGATTTCCTAAGAATTCAATGAGACTGTTGTTTAGAACTCAGAGTATTATAGCTGATTATATGTCAAACTTCAAAACAAAACTCCAGGCTACAACCACCACAATGCTAAAATGAATGTCCCAAATGAGTTATATTTGGGGATTATAGTCAGACGTTTGGACAAGTATTATTAATGAGACAAGGCGATGTACAATCTAAAAATGCACGCTGCCATGCCACTTCTCAGGGACATGGAACATGAACTTATGTAGTAGGGTCCTGAGCTATTCAGAAAAGACAGAGGCCTTAGTCAGAGTCACGCGGCTCATAGTAAACAAAAGCTATCTAACACATGGTATTATGGACAATGGGCGGTGTTCTTAGGCAGGCTGACTACAGGCAGCTAGCTCATTGCAACAGACATAATTAAGTTTCATTATACAGAACTGTCGACTGTCATTTTCCCATTTTACAATTTTACAATCATTACTTTAAATGGCTTATTTGGCATTATGATTACTCCCAGACTTATTGGTAGCTCTATTAGCATAAAGTGCTTGCTCGAAAACAGGTTAATCAAACCTTCCAACCGTCAACATTTCTGAATCTTTTGTCCCACTTTTGAAATCGTATCGAGTGAATAAGTGTACACCCCCCCACCCTCCACTCCCCATTGGAGCTGCTGCAGTTAATGTTGCTCTCCGAGGCGGGGCTGCCAGCTGGGTCAAGCATCCTGCTGGGGGTCGGAGGCCGTGGGCCGATGCGGGGGGGTTTGAAGATTGTGCTGCGCCGTTGGCATGGGCCCGCGCCCCGTGGCAGGTTGAGAGAGAGGCAGGCCAGGAGACTGACGGGGCATTGCTGCTAGAGCTTGCAGAGGCCTAGGTTGGCAAATCCCACTGCAGGAACAGCCCAGAAGTAGCCCGGAGCCCCCTGGCAGTATGGTGAGGTTCCAATTGTTAGCCATCGGTGCAGACTTCACTATGGCACAAGGGGAATCTCCGTGCACCTACGGATGAAAATTAAAGCAGGCTGGAAGGCCGCGTGTCGCTCCTCCTCCCCCCACCAAAGTGGAGATGTTGATTTGTTGCCAGAGTTGGCCGAGCTGTGCGTCCGCCATTGTTTGTTTAGGTTTTCGGTCAGCTGTGATTACATGCGGCATCAGTACTGTAGAAACAAGCCTTTGCAATGCAATAGGACTCGCATTTACGCGAGACCTATTGCATTGCAAACAGGAGTGCGGGCAGGCAAGAAGGCACAAACAACGGGAGTGCGTGGGGGGCGAGAAGGCACGGACTGCCGGAGGGGGGTAGGCACGAGAAGAAAATAGTGCTCACAATCTAAATAAAACATACTATGCAACACTCGAAGTAAAGGGGCCAGTAGCCATGGAAGGATACAAATGATGACATGGCCTTCATAAGGAGGGACTAACAAGCCAAAAACCAATCGGAAGGCAGCATTTAAGAACTAAGCCATTGAAAAAGATGGGCGGAGAGTGGGAGGAGCTTCCACAGAGCTTCCACTCCATGCTGAATACTGCATGCCTCACAAAGCGAGCAGTGCATGCGTGCTGCCGCTATAGGCTCGACCTAAACACAAAATGAGGTAAAAATTGGGAGGGGCTTGGCACCTATGCTCCTATTAAGAAACCATCACTGATGCGATCATGTGCAGCATGGCTGAAGCCATACATAGTCTGTCTGCCACTGTTTAATCTTCGGTTTTCATTTCAAATTTTAAGAAGGTGGGAGGATATTGTCTCTGCGCACCCCCAATTCAAACTCTAGAGGGGGGAGATAAATCACCCTAGCCCCACAGCTCATATGTTTGTGATGAATTATACAAATGCACGCTAAGATGACATATGCCCTGGAAATACCTCCTTAGGATGTATTTCAAGTATAATATACTAAACCCCAACTGTAGGAGATTAGCAGTCTTGATGCTCAGCTGTCTCTGCCCAATACGTTTGAGCCTTCACATCAGCATATGCTCATCTAACTTTCTAACACCAGACAATTCACTCTGGATAGTACTCTCCATCTAACACATCTTCATGCTTCAGCCACAAGCCTTTGTATACCCCCATAAACACCAAACACCAAAATAAAAACATGGTCTATAAAAATAATCCTTAATCTCATTCAGGCAAGTGGATCTTCTTCAGCGTGCAGCCAGTCTGTTCTTAATCACCACACACTTCCATCACCAGGCCCCACATGATACTGGGTGCATTATGGAGGTTTGCTAGCACCCTCATTCTGTTGAACTTCAAACTGTCACAGAGATTCTAAGTTCCCAGGTCAGTAAACCCTATTACATAATACATATAATTTTGTACTCTCCTTTTCTTGCTTAGCCTGGTCATTACATATGCACAAGATCCACCTCCTTAGCATCCATCTTTTATCTGCCCTGAATCCAGTAACAAGGGGCTTGCATGCACCCGGACACAGGATCAAGTAACAGAGCACTTTATAAAAATATTAAATTAGCTCAAACCAAATGTGCTAAGGGTGTTGTCTTTAGCAACCAAATCAATCTGCACACTGCGAGTCCTGCTCCTCCAGATGTGACCCACAATAACAGTGGATTTAAACCCCAGCAATTGTACAAAGGGGAAATATCCAATAGTAATTTATTCCTAGCTGGTATAATGATGATTAGTGATGTTCTGACGCCATTAGTGCTAAGGACGAGATGGTCTCGTCCTTAGCTGAATACATTAGAAAACATTAGAATGCATTAGAAAACGAGCTTACGCTACTATAAACTGCATTTAAAACATCCTCAATCATGAATTATTTTCATAATACACCACGTGACGACTACTATTGTTGTTTCCTTGTTCTAAATAAAGAATTGCAAGCTTTACAATAATAAACGGAGAGCGTTCCCAGAGACTTTTCCCCTGCACTGTACTTAAGCAAGGACATCCCTGCTGTCCCACGCTATCATTGTACAATGTATCAACTAGCATGCTTGAATAAACTGTGAGAGCGACTAAATCCATTGTAGTACTACTATGAGAGAATCCTCATATGTATTCTGTATTGTTGCTCATTGGTGCAAACTCTTGGAACTATGCACTTGTGTGGAAATATATGAAAGCCATTGTCTAAAGTCCTATAGAAGGTTGTGCTTTTCACTGTATCACAAATCTCCTATTTTCCACCTTTAGAAGGCGAATGTATGCCGGATTTCATATACAACTTTACTAAGGGGTCGATTATGAGTTTGGACGTCTGATGGACCACCAAACCTCCAGTGGAAATGCGGCTACCGCCACACCGACGGTCCAACCGCTGTATTTCCGAGTTGGGCGTTGGACCATCATAGGACCGCTGCTACCACCAGGGATCCGCGATCCCTAGGGGGTCCTGCAACTGTCTGAGGCCCACAATATAATTGCAATGCTGCGGCGGTACTGCCAAGCATATTTACGAGTTTCCTTACAGCCACAGTTTTCATGGCGGTTAGCCTGCCATGAAAAGGGTGGCGGTGAGGAAACTGCACCCTGTTGCCTCAGGGCCAAGAGATGCATGCAGGGGGGCACATGTTGTGCCACCTGTATGCATGCACCTCCAGTTCCAGAATGGCATGGACTTAACAGTCAATGCCATGCAGGAACATGCTGTGGTGCATTTCTAGGGCTCAGATATGAACCTTTGAAAGGCACCGCCATAGGACCACCCGACCTGTATTCCAATTGGAATACGGCTGTTCGGCAGACTACAGGTTTTGGCGGTTTTAGAGCGGGGCGCTGGCATGGCAGCCTGCTACAAGACTGCCAAACTCGTAATCAGACCCTAAGTCTTTTGTATTAATGATTTTTATCCCATGCTTCTAAACTTATCGATGGCATATTTCCTCTATTTTGCCAATTAATTTCTTATCTAAACGTTCAGACTTCAACTTGTGTCTGTCATTCTTATTGAGAATGCTCCAGTCCTCAATTTTGTGTAAATGTATTAGAGACAGGTCCAATCAGGGAGCACCAAAGTCCGTCTCGGGACTACAGCACTCCCGGTCCTAGCTGTTGGCATCCGATTGACAGGATCATTTAAGACCGGGTTGCACGTCGACTGATCTAGTAGCAGAGATTGGCCATAGAACCAATTACTGTACCTTCATTGTCCAGATGGTTTTACCCCCCAAGATTCAAAATGACCTAGTCCCAGCCTGATCCTGGTACTGGGAGACAAAGTGGCTAAAGAAGGATGCCATGAGTATCAATAGGGATTTGCACCCATGCAACAAATGAATGGGTTTTGAAGCAATGCATGGTGAGAACTGTAATGGGTGCATTGTGGTGGAATCCAGTGGGTGTATTTTGAGAATAACTATTATGCGGCCTTAGCTTTTGGATTTGTGGGAGTAATAGTAATTGCATTCTTGATGTAATTCTTTGATGTTTGGACTTGACAGATGTACGAGTTGTTATACATTCGGTATGGAGCTGAAGAGAGGTACCTCAAGTTAGAGTATTAAACTGCTGAACTTGTCTGCTAAGGTGAGGTGTACTGTGAGGTGCTATCAGTTATACCAAGATAGGGATGTCATTTTTTCTAGTGCATGGTTGTATTAATTGAACTCGATAGCGGTTCATTACGTGGTGCACATTGTGAGGACATTGAGTATGGAGACCTCCGGCAGTCGAAGGTCTACTGTTGTGTGAAAAAGGTAGTATTTCTGTCATAGAGATTTCTGTTTTGTCAAAGCAGACAAAAGGAAAGATTTAGTGAGAAGCGATTTAGTAAGTTCAGGCAGTATTTGGGCATTGTGTCATCAGGGTGCCATACAGGTATTGGTTGGCTAAAGGCATAGAAGCGCTGCGATAGGGTGACCTTTGACAGAGACGCCTTGGTATTGGTGGACTGATTGTGAAACAGTAGAGCGGAGAGTGGAAGACTGGAATGGAGAGTGATTGGGAATTTTCAAAAATAAGAAAAAGAGAGAAAGATGTAAATAAAGAGCAGTTTCCTCTCAGAAGGCCCACCAGCTAGGGAAATGGCAACCAAGAAAGGGTTACACACATGCATGTGCCTTAGCCAATGGCACAAATCCACATCCAGAGATGAAGAATTACGAGTCCCATTAACCTGGACCTTACATATCCCTAGAATAGAGATTTTGAGTAGAAGAATTTATGACTTAAAACCTCAGCATATGCCTACACAATTTCAATCCTTAAATCTTTGGGAGCAAATGGCAAGCAAGAAGAAAAGGAAAACATTTGAATTAAAAATCCTCAGTAGGGATCATTCATGAAGAAGGGCGCAGGATGAGGAAAGGAAGAGAAAGTGGAGGATGGAAGTCATTGAGACTGTTGGAGCCTATCCCTTGACACAAAGCGAATGGATAGAGAAGGAAAAACCAGAAAAGGAAAAAGGAACAGAGTGAGGAAGAGGACGCCTTTATAAACGAGCTCCCTAGCATAAGACCACCCCCATATAATGCAGCAGCCGCTAGACGGAGTGACACATCCCCAGCAGTAGCTGAGACTGGGACAGTCACAGAATCTCCTATAGAAGCTTGCGCACCTCCAAGCTGTACAAAGATTACTGTCTCATCCCCTGCTCAGATCCTCGCACCTATAGCAGGAATCACACCGCTCTTGCCAGGTACCGTAATCGCTTTCCCAGTTGAGGCACTTGTTAGTACTCTACTGAGTCCACCTAACCCAAGTGTACCCCAGGACCACACAGCAAAACCTGGAGTAATGGCACTAGGACCCCTGCAAGGACATAATTGAGGTAGTACCGTGACAGGAGGTCATATGACTATTGTAGCCTTACCAGTCAACTAAACAAGAAGAGGGCAAACCCCACAGGAACTAAATATTGCCCAGCTAAAAGCCAAATATGAAGAAATCTTTAAGGGAAATGTGAGAATACACTTCTTAGGACATTACAGTGAGAGTGCGTTCTATACATGAGCAAGAAATCAGCAAGAGTGGTGGGAGAGGCACATGCGAGGATGGAAAAGGCAGCGGATGAGTCTGGAATTGACATTACCCCAAGGAAGAAGTTGCAGAAGAATGTGAGGATGATAATGGGGGAGAAGGAGTTAAAACTGTTGCAGTTGAGAGGATTAAGGACTCATGTAAGGGAATTGAGAGCATTAGGGAGTGGAGTGAGGCTGAAAAATTCAGAGATTTATGGTCCAGGAAGAAGAAGGTCAAGGTGAAACTCAAGAAAGAGAGTGCTAATGAAGATGGGGTAGGAGCCACAGGAGGGATAGTGAAGGAGTGCCCTTTGAAAGAAATACAAGGAAGAGCATACATACATGTCTCATGGTCACGATCTGATATTTTGCATTCTACAAACTCTTTTTCCCAAACTTAGAGAGAATCTCAATAAGTGGTATATACAGATGCAACAGATTGTGACCATTCCAAAGGTCTTTTGGGGAAATCTGGATGTGTTATTTGAGGTGGCAATTCCAAAGGACTTGTGGGCAGAATGTAAGAGGGCAGTTGATTGGCCAATGCAAGAAACACCTAGGGTGGCTGGAACTAGTGCACCTTCGCCCATAGTTAAAACTAAACATGACGAAGTCATAAAACATCTAAAGACAAAGGTCCAAAGAGAAATTAACTTTCCCAAGATTTTCTGAACCTCTCAAGAGGCTAAGGGGTTTGTGCAAGCTTCTTTTGAGAGGTTAATGGAGGTGCACAGGGAGCATAGTGAAATGAATGATCACCTTGAAGACGACATAGCAGGGTTTGTGCCTCTTTGTGCAGGGACTTAGAATTAAAATCAGTAACCAGATTATCCAAGTTGTCCTATGTTGTCAGAGTAAACCAATTAACGAGACCGTGCAGTATGCAAAATATTGCAGTGATATGTTGGAGGCCAAGTGAAAAGGGCTTAAATAGAAGTATATTGTATCCCGAACTCAGTTAGCACAAAGTGGGGGGATAAAAGGATTTCAAGGTCCTCTTCAAGGCCCTGAAGTATAATGACACTACAAGGGGTTTCTATAATATATGGAGGGAATGCCCTAACATAAATGCCCTAAAGAAGGTTACCCCTTGCTACGTTTCAGGATCTCCAGATAATTAACCAAATTGTTGTTCCATGCTATCCTGTGGTACCAAACCCTGCTGTGATTTTGTTCCAAATTCCCCCAGAGGCTGATTGGTTTATGGTCATTGACCTCTGTCAGGCCTTCTTCTTGGTACCCTTACATGAAAAGAGACAATTTCTCTTCGTGTGCAGGTTCCAAGAGAAAACTCTTGTGTGGTCGCACTCCTCAAGGATATACTGAAAGCCCACCCTATTTCAATCAGATACTGTTGGACTTGGCCCTTTCTGCAGGGTCATCCCCAAACCTTTTGCCTTCCACCTCCATTTTTTCCTGATCTCGTTTTTGTTGGCCTTAGGACTCTGCACACTTTACCACAGCTACGCACTGCTAAAGTGCCTGTACTCTCTCCTTAAAACATGTTAGACTAGCTTGTACCCAATTGATATAGTCAAATTACTTCTAAGGACCTAGTAAAGTGGCCCTGCAGGTGCCCAGGGCCTGTAAGTTAAATGCTACTCGTGGAACTGCAGCACTGATTGCACAGCCAACTTAAGTAGCACTTTAAATATGTCTCAGGCCTGTCATTGCAAACTTTGTGCGTGCAGTTTTAAACTGCCTCTTCGAGGCACACTCAATCTTTTTCCAGGCCCAAACCTTCTATTTTAATATGTAAAAGCCACCCCTAGGGCAGACGCTAGACAGTCCAGAGGGCAGGGTGCGATGCATTTAAAACGCAGAGCATTAACCTTTAGGTTTTATGTGTCCTGGTAGTGTAAAACACTTAAAACTGTTTTTTACTACTGCATAACCTACCTCTCTCATGGGATAACATTGGAGTTACCTTATTACATTTTATAAGTGTAATTTCTAAATGGGAACAGGTCATTAGTTCATGTATGATGAGTCTGAAACTAGAATTTAAAATCCTAACTTATGGTGAAGATGGATTTTAAATTACACTTTTGTAAAGGCCACTATTAGAAAGTTGACATTTTCTTGCCTTAGCCATTTGGTGCTTGCAGCATGTCTCTGGGTCACATCACTGGGTGTAGTTGACAGTTAGGCTTTTTGTATTCCCCCTAGACAGCCACACACAATGGGGAGCTTAGATCTGACGGAATGGGCCATCACTATCAGGATGAGAGGAAGGAGCTGGGCCCAATCCCACTTACGCTTAAATAGGTTTTGTCCTGCCTCCACACAAAGGGCCTCAAAACCCTGCATTGTCACTTCAACAAGCTTGGTGGCACAGCAGAGGAGGGAAGGAATTCCCTGCACTTCAAAGACACCGTCTAGAGGCTTCTCCCACCCTCCAGAACCAGAGCACCAAGTTATAAAAAGGGAACCTCAGATACCAACTCTTTTGTACTTGTCTGGACTTGTGGACACTCTGCCAGGAAGAAGTACTGCAGTGCTGCTGAAGGACTACCACTCTGCTGGACAGCTGCTTTGAATGAAGTGCTGCCCTGCTGTGCTGACCTGCTACCCACATGTCTGGGTGAGAAGGACTGTACCTGCATCTCTTGAACCCAGAACCAAGAGTGACTCCAAGTCTAGTTGGCTGGCCTCCTGACCAGATGCGTCAGGGACATAACAGGCTTCCCACCACCTTGCAGCTGCACCTGGACTCTGCCATCTGTGAGTCTACTGTGCCAGGTGGTGCCACCATTGTCCTCAACCCTTGAAAATTAGCCTACGGTGCTTGCCAGTGGAACTGATGTATCTTCTCTGCTGAGCGCCACATCCCCGAGCAGAACAGATATATCTTCTCTGCTGAACTGTGTAACCGAAACTTCGCTTTGGCTGCGCAGTACATCTACGGCGCAAATCCACACTCCTCAAAAAGGATTTAGGGTACTCTGTTCAGTGGGCCTACCTGGGTCTCTGTAGCTAGCCCACACTCTATCACAGTCAGCTTGAACTTGTGACTTTGTGCCGGTCTGGCACAATCAGATATCCCCAGTTGGTGCTTTTTGGCGCTATTTTCACACAAAAAACTTTAAGATTCAATATCTCCAGTTCTATTAATCGGATGTTTGTTGTTTGGTCTTATTTTATTTGTTAAAAAATTACTCTATTTTCCTAAATTTGTGGTTGGTTCCTTGTGTGGTGTGTTTTCACTGTTTTACTATTTGAAGTGTTGCACAATGCTTTACACATTGCCTCTGAGTTCAGCCTGACTGCTCTGTGACAAGCTGCCAAATTGGTGAGCACAGGTTAATTTAGGGTTTACCTGTGCCTTACCCTCACAAGGATTGTGGTTGCTGCTTGACCAGGGCTTACACCCCTATCAACCAACAACCACATTTATTACACACAGCATCTAAGCCCTGAATGTGTGAGTTTGGTAGGTTAATACATTTTATAGTTTTGATAATCACAATTGCAGTTTCTTGCATTTATAATGCAATGCATGAGATTTGTTTTGTGTTTGGTGCCAGGTTTAGTATGCCTAGCTTGTAGAACTTAGTTACTTGTCTTCTGTAGTTATTCAGATACTAAACTTCATCCACATTTGGACTGTTAATTCCTTCAGACAGGGAACTCAAGTCACAGGCTTAAGTACTGATCAGCTTTCATTTGTTAAATCTTGCAATTTTCCCAAATGCACTCATGGTAGACCTGCTAAACAGACGTGTGAGGTTGTAGGAAAGTGAAGTATTATGTAGTCCAGCTGGTTAGGCTTTACTATGCAATACTCTCACAATACACCAAATAGGTCCTTTGGATTCACAATAATAAATCCCTGGCTCAGTCCTGGTGGTGTGGCACAAAGCAGTCAGGCTTCACGAGAGGAACATGTGTTAGCATTTCAGTATCCCAACATAGACGATAAGTAATGGACACAATTTTAAAAAATCCAACACCATTTTTTAAAAATGAAGCAGATTTTTATATAAATTTAAGCACCAAAATTAAGACAATCAGATGAGTTTAACCGGAGTTATGGATTTTTAAAGCGAAAATAAATCAGTATATTTCATTATTGCAAAACTTTAACATTGTGGTCAATTGGGAAAAACACTAGTGACAATTGGTCATTTGCAGGTCAAGTTCAGTGAAAACCAATGGGGCTAAGGTGATGCGGGTCCCTGCACCAGGCCACGAAAGTCAGTTGAATTTTTCCTGGCTTGTCGGGCCTGAGTGCAGAGTTGTCCTGGTTGTCCCTGGTGCTGAAGCTGGAGCCGTGAGTTTGCTGGATTTACTCCTTAGATGATGCTGGTGAGGAAACAAATGCAAAAGCTCGACAACAGGGCTGGTGAGGCATTGGGTTGAAGGTGCTGCAAGGATCCCTCTAGACGCAGCGTTGAACAAAGGTAGTGGCCACCAACGAGCCTTGGCAGTGGCAAGCTCAGCTTTGATTTTCTTTGTCATCCTGGAGTCCGGAGGAAAACGGTAGCCGCATGACACTTGCTGGAGATCATGACTACGTTTCCCACAATGTACTAGACCATTTACTTCTGGGGGATCCCTCTGCGGACCTGATGGCCAGTGATTCTTTGGTTCTAGGAGAGTTGTTTACCTGGGGGCTGCAGGGGACTGCTACCTCTAATCCAAGAGAGTTCAGGAGCTGCCTTTGCCTCTCAGAGAGGTTCCTCTTTCTTTTGGAACCGGTCTCTGGTCCTGGAAGAGTCGCAGTCGTGCAGTTGCAGGGTGGTTGCTACAGGTGCAGGTTATCGCACATTGGCTTTGTGCAAGTCCTTAAGTCGCAGACTCGGGCAACTTCTTTGTCTTTGGTTGCAAGTCAATTCAGATCTGAGGTTCTTGTGCCAGGGTTGCCTCTTAAATCCTAGATTAAGGGGTGT
Organism: Calotriton arnoldi; assembly: GCA_963921515.1. NCBI lineage: Eukaryota > Metazoa > Chordata > Amphibia > Caudata > Salamandridae > Calotriton > Calotriton arnoldi. Next base: position 674,092 of record CAWUFW010009876.1, read on the forward strand.
TAGGGGTGTGGGTGCAAGTAGCCAATGGACTACTAGCCCCAGTGGATTATTCGCCCCTGAGGTGACCACATCTGAGGGTGTGTGCCAACTTTACAACCCAGAACATTCTATTCTTCCACTTTTAAAAATGGTGATTCCTTACTTGGTTGTATAAACCAGGTAGCCCACCCTAGCGTTGTCGCAAGCCCTCGGGGGGTGTATGCCTCCTTACTACCTAATTTTCCCACCTGCCGAGGAGCAAATGTGCCTGGGGGCATGGGGTTGGCTGTTTCCACCTTTGGGAGGCAGCCTGTTTGCATATTAGAGATAGTGAGAGCTTTGAAGCTCACCGCCTTGTTGTGCCACTTCACTAGCCATCTTGTCATGCAGGTAGGTGCCCAGGCAGGCCTTTGTTTCTGACACCAATATTAAGAGACCCCTTAGAGGACAGCCAAACAGAAGTTCAAAGGGCTAAAGCCAACCCCTTCTGAGGCACCTCTCTGTATGCAAACAAGAGGCAAGGTAATAGGACATCCCATCTCCTTCTGAGTTTTTCAGGTAAGCCTATTATCAAATGGTTTAGTTGAAAGATTCAATAAAACCATGATTCATGGTTTTATTGAATCTTTCAACTAAACCATTTGTCTGGGGAGTAATAGGGTATAGTGAACTTATAGCTCACACCACATTCATCCCACATAGCAGACATGAATTTGGTCCCTCCATCAGATACCACCTCTTTAGAAAACACCTCTCTGATGAAGATACCAAGAAGGGCTTTTGCCAATGCAGGTGCAGTGAAAGTCCTGAGGCAAATTGCCTTTGGGTACCTAGTACGATGGGCCACTACTACTAGAAAGAATCTGTTCCTAAATTCTGTTTGAGGGTCAAGGGGACCAACAATGTCAATCTCTACCCTATCAAAGGGAGTCCTAACCACTAGAAGTGGGATTAAGGGAGTCTTTGGTTGTCCACCTGTCTTGCCACTGGCCTGACAGGGGACACAGGAGTGATAAAACACCTTAATTTTTCAGACATCTGGGGCCAAACAAAATAGGCAACCAACCTGTCCCAGGTTTTGGTTAGTCCCAGATGTCAGCTAGGGGGATGTCATGCGCTAAGGTTAGAATTAACTCTCTATACACTTGGGGGAGCACCACTCTTCTGGTTACCCCTGCTTTGGTGTCCTTGGCCTCAGTGTATAGGGGTCCATCTTCCCTGTAGACCTTGCGGGTACCACTGACATCTCCCTCCTCTTGCCTTGCAGCTTGCTGCCTAAGGCCTTCAAGAGTAGGGTGTGACTTTTGCCCTTGGCGTAGGTCCTCTCTGGAGGGTCCACCTGCACTTAGGAGTTCTGCCAGGTCAGCTCTGGCTCTTTCAGCTGCAGTTCCCTCCTCAGGCACCAGGGCATCACTCTTAGGAGAACTCTCCCTCAGGTCCTGTGACCTCTTAGAATCTGACTTGTCAGTCTTCTTTCACTTTCTATTGTTTTTGGATGTTTGGGTCAGTATTTCAGGCTCCACACTCCCATGACTTCATTGTTGTGCTGTCTGTGCTCTTGTTGCCATACACACCAACTCAGAGAGACCCAGCATTTTTGCATGAGCCTTCCTTTCCACTTCTGCTAAAACAGAAGTTTCCAGATCATTCCCAACAGACACTCCACTGGGATGGCAGGAACCACCTTCTTTGGGCCAGTAACTCCTCCCCATTCTAAGCTTGCCATGGCCATTGGATTCAGCTTAGTCTTATTGTCAGTACTGGTTATCTGGTGACTAACACCAGGCATCCTTTGGTCTGGAGAAACCAGTTTAGCTGCCACCATAGTGACACTGGCACTTGTATCCCTCAGAACCTCTACTTCAGTCCCATTGTCTTTGGCCTTTGTCTGCACTTCTCCTTGCTTGGAAGTAGGTCTGCCAGGTCTTCAATATTCATCCCACCCAGGGAAACTAAAGTAGCCCCTGTGTAACCTCGCACCTCTGCAGACTACACTTCCACCCCCACTCCTATGCTAGCCAGTCCCTTGGACTTTCACCATTGGGAAACATTTTGGAGCATGCTGAATGTCCTGTTGTATGCCCTGGCTGATGACAGTCATGGCATATCCCAGAAGCCTTTGTAAGGCCCAGTGCTTTCCCTGATAACCTGTACCTTTGGACTGAGTTGAATGTCAGGGCCCATCCTCCCATCTGGAGGCCTTTAGAGAACTCCTTTTTATTCTTGTAGTTGCTCACATTTTTCCCCTGCTGGGAAGTCTGAGCACCATTCTTGTGGTCACTCCCACCATGGGCCTTCTTGGAAACCCTGGTTTTGACACATTTGTTAGCCATCTTCCCCAGCTCTCTGGGGGGAGACAACTTCAAATCCATCATATGATGATACAATTTCTCTGTGGTACGGTTAGATAAAATCTGCTCTTTAGTAATCAATTTTTATAGGCCATCAAAAGTGTCCACCTCATTCCCTTTTATCAAGCCTTCTAGTGCTTTGACTGAGGAGCTTATGAAATCCACCCATGTCTGGTTTTGACCTTTATGGGTTTCCCTAAACTTCACTGTGTATTGTTCTGTGGTGAGTCCAAATCCTTCTACTAAAGTCTCCTTCGTATGTTGATAGGACTCATCCTCATTAAGGGTTAGAAGTCTATCTCTACCCTTAGCTGAGAACAACTCCTGAAATAGAGAGCCCCAGTGATGGTGACCTATTCTAATTTTGCAGGCCTTCTCAAAGGCTGCAAACAATTTGTCTATGTCATCACCTTTACTAAACTTTGGTACAATCCCTTTGAGGATCCTAGGGTCATAGGTTTCCTCTTTTTCCCAACTTGAATTGCTGCCACCATTATCCTTGGGCTTTAAGCATATTTTTACCCTTCTCTCTTCAAGGGCTAATCTCCTTTCCTCAAGTTAAAAATTTCTCCTCTAGTGAGAGGAGATCAAGCTCTTCCTCAAGGCTTACTACCATCTTACCAGTAGAGGGACTGCTAGAGTGATTTCTGTCACTTCCTGCTGGTGAAGGGGGCCTGGGAAAGGGTGGAGAGTTTTTGTCTTCACCTTCTACCCCATCATCTTCTATTTGGGCTAAGGTATCATCTTCACCCTCTTCAGGGTCTTCTTCTGAGGAATAGCCTTCCCTATCTAGCTTTTCTTTCTCATAGGAGCTGAGGGTCATTTCAAGGTCCCTCCCCTTTGGCTTTTGCTCCAAAGCCAATGCCCCTAATTTTGCTCATTCATCTTGGGAGCTGGCAGGACAGAAAGGTCGAGGTTCTTGTAAGCCTTTATTGTCCACTAAGTTTTTATTTGAAAGTTGGGACCTATTTAAAACTTTGTAAAAACTTTTAAAACGTTTGCCTAATTTTCTAACTTTCTAGATTTACTTTTGGAAAGAGGGTAGTTAGAAATAGGGTTTCTGGTCAGCAGGGGTATACACCCTGTCCAAGCAGGAACCACAATCCTAGTCAGAGTAAGTCACAAACACACCCTAAATTAACCTGTGCTCACCCTTGGCACAGAGCAGTCAGTCTTAACTTAAGAGGCAATGTGTAAAATATTTGTGCAAGACTTCAAACAGTAAAACAGTGAAAACCTCAGACAAAAAGACTCCACACCATGTTAGACAAATAGCTTGTAATGTAATAAATAAAACAAGAACAAAATGACAAAATTCCAATAAGTAGAACTTGAGATATGAATTTTTAAAGAATAAACTGTAAAATAGCACTTAGAAGCAATTAGCGCTAATTTGGGATATCTGGTCACACAGGACCAGGACAAAGTCAAAAGTCCATGCCAAACGCGATGGAGTACCTTGATGCTGACTGCGTCGACGTCGAAGAGAATGGGGGTGCAGCTGAAGTGATGAGTCAGCGTCAATCCCCGCAATGGTGGTGATGTGCTGGCCCTGGTCCGTGCAACAGCGGCGATGCATCAGATCCGATGAGCACAGGGGCTGAGATGTGGAGTTTTTGTCATCAAGCCTGTTGTCGATGGAGGTGCAAAGGCCTTTACTAGAGTGTTACGCATGCTGGTTCTGAAGTCGATGGGTCTGGTTGATTCACAACCATGCAACAGAGGGCTATGTGCTGGTTCTGATCCACGCAGCAGCACCGATGCATTGGTTTGAAGGGGTATGCGTGGGTTACACTGGAGCAAGCACCTTAGGTCTCACTTGCAAGAGTCCAGGACTGGGGTGGCACCACTTGGCAAGGCAGACTCACAGATGGCAGAGTCCAGGTACAGCTGCAGGAGAGTTAGAAGTCTTTTATGTCCCAGAGACTACAGAACTAGAGGCAAGAAAACTAGCCCTTGGAGGCACTCTGCGTTCAAGTGATGTAGGTCCAGTCCTTCTCTCCCAGGCAGGGGAGCAGCAGGCAGCAGGGCAGCAGAGCAAGGCAGGAGTCCAGCAAAGCAGCAGTCCAGCAGAGTGGCAGTCCTTCAGCCGCACAGCAGTCCTTCTTCCTGGTACAGTCTTCACAGGTCCAGAAGTGTACTCAAGTCCACCAATGCCACCACCACCAATACCACCACCACCAATGCCACCAATGCCACCACCATCAATACCACCACCACCAATACCACCAATACCACCGCCACCAATACCAATACCACCACCACCAATACCAATACCACCACCTCAGCGCCTCTCGCTCACTAGTAATAGCAGGGGCACTGTATGAGGCTGGAGCTGCAGCTGAGACCATCCCTCCCTCCATGCCTGCCATAAAGCCCTGCACCAGGAGATAAAGCCAGGGCCCTACTACAGCTGGAGTGTTTTTTATTAGGCCAAAGATAGCAATGACATTACGCAATGCCACACTGCACACTCAAATCACGGAGAGGGCAGGAAATAGCCCCCCCTCCCGCTCTTCCTCCTGAGCCGTGTCAGTGTAATCATGGAGCGAATGGTGTTGGAGTGCTTTGTGAGTGTTTATAGCTCGGATCATTTGTAACTCTCACTTCACACTTTGTGTCTGTGTAATTTACAACACTTACACATCTTCTTTACTGCACTATTTATCACTACTTTGAAGACGTCGCAGGTCGGTCTCTTTCTCTGATATTTACAATCTCACAAGTGGTCAAGAAGGACCTTTATTGCAATGCAATAGGTCTCGCATTTGCGAGAGTTTAAGCTATTAGTATTGTAAATGACAATGCCTTTTATTTATGTTTTAAAACCCAAAACATAAATAAAAGGTATTGTCATTTACAATGCCAATAGCTCAAACTCGCATGAATGCGAGACCTATTGCATTGCAAATGCTTGTTTTACAGAGCTTTAAGTTTTGGAGGCAAGATGAAAGCGAGGTCCAAGCAATGGAGGCTGCGATTTCACTAAATAAGCAAAGAGGTCAGATAGAAGAGGCTCAGGAGCAGACAGGCAGTTCCTTTTAATGAGATCTGAGTTTGGTGCGCTCCTGATCAAATGTGGAACTGGCAACGAGTGTCGAAGAGATGCCTACTCACGCCACATCTACATCCATGCACGTCTACACACAACACAGCATAACACGCACACATTTAAATATATACATTATTTCATGAAATATAAATATACACCAATCCTTCCACCTGTTCGTCTATATCTTGTATCTGTGTCATTTCTGTCAATTCATCTTTCCCTCAGGCTATCCATCTATGGGTTTTATCTATTTGTCTGTTTATGTATAAATGTATATTGAATCTGTATATGCATGCAATACATTTATATATGTATTTGTATGTCGGTTTATTTATCTGTCTGCCTCTCTGTAAATATGTCTATCTCTCTAAATGTATGTACCTGCTTCTCTGTGAATGAATGTATCTGTCTACATAAGTACGTATGTATGCGGAGTGGCCTGGAATCATGGCTGACAGGACATCTCCCGAGCTCCCGGCCAGTTTTAAGAAATAATTCTGCCTAATCCTGCTATAATAAGAAAATCGTCGCTTCTCCCGAATGGGAATATAGTAAACATCCTCCGCTACCCTCCCCTCGGGGGCTGAACAATGCTGGTCGGATTGCCAGAGAGTCGCACTTGAGGGCCCGCACACGCCTGTTAAGGAGATAGGGAGTGGAGCAGGGAAGGGAAGTGGACCACCCCCAACCATCACAGAGAAGGAGCTTGAGGTCTTGCGGTTTGTGGGCATAGAGGCAACTCACACCATCTTGGCTGCGCATGGTGCTACATGACTGATCACAGCCTCGGTGGCGCTGGCCCTCTGCAGTCCCTGGGGTGACTGGGCCCTGAGAGCTGTTCCCCCTGTAGCACGTGGCACCTACAGGATCTGGATCCCATTTACAGTCTTCAAGATAAAGGCCCAGACATGCCCTGTGGAGGTGAGAGGGGCCCCACCACAGTGAGATTTGTTCACAACTCTAGGCCTGAGGGAGAACCTGCCTGGGGGTCACCCCAAAGTGACAGAGCTGAAACAGGAGCCTCCAGCCCGATTCCGGACTTTCTGCCCAATAGTTAGGTTGCTCCAGAGGTGGGGCTTGGAAATGACTGAACAATGTTTTCTGGGGTACATAATTGTGTGGAGCGATACTTGGAGAGCCCTGAGTGACTGCCCATTGCATGCATGATTGTAGCGGTTGCCAGTGATGAGCTTGTTGTTGTATATGAGCCCCCATCATGGGAATGTGTGTGACCTGTAGAACTCCCGGATAGGAGGAAGCATAGCTGGCCTGCACATCTGGAGACTGGTCCATGTATGGGTTAGTACTGATTGGAGGCGCAGACATGTATATTTTGAAAACTTGATATACTCAGGTAAGAATGACTGACCGGGCGTCTGTTTGATGTTGAGCACTAGCTAGTCCAGGTTGGACAGGCAGGGATGCTGTGCAAGTCCTGGCACATGCACTAGGTGGACGTAGATAGTCATACTGTTGCACTATTTGTGTCCGAGGGTGGGTGGGGGGCATTTGCTTTATCTTGTTTGTATGAGTTCTTAGTTCTTCAGCAGCAGATGGAACCGGCAAGATTGGTGAGGGAACTCATGTCATAAATTCATACCTGGGATGGGGGTGATTACAAAGTCCGGACCTGGAATGTCCGGGTTTGGGAACATACGTTAAAAGATAAAGGGTTCTCTCTTTCCTCAAACGCCACAAAATTGACATTGCATGCTTGCAGGAAACTCATCTAGATGACGCAGATGCCACAAGATTAGCTATGAAATAGAGGGCCAGGTGTATCATGCCTCTTTCTCCACATACGCTAGGGGCACTCTGATATGGGTTGCTCTGGGAGGCATGTCCTACCTCAGGGCACCTCAGAAGGACATGATCTAATAATATTAAACACGTATGCCCCCAATACCGATGATCTTGCTTTCTTTCTCACACAAGAGGTCAATTTGCCTCTGCTGTGACTGGGGAATTTCAACTGAATTGTTGACCCTAATCTAGACAGGACTCCCGCCAGAACAGGCATGAGGCCTACCATGAAGGGGTCATGGCCAACATGTGGCTGGTAGATGTATGGCGCCTAAAACATTCTGCACCTTATGAGATTGAGACCTATCCAGTCCTGTCCAGATTCTTATTAAACGAGCCGGACCCTAAGTAGAAATGCTAAAGAATATAAGGTTTTATGTATATATATGTGAGAGATATCAATTTGTCCTGAAGAAGGTGGTCAAATCTTCTGTTATCCACCAAAATGTGTCGGCATACAGTCTAGACTAAATCTGATGAACTTTCGGATGCAATAGATGATGATCATTTGAGAAAATCATGTGTCTCGATACATGATTCAAACAGATTAGTAGTGGATAAAGAAATATTTGGTTGTCTTATGTGTCTCTCCCTTTGCATGTTATGAACTACTTGTTTTTCCTTTTAAATTTCTTGCTTCCTTAAAAAAGAAAAATTATTTGCGCTGTGTTTAGCTGTTTTTAATCAATGTTATAAAAAACTGTCAGACTCATCAACTGACAGCTAGATGAGGTATGTTTTGTAACCTCCTCTTTATATAAAAAAAATAGATGTGTTTCTGGCATGTGCGGTAATAAAGCTCTTCACAATCTGATACTTTTGTGGTACGAATTGTGTTTAGATTGGGGGTATAACTGAGTGTTGAATAAATGCGACAGGGGTGAACGATTGAATGATCCTGTGTGTTTATGATTGTGAAACACAGACTTCCCAAGGGAAATGTTTTGATTTGATAGCTTTTTCCTTTGGGCCATGACCGCTGAGCAAAAACAAAAGATGTGTAATAATGACTCTTGTTTGATCCACATAAGTGGCAATCTGGTTTAGGCGATAAGCCCTCCACATTGGAATGAAATTATTGGTGTATACGTGACCAAAGCGGTATAGCACAAAGTGATGTTTCAATGCTGCTGAAAAGTGGGCTAATGTACTCCTGTGGTCTCAAGCTTCTGTAAGAATGAATTACTGTCCATGCGTGCTGTCTCTTTGCAAAGTGATTCTTGTCATGTAAATGACACAGATATTTGGTTGAAGAGTTAGTTACTCAACAAAAGGCTGCTCTTTCCATGTTACTGGCCCATATGTCTTGGATGCCTAATTCATTTATTGCTAGTGATGGAGCAAGGTAAATGAAATAAATTTGGAACCCCCCTGATAAGAATAATAAATTAATGGTACTAATTGTTTGATGAATTAACCAACAAATGCACCTTTGATAAGCATTTACATAAACGGTAACTGCTATTTTTGTGCAAAATTTAATTTATTTACAGTTGTGAAGTAAAATAATATTAATATTGTGATTTGCGTACTAATTAGAGTAAAATCGCATGATTTATGCTATGTAGTAAAATTGTGTTATGGCAAAGAATGCGGATGGTAAGTAAAATGGCTTTTAATGTCGCTTCTGCTAGGTAACACCTAACACGGGTTCTTAGAATGACGGGTGGTAAACAGAAAGGCTTATATTCTTTGTTTTAATTATGATTGTGTTTGTTTTTATGATAGTTCGCTCAGGCCTGTTAGGCCATGCTACTAAAATGGCTGCCGAAACAGATGAGGTCATACCAGAAATCAAAGATGGCCTCTAAGCGAAAGAAATAATGGAGCTGAACCACGTGGGTACGGCCTGTACACGGAGTGAGAAACGCCAAGGTTACCTTGACCTATTAGGAGGAGAGTGCCAAGAAAGACTCAGCACGTATCCGTGAGAAAAGGGGAGAAAAAGTATTGAGAGACAATGGACTGACCAAATTGTGACCATCAGAGTCGCAACATTATGAATAGTCAGTTTGGACTGTTTTTACCCAAAGGACATGGGAAACAGTGAACTCTTAACCATCCCCGAAACCAGTTTGAACAAGGAAGGCGATGAGGCGATCTTCGTCACCCCTCAAATGGACCAATTAGCGTGATTCCTGCCCCCAAACATTGCAAATTTTGGTGTAGTAAGCTAGAAGTAGGGTATAAGAGGGACTGCTCTTATGTGGGAGGGGCTGCTATTGCTGCTATTATTGCGAATGCCTATGCCAACGTTAATGCTGATGTTAATGTGGATGCTGCCATTGACTTCGAACTTGACTGGGGAAGGAACGAGACCGTTGCGGGAAATCTGTACAGGAGGTCCCGTCGAGGAGGCCACTTAGTGGGACAGTCAGTCAGTTTGGGAGTCTATTCTGTGATCTACGGTTTATCTTCTTTTTGGTGAACCAATCTTTTCTGCATCTAAATAGGTAATGCATAATTTTTATTTCCTTTACAAAATTTATTATATAGATGTCGTGAATGTATTATGGTGATTAATAAACTAAGAATCTCACTCGTGCAAACTTGAATTTAGATAAAATGTAATTCTAATTAATTATGAGTCTGTGGTTCTTTAGTTACGTTATTAAGCATGACATTTTAACAAGGTTTAATTGATTGAGCTGGTCTTAATCACCATCAACGTATTCTACTAGTTGGTCCATCGACCAAAGAGCGGAGTACCTTGATGTTTTGAAACTGCCCCCGCCGGCTCCCCGCGCAGCCAGCACCCACGTGTGCTGCCGCGGGAGCCGGCTGGGACCTTCTGGTCTGCCCGCTCCAGCTGGCAGATGCGTCTTCTCCCTCCGGTCCGGCTGGGGGAGTGCGGCGGTACTCCCCCGGCCTCCTCATTCCTTCTGGGGCCCGGGGATGGGGTCCCGGGCCCCCAGGGCCATTTTCACGGGGGCGCGACGGCGCCCCCCGGCTTTGCTTTGGGGCCCGGGGATGGGGTCCCGGGCCCCTCCTCCTCTTCGCGGGGAGCGCGCCAGCGCTCCCCGTCGTGTCTCTTCTTCGCCGGGAGCCAGGGTGGGCTCCTGGCACCCCGTGGAAACATCTTCACGGGGAGCGTGACGGCGCTCCCCGGCTGTGCTTCGGGGCCCGGGGATGGGGTCCCGGGCCCCTCACGACCTCTTCGCGGGGGCGCGACGGCGCTCCCCGCCTCCCAGTTTCGGTGGGGGCCAGGGTGGGCTCCTGGCGACAGGATTTAAAGTGAGAAATGTATATGAGGTTTACAGGTAATAATCTGTCAATTTTAACAAGGTATCCCGTCCCTCCAGCAACTCATTTCTTCTCCTTGGTGTGTGTGTAATCCAGGGAAACGAACGACTGAATGTATGATATGCGGTGTTATGGGCCCCACCGACATATGGTATAGCTGATGTGAATGAATTCACCTGGATTCATGTTTAAAGGAGAAATTTATATTAGCCGCGCTGGATCAGATTTCTTGGTAGCAGAGTTATGGTTACTATAGATTAGTTTGGTGATTATTGGTTATTGATTATTCATTATTCATGTCTAACACTTCGTGTCAAATTGTATCATGTTATATGTAAGTCAAAATTTTGAAGCTTCCGGGAAGTAGGAAGTGGACACGTGTGGCAAGAGAAGTCACATGGAATTGTGCATTGTCTGATTTTTCAAAATTGGTGATAACACAGGATTGTGTTATGATAGGGACATTTCATGTATAAAACCTGTATGAGTGAAATAGCAACCGGTTTTCTTGTGAAACTCTGGCCTTAATTCTCAGGAGCAGTGTAGTCTCCACATGTGTTTTATCCCCAGAGAAACGGGTTTACCCCTTGCTTGAGAGAAGGGTAAGGTAGAGGGAAGTGCTACACTTATCGAACAAAACAGTATTCTTGCAGGATAGAGTAAGCTATCTCTTTTGTTTAGCGAAAACAGACAATGGTAATGTGTTTTACGTCGTAACTAACAAAATTCAGTCAAGAAAAAACTGCCAACAATTTTTGTAAAGAAGGGGTCAGGAGTAGATCTGACGTTGACAAAGACCGCGCTGGTATTGGCCAGTGGTGGGAAAACGAAGAGCTTTCTGATTGGTGTGTTGGTGTGAAGACGCGCTGGTATTTGGCCAGTTGAGAGTGACGTAGAGCTTTCGGATTGGTGCGTTGGCGTGAGACGCGCTGGGATAGGTCCGAATAGCACACAGTAAAAAGAACAGGGTTGTGAGATCGTCAGAAAGAAAGAATCGTGCAATATGGCTTATTATGAGTATTGTAGAGAGAAACCGTCATGGATGGCGAAGATTAAAAACTTTTTCAAGAAGGACAAAAAGATAGTGACTAGGGAAGGACAAGTAATTCCTCCACCGAAAACGCCAGCTTCTCATATGATGTTGAAATATGGTTATCATACTTGCATATGGTTGGAGAATTGGACAAAATATACTCAGAACGATGGAGTATTGGCTTTTCCAGAAAACGGTTCGTTTAGTACAGCGGTACTTCGGAATTTGAGAGAAAAAATGATGAAACTTGAGCCAAGACCCAGACCGACACAGTTTGAAGCGTTAGGTGAATGGGAAGATGAGATGTATGAAAGAGAAAGACACAGAGGTGCAAAGAATTATAGTTTAGTTCATGGAAGAGTATGGGAATGAATCATGAAGACAGGATGAGACGATGGAGATATGCTAATATGACGGATGGTTTGTTTCCAGCCATAACAGTTGAAGAAGTTACAGGGAAAAAGTGTACAGAGAAAAAGAAACATGTAGTAGCGGAAAGGTATGGAGGTAGAGAAACAGAGGATGAATTGCTGGAAGACATTTTAAACAGAAAACCACCTCCATATCAACAGAATTCTGCGGTGGTGACACCGAATGCACCACCAATGGAAACTGGGAGGAATCAAAGCCCTGAACGAAGTTATGAAATAAATAGGTTAAATGAAAAATCAGAAACTCCACAGAATGAGAAGTCTGACAGTGGTAATACAGCTGAGTTAGCAAGAACCACAAGAGAATTAACTGAGAAAATAAGGGAATTAACTATGAACATGGAAGCCGTGACTGTGCCAGTGACAATAGGACCAGTAATACCGGTATTTGAAAACCAAAGAATAGATGAGCATTCCTTGACAATTCCAATGAACTCGAATATGCAAAGAATGAGAGAAGGGATAATTACAGAAACTAGAGAGACAAGAGATCTGGTTGGCTCATATAGATCGAGTCCACCTACTAATTTGACAGTAAATGAGAGTGAGATAAAAGGATTCCTATGGGAACTGAATCAGCAACTGAGACCCCAGAGAGAAGTACAAATTGGATAGAAATAAATAGTACTCCTGTAGGACCGACTCCAGAAGAATTAAATGAGTGGATGAGGAATTTGCAGAAGAAAGATGCAGAACCACAACCGTTGGATGTAATCAGACTAAAGACAGACATGGAGGAGTTGATTTTAGGGACTATTGGTACAGAAAGATTGAAATCATATCAGGATGAAGAAATTATGTTTATGTGTAAGAGTATCACTTGGAGAGCTAGAAATTTGCATGAAAAATTGGAAGAAATAGCGAATGAACTGGGAGTAGATTTTGGAAAAATCAGAAGTTTGCAGAAACCGTATAGGGTAGATTTTTGTGAAAAGGATATAGAAAATCTGAACACATCAGGACGATTAACACAGATAAAGGAACTGATTGTGTTATTGAGAAAATGGGGAGATGTGGACAGATGGAGGAGCAGGTGGATGAAAAGAAAGGAGGGAATGACCGATAAAGCATCTTTGGCTTTTACGGTGAAAGAAAAGGAACCAATAGTGCTGGAATGTCCAATGAGGGAAACTCCAGGAGGAAGCTATGTGCATGTCCCATGGTCCAGACAAGATATATTGTCATTTACGAATGATTTTCCAAAATTGAGAGAGAAACCTGTAGAATGGTATAGACAAGTGGAAAGATTTGTAAAGGTTTCAAAGGTGTTGTGGGTAGATCTGGATGGATTGTTTGATATTGTAGTAGCATCAGATTTATGGACAGAATGTAAGATTACAATTGATTGGCCAACGGAAGAATATCCAAGAGATGAAAAAACTGGAGCGCCAGGTCCAGAAGTGATGAGAAAGTATGAGCAGGTTGTTACGTTTTTGAAAAATAAAATTCCACCGAAAGAGACAGATTGGGTAAAGATTGATAGAACGACTCAGGAGAGTAAGGAATCTGTACACGCCTACTATGAAAGGTTACTTTTGGTTTTCAAACAGTATAGTGGTTATGAAACTTTGAGTGAAAAGGACATGAGTCATTTCGTATATAGATTTGTATATGGATTGAAGCCCGAGATAAGTGAAATGATTAAGCAGCATATGTTGTGTTGGCAGAATAGCACTGTAGATGAAGTACTAAGGTATGCCAAATATTGTAGTGATGACATCGAGTGTAGACAACGTAAACTGAAAGAAAAAGCGATGTGGGCACAAGTAAAGGTTGCAGAAAAACAAGAAGCTCAAATGAATAATCAGACTGGTGATGCAGGACAGACTAAATCCAATCCGAATATAGGTAAGGGAAAGGGTCAAATGAGTATAGAAGAGGCTAAAAAGAAATGGCCATGCCATAATTGCGGAAAGTTAGGGCATTGGAGAAACGAGTGTAAATTTCCTCCAAAAGCTAATACGTAAAATCAACCCTTAAATCCACAGGTGCAGAATGAGGTGAGTTACCAACAGCTGGAACAACCGCAGGTAGTTACTCAACAGAGTCAGGTGCCACAACCACCTCTTCCCAAGAGTGTAAACCCCCAGAGATACAGTGCAGAGACAGGATTCTACGGAGGAGAGCAGGTAACAAAATTGCCGCACGCAGCTGCAGTATCGCAGTATTGGTTACGGCAGGATGGAAATGAATCGGATGAAAGTTTATGATGGTGCCTAGGAGAGGAGGAAGAGTGCGTGCTTGGCGCAACTCTAGAGGTAGATCAGTCAGGTCCATTTGTGGATGGAGAAGTGAATGGTGTAAATGTCACATTCCTTGTGGACACTGGAGCTACCCGTTCTACTGTTAGATCAGTGGAAATTCCAACCCTTCCTCTCTCAGGAGAATATATCCAAGTTGTAGGTGTTTCAAACCAGCAGATTAAAGCGCCTCTTACCAAACCAGTAGAGGTGAAAGTTGGACCATTCAGAGAGATGCATCGATTTGTGGTATGTGATTGCAGTCCCGTAAACTTGCTAGGACGCGATCTGCTTTGTAAAATGAATTGCACCATCTATTGTACCCCAGATGGTATTGCTTTCCAGACACCAGATGAAGATGTTCTGTATAAAATGACAATGGCAGAACTAGAACCAGGAGTAAATGACATGTTTCCTGTGTTTGACGTAGAGAAAATCCCAATTGAATTGAAAGAAACAGTAAGATCTGATGTATGGGATTTCACAGGCGAAGACATTGGGTTAATGAGAGGAGTAGACCCTGTAAAAATCACTGTAAGAGAAGGAACAAATTACCCAAATACTCCACAGTACAAATTAACGCCAGAAATTATAGAAGGAATAACACCCGTAGTTAATAAAATGATCGAACAGGGAATTTTGAAAGAAATAATGAGTAGCCCATGTAATTCACCTATAATGGGATTGAAAAAGCCGAATGGGACATATAGGATAGTTCAAGATTTGAGGAAGGTAAATAAAATCGTTATACCTTGTTGTCCAATTGTGCCAAACCCCGCTGTAATACTGTATCAGATTCCACATGATGCAGAATGGTACACAGTTATTGATTTGTGCCATGCATTTTTCTCTATTCCATTACACCCAGACAGCCAGCCATTATTTGCGTTCCGGTTCGGAGAGCGTATTTTGGCATGGTGCCGAATCCCTCAAGGGTATACAGAAAGTCCTTCAATCAGATCGTAAAGAAATCATTGGAAGATTTAAGAATGCCTGAAAAATCTGTAATGGTCCAGTACATTGATGACCTATTGGTGGCATCAAAGACCAAAGAAGCATGTGTTGCCGACACAATTGCTTTATTGAATCACTTGGCAGAAGGAGGACACAAAGTGTCCCCGTCAAAACTGCAATTTTGTCAACAGGAAGTACAATACCTAGGTCATAAGATTGAGAAAGGGATACGAAAGGTAACAACAGAAAGAATAAAGATTATCCGAGGAATGAGAGCTCCAATGACACAGAGAGAGGTGAGAATGTTCCGTGCAATGGTTGGATATTTCCGACAGTGGATAAGTGGATTTTCATTAATTGCAAAACCTTTACAGCGATTGACAAAAAGAGATGTCAAAGATCCGTTTGAGTTGAATGAGGAAGAAATGAAAGCTTTCAAAGAGCTGAAAACGAAGTTGTGTGAAGCACCGGCGTTGGGAATGCCTGATTATGAAAAAGAATTTGAGCTGTATTGTAGTGAGAGAGATGGATGTGCACTTTCAGTGTTAGTGCAAAGGCATGGAAAAATGAAAAGACCCATTGCTTATTTTTCAGCTGTTTTAGACCCAGTAGCAAAAGCGTTACCTGGATGTCTGAAAGCAGTAGCTGCTACTTGTGTGAGTCTGGGACAGAGTGAAGGCATTGTAATGGGATATCCACTGAGAGTATATGTTCCACATTCTGTTGAAATTCTTTTGACCAGAACCAAAACCCAATTCATGACACATAGTCGGCTGACTAGGTATGAAAAGGTGATTTTGAGTGCAGACAATGTAACCATTGATAGATGCACAAGTGTGAATCCTTCAACTTCACTGCCAGACGAAGAAAATGTAGGAGTTAAGGATGAAGTTGATCATAAATGTCTGGATGTGCTCGAATTCTGCACAAAGCCTTGTCCAGATATTAAAGATGAGCCTTTGAAAGAATCAGATTATGTGATGTTTGTGGACGGATCATGTCTGAGGACGAGTGAAGGAGTTTTAAGTGCTGCGTATGCTGTGTGTACAGTAGCTGCCATAATGGAAGCATCTTGTTTGAGAGGGATACGTTCAGCCCAAGTAGCTGAGCTGATTGCTCTGATTCAGGCGTGCAAACTGGGAAAGAATGTCCGAATTACGGTGATCACGGATAGCCAGTATGGCTTCGGAGTGGTCCATGATTTTGGACGGATCTGGTCTCCGAGAGGTTTCTTGACGTCTGCAGGAACTCCAATTAGGAATGGTGAGTTTGTGAAGAAATTGCTTGAGGTGATACAGCTGCCTAAACAGATTGCAGTGGTGAAGAGCGCTGCACATAAAAATGGGACGGACTATATTACTATGGGAAATCAGTATGCGGACGAAATAGCCCAATACTGTGCCAGAAATATGGTCTCGCTGAACAGAAGGAGAGAAAAAGAGAATGTTTCATGTCCCTTGCTGTTTAATAACATTGTCGAAACATGGGATGAGGTAAGACAATTGCAGGAAGAAGCAAACGAAGAGGAGAAAGATGGTTGGATAAAAGCAGATTGCAGACAAAGAGAAGAAGATGATGTTTGGGTTTATAGAGATGAAAGACCAGTTATGCCTGATAGTATGATTTCTAACATGGCAGGGATGTGCCATGGACAAGCTCATATTGGTAGGGATGCCATGATCAGACTTTTCAGACAGACTTGGTATAACCCAAAATTCAGAGCTATAGCTGAAAGCCTCTGTCAAAGATGTCTTACATGCCAACAGATAAATCCAGGAAGGAAAACAGTAGTGAGTCTAGGAACAATAGGACGTGAAGAAGGTCCTTTTACTAGAATGCAATTAGATTTTATTGAAATGCCCCCGAGCAATAGACTGAAATATGTTCTTGTGGTCGTTTGTTTGTTTTCTCGTTGGGTGGAAGCCTATCCGACAAGAAGGAATGATGGAGTTACTGTAGCTAAGCTCCTACTGAGAGAATTCATTCCGAGATATGGTTTTCCAGTAACGATTGAAACAGATAGAGGAACACATTTCCAAAATGAACTGATTCAATTGATATGTGAAGCTCTTGACATTCAACAGAAATTGCACTGTGCTTACAGACCAGAGGCTTCTGGAGTGGTCGAACAAGTAAATGGAACAATAAAGAATAGGTTAGGGAAGATGTGTCAAGCCACAGGACTCAAATGGCCTGATGCCCTACCATTGGTACTGATGACTACAGAAGCATACCTGACAGAAAAACAGGTCTAAGTCCTCATGAAATAATCATGGGACGAGCAATGAGACAAGCACATGTACCTGTCAACAAACTGCTGACTATAACTGATGATCTCGTATTGGACTATTGCAAAGGATTGGCTGATGTGGTACATTCTGTGTTTCATCAGGTTGGACCGGATGCGACCACTCTTGAAAGAAAACCAGCTCATGATTTGAGTCCAGGACTCAGAGACTGGGTCCGCATAAAAGTCCACAGAAGAAGAAACTGTTTGGTTCCTCGCTGGGATAAGCCACGTCAAGTGATCCTGGTGACAACAACTGCCGTTAAATGTGCAGGAGTGAAAAACTGGGTGCATGCCAGTCACACTATCAGAGTTCCAGATCCTGAAGCTCGACCTGTAAGTCGACATCTGGAGATATCTGATACCAGCTCAGCATCCGAAGCAGAACCTGAGACAAGCAGAGTTCCAGATCTTGAAGCTCGACCTGAAAGTCGACATCTGGAAGAACAAGGTACAAGTTTGACAACTGAAGAAGAACCTGAAACAATTGAAGTTCCAGATATCGAAGCTCGACCTGTAAGTCGACATCTGGAAATATCAGATACCAGTTCAGCATCTCAAACAGACCAACCTGAATTTGATGAAAAACAAAAGAGAGAAATAAGAACTGATATTATAAACAAAGAAACTGAACCGAGAGACAGTGATAGCGAACAACCAAGTACAAGTTATGGAAGAATTTCTCCAGAGATAGTTGAACTAACTGAGGGAGACTTAGATTCAGATAGAGCGATTGAGGAAGAAGCGGAAGAAACCCGAGGAGTAATAGGGACAGATCAACAAATAGAAGAAACACAGGGAAATTTAGATTCAGACAGAAAGATAATTAAAAATTCGGAAGACAATCGAGGAGGGATAGAATCAAATGTACCAACAGAGGAGACACAAGAAGGTTCAGATTCAGATTACGAAACAGAAATCATAAAGTTCAAGGTTAGAGGAAGTGAAGTAAGGTCTGAAACGGAATCAGAAGAAAGCAAAGAAGAAAGAAAGCAAAGACTAGGACCAAGAAAGAGAACTTGGAGAGCTGAACGAGAGGAAAAGGAAAGCGAATCAAAAAGGCCAAGAAAAGGAGACAATTGGCCTCACGAAGTTAAAAGACTGAGATACAAAATAATAAATTTGAACAGAAATAATGCGGAACAAGTAAATGAGATAACAAGTCTAAAGGGACAAGGGAAACAAAGTGGAAAACAATTACAGAAAACAAAAAGAGTGAAGAGACCAAATTTGAAATATAAGTCACCTGAGTGGCTATACATCGCATTGACCGACATTAAAGAAGAGGATAACACTCACGAGAGCCCAGACGAAAGCTGTAAAGAAATGGGTGAAAGTGAAGTGCAACAAACCTGAAAAGATAAAGAAAAAAACCGGACTGGACACAGAAACCTGAACGAGACAAGAGAGAGTTCTGAAAAGAGCTGAAGAAAGAACCAAAACGTGACAAAGAAAAAGGGTAGAGTGGCTGAGAAGTCATTCTGAGGTGTGGTGACACATTTTCTGTATAAAAATAAATAACTAGGTAATAGTACAAAATGGTAGACACTGAGGATAGAAAATCTAGATGTGAGTTCTTACGTAGATGGTGTAGAGTGTGTTTCTTTTGTACAGGATTGATAATGTTTATTTGGTTTATTTTAGCAATAATAATTCCATTGAGGTTAGTTGTAGAAGAAACATCTGTAATAGGGAATAACACGAAAAAGGATAGAGAAGCTAAAACACAAAATACTGCAGCATTAATAGATAGTACTGATTTACATAAGGATAAGTCTATAACTGACTTCTCCAAGAATGTCTTCACAAAACTATTGTATGAGTATGTAGAGACAATGGATGTAAGGGATTGTTATGTCTGTATGCAATTACCTGCGTCTGTCACAGAAGGTGTGACCTATCATCACCTTCCTTTGACGTATGGGATAACATGTAGTGTTCTAGCTAGTTTATTTTATAAAACAGGTAGATTAGAGTATTATTACACTGACATAAACACTGTTTTTGCGAAAGTTCCTATAATTCCTGAACTAAATAAGGTGAAAGAAGCAAAAATGTTTGGCGAATTTTTCTTAGAAAATAAAGATTTAACATTAGAATATGTAGTTAGACACAATCTTACCTGTGAATTAAAGAAAGAGGAAAAGGTCTTCTTGGAGATGGTAGAAAACAGAAGAGTTAAGTTTCAAAGAAAGGTGATAGAAGAAAAGACAAAAACACCACTTTGGGCGTTTGAAGAGAAAAACCATGATAAAGGAGAGACAAATGCAGCGATGGTTTTGGATTGGCCTCAACAGGGAAAATTATGTATTAGTAGAAATAGGACTATATATGATAACTATTTCGTGGGTTCCAGTGAATGCCGAGAATCATATAAAATTTTAGGAGGACGGGGATTTAAAGGAGGAAAAGATCCAATATTTCCAGGGATCTATTATATATGTGGAAATAGAGCTTATTATAGGTTGCCGGACCACTGGTATGGGTCATGTTATTTAGGCCTGGTCTTTCCAAAGATTTTTCATGTGGAGAGAGGAGAAAAAGGAATACACGAGATGGATAAAACATTAACACGTATAAGAAGGGAAAGTTTTTCAGAAATAGTAGGTGACATTTTTGGAGCATTGATACCAGCAGTGGGTATATCTTTGAATGCATTTAAGATTCGAAAATTGTCCACAGTAGCAGATCGTTTATCAACGAATACTGCTGGAGGGATCTTGATGATAAATACCGAAATGGTCGCCATGAGAGCTATGGTGATGCAAAATCGACTTGCCCTTGACATTCTTTTAGCAAAAGAGGGTGGAGTCTGTGGAATGCTGAAAGTGAGAATATACAGAAGTATATAAAGAATATTACTGATTTGCACAAAGAAATTGCTCCCCTGGAGGTTGAAGGTGCCTGGGAGAAACTTGGTAAGAGTTTTTCCTCAATACAGAAATGGTTCACAGAAATAGGTGGTTTCCTTATCGGGAAAATATTAATATCAGTAACAGTGGTAATAATGGTAATGTTGTCAGCAAAGTTAGCATATGTGTGTATTAAAAGGAGAAAAACACAAAATAGAATAAAAAGAGAAAATGAGAAAAATAAAGAAAGAGAACGAGAAATGGGAGAGATAGAACTGGAAGAATTGAAAGAGAACATATATAAAAGGTCAAAAAGACGAGATGAGGAAGACTGTTGTGTGAACTAACAAAAGCAAGTGGACAAGAAACATTTTATCTGATAAATTGTATAACAAGGTTTTTGTGGTGATATTAAATATCACCAAAGGGGGGAGTTGATGAAGCAAGGTAAATGAAATAAATTTGGAACCCCCCTGATAAGAATAATAAATTAATGGTACTAACTGTTTGATGAATTAACCAACAAATGCACCTTTGATAAACATTTACATAAACGGTAACTGCTATTTTTGTGCAAAATTCAATTTATTTACAGTTGTGAAGTAAAATAATATATAATATTGTGATTTGCGTACTAATTAGAGTAAAATCGCATGATTTATGCTATGCAGTAAAATTGTGTTGTGGCAAAGAATGCGGATGGTAAGTAAAATGGCTTTAAATGTCGCTTCTGCTAGGTAACACCTAACACGGGTTCTTAGAATGACGGGTGGTAAACAGAAAGGCTTATATTCTTTGTTTTAATTATGATTGTGTTTGTTTTTATGATAGTTCGCTCGGGCCTGTTAGGCCATGCTGCTAAAATGGCTGCCGAAACAGATGAGGTCATACCAGAAATCAAAGTTGGCCTCTAAGCGAAAGAAATAATGGAGCTGAACCACGTGGGTACGGCCTGTACACGGAGTGAGAAATGCTAAGGTTACCTTGACCTATTAGGAGGAGAGTGCCAAGAAAGACTCAGCACGTATCCGTGAGAAAAGGGGAGAAAAAGTATTGAGAGACAATGGACTGACCAAATTGTGACCATCAGAGTTGCAACATTATGAATAGTCAGTTTGGACTGTTTTTACCCAAAGGACATGGGAAACAGTGAACTCTTAACCATCCCCGAAACCAGTTTGAACAAGGAAGGCGATGAGGCGATCTTCCCCACCCCTCAAATGGACCAATTAGCGTGATTCCTGCCCCCAAACATTGCAACTTTTTGTGTAGTAAGCTAGAAGTAGGGTATAAAAGGGACTGCTCTTATGTGGGAGGGGCTGCTATTGCTGCTATTATTGCGAATGCTGATGCCAACGTTAATGCTGATGTTAATGCGGATGCTGCCATTGACTTCGAACTTGACTGGGGAAGGAACGAGACCGTTGCGGGAAATCTGTACGGGAGGTCCCGTCGAAGAGGCCACTTAGTGGGACAGTCAGTCAGTTTGGGAGTCTATTCTGTGATCTACGGTTTATCTTCTTTTTGGTGAACCAATCTTTTCTGCATCTAAATAGGTAATGCATAATTTTTATTTCCTTTACAAAATTTATTATATAGATGTCGTGAATGTATTATGGTGATTAATAAACTAAGAATCTCACTCGTGCAAACTTGAATTTAGATAAAATTTCATACTAATTAATTATGAGTCTGTGGTTCTTTAGTTACGTTATTAAGCATGACATTTTAACAAGGTTTAATTGATTGAGCTGGTCTTAATCACCATCAACTTATTCTACTAGTTGGTCCATCGACCAAAGAGCGGAGTACCTTGATGTTTTGAAACCGACAGGATTTAAAGTGAGAAATGTATATGAGGTTTAAAGGTAATAATCTGTCAATTTTAACAAGGTATCCCGTCCCTCCAGCAACTCATTTCTTCTCCTTGGTGTGTGTGTAATCCAGGGAAACGAACGACTGAATGTATGATATGCGGTGTTATGGGCCCCACCGACATATGGTATAGCTGATGTGAATGAATTCACTAGCCCTAAGTATTCTCACCAAGAGCGTTTTTATTTGTTCTTCAACTGCTCCTTGATTTCGATACAGCATAGTTTGTTTAGGGAATCCCTCTCAGAGGCACGCAATCTCCAGCATAATTTGAAAAAAGCATTCATTATTTGTAGTTTTTGGCTTTTTTAAGCCATATTCGAGGCGAACCTGGGCTGGAGATTGTTGGAAAGTGGGTTATTGGTAGGGGCAAATGTAGGTCTGCCACTAGTAATAAGACCACAAACACTTGATAGGACCCAGCATAGGTTTTAGAAATATAATCCTATGCTCAAACCCTTGGTAGCTTGGCTGCGAGCAGGCAGGCTTAACTTCAAAGACAGGTATGTAAAGCATTTAAAAACACCAATTCAGTAAATAATTAAGACACAACTCATAATAAAAATCCAACACCAATTTATAGAAATAGGAAATATTTTTATCTTTAAAATGACACCAAAACGACATAAATCCAATGTAGGGAACCGGAGATATGAATTTTCAAAGTTTGAATAAAATATAGCACTTAGAAGCATATAGCACCATATTGGGACATAGCCTCGCGATAGACCGGGCCAAAGTCAAAGTTTCAGGCCGACCGCGATGGAGCCCTGAGCGGCTACCACCCTCGGAAGGTACCGGTTAAAGTTTTTACCTTCACACTTAGAAACTTTTCTGGAGCTTTTTCTCGCGAGGCCCCTCGAAGCTCCCAGACAGTCCGGATCCGGTGAGGGTTCGCCGGCTTGACTTGTGACGAGGTCCCGGTAAACTTCCCTGGAGAGGCCTTAGAAAATTTCTCAAGATCGCTTCAGCGGGGCAATCCAGAAATCCAGGCCGACACGCAAGTGAAGACAGGCGGCTTGGCTCTCGCGGTTGCTCCGGGTCGGCTTTTCTACGAGCGGACTTAGAAGCTTTTCTGGAGCTTTTTCTCGCGGGGTCTCTCGATGCTCCTCATGTAGCCGGATCCGGTGAGGGTTCGCCGGCTTCAGATTTTCTCTAGTCCCGGTCAATCTCTGGAAGTCGATGCGATGGAGCTTTTAGCGGGACGAACCTGGTGGGCTTGGCCGGCTCGCGGTTGAAGGCAGGCGGCTTGGCTGACCAGGATGAGTCGGTCCCCCTATGGAGCTTTTTTTCAAAGTTCCTCCAAAGTTCCCCAAACTTCTTGAACTTCTTCCTGAAGTTCCTCAAAGGGTCCCAAAGTGTCTCAAACTTACTCCAAGGGTCTGGAAGCTCCAAGATGGTCCTTGAAAGTTGAGGACTTCAATTCCCACAATGCACTGGACGTCACCCTTACAAATCCACTGGTAGCTCCCCAGGTTGATGATTCTTGGTGGTGAGGGTCCAGATGAGCTCTGTTAACCTGTAGCTTGCAGGGAGTCCACTCTTGGCTTCTTTTACTCAGCACAGTTAGTCCACAAAGCTGTAGTTTCAGGTGGTGCAGTCTCCAGAGGTCAGGCCTTAGAAGTCTTTGCACAGCAGAACTTTTCAGCAGGGCCAGTCTTGCTTTCTTCAGTTTCAAGCAGCAGATCTGAGGGGCTGGGCCTCTCTCAGATACTTATTCCACAGTCTCTGGGTCATCCAGGAGGTCAAGCTTCACCAATAGGAGTAGGGTAACTTCCCACTTGAGTGACTCCTTCCTGCAGAGTGTGGCATTATTCTATCCCAGAGTGCAACAAAGCTTCCAAATCCATAATGGCTGATTTTCCAGCAAGGAGGTAAGAGCTGGCTAAACACTCCCACTGAGTTGGCTAATTAACCTAGCCTCTCCTCCCTACATCTGCACATATCTTCCTTAATCCTGCCATCTGGCTGAGGTGGGGGTTCAAAGTTGTAAATGACACTGCTCTGGGCTCTGCCCCTTTGAAGCTCATTGTTTACGACCCCTCCCCCTGGCCTGGCATTCTTGCAGAACAGCTCACTGCCCTCCCAGTCCATCTGGCTGGCCCCAGGGGATCTTTATCACCTCTTCAGGCAGGCTGGCTAATCCCCTTAACTCTGACCAATCAGGGCAGAGCACTGGAAGGCTGGATTTGGAACTAAAACTAAGAAAGTGTTATAACTTCTTGTCTGTTCACTTTGGGAAAAATTCAATAACATCATATTGTAGGATTTATCAATACCATTCTAGTGAGTCTTTGAATGGAATCTTTATCCCTCTCCTATCAGAAGTTATTGTTTAATAACTTTCCCCCATGTTAACCTATGGGGCATGGGGTTTGCAATGGGAAAAATGACATGGGCCATTTTTCCAGCACCAGGACTTACAAAAACATATTTTATAAGTACTTGGCTTATTTTCACAGGACCCCCACCCCATAGGTCACCTAGGGGAGACCCTAGGGGTGCTGAATCTGTAAAAATATTGCAGATCCTCCATGCCCAGTGCCCCCAGCATCAAAGTCGAATTTGGGCAGCACTTTACACAATGGGGAGAGTGAAATGTGAATTTCACTTAACCCAGGGCATATATAAACTCATTTTATAAGGGTCTACCTTATAGATACCTGACCCCCCACCCCTGGGATACCTAGGGAGACCCTGGGGGTCATTATTATGCCAAAACATTTTAGGTTGACCAGTTTTAAGTGCCCCAAACCCCAAAGTCGAGTTTGGCCACAATTTACATGTTTAAGAGCAATCCTGGCGCACAGAGCTGCTTTTAAACTGACCACAGGCTTCAGCAGTACACACATGCAAGTGCAAAAAGGCTGCTGGCCTCTAAACTGCCATGCCCCAGGATACTGGGGACTTCTAGGTAGTTTCAATCCCCTGCCCTATTATATACTAGGGGCTTATGGGGTAGGTCATGCCAATTACAGGGGTACCCCACCATCCCATAGTGTACCCTAGTGTATGTTGGGTGTCTTAACTGTATTCTAATGTGTTCCTTTCAGCTTGGCACTGGCCCTGGGCCTAGTTAGACAGAGCCCAGGGTCAGTCAGAGTCAGTTACCACCAGTTCCAGTCAGCAAAAAGTTGGGGGTGCCCAGGGCACAGGATGACTTTACAACATAGCCCCCCCAAACGAAAGGTGAGGGGTTACTAACCTACACCCTGGTAGTCCTCCTCAGCTAAGTGGAAAAACCTGGAAAGTCCATCTGCATTTGCATGGGCAACCCCAGGTCTGTGTTCCACTGTAAAGTCCATTCCCTGTAGGGAAATGGACCACCTTAACAGCTTGGGATTCTCCCTCTCATCTGCATGAGCCATCTGAGAGGCCTGTGGTCAGTTTGAACACGAAAGTGAGTCCCAAACAAATATGGTCTCAACTTTTTCAGTGACCACACCACAGCAAAAGCCTCTCTCTCAATGGCACTCCATCTCTGCTCTCTGGGAAGAAGCCTCCTGCTAATAAAGGCAACTGGCTGATCAAGGCCCCCTTCATTTAGCTGTGACAACACTGCCCCAATCCCTTGCTCTGAAGCATCTGTCTGAACTACAAATTCTTTTGTGTAGTCAGGGGCCAGTAACACTGGTGCTGAACACATAGCAGCTTTCAGAGTGTCAAAAGCCTTCTGACACTCTGGGGTCCAAATCACCTTCTTGGGCCTCTTTTTAGAAGTCAGTTCTGTGAGGGGCCCCACAATGGTCCCATAATTTTGAACAAACCTTCTATAGTACCCTGTCAGTCCAAGGAATGCCCTGACCTGAGTCTGGGTAACAGGTGCTGTCCAATCCAAAATAGTTTGGATTTTAGCTTGGAGAGGCTGTACATGGCCCCCACCTACCAGGTGGCCCAGGTACACCACAGAACTCTGCCCTATTTGGCACTTGCTTGCCTTAATAGTCAGGCCTGCCTGCTGCATGGCCTGAAGCACTTCCCTTAGGTGGCTTAAGTGATCCCCCCAGGTAGAACTGTATACAGCTATATCATCCAGGTAAGCTGCACTGAACTGTTCCAACCCAGACAAGACCCTGTTCACCAACCTTTGGAAGGTGGCAGGTGCATTCTTTAAGCCAAAGGGCATTACCTTGAACTGATAATGTCCCTCTGGTGTGGAGAATGCTGACCTCTCCTTTGCTCCATCAGTGAGGGCAATCTGCCAGTACCCTGAAGTCAAATCAAAAGTACTCAGGTACTTAGCAGCCCCTAACCTGTCAATGAGCTCATCAGCTCTAGGTATAGGGTGAGCGTCAGTCTTTGTGACTGCATTCAATCCTCTGTAGTCCACACAGAACCTTAACTCCTTGGGTCCCCCCTGAGGATTAGGTTTGGGTACCAGCACCACTGGACTGGCCCATGGACTCTCAGACGGTTCAATTACCCCCAATTCCAGCATCTTAGCAACCTCAGCTTTAATGCTGGCTCTGACATGGTCAGACAACCTGTACAGTTTATTTTTGACAGGTAGGCTGTCACCAGTGTCAATGTGGTGCACACACCACTCAGTGATGCCTGGGGTCAAAGAGAACAGGCCAGCAAACTGCTCCAGCACTTGCTTACAGTCTCTGTGCTGCTGGTCTGTCAACTTGGGAGAGAGTATCACCCCCTCCACTGACCCATCTTGCACATTAGTGGAGAGGAGGTCGGGCACAGGCTCAGTTTCCTCCTCCACACCCTCATCAGTGACCAGTAACATGGTCATGTCTGCCCTGTCATGGTGGGGTTTCAATCTATTCACATGCAGGACCCTATGAGGGTTCCTGGGGGTGCCAAGGTCCACCAAATAGGTAACCTCACCCTTCTTTTCTAAGATTGGATAGGGCCCACTCCACTTGTCATGGAGGGCCCTGGGAGCTACAGGCTCCAACACCCACACCAATTGTCCTGGAGTATACTCAGGCATGGTAGCCTTCTGATCATACCAGTGCTTCATGAGCTCCTGGCTGGCCTCCAGTTTCCTGTTTGCCTTGTACATGTACTCTGCCATTCTAGATCTCAGGCCTAGCACATAATCAAGCACATTGTCCTTTGCTTCTTTAAGAGGCTTCTCTAAAGACTCTCTTAGCAGGCTCAATGGCCCCCTCACAGGGTGTCCAAACACCAACTCAAAGGGACTGAAACCAACCCCTTTCTGTGGCACCTCCCTGTAGGCAAACAGTAAGCATGGGAGGAGAACATCCCATCTCCTCCTGAGTTTCTCTGACAACCCATTTATCATGCCCTTCAGGGTTTTGTTGAATCTCTCAACAAGACCATTTGCTTGTGGGTGATAGGGGTGGTGAACTTGTAGTTGACACCACACTCATCCCACATAGCAGTCAGATAGCTGGACAGGAAGTTTGTGCCCCTATCTGACAACACCTCTTTCGGAAAACCAACTCTGGTGAACACACCAAGTAGTGCTCTAGCCACTGCAGGAGCATCAATGGTTCTCAGAGGGATTGCTTCAGGGTATCTAGTGGCATGGTCAACTACCACTAAGATATACCTATTCCCTGATGCAGTAGGTGGGTCTAGGGGACCAACAATGTCCATCCCCACCCTCTCAAAAGGAACCCCAACCACTGGCAATGGTATAAGGGGAGCCTTTGTCTTGCCCCCTGCCTTGCCACTGGCCTGACAGGTGACACAGGAGCTACAAAACTCCTTTACCTTTTCAGACATATGGGGCCAGTAGAAATGGTTCACCAACCGGTTCCATGTCTTTGTCTGTCCCAAATGTCCTGCCAAGGGGATATCATGACCCAAAGTCAGGATGAACTCTCTGTACTTCTGGGGCACCACCAACCTCCTGGTGGCCCCCTCCTTGAGGTCTCTGGCCTCAGTATAAAGCAGTCCATCTTCCCAGTAGATTCTGTGAAACCCACTGTGATCCCCTTCCTCTTGCTTAGAGGCAATCCGCCTCAAGCTCTCAAGGGTGGGACAGTCTCTCTGTCCCTGACTGAACTCCTCTCTGGAGGGTCCACCTGCTCCTGTCAGTTCTGCCAAATCTGACAGCTCTGGCAGGGATGGAGTCCCTCCCTCAGAGGCCAGATCCTCCCCATCAGGGTTAGATTCCTCCTGCACCTCTGGAGTTCCCTGGGCTGGCTCACCAGGCCCAGTACCCTTGTCCATGGATGCTTGGCCCTTTGTTCCAGGGTCCAAGTGTCCAGCCCCTCCCTTCTGGCTAGTCTGTGACCTAGTCACAGCACATACCCACTCAGGGAGCTCCAATATTTTCATATGGAGTCCTCTCTCCACCTCTGACCACGCAGAGGCTTCAAGGTCATTGCCCAGTAAACACTGGACTGGGAGCACCTTTGACACAGCTACCTTCATAGGGCCTGTCACACCTCCCCATTCCAAATCCACCACAGCCATGGGATGGATTTTGGTAGTGCTGTCTGCATAAGTCACCTGGTGAAACTCACCAGGTATCACCCTCTCTGGAGGCACCAGCTCAGCCAGGACCATAGTTACACTAGCCCCAGTGTCTCTGATAGCCTCAACCTCAGTCCCATTCACTTTAGGTCTCTGCCTGTACTTATCCATGTTTGGAGGTAAGGCATCAAGGGTTGCAATATTCACCCCACCCAGGGACACTAAGGTTGCTGCCACTACTGGAATACCCCCTTCTGGTGTACCACTCTCCACCCCTACACTCACACTGGCAATCCCTGTGGATGGCCCCTTAGGGGGAGCTTCTTAGCGCAGACAGCATCTCCCTGCTTGTGCCCTGGCTGGTTACAGTCAAAGCACTTACCCACCTTTGAGGGATCAAAGAACCTACCAGGCTTTCCCTGATACCCCCTCCCTTTGAATTTGGGTTGGCTCGGGGCCCCCCTCCTTGTGCAGGTTTTTGTGGGTCTTTAGAGGACTCTTTCTGATTTTGACCTTCTTTCCCTTGGGCTTTCCCCTGGGGAGGGACCTGTCCTCCTTTCTTCTGGTCACCCCCTGGTGCTGTATGGAAACCCGGGTTCTCACCCACTCATCAGCTGCTTCCCCCAGCTCTCTGGGGTCTGTCAGCTTAGAGTCCACTAGATACTGGCGTAACTTCTCTTCTGCACAATGAGTCAAAATGTGTTCTTTCAAAAACAAATTATACAATCCCTCATAAGTGCTCACTTTGTTACCACAAATCCAGCCTTCTAGTGCCTTCACTGAAACATCCACAAAGTCTATCCAAGACTTGGAACTCAATTTCTGGGTGTTCCTAAACTTCACCCTGTACTGCTCTGGAGTCAGACCAAACCTCTTGACTAAGCAGGCTTTCATCTGCTGGTATGATTCTGCATCCTCTCCCTTCAGGGTCAGGAGCCTATCCCTCCCAGCTACTGGAATCAACTCCCACAGGAGTGCACCCCAATACCTAGAGTGGACCCTACTCATCTTAAGGGCCCTCTCAAAAGCTGCAAGCCATTTGTCAATGTCATCCCCCTCAGTGTACTTGGGCACAATACCCTTGGGAAGTTTGTGATCAGGACCACCCCTGGACATTTCAAAATCTTCATCGTTGTCGCTGCCACCATTTCTTCTCAACTCCTCCCTCTCCCATGTTCTCTTAGCTAGTTCCAATTTCTCCTTTTCTAGGGCAATCAACTCTAATTGCGCCTTAAGCTGTCTCTCTGCAAGGGACAGTGATGGTACCTGAGTAAGGGACCCTTCCCCACTCCCACCATCAGGATTCTGTTGGCTTACACTAGTTATAATGGAAGAGGCATCATCCTCCTCTCCTGGGATGATGTTGGGGGGACACCCTCTACCCCCCTTGATTCTCCTCAGCTGCCTGGTCATGGGCTTGTATAAACTGAAACAACCCTGCCTTCCTATACCTCTTGGAAGCAGGCAGCCCCCTAAGCCTACACTGTTCCCTAAGCTCAGCCAACTTAAACTGGGACAGTTTAGCCAGGTCCAACTCCATGGTTCCCTAGTTTTGGGTCACAACACTAGGCACAATAGACTTAGAACAATTTGGAAAAATCAAAACAATGGATTAAAAACAGTTTAGTCCAAATTCCAAAAATCAAACTCAAAAGTTTTGTTCTAAGGCAATTTAGAGGATTTTTATAATCTTAATTCATTCACTGAAAGGTGTACTTTTTAAACACAAGTCCACATCCACACCGCTGAGCACCAAATGTTGGAAAGTGGGTTATTGGTAGGGGCAAATGTAGGTCTGCCACTAGTAATAAGACCACAAACACTTGATAGGACCCAGCATAGGTCTTAGAAATATAATCCTATGCTCAACCCTTGGTAGCTTGGCTGCGAGCAGGCAGGCTTAACTTCAAAGACAGGTATGTAAAGCATTTAAAAACACCAATTCAGTAAATAACTAAGACACAACTCATAATAAAAATCCAACACCAATTTATAAAAATAGGAAATATTTTTATCTTTAAAATGACACCAAAACGACAAACATCCAATGTAGGGAACCGGAGATATGAATTTTCAAAGTTTAAATAAAATATAGCACTTAGAAGCATATAGCACCATATTGGGACATAGGCTCGCGATAGACCGGGCCAAAGTCAAAGTTTCAGGCCGACCGCGATGGAGCCCTGAGCGGCTACCACCCTCGGAAGGTACCGGTTAAAGTTTTTACCTTCACACTTAGAAACTTTTCTGGAGCTTTTTCTCGCGAGGCCCCTCGAAGCTCCCAGCCAGTCCGGATCCGGTGAGGGTTCGCCGGCTTGACTTGTGACGAGGTCCCGGTAAACTTCCCTGGAGCGGACTTAGAAAATTTCTCAAGATCGCTTCAGCGGGGCAATCCAGAAATCCAGGCCGACACGCGAGTGAAGACAGGCGGCTTGGCTCTCGCGGTTGCTCCCGGTCGGCTTTTCTACGAGCGGACTTAGAAGCTTTTCTGGAGCTTTTTCTCGCGGGGTCTCTCGATGCTCCTCATGTAGCCGGATCCGGTGAGGGTTCGCCGGCTTCAGATTTTCTCTAGTCCCGGTCAATCTCTGGAAGTCGATGCGATGGAGCTTTTAGCGGGACGAACCTGGTGGGCTTGGCCGGCTCGCGGTTGAAGGCAGGCGGCTTGGCTGACCAGGATGAGTCGGTCCCCCTATGGAGCTTTTTTCAAAGTTCCTCCAAAGTTCCCCAAACTTCTTGAACTTCTTCCTGAAGTTCCTCAAAGGGTCCCAAAGTGTCTCAAACTTACTCCAAGGGTCTGGAAGCTCCAAGATGGTCCTTGAAAGTTGAGGACTTCAATTCCCACAATGCACTGGACGTCACCCTTACAAATCCACTGGTAGCTCCCCAGGTTGATGATTCTTGGTGGTGAGGGTCCAGATGAGCTCTGTTAACCTGTAGCTTGCAGGGAGTCCACTCTTGGCTTCTTTTACTCAGCACAGTTAGTCCACAAAGCTGTAGTTTCAGGTGGTGCAGTCTCCAGAGGTCAGGCCTTAGAAGTCTTTGCACAGCAGAACTTTTCAGCAGGGCCAGTCTTGCTTTCTTCAGTTTCAAGCAGCAGATCTGAGGGGCTGGGCCTCTCTCAGATACTTATTCCACAGTCTCTGGGTCATCCAGGAGGTCAAGCTTCACCAATAGGAGTAGGGTAACTTCCCACTTGAGTGACTCCTTCCTGCAGAGTGTGGCATTATTCTATCCCAGAGTGCAACAAAGCTTCCAAATCCATAATGGCTGATTTTCCAGCAAGGAGGTAAGAGCTGGCTAAACACTCCCACTGAGTTGGCTAATTAACCTAGCCTCTCCTCCCTACATCTGCACATATCTTCCTTAATCCTGCCATCTGGCTGAGGTGGGGGTTCAAAGTTGTAAATGACACTGCTCTGGGCTCTGCCCCTTTGAAGCTCATTGTTTACGACCCCTCCCCCTGGCCTGGCATTCTTGCAGAACAGCTCACTGCCCTCCCAGTCCATCTGGCTGGCCCCAGGGGATCTTTATCACCTCTTCAGGCAGGCTGGCTAATCCCCTTAACTCTGACCAATCAGGGCAGAGCACTGGAAGGCTGGATTTGGAACTAAAACTAAGAAAGTGTTATAACTTCTTGTCTGTTCACTTTGGGAAAAATTCAATAACATCATATTGTAGGATTTATCAATACCATTCTAGTGAGTCTTTGAATGGAATCTTTATCCCTCTCCTATCAGAAGTTATTGTTTAATAACTTTCCCCCATGTTAACCTATGGGGCATGGGGTTTGCAATGGGAAAAATGACATGGGCCATTTTTCCAGCACCAGGACTTACAAAAACATATTTTATAAGTACTTGGCTTATTTTCACAGGACCCCCACCCCATAGGTCACCTAGGGGAGACCCTAGGGGTGCTGAATCTGTAAAAATATTGCAGATCCTCCATGCCCAGTGCCCCCAGCATCAAAGTCGAATTTGGGCAGCACTTTACACAATGGGGAGAGTGAAATGTGAATTTCACTTAACCCAGGGCATATATAAACTCATTTTATAAGGGTCTACCTTATAGATACCTGACCCCCCACCCCTGGGATACCTAGGGGAGACCCTGGGGGTCATTATTATGCCAAAACATTTTAGGTTGACCAGTTTTAAGTGCCCCAAACCCCAAAGTCGAGTTTGGCCACAATTTACATGTTTAAGAGCAATCCTGGCGCACAGAGCTGCTTTTAAACTGACCACAGGCTTCAGCAGTACACACATGCAAGTGCAAAAAGGCTGCTGGCCTCTAAACTGCCATGCCCCAGGATACTGGGGACTTCTAGGTAGTTTCAATCCCCTGCCCTATTATATACTAGGGGCTTATGGGGTAGGTCATGCCAATTACAGGGGTACCCCACCATCCCATAGTGTACCCTAGTGTATGTTGGGTGTCTTAACTGTATTCTAAGGTGTTCCTTTCAGCTTGGCACTGGCCCTGGGCCTAGTTAGACAGAGCCCAGGGTCAGTCAGAGTCAGTTACCACCAGTTCCAGTCAGCAAAAAGTTGGGGGGTGCCCAGGGCACAGGATGACTTTACAACAGAGATGATGATTTTGGTGTGGAGAATACTGCTTTATAGGCTTTTATTTAGAGCTTTTTGAGCATATCTGTTTCCCCACCATTCATGATTTCCATACCGTATGCCACTGTTTGAATAAATTGGGATGCCATTATTGTTAGTAGGTGACCAAATGAGGGGCATCTAAGTTTCTTTTTCAGCATCTTGAAAGTGAAAATTAATGAGTATGCTTTTGCCTGTAGAGCAGCTAAGTGGTGTTTGAAGGACATCTGGAGCTCCATGTTGATGCCTAGATACTTGTATGTGGCTGCTATCTCCACCTTTTTGTCCTCAATGGTCCAGGTAAATGACTTATACTTAGTGTCGACCAAGCGAACCACTTTGGTTTTATTTAAGTTCAGCTCTAAGCCTTGCTGGTCCATATAGATTCTTAGTGGATTCATGGAACGTTGCAGGCCAATTGGCGTTTGGCTCAAGAGGACAATGCCATTGGCGTACTGTAAGCATACTATTTTCTTTGTTGCCAAACTGGGGGGATGGCTTTCCTCTTGTTGAAGATGAGTTTCTAAGTCTGCGAGGTATAGACTGACCAAATTTGGGCTATAACGCATCCCTGTTTCAGGCCATTCATTTTGCCGATTTTTTTTGTGACTCTGCTGCCGTCTCCTATTTAAACCTGTTTCATTATACAGGACTATGATTGCCTTTAGCAGGTTTTCTGGGATGCCCCATTCTACTAATTTTGTCCGAAGACCGGATTTTGGTCGACAAAAAATGCAAACAGCTAGGTTTTACACTGTTTTGCTTTATTCGGCTAAGATGGTTAAGTGCTGTTAAATTTGTAAGCATCCCCATGGCTGGTCTGAGTCCAGTTTGTTTTTTTGGGAATCAGGTTTTTTGCGTTGCTCTATGGTTGCAGGTCTTGGAGAAAACATGACGTGTATAGTTTTGCTTCTAAGTCAGTGAGCTCAATTAGCCTATAGTTGCTTGGCAAGGATTGACTTCCATTCTTGTAGCTGGGGTGAAAAATGTTTCCTTTCATGAACCTGGTATTAGTATGGAGAATTCAATTAAAAAGGGTTAGTAGGTAGCAGGCCCAGAAGGCAGCATTGTGATTAAACAGTGTGTTGGGGAGGCCATTTGGGCCCGAAGCCCTTTCTGCCTTCATTTTCTTTAGGATTTTCTCTAGTACATTATGTCGCTCAATAGTGCAGCATTTTGCGAGTGGTTGATCATTACATTCTGGATTTCTGAAAGGTTGATTTGGTTGCTGTAGCTTGCGGGTTCTTGGTTTGCCTCTTTGGTTCCCCTGTTATCTTCTTACCATGACAGCATCAGTATTTGTTTATTTAGACTGCAGTCACCCATCCAGCTGGCAGTGCATTCATATATCGTGAATATGGGATTCCCAGACTTCACTCACGATCCCCGCATTTTGATGTCGAGGCTGATCCATTACCAGCCCACTGATCACGTGACACAATTCTTTCTGGTTTGGTAATTTGCTGGTCCATAAGAGCTTATTCCAAATTCCTTCTTGATACCTTCATTTTGCTATCCATCATTCCTTATGATATTGTATTCTCATGTTTAGTAGTGGGGTTTTTCAGCCCTCTTTCTTTTCTTTACGTCTGCCGTTTGTCTTCTTACTTCTTTTGCAATTTGTCATTTTAACTTGTGCAACCCGCTGGTGTACCAGATTTGCCTCCCTACTCCCCCTGTTGTGTTGCTTCCTTCTGTATTTACATTGATGGTATTCTAACTGGAAATGTTGACAGTAGGGTTCTGATTAAAGTTGCCCAGGCCTTTTTGAGTTGCCCTGCACCTATGTTTGCTTCTTCTTGTTTTCTTGCGCAGTGATAAACCTCTACCACTATCTTCTCTATCCCTGGGCCATACCATTTTAGTCTTTTTAGGTTGAAGCTAACTGGTGCTGAAACTAAACCATTTGCTTGACTTAACTTATGTAAATTGGTTTCAATTCTGAGGGTTTGTGGGAAGTGATCGGTCTCTGCACGTGGGATGATTTGAAATTGGCTCCCCAATAAGAATGCTTCTTCACTTATTAGCGTATAGTTTATTGTTAATCTTATCCTACTGCTTAGGAAGGTTATTGATGATGGAGTATCTTCCTTTGTGTTGCCATTCATCATCTTTAGACCTCGTTCTTCCAGCTGCTTTCAAGGGTTGACAGCATTAAATTGGTTGCCTCGTTTTTTGATACTCTGGTAGAGGTTAATATTGAAATCCCCTGAAATGATGAAGAGCGATTGCTGGTATAGGTTCTGTAGTGTCTTTGTTAGCTCAACCAAGGCTGTCACCCTTTCTTCCTTCTTCACTTTACAAGGGTGTATATAGACATTTATGATGAGAAGAGCCTTCGATAGAAGCTTGCTGCCTTTCTTTTCTAGCTTGGTTACCTGTATCAAGTGTATGCCTGAGTTGATCTTTTCCAGTGCCCAGTTATATTTTGTAGAGGAATATGAGGAGAGCCCCCCTCCCCGGGTGCCCATAATTTGATATTTTTTCGGAAGGGATGTGGTGTTCCACGTAGCCTACTATTGGCGTTGGCTGTAGGGTCCAGGGGTACTGTGTTAGAATGATGACAAATGTTTGAAGGAATGGCATTGTATCTTGATCCTGCAGAAATTTCTCAAACCCATGGGTGTTCCACAAGCGAATGTTGATTTTGTCCTGCTCTAACATAGAAATGTTGCTGTCAGGACCAGTTGGTATCCTGATCGGTTCGCTGACAGAATATCGATGTAAAAAATATAGATGAAAAAATATAGAATGCAAAAATCTCGACTTCCTATACTTAAAAAGGTAAGTACAAAAATATTGAAAAACAATATAGATGTAAAAAATATGGTTGTACAACATATCGATTTTTATATATATAAAATAAAATAATAAATATTAAATATGTTAAATAATAAAATTAAAAATATAAAGATTTAATATACATTTTAACACATATAACAAATAAACTTCATTAAAAAAGTTAGACACACATACATAATAATTAATATATATATATATATTTACTTTAAAACAATAAACTATTAATTGAAATTTATTTTTATCATTTTAAAATTATATAAACATTTACATATATATATATATGGAAGACCTTCATGTCCATTTAGGTTAGAAAAGATACTATATACAACTGGTGCCCTTAAAATATCCTTAGGACACTGTATATACTGTTATCTTGCCTCTCTTAACCTGGGTTAAATTTCTATTTAATTGCTGTTTTCTAACATAGTGTGCCCAAACTGTTTATTTCCTTTTCCTTTATTTCCTTTTCTGGCCTTATCTAGTTTCTCCTCTTAAATTTATTTGTTTCCTTACCATCTTTTTATTTGAGCCATCCAAATTGCTATATCGGCGTAATAGCCGCACTGTAATCCATTTTTTCAAGCGGCTGCTTGAATTTGTGGTTTCTCCCACCCCACTCTTCCCCTGTATAGCACCTAGGGTGGGGATCAATAGTGCTCTTTTTCTTTTGTTTTCATTTAGCTTTATGCTTTAGTCCTTGTTATTTTGTTGTGTTTTTATTTTACCCGTACTTGACAAATGGGATCTGGCAGGCCTTGTATTAGGTTAATAGGGGTGTGGTGGCTTTCTTGGCCACTGTGTACCTCTGAGCCTCATGAAACGTTTTAAACGCTCGCGCAGTGAGGCTTTGATGTAAATGTCACTTGATTGCCATATCCCATTGCGGTGGGTATTGTATATGCATTTTTTATATTTATTTTATAATGGTTCTGTTTCCACGTGATATAGTTTGTTTAAACTATTATGAGCTATAAAAATGGTTATTATACCTATATGTTCAAAACGTGATGTTAGTCTGTCTTCTAATATGAAGAGACTTCAGTTACCATGTATTTTTCTTTATGTCTATGTATTTGTCTTGTGACCCTTTGTATGAGCACTTAAATACAGCCACTTCCGGGTCAGGAAGTGACTTTGACAAAGACCGTGAGGTTGAAACGCGTCAGTCAATAAACTTTTGCTTCTGAAAAGTATCCTGAGTGCGACTTTGCCTTCTGTTGTCTGACTGAAGGATTTGTACATATATATATATATATATATATATATATATATATATATATATATATATATATATATATATATATATATACCAATAACATAAAATCTAATTAAAAAAACATTCTATTATAAATGAAAACATTAAACTGTCTTCAAACTTAAATTTCCCACTCCAGTCAGTACAACAGTACGGAAAGTGTTGGATAGCGAAGGGGTAAATATTACTATTCCCACTCCAGTGAGTGCAACAGTAGGGAAAGTGTTGGATAGCGGAGGGGTAAAATTACTATTCCCACTCCAGTGAGTGCAACAGAAGGGAAAGTGTTGGATTGCAGAGGGGAAACAATTAATATTCTCACTCCAGTCAGTTCAAAATTAAAAACAAACAAAATATTAACAACAACAAAAATATTTAAACAACAAAATAAATTAAAAAATATATAAATATGTTAAAAATTAAAATACAAATATATTTAATTTTAAACAGTTTAATAAAACATATTATGATGTTAAATACATATGACAAATACCTACAAATATTATATTAAATAAAATAAAAAATAATTTTCAAACAAATAAATATTTTTAATTAGAAATTATTTAGAAACAAAAACATTAATTATTACATAAAATTACTTTATTTATTTCCTACCCCATAACACCACACAATCCACAACCCACATCTAAATTTTATAAAAATGTACTTCCTTAATTAAAAGAATTAATTACTAATTAAAGAAATATTAATAATTAAAAAACAAATTAAAACTCATAAAAATTAATTAACTTCCCACACTTTACCGCTATAATCCCCACAACCGATAGCTAAAATTAAACTGTAAAAATATTAATTACACAATTAAAACTTATTTTCAATTAAAAAACTAATAGTATTTAAGAACTAATTATAAAGTAAGTAAAATTAATTTACTCCCCACACCTTACCCCTAAAAGTAAAATCCACACACAAAAAAATAACCAAATACCCTAATTAAATATCAATTAATTAATTAATATTAATGATCAGCTAATTATTAATTAATTAAACATAAATTACTTCCCACCCTTTACCCCTATAAACCCCACAACCCACACCTAAAATTAATTACACAATTTCCATAATTAATTTTCAATTAATTAATTAATATTAATTAACAACTAATTATTAATTAATTAAACATAAATTACTTCCCACACTTTACCCCTATAAACCCCACAACCCACACCTAAAATTAATTAC
This sequence comes from Calotriton arnoldi, assembly GCA_963921515.1. Classification (NCBI taxonomy): domain Eukaryota; kingdom Metazoa; phylum Chordata; class Amphibia; order Caudata; family Salamandridae; genus Calotriton; species Calotriton arnoldi. Next base: position 712,458 of record CAWUFW010009876.1, read on the forward strand.
ACAATTTCCATAATTAATTTTCAATTAATTAATTAATATTAATTAACAACTAATTATTAATTGATCAAAAGTTACTTCCCACCCTTTAGCCTTATAAACCCCACAACCCGCACCTAAAACAAATTACACAATTTCTATAATTAATTACCAATTACTTAATTAATATTAATTAACAATCAATTAATAATTAATTACAAAGAAATTACTTCCCACAATTAACACTCAGGAATGGAAGCAAAGAGCGGCGACGGCTCCAGGCAGCCAGCGCCACCACCGAATGCCGCCACTCTCCTGTCCCTTGAGTCTGGTCTGCTGCAACGTCTGTGACAGTGACAGCAACTGCAACGGCAATGGCCCCGGACACCCGCTCTAGGGTCTGGGGTCTAGACTAGAGTGACTACGAGTAAGCCTTGGTTGATCCCGGGTAACTAGCCAGAGAGTGTTGCACGACAAAACACCACGGCCGAGCCGCCGAGCACAGCGCTTCTACCATGTCCTTCGCTGCTTTCAGTTCAGTATCCACTCCTCTATGTAGTTGTTCTAGCAAACGTCTTCACTTGTTCCACTTATACATAGATGTACATAAGTTTTTAGTGCATATTTCTATGTTTAATGGAGTGCTTGCATTGCAATGCATGAGGGAGTATTTGACATCTCAAAAATACACTGAATTATCACATATTATTTATCTTGTAGATGCTTTGTATATGGAAAGCAACCTTTTATTTCATTGCTGCAGGATTTTTATAAAATATATTAACGAGTACTCAAAATACAAGGCATCGTACTCGACTCACCACTCTCCATGAACCGACAGGTCAACGCCGTCACCTCCAGCTGCTTCAACACCCTCCGCATCCTCCGCAAGACCTTCAAGTGGATCCCCCCCGAGTCAAGGAAGACAGTCACCCACGCACTCATCACCAGCAGACTGGACTATGGAAACGCACTCTACGCCGGCATCAACAAGTCCCTACTCCGCAAACTCCAGACAGTACAGAACACCGCCGCCAGACTCGTCCTCGGCATCCCCCGACACGAACACATCAGCCAACACCTACGAAGTCTCCACTGGCTCCCCGTGGAGAAAAGAGTCACTTCCAAAATCCTCACTCACGCCTACAAATGCCTACATAACAACGGACCCAAATACCTCAACGACAGAATCAACTTCCACGTACCCAAAAGAAACCTCCGATCTTCCAACCTCGCACTGGCCGAAACCCCGCGCATCCACAGAGCCAGAGCAGGTGGAAGATCCTTCTCTCACATTGCAGCCAAGACCTGGAACGAGCTACCGGCAGACATCAGACGCGCCCCTCCCTGAACACCTTCAGGAAGACCCTCAAGACCTGGCTCTTTGGCTAAACAGATCTGCGGACCCCCCCTCAGCGTCTTGAGACCCTCACGGGTGAGTAGCGCGCTTACAATTCCCTGATTGATTGATTGATTGACCTGGCAAATAATATTATTGCGCATGAGAATCTCCGGAAGAACACAGCAGGTTCACTCACCATTCCTGCTTATACTTTATGGCTCATATCATGGACCTGTGGTCATGGACTACAAATAGCACACATATTTGTTTGCAGGATATAAGGATATTAAGGTCAGATAATAAAAATCATGACATCATTGATGACATAGATAGTTGAAATGCACCTCACTTAACGCGAACCCTAAAACTTCAAACAGTAAAATGTAGATTGGACTTAGAAGGGAAGAACAAATGTGGTTACCACAATTACAATGTCAAAAATCGCTGTATATTTCTTTCCCAATGCCCTGAAGCACTACAATATATGACTAGGTGTGCACTGAGCTGCGCTGGGTGGTGTAACTTGAGAAAACCACTGGAAACGCTCACAAACCTGCTGCTAACCCGAAACTCGTGAAGTCTGCATTTGCAATCTACGGGGTCAGGGCACGAGTCGGGGGCACACGCCGGTGGACGGCGTCCACCCACTATTTTCATAGGGTGAACGCCGTCCACCCTACCAAGAATTTGGGCCCCACTGAATAATGTACTGAACTCGTCCTGGTGTAATTTCCAAACACCGGGACACATTCAGCAGCACCTGCACATTGTCTGCTTTCCATCTGCAATAAGCAACAATGTGCAGGCGGGGAGGGGGCTCTCTTATTTTAGACTCCTGCTGGGCCCATAACAAAGGCCAAATTTGAGGGGTCATCAGGCCTCCTTTTGTGAGTCTCTTGGCTGGGAGCAGTCAGGAGCCTCACACCTAGATGCAAATGAAGCAGAGGGGAAACAAAGGTTAGCACTTCACACATACTTTAGAAAGGCAGCTTTTCACTTTGTTTTCACTTTGTTCAGTCCCAGTTTAGGAGATATGTATGCACTGTAAGAATATCAGATGTGTTGGTCTTCCCCAGCATTTACACAAAGCAAATTGCATTCATATAGAGCTTACTACATCTGAGGATGCATTGAAATAATTTTTCTTGTATAGCCCTACTCATCTCAATGCAAGGTGTCGGAGCGCTTTACATCAGCACGTGCATATTACATGTACAATAAATTATATGTTTGTAAATGAATGTACAGGATGTGTTACATAAAACTGGGGGATTGCAAGGTGTAGAAGTCACATATCATCTTCCATAGCTCACTGTGCTATTATCCTCGCAATGCGTTCACACTTACACATGATAGACCTGCTAAACATACGCGTGAGGGCTTTAGATCTGATGTCACTTCTTGTGATGCCACTTCCTGTAAAGTCGTGGCTTGTGATGCCACTTCCTGTAAAGTTGTGGCTTGTGATGCCACTTTCTTTGATGTCAAAGATGTCATGCGCCGTGATGTTGTGCGCCGTGATGTCCCACGCGTGATGTCGCAAGTGTAAAATCGATCAATTCTGATTCTGGGAATCAGGAGTGGAAACATCACTTCGCAAGAAGTGTTTTTTGCACAACCAATACAGTTTAAATGCGCCAAAAATGGAATGGGTCCCACGTTCTTGGTGAACAACACTGTTCCTGCCCTGCCTTTGAAACCCTGGGATCCGAGCCATAATTACAGGCACACAGCAGGGAATGCACGCGAACCGAAATATGAGTGAGCCTCTCTGTCAGGGTCGATATATTTATACATTTAATTAAGAGGCACTCTGGCTAGCGAATAACTGCACCTTATGGTCACATATATGCCAGATTGGGATATGAACAGCACCTCAGTCGGTAACATTTCATTCTCAGCGCTGCTGTCCTGCCTTTACAGAGTTTGTGCTATTTGTAGGCGCGCGGCACGATCACAAGGGCTTGTTCACGCTGGAAAATGCTCGGAGCTCAAATGTATGACACTTACATGGAAATAAACAAAAGTGCAGGCTTGTGTCTGAAAGCCATGGGCAGCCACCACTCCTATCCCATCAGTCCCCACAGGATATCAAGCTTCCGAATCGTGGGCAATCTAAAAGCATGTGTTTCCTGCCGCGAGCGTGGCTCTCGCTGAAAGACAGCGGCCGAGGGCACGCAGAACGTCTGAATAGGGAGAAAGGCTTTGAAATGCAGCTTCCGGCGACAGGCCCATTTTCATCATAGTTCCAATGTTTGCGTTCATACTACATTGGAAGAATAACTTGTTTTCATACAGCTCTTCATGTCGCACTTCTTGACTCTGTATATGCAGGTGTTGCTATTAGTCAATAGTCATCTATGCCCCAAGACGCTTGGGCCTCGCCCCACCTCAATACCTGATGTTAAGAACCTGGGCTTCTGGCTAGATAGCAAGCTATTGATGAACACCCAGATCACCAAGGAAGCGGCTTCCTGCTTTGGAATACTTAGATGGCTGAGAAAGATTTGTGGCTGCCTACCATTCCCAGCCCAAAGAACAGTGATACAAGCATTGATGCTTTCCTGACTGGTTTGTGGCAACATTTTCTATCTGGGTGTTACTAAGGGTGCTCTCAGACAACTGCAAGTAGTTCAAATTGCTTCCGCAAGGATGCTTCCAAAGCCGCCAGACTTCACCTCCACAGTTAAGCTTTTGCATGAGGTCCACTGGCTGCTAGTGAAAAAAAAGGATTCATTTAAAAACATTATGCTATATGCACAAAATAAGAGCAAATAAAGGCCCTAAATATTCCAGATACCTGGCATCTCCCTACATTCCCCATCGCTCGCTTCGATTCAGCAACACCAACCTTGTCTCAGATCCGCAAGTAAAGAGAACACCCCAAGGAGGACGGACATTCTCCTACCTAGGGCCCAAACTATGGAACACAATTCCAAAGGCACTGAGATCCTGTCAGTTTTTTGCCATATTTCGAAAACAATTAAAAACCTAGCTGTTCCAATAAATTATTCCATCACTCTCCGATAACGTACCATGTGAAGGACTAGCGCCGGGAAACCCATTGCAGGTAGCTATGAGCTTTACAAAACTATAATAATAATAATAATAATGGTACTCAATATATTGACATTGAAAGAAGGAAAGTTGAGTAGGCTTTGCCTGTATTCGAACTTGTGGCCTACCTATTCCAGGGGATGTCAACATCGAGCATCAAGTCACTCAGCCATCTTAAGGCCTCAAGTAATTTTGCATCTGTTATTCCCTTGAACGTAACTTGAATACCCCCTTTAGGATTCTTCTTAATGGGCTATTGGTCTTATCCATTTGTAAAGTATTTCATAGTATAATTTAAAAATATATCGTGGCATACTTATCTCGATGATATAGTAATGGGTGATACTCTATCATCAATATTTTGGCTGGTAGATATTCTTATGGTACACCTCTAAGCATATTCTTAATCTGTATTCACTTGTGGGTCTGTGTATTTTGGTGTCATTTGGGGATTGTGTATCCTTGGATATTCGGGTTCCTTTATGCTTATGACTGTGTATCCTTGGACTACCCGGCATCCTTTATTTAGGGGCTGTGTATCCTTGGACGACCCTTGTTAGAAATGGGGGTCTCTAGTTGGCCGAGGTAGGTACCTTTGTCCAAATAGGGACCCTTGCTTCTAGTCAGGGTAAGGGGGATACACACTTTAGATAACCCCTGCTTACCCCCTGGGTAGCTTGGCACGAGCAGACAGACGTATCCCAAAGTCAATGTGTAAAGTATTTGTACTCAAAACACACAGTAGTACAGTGATAACAGCACAAATGGACACCACACCAGTTTTAAAAAATAAAGTATCTTTATCTAAACTCAACAAGACCAAAACGACAAAAATTCAACACACATGTAATAAGAACATGACTTTAAAAAGGTTTGAAACAAATTGGCCCATAGAAAACTATGGATGTGTGATTTCTCTCAAAGTACCTGTAAGTAAGTAAGTAAGTAATTTTTATTGTGCAGTTAATTAAAACCATTACAAACAATCGTCAATTTACACAGTTTCTTGAGGAAAATGGAGCAAACTAATCACATTGGTCTCATGGCCGGTCTTCGGATAAGAATACAAAGACATATATATATATATACATATTTTTTTTTTAAATACAAGATAAGAGCTATTAAAATTCAGTTAATAATTAATGAACCTATGATTGACTTAAAGGCTTGCCCAACCCTCTTCTATCGATGCCTCCTTCGCAGCACAGTGTTTTAGGAAGAGGGTAAGATGCCATGTGCGCTGATAGCTATAAGCCGTAGCCAGGCGACCTGGGAGCAGAGGCAGACGGTTTCGTTACTCAGATCACGTGTGGAATTCTACTGGGCTTACCAACCGTTTAGCCAAGTCGATATACACAAAATTACATTAAAAAGTGTGGTCAATAGAACCAAAACTTAGTTAAAGTTCATACTTGGGGATTGCCGTAAAGTGCATAGTGTGCTTAATATACAAATATTTATTAAAGTTAAGATTCGTGGCAGATTAAGCATAGCATGTGTTAAAGATTAAAGGAATGCTTAGTGAAAAAACGGCGTCAAGAGTGGGCTCGGGGCGACATAAATTGGGCCCCCTAATGGGTTGAGCTTGCTAGTTCTCAATTTCTATCCGGCTGATTGTCAAGGAGCCTATAGTACAGAGGGCGGCATGAATTAGCCCCTCACATGAGTTTGAGTTTGCCTCGCTTTCAGTCCAGCAAATAATTAAAACATGTAATACTAGGAGACACACATTAAAGCAAAGGAACTCCTAAAAGTGCTTTTAAAAGATACACAGAATCAGTTACTCAAAGAACGGGTATTTCAGGGAATCCTTTGATACATGTTGGCATAGTTTTTAAAGTCGGTGCCGTTGTCTCTCCAGATGTAAAAAATTGGGGCAGTAAAAGTTCAATGAAGATCAGTTTTCCAGCTCGGCCCTTGTTCTCACCAGATTGCTTTGATCTCATGGGGGACAAGGGTGCGCCGAGTACCGAGCCGCTATGCTTCCTGTTTCTTCGCCGGTGCGATATGGTACTTTCTCCATGCGGGTTAAAGGGCGATATTCCGCTCTTCATGCAGACTACTATTGATTTTTTGGCATTCTTTCAGGGTATTGAGGCGAGCTTCAGCGATGTCAAGGAGTTTTACCATCCGGCAGCTCAGTTGGATGTCATCGCCGTGCAAGCAAGCCAGCAATGCTTGCCTACAAGACCGTATACTGCGTTTGTTGAAAAGCGGTCTCAGAAGGGTCCGGCGCTCTTGTAGTAATTCCCTACAAATAGTGATAAGGTGTACTATATTTTCTTCGCCATCACCACAGAGACGGCACTTTGCTGGTAACTGAGGGCGTAGCCAGGGGGTAGATGATTCGCAGAGGGCAGCAACCCTAGGCGCAATTTCAGGAACTTCTCCTTCGTTTTTTGGAGAAGCCAGTCTATAGATATGCTTGGGGCGAGAGTTTAATGTAGGATTGGACTATGAGCCAGCCATGTGCACGCTCTGTCAGGGAGGCTTTATCCTGCACCATTGATTCTTTTCTAACTATGTTGTTAACTGTTTTTTTTAAACTTGCTGGAGACCCTTGGAGTTCCCATAGTTGTCGTAGCCCCAGCTGGTTGATGGCGGCCTCCAGATATAGCCTTGCAGGGCAAGTTTCTTTGGCTTGGAGTTCCTTCCACAAAAGGGCATTTAGTGTTTTCGGTTCTCCCCTACTTACTTTATGCCAGCTTTTTATGTATCTTCCTTTACGTGACAGCTCTTCTTTTGGTAGCCCAAATTCTAGCATCATCTGTGCGGGCGATGTATAATTAGGTAGGCCAAAAATCATGCGCAATGCCTTTGCTACAGCTCCGTCTACTGTGGCAGCAGCCCTCCCTGTCATCGCTTCACTGCCGTAAGTGATAGCTGGGATTAATTTTGCCTGGATCACCTTTGTAAGAGGGAGTAGGCTTGGACCAGTGATTTTATATTTTAAGTTTCTTAGTACTACCGCGGTCATTAGTCCTCTCTTTTTTATGGCTTCACATTGTGGCTTAAAGTTTCCCTGTAGTTGCAACAAAATCCACAAGGCCAAACAGCCGCAAATATGGAAAGCGTAGAAAAACAAAGAGATGCGTCAGTTCCGAAGACAATGGGGAGGTGATGCAACAGTTCTGCTGCATGTAGGAGAAGTGATGCGTCAATTCTGAGACGGTTCTGGTCCGCGAGTGATGCATCGGGAAAACTTGCCGCACAGGGACGATGCTTGGAAATCCGGGATGCGTCGGCGATCGATGCGGTGGCGGCGAGCGGAGCTGTGTCGATTTCTTCAGCTGCGATCCCTCGATGAGTTGGTTCTTGCAGCGGCGACGTGGTGGTCGGTTTTGGCAGAGGCGCGCCAACACGTGGAGATTCTTCTCGCACAGCAGTGGTGCGTCGGAAAAACAGCCGCAAGAAAAGCGATGCATCGATTTTCTTGTAGTTGCGTTGCTTTTCCAGCTCCCAACAGCAGGAACTACCGCCAGGGGCCCAACACAGTCACAGACAACTCTTGGCAGGTCAGAACTCGGAGCAAGAAAGTTCAGGGGAGCTGGGGGTGAAGTCTTTGTGTCCCTGAGACTTCAGAAAAGGAGGCAAGTTCTACTCAAGCCCTTGGAGATCTTCCTCAAGCAGGGGGACACAGCACACAGCAAAGTCCTTGTCCTTTCCTTGGCAGAAACAGCTACTGCAGGCCAACCCCAGACAGCACACATCAAAGGGGCAGTACTCCTCTTCCAAGTTCTCCATTTCTTCTCCTTGGCAAAGGTTCCTCTTGATTCCAGAAGTAGTCTAAATCTCTGGGGTTTTAGGTTCAATACTTATACCCCAAAATGTCTTTGTTCTCTTTGTGCAAGGTCTCTGAGCCCAGTCCAAACCAGTTCTGTCCTCACTGGTGCAGTATGACCTCAGGAGGTGGAGACAGCATTGTGCAAGGGAGACAGGCCCTATTCAGGTGCAAGGAAATCTCCTCCCACTACTCTAAATTCAGCCAAGGTCTATTCAGCTCAGCTGTGAGTCATCCAGGAAGGGCCAGGCACACCTCAACCCCCACAGTGGCTGGCTGTCTACAGTGAATGCACACCCCCAGCCAGTCAATACACAAACAGGGAGAGGCATACAGAATAGGTAAACAAGAAAATGCCTACTTTCTCAAAGTGGCATTTTCAAACACACAATTTAAAAACCATCTTTACTAAAAGATGTGTTATTAAATTCTGATTTCAGAGAGCCCAAACTTGATTTCTCTATCTTGTCCCAATGGAAAGTTATACTTGTAAGATGTTACAAAGCATTTCCCATTCTATCCTATGGGCAAGATAACCTTTCAATAGTGAAAAACGAAATTGGCAGTATTTCACTATCAGGACATGTCACACACACCAGTAATGTCCTACCTTTAACATACACTGCACCCTGCCAAGGGGGGTACCTTGGGCCTACCATAGGGGTGCCTTACATGTGAGAAAAGGGAAGGTTAGGGCCTGGCAAGTGGGTGCACTTGCCAAGTCGACATGGCAGTTAACAAACTGCGCACAGATACTGCAGTGGCAGGTCTGAGATACCTTTTCAGGCCTACTCATGTGGGTGGCACAATTAGTGCTGCAGGCCCTCTAGTAGCATTTGATTGACAGGCCCTGGCACACTTCAGTGCACTTTACTAGGGACTTACCAGTAAATCAAATATGCCAATCAGGGAGAACCAATTGTAACCACAATTTACACAGGGAGCACTTGCACTTGGACACTGATCAGCAGTGGCAAAGTGCCCAAAGCATCTAAGCCAGCAAAAATGAAATCCAGCACAGCATAAAAAATAAAGGAGGTAGAGGGGAAAAGTCAGGGAAATCCACGCCAAAGATGCCAAGTCTAACACGTGTCCCCTCCAGCTGAAAGATGGGGAGAACTACCTACCCTCTTGGGAGTTCTCATCACTAAGGTGGAAGAATCTGGACAGACAATCAGCAATGGCGTGTTCTGTGCCAGGGCGGTGTTCCACCATATAGTCCATTCCCTGTAGGGAGATGGACCACCTCAACAGTTTTGGATTCTCACCCCTCATCTGCATCAACCATCTGAGGGGCCTGTGGTCTGTCTGAACCCAGAAGTGAGTCCCAAACAAGTAGGGTCTTAGCTTCTTCAGCGCCCAGACCACAGCAAAAGCTTCTCTTTCAATTGCACTCCACCTCTGTTCCCTGGGAAGTAGCCTTCTACTAATGAAAGCTACGGGTTGGTCCAAGCCCTCGTTGTTCAATTGTGAGAGTACTGCTCCAACACAATGCTCTGCAGCATCTGTTTGCACAACAAATTCTTGGGAGAAGTTGGGTGCCTTGAGCACAGGTGCCATGCACATGGCAAATTTCAGGGCATCAAAAGCGGTCTGACAGGCATCGGTCCAGATAACTTTCCTTGGCTGCTTCCTTGAAGTCAGCTGTCAAGGGGCAACAATGGTGCCATATGCCTTGACAAACCGTCTGTAGTACCCAGTGAGTCCTAAAAAGGCTCTCACCTCTGTCTGGGTCTTGGGGGGCTCCCAAGCCAGAATGGTGTTGATCTTAGGCTGTAGGGGCGTCACCTGGCCGCTTCCTACCTGGTGCCCTAAGTACACCACAGATCCCTGCCCTATCTGGCACTTACTGGCCTTGATAGTGAGGCCTGCCTTCTGCAGAGCCTTCAACACTTTACAGAGGTGTTGCAAGTGTTCCTCCAAGCTGGAGCTGAACACAGCAATGTCATCCATGTAGGCGGCACTGAATTTCTCCAGCCCGGAGAGTACCTGGTTGACCAGTCTCTGGAATGTGGCGGGGGCGTTCTTCAACCCAAAGGGAATGACACTGAACTAGTAGTGCCCCTCTGGCATTGAAAACACAGACCTCTCTCTTGCCCCATCAGTCAAGGCAATCTGCCAGTACCCAGACGTTAGATCAAACATACTAAGGTACCGGGCAGCTCCCAGGCGATCAATGAGCTCATCATCTCTGGGGATGGGGTGAACGTCAGTCCTGGAGATGGCATTCAGCCCACGGTAGTCCATGCAGAACCGGAGTTCAGGAGTGGCACCGGGTGCAGCAGCTTTCGGAACCAAGACCACTGGGCTTGCCCAGGGGCTGCTCGAGGGCTCTATAACCCTAACGCCACCATTTTGGAAACCTCTTCCTTAATGCTGGCCCTGACTTTGTTAGTTACTCTGTAAATGTTATGTTTTGCAGGTAAACTGTCCCCAGTCTCCACATCATGGACACACCAATTGTGATTCCTGGAGTCAGGAAGAACAGGGAGGCGAACTGTCCCAGCACCTGGCGACAGTTCCTCTGCTGCTCTGGGGTCAGGGTGGGAGAGAGGTTCACTCCATCCACTGACCCATCATTTTACTTGGCTGACAAGAAGCCAGGAAGAGGCTCACTCTCCTCTTCCATTCCATCATCTGTAGCCAGGAGCATTGTTACTTCAGACCTCTCAAAGTGAGGTTTGAGGCTGTTCATGTGTAGGACCCTCAAAGGGTTCCTGGGAGTCTGCAAGTTGACCAAGTAGGTCACATAACTCTTGCGCTCCACCACCTCAAATGGACCAGTCCACTTGTCTTGGAGTGCACAAGGCTCCACTGGTGCCATCACCCACACTTTTTGGCCAGGCTGAAACTCAACCAGAGTGGTATTCTGGTCATACCAGCGTTTGATCTTCTGCTGGCTGGCTTCCAGGTTCGCCAGAGCGATTTTCCTAAAGCATTGAGTCTGGTTTATGAAGACCAGCATGTAGCTGAACACATCTTGGGGGGTCTTACCAGGAGCTTTCTCCCAGCCCTCCTTCACCAGACTCAGAGGTCCTCTCACAGGGTGCCAATACAGCAATTCAAAGGGACTGAACCCTAAGGATTTCTGCGGTACCTCCCTGTAGGCAAACAACAGGCATGGTAGGAAGATGTCCCACTTACGTCTCATGGGTTCCGCAAGACCCTTTATCTTGCCCTTCAGGGTTCGGTTGAATCTCTCAACCAACCCATTCCCTTGGGGATGGTAAGGAGTGGTTAATTTGTACATTATACCGCACTCCTCCCACAGTGACTTCATACACCTGGAAATGGAGATTGTACCTCGATCAGAGACCACCTCTCAGGGGAACCCAACACAGGAAAAGATCCCAATCAATGCACGGCTCACCACAGGGGCCATGATTGTCCTGAGAGTAACAGCTTCCGGGTACCAGGTAGCATGGTCCACCAAGACCAAGATAAACGTGTTGCCTAACGCTGTCTTGTGTTCCAGTGGCCCCACAATGTCGATGCCCATCCATTCGAAAGGGATGCTCATCACAGTAAAGGGTTGGAGGGGAGCCTTACACTTCCCTCCAGTCTTGCCACCTGCCTGGCAAGTCTGACCAGACCTACAATGTGTGCCAACGTGCTTCTGCATTTGGGGTCAGAAGAAGTGGGTGACAAGCCTGTGATAGGTCTTGTCGCACCCCAAATGTCCTGCCAAAGGCACGTCATGAGCCAGACCCAGTAGGAAGGTTCTGTAGCACGCGGGTACCACCAGCACATGGGCTGCCCCAGGCTCAGCAACCTTAGTCTCACTGTAAAAGAGACCATTCTCCCAATAAATCAAATGTGATCTGGGCGGACCACATGCTGCCTGGTCTGCAGCATGCTGCCGCACACCAACAAGAGTAGGGCATTCCATCTGTGCCTTGCAGAACTCCACCCTGGAGGGGCCTCCTTCCTGCTGCCAATGGGTCAGCTCAGGCAGGTCTCCCAGTTCGGCTACTTGCTCCCCTGTAGGTTCAAGGGCATCCCCCTCAGGTTCTTCCTCCTCCTGGACCGTGGGAACTTTGAGGGCTGGTTTCCCACGCCCCCTGCCCTTCCTCTTTCTGGCAGGCTCCTGGTCCACTGTTTCAGGCTCCGGGTCCTCTTGATCACCCCTACTGGGTGCCATTTACCGAGTGGTCACACAGGCCCACTCAGGCAGTCCCAACATCTATAAATGAGCCTGGGGCTCCACCTCCTTCCAAGGTGAGATCTATAGGTCATTGCCAAGCAGACAGTCAACAGGCATGGACAGACTTATAATGACCTTAAAGGAACCTGAGACCCCCCACTCAAAGGGAACCTGCACCACATTACACAGGTGCTCAGAGTTGTCTGCAGCAACTACAGGGTGAAGCACATTGGGGATGAGTTGCTCTTCAGACACCCATTAACACCTGACAGAGGTCACACTGGCTCCTGTGTCTCTCAGAGCCGCCACCCTCCTCCCATTGATGGTCACCCACTGCAGGTACTTTTTAGTGTTATCCGGCAGGCAGGTTTCCTGGACCATCTCTGTATGTCCTAATGAGATAAGGGTCATCACAGCTGGCTCCCCACCCTCACTGGGAACCAACTCCTCATCCAGTACTCCACTAACTAACCCCGGTGACGGTGCACCAGTGGGTGCTGGTGGTGCCTTGGGGCACTTGGGATCATTCGCCAGGTGGCCTTCCTGACCACATCCATAACACTTGCGGGGACCCCGGTTGTCTGGCCTACACTTAGGGGGCCATGGCTTCTTAGAACTGGGGGGCTGGGAATCTTTACCCTCGTAACTATTTTGGGGCCCTTCAGAGAACTCCTTTTGGGTAGCCTTGTCCCCCCCACTCTTCTGCTGGGGACCCTGCCCACCTTTGGCTGGGTTTCCCACATACCCCTTGTGGACCCTGGTACTCGTCCAGTGGTTCGCCTCCTGAGCAAGCTTCCTGGGGTCAGTCAGCTTACTGTCCATCAGATGCTGGTGCAGCTCTGAAACAGAAAGACTACTCAAGTACTCCCAACCAATCAGATTGTACAACCCCTGGTTACCTTGCTGCCCTTTATCCAACCATCCAGTGCTCTGCAATACATGTTCACACACTCAACCCAAGTATTGGACTCAAGTTTCTTGAAAGACCTAAACTTTTCCCTGTACTGCTCAAGTGTGAGCCCATACCTGAGGCATAAAGCCTCCTTCATATTGGGATAGGTCAAGGCACCCGCCTCCTCCAAAGGAGTCAGGGTGTTCCTCCCATTGGCCTCAAAGTGTCTCCATAGGCCCGCCCCCCAATTCTTCTCAGGGACCTCATTCATACGCAGTGCTGCCTCATAAGATGCAATGCATGCATAAATATCCTACCCCCTTCTGGAAATTCTGTACTAGGTCCTTGGGAATGTAAACCTTACCCCCTTGCACTGGCTGTGCGCTGCCACCATTTGTACTGGACTACACCTATTTGGCCTTGATGTCCAGTTCTCTCATGCTCAATTCATGGGCCAAGATCAATTTCTTTTCCTCCAAAGCACGAGCATTGCTGCTCTCCTCTGCCTTGGTCTGGAGCCTCAAAACCTCCAACTCATGATCCCTGGCCCTGCGCCTTTCCTCCCTTTCCTTTGGCACCCAATTTCTGGAAGAATGGTTGCTGCCAGCCCTAGAGGCTGCTCTCCCAACAGGCACATCCTGGGTTCTGAAACCACATTTGGTGCACCTGGATCCACATCTGCAATATCTGTCTCCTCAGCTTGTCTGGCCTCCCACCAGGCCCCTAAGGCCTTCTGTAGCTCCTCTTTCCTAGAGTTGCTCTTCATGGGACATCCAAAGCAGTTGCAGAATTGCTTGAGTTGCTCTACTTTGTAACTACTTAACATTTCAACGTCAAACTCCAAGTCTGCAGCCTCACTTACTAATTTACCATTCAGAGACATGGTGCGTGAATACTTCAAGGGTCAGATCAAAAATAGAACTAAAAATAAGACACAGTATGTGGTTGCGTCGTGGTCTGCACTAACTAGTGATGTACACCAATCACTGTGGGTCAAGTACAAATACAAGTTCAAATCCTCACCGTAGACACCAATGTTAGAAATGGGGGTCTCTAGTTGGCAGAGGTAGGTGCCTTTGTCCAAATAGGGACCCTTGCTTCTAGTCAGGGTAATGGGGATACACACTTTAGATAACCCCTGCTCACCCCCTGGGCACGAGCAGACAGACTTATCCCAAAGGCAATGTGCAAAGTATTTGTACTCAAAACACACAGTAATACAGTGATAACACCACAAATGGACACCACACCAGTTTAGAACAAGCATTAGAAATTCAATAGGTCTCGCATTTTTTTGAGTTAGAGCTATTGGCATTGCAAATGGCAATGCCTTCGATCCTTGTGTTATAGAGTGGATGTATGTGGTTTGAGTGGAATTATGTGGGTTGGATTTGAATTGTTAGTTGTGTAATGGTCTGGCATTGAATGGTGTGGTGTGGAGTGAATTTGTGTAGTGTAATTATGTGGCATGGTGTGCAGTGGAATTATATGCATAGTAATTATTTGATGTATAGTGCAGTGGTATAGAGTAAAGTTGTGTACAGTATAGTAGCATAGAGTGGCACTGCGTATATTGCAATAGAATATAGTTCAGTGGAGTGGATACAAACTGAGGGCAAGTGGAACATTTCCTTGTACTACCGTCAGTAATGGAAGCCAGCTGGTAGGTGTTATAAGCCAGCTCGTAGGTATTGGAGCCAATTATGGCGGCTGCATTGCATGAAGCACTTAGCAGTGAAAGGGGGGTGTTTAGGCACACACGTGTGTTTGTTCCAGCCATTTGAACAATTCTTATGCAAAGGAGTGCTGCATCTGTGATGCTTCAGTTTTATGTCAGCAGATGGGGGTAAACCAAGACAGCTACTCGAGTGCATTCAAAGTATTTTAGCAATGGGTCCGTACACACAACAATGTACCATAGGAATCATGCCCTGATTAAGTAATTTTACTTGTGCGAAACCCGTGTTGGCTGGACTGTGAAAATACTATTGTGGAAGATGTAAGTTGGCAACTAAATCGGATGAATTGATAAAGAAAAAACCCAAAAAAGACAATTGTTTTGGCAGGTTTCATTGTGAAACTGGAAATTATTTCTACTTTAAGTTGCATGTGGGCATCTCCCTTGCTTGAATTGTATTTTAGGGTCCTTCCGAAGTCCTGTGAAAACCCGCATGTGCAGTAGGGTGTTGGGTTTGGCACCACTATGCTATAATACGGGTTTAATATTTAAGGAGGGGACATTTCGAAGGGTGAGCGTTAGACTTCTTAGTGGTGAACGAGTGCAGTATATCCAACCCTGCAATCACTCATCTTCAGTACCTGATTTCTCAGGAACTGGTGTTCGCACACCTAAACATTCCTCATGTATCCTGAATTTCTTTCTTGAGTTACCAGGAGGAAAAACCTGCAAAACATATTGTTGAGAATTTGCCCCTTCTGTAACAAGCCCCTTTTTAGACCTCCTATAAGGACGGAAAATGCCGCTTTATGAGCCTTTTTTGTTGTGTCACAGTCACAAGACCTTGATATACATGAGATATGTACCTCGTGCTCTAACATCTCACGCATAAGCAATGTGAAACATTTGTTTCAGGTTACCTCATCCTCCTTTCTTGAAAACAGTTTTCTTGGATATTAGCTCTGCGAGACAAAGGGTGAGTTGCAGATCATTCTGCATTTCAGAACTGCACACAAACTACCATCAGACTAATATATCCTTTAGCTCAAAGATGCCATAATCCCACTTCAATGAGGAGATTTATCTCCTAGTTATTGTTCTGAATTTTCATTTAGTTTGCATGTATTTTGTTCTGCATTTTTGTAAAGCGCCTTTAAACCAGAATAGTGTCAGGGTGCTGAACAGAGAAACATGGTGAAGCATAGAGAACCATCATATAACAAAACTGTGGAAGAAACAACAACAGTTTGAGGAAAACAACATCTTCAAACCAGTTTCGTTAGATAACAACCTTAGCATAGGCTGGCTGTGTCGCTCCAGCCTGACCATGACAGGTCTTTTTTCTGATCTGAGCTTTATGAAGAAAAAAGCAAAGACTAAAAAGAGGTAGTAAATGGAGATAGAAGGGAAAAAATGGGTAATAGTAGAATGGAGCAAACATAAAAAGGTTGGAGTAGCATTATGGTGCAAGGTGATGTAGAATGGGTGAGAAGATGTATGGCAAAGAAACTAGCTGGGACATTTGTGTGGGTGAGCCACAAGATGTTCTTGGGAGAGAAAAGCACAATGACATGGTGGCGAGACGATCACAATATTGAGAAGTCTTTGAACAAGTGTGTGTTTTAATATGTGCGTAAAGATCCACTGAGTGCTTCATTTCATCTAGGAGAGAGTTCCATGGTGAGTGGAGATGCTCCAGAGAATGATTGAGTAGCGGACAAGGGAGATTCTCCACGCTTCTTATTTTTTCCTTTCCACCCGAGGTTTTGAGGGATGAGCAGTTGCAGCTAACTTGTTTTAGGAAAGAACTTGTTGATGATGATGACGGATGTTTTATACGTTTGTACTGATAGATAAGGGTATGTGATCAACTGTAGTCCTATAATCTTCAAAGAGTTAATAATACTTTGCTGGCCAGAAAGGGCATTAATCCATTGGCTGTTATTGGCTGCTTTTTTTAAAGTTCTAAAGTTCTTTTTACAAACCGGTATTATTTGTAAAATGTATGATGCAAATTTGTGGTTGTGCGTGAATTGTTAGGGTATTTCCCAGGCAATAGATGCTGTGTGACCAGATCTTTTTTGCCTTTCTGAAAGAGAGGTATTTTACGGCCTAGAGTACAGCTTCCCTATTTCTGTTTTTACAGTGGGTGAAGTAGGTGGTAAACGGAAGGGGATAGTGGTATATGCACTTTGCAGACTAATTCTTGCATCCCAAATATATATTTTCACGCAGATGACCAGTCTGTGCAAACCGCTGTCAATTATTATTTGCTCACATCCCCAGTATGAGATACACTTCGAAGGATGTAATGCCTGCCCCTGTCAGCTCTTTGCTTTCAGACACTGATGTGCTTGGACCTAAAAAAAACAGAAGTAATTTCCTTTGATGTTAATCACGGTGGGCCAATTCTGACTCCCAGGTTGGCAGACGACATAATCTGATGAATGAGAACTGACTTTCATCACTTGTGAGGTACACTTGCTGTGCCTTTGTCATAGACATAGGTAATAAATATATGACATGATCTGTGGGTGGGTGAGGCACGTAGGGGCTTCACACACTGAAGCGACGGCAACACAATATTACACTCCCAAACTCTGAAATGGAAATGGTTGTTTTCCTCCTAAATGCTATACTTTATATATGTGTACCACATTTAATTGGCATGCTATATGGGACAAAACGGGGCGGGGTAGTTTAGGTGGTTGCCGTTTATGTTGCTTATCTTCCCGTTGTGGTATATATAACAAGTCACTGACAGAGCGAGGACAGGTGATCCAAAGGAGAGCAGGAGGGGCTGGGGGAGATATGGTGAGGCACTGCAGAGGTATGCAGTCTCTCAGTGCATGCTGAAAACTAAAAATAAACAAGCAAAGCCAGGCCATGAAAGCCTGCCTCGTTCTGCGGCGCACAATGCACACGGAGAGCCATGGTGGAAGTGGGCATGCTGGTTTGAGTTGAGGATCGTTGGTTTCTCGAGGCTCTGGAGCGGACATCGTTATCAGCCGAATAGGTTAAGGGGAGCTCTCACACACTGCCATCCTCACTCGGGCAAATTTCAAAGGCTGATCTAGCGCCACGCTGGTGTCAGGATGTATGATCTGGCTATGTAGGGAATGACACTTCACTATAAATCGAAAAAAACACAAGACCGCCTTTTCTAATCAAACAAACCTTAACACACAGAAGAGCAGCTCGCCCACACGGGTCACTACGCACCTCTATCAGACGTGCACGCACGCACACAACCAAAGCTTCCAGCCAGGATTTAAAGAGGCAGGCACTTCTAAGAAGTGCTCCATGTAAATAATAACAAGCATTTGCAATGCAATAGGACTCGCATTTACGCGAGATCTATTGCATTGCAAACGGGCGGGCGGCAGGAGGGCGAGAAGGCACGAACAACGGTAGTGCAGGTGGGTGGGGGGTGGGAAGGCATGGGAAAAAATAGTGCTTACAATCTAAATAACACATACCATGCAACACTGGAAGTAAAGGGGCCAGTAGCCATGGAAGGATACAAATGACGACATAGCCGTCATAAGGAGGGACTAACAGCCTATAAACCAATTGGAAGGCAGCATTTAGAAAGGACAAAGACACAAGCCAATGAAAAAGATGGGAGGGGGAGTGGGCGGAGCTTCCACTCCATACTCCATTACTGCATGCCTCCCAGAGCGAGCAGTGCATGCGTGCTGCCGCTATAGGCTCGATCTAAAAATAAAGTATATTTATCTCAACTCAACAAGATCAAAACGACAAAAATCCAACAAACATGTAATAAGAATATGACTCTGAAAAGGTTTCAAACAACTTGGCCCATAAAAAACTACAGATGCATGATTTCTCTCAAAGTTCCTATAGTTGTGACAAAATCCACGAGGCCAAACAGCCGCAGAGATGGGAAGCTTCGAAAAACAAAGAGACGCGTCAGTTCCTGAGACCATGGCGAGGCGATGAAACAGTTCTGCTGCACACAGGAGAAGTGATGCGTCAAATCCGGACTATAGGGGTAAGTGATGCGTCGATTCCGAGACAATTCTGGTCCGCGGGTGATGCGTCTGGAAAACTTGCTGCACAGGTACGATGCGTGGAAATCCGTGATGCGTCGGCAATCGATGCGGTGGTGTCGAGCAGCGCTGCATCGGTTTCTTCAGACGTGATCCCTCAAGAATGAGGGTTGGTCTCCCAATGTTTCTCTCTCATCCTTCATATTCTCGGAGCCATTGAGCCCTCTCTGTACTCGACGACACATCGTGCGCCTCTGAGGACCCTTCTTTAAATCAGACATGGTGCCCCTTTTTTAGCCACCCTTTCACCTACCACTTGTCCTGAGGAAGACCCCGATTGTAAGGTCGACAAGAATACCTACACATTAGCAGGGGTCGAAACGTCGACACACTACTGATGCCAGTACCGTCAACAGTGTATGCTTACACTGTGATTTGATCTGTTACATGGCTACATATTTCATGTTTCTAAAATAATTTTTTTGTCTTGATGCTAAGAGTTTGTGGCAATGAATAGCATGCCCAACAATTTGATGGTTATATTCATGAGTAATGTTTGTCACTAACCTCACTACCTCACTCATGTCACTACCTTTTCCCTTTCCCTTTCGTTTTGTGGGCACAACTATGATGTTTTCAATGTGTTTTGTGAAATATGTTCTTTTTGTTCAGTGTGATTAAATAACACTTGAGCATTCCTTTATTCTCTTTATTTTGATTTATGATTGTTAATTTCATTTTGCTACACTGTTTTGATGTATTTATACTGGGACCACTACTCTTTATACAGTCCTACACCCAGGTCCCAGTGATTTTGGGTATACCCTTCATTCTAACGGTACTTTCTCAAAGTGGCATTTTCAAACACAGAATTTAAAAACCATCTTTTCTAAAATATGTGTTATTAAATTCTGAGTTCAGAGAGCCTAAGCTTTATTTTCCTATCTTGTCCCAATGGGAAGTTATACTTGTAAGATGTGTTACAAAGCCTTTCCCATTCTATCCTACGGGCAAGATAGCCTTTCAATAGTGAAAAACGAAATTGGCAGTATTTCACTATCAGGACATGTCACACACACCAGTACATGTCCTACCTTTAACATACACTGCACCCTCCCAGGGGGGTACCTTGGGCCTACCATAGGGGTGCCTTACATGTAAGAAAAGGGAAGGTTAGGGCCTGGCAAGGGGGTGCACTTGCCAAGTCGTCATGGCAGTTAACAAACTGCACACAGATACTGCAGTGGCAGGTCTGAGATACCTTTTCAGGGCTACTCATGTGGGTGGCACAATTAGTGCTGCAGGCCCTCTAGTAGCATTTGATTAACAGGCTCTGGCACACTTCATTTCACTTTACTAGGGACTTACCAGTAAATCAAATATGCTAATCAGGTAGAATGAATTGTAACCACAATTTACACATGGAGCCCTTGCACTTTGACAATGATCCGCAGTGGCAAAGTGCCCAAAGCATCTAAGCCAGCAAAAAGGAAATCCTGCACAGCATCAAAAATACAGGAGGTAGAGGCAAAATGTCAGGGGAAACCACGCCAAAGATGCCAAGTCTAACAGCCCTGCATCTTTTAGTCACATTAGGGGCTGTGTATCCTTGGACTGCCTGCACCCTTTAATCATATTACGGGCTGTGTATCCTTGAAATGCCCTATATCCTTTATTCACTTTATGGGCTGTGTATTTTTGCGTTGTTTGGGGATTGTTTATCCTTGGGTATTCGGATTACTTTATGCTCATGAACTGTGTATCCTTGGACTTCCCTGCATCCTACATTTAGGGGCTGTATATCCTTGGACTGCCCCGTAGCCTTTATTCACATCATGGGCTGTGTATACCCGGCCTCCCCTGCATCCTTTAGTCACATTAGGGGCTGTGTATACTTGGCCTGCCCTGCATCCTCTAGTCACATTAGGGGCTGTGTATCCTTGGACTGCCCTATATGCTCTATTCACTTTAGGGGCAGTGATAGAGCTAGATTTCTCAAATAAAGCATTGCTTTATTTTTATGTTTCAGACAGACTGCATTTAAAATGGCACACACATTTTGGTGCAAGTGAAGACACATGGCACATGCCTAGTCAAAAGTTTTTGTAAAAGTGGCACTTTTGGTGCATGCAAAAGTGAAAAACATAAAATGAGGCTTGTTCATAAATGCTTTCAGTCTGAAATGCTTGTGCTGAATTAACATGTGTTTTTGCAGTGTAGAGAAAACTTGTGCTTTCAGTGGCCTCTTTAGCTTTGAATCATGGAATGTGTTCTCTCTTCCCAGTTTCCTTTCCCTTATAATCTACACTCCCTGTTCCTGTCTCAAGAGACTTTGGCTTTGTTGCATATTTAGACAATGCATATTAAGTTCATAACACATCTTTTTATAATGTGTATTAATTAATCAACCATGCACCAACACTACACATGGGGCAAACGCATTTTGCATGAAAAGCCATCTAAAACATTAGAGCATGTTGCTATGAGTATGTATTAACTGTGTGCGCTTTCAAAATTTACACTAGTGCATGTTTTATGCTATGTTGTACATTGCACATTCTTGCATTTTTGCACAAATAATAAGAAAAGCTGCTTTACATTAATAGCTTTTGCAAGGTATCATTTATACAGGGTATTAGTATAGGGAGGTAAAACATAATGGGTTTCATTTGAAAATTAATACTCTTTTTGTGGTTATTTTGTTTTTGGGCCTAAGATAAAATGGCTGCTTGTGAATCCAGCAAGGCTGTGTATTGAATGAGAGACGCATGCGCAGATTATACCAGCTACATACTGCCAAGTGCCTCAAGTGAAGACCTGGTTCAAGGCCACCATGAACTGTACATTCTTGTTATCGTGCCAATGTACCAGTGTTTGTGGAATGTGTCCTTCCTGCGTGCGATATGACAGGAAGGAGGAAATAGACTGAAACATTTTTCCTAGTAAATGTTGCTAAAACATATAATTGTATTAATCATTAATGCTTTTTTTATTAAAACTGGTGTGGGTTGGATTTGCCAATGAGAACACGATGGTGAGACCCTCGTCATCTAAGCTATCCAATCAGGGTGCAAGCTTTACTGAAAATTGCAACCTTATTAGTATAGTCAGCCAAGAATTAGAGTATAAATATGACCTCTTTAGGGGGCTTTTTGGTTTTTTTTAGTTTTTTTTTAGAGGCTTTAGAAGCTTTTGCGGGTGCAGCCTAAGAGCAGATTGCGTCGGATGAGAGATAGAGGGAGGGGGGGGCATAGGCTAGCCTTGCACGTCATATTTTTGGCAAGGTAGATCACATTCCTCTGTGGTCTGTGAAGGAGGGCCTTTTCAGGAGCAGCGTCTCTCTGTGAACACAGAGAGGACAGATGAACAGACCAGGGCAGAGAGTGGAGCTGGATAGAACAGGATTAGATTTAGATGCTAACATTTTTAAGTTCATGCTTTGACTAATTAATTATTTTTGAAAAGATTTATTTGTCTTATGCATTTATTTCTCTTTATGGGAGATTTTTGCCAATTATTAATTATTGATTAGCCTTGCATAATTCACTCTTGAATTATATTTCCTGAACATTCTTTGGAGAATTCTGATTGACATTTGATTGCCTCATTCCCTTCCTTTATGGAATGTTTTGTATGCAACCTATAATATGTTCTGTATTAATTCTATTTTTCCTGTTTTCCAAATTCTGTAACCTGATTGATATTTGACTAATGAATAAAGGGTCAGAGAACCTTAACTTTTAACTAGAAAATAAAACCCTTTAAAATACTCACAACTCTCTTTATTGGCTTAAATATTAATTGCATTTTTGATTTTTCATGTTTATGTAAATCTCCTGCTGGTAATATACAGTGGCAAGGGTCCAGTACCTTTGCAGCGGTAAATTAGAAGGTAAATGAGGTTTTGCATTGAGAAATTACAGTGAAATTACCGCTGCATCAGTTTCTGGTAGCAAGAGGAAGGTTATTATCAATTAGTTTGGTGATTAAGGATTATTAATATCACCATCAACTATTTGACTAATGGTCCATTGACCTTAGGAAAAGAGTTGATCTGTGAAAATTAGTTCTAGAAAATAATTGCCCAAGTTAGATAAATGTCCAAATCCTGATTCCTGACTCCAATGCTCAGAACCTGAAGACTGGCAAAGCAGTACTGAAAGGTGATGCAAGAAGGCGATTGCTGGAGTGGTGTGAGTATCAATAGGGTTGTGAAATGTTGTTAATGTGCTAGGATGTATTTTTGAAGTGTTGAAAATAGTAAGGGGTTTTGACTGTTGGTGAAAGTTTGCTCATTTTTGACTTGATGGTTTTATTGATTATATTGGTAATTTCATAGGACAGGATTTATTGGTTATTGATTACATGTTTTAACTTTTCATGTTAAGTAAGTTAGTGTCTTGTTCTATGTTGTCTGGAAAAACAGGTATGTACACCTGTGGAAATTCCCGGGAAAGGAATAGCGGGTGGTAAATGGAAGCCACACTGCAGTGAGGTTACTCGTCTGTTGGAATAACACTGAGAAGCTAGGTAGGGCTGGCAGTGTTAAATTAGGGACCATTTTCTGTGTAAAAGTGAGAGTAATTAATAGCAAAGAGTTCGCTGGTGAAACTTTGGTGTTATATCACCTAGAAAGGGTAACACCAAAGGAGTAGCAGGTTCTTCTGAGCTTGAGTGAAGGGTAAGCGGAAGGGATTTACTCGCAGTGTTTGAAGAGTAAACAGAAGTTCTTACTTTGTGAAGAGTAAGCGGAATGTGTTACTTGCAGTGAAAATAAATCTATCCTTTGTTTAGTGGAGCAGACAGAGTAGCGAATGTTTTTATGTTGTTATTAACAGAATTTTGATTAAGAAAACTCAGAAAAATATTGCCGTAAGATTTTGTAAAGGAGGAGTCAGTAGTAGGAGTTAAACTGACTGAAATTGAAACTGACAGCATTGGAGAAAAGAAATTGCATTGAACTAGAAATGGAATTGTTTAAAGGTTTAACCCCTTCGCTGCTTCTGTCGGCCAACGGCCGTCGCGAGCACTACCTCCGTAGTGCTGCGCACGTCCGTTGGCCGACGCGGCCACGCCCACTCAATAAAACCGCCGCACCGCGGCAGAATTGCCGCCGCGGTTAAGTGGTTAAAGAAGCTGTTAGGAGGTAAAGTGAAAAATTCGTTTTTAATTGGTGATGCTCCTGAAGGAACACCCGTGCATTTTATGTCTACCAATTTGGGACAAAATTCATGTATGTGGGTTCACCAATGGTGCAAGATTACTGAAAAAGAAGGTCCTTTGAGGTTTCCAAAGATGGTACTTTTGAATTGCAAATTATTGACAAATTAAGGGAAGTGTTATGTGAAATAAAGACACCATCTAGAGCTGCACAATTTGAGGCCTTAATCATTTGGGAAAAGACAGCAAGAGACAAAGCAAATGAGGATAAAAAGGTGAAGCACCAGATGCAGGAGAAGGGAATTAATGATGATAAAAGCTTCAAATAAATAATGATTCAGGGGATGAAATAATGGATGCATTGTTAACTGAGTGTCCGCCACTTTATGTGGTTCCCATTAAAAATACTGAAAATAGTGTACCAGTAAGTACTACAGTGGCTACTGTTTCTGTTAAACAGAGAGAAACACAGATTGAAAGAACTGTGCAGACATTTCAGATTGACCCACTACCTGTTGATTCAGCACTGTCAGTGATGCCTCCAGGTGTTACTGCTTTAAATGTGACTGATTCAGTCCAGATATCACAAACTACAGATGCACAGGCAATGCCTAGAAAAATTGTGACTGTCCCAATTAATATGGCCCCTACTCAAAAGGTTCAAACAGCTGCAGAAGGAGTAATTATGTCAGGGTTTATTTCAGAAACTCAGAATTCACAGATTATTGAACAGAAATTACCCCAGACAGTCCAAGCACTGAATGGTGGGGGAAAAATAGTCTTTACAACATCTGCAGCCCAGGATAAAATGAATATATTTGAAGATGGAATTTTTCAAACCTGCTGTGAGGAAGCAGCAGTGCTTAAAAAGATAGAGAGCATGGGGGAACAAATTAGCCCAGACCCTGAAAAAGAGAAACAGCTTAGGGGCCAATTCCGATTCCGGCCGGAAATCTCCCCGATCGAGCCGGACCCGGAGAGAATTCCGACCGAATCGGACCCTAGCAGTCCGACCGAACGAGTACGATTCGCACGCATGCTATCGGACTCGAGTCGGTCGGACTCCCATTGAAGTCAATGGGAGCCTGTCGTACAACGCGTACGCGGGCTCCCATTGACTCCAATGGGTGCGGAGCGGACAAGGGCGCCCCCTACAGGCGTGTACGCGTCCATGCGCATCGCGGCGTACATGCACAGGTAGGGGGGACCCCTGTGTGCGACTCACGCGCCTACGCGTACAGGGGGGTCCGACGCGGACCCCCAAAGTCCGGCTCCGACAGCTTTTTCGAGCCGGATG
This sequence comes from Calotriton arnoldi, assembly GCA_963921515.1. NCBI lineage: Eukaryota > Metazoa > Chordata > Amphibia > Caudata > Salamandridae > Calotriton > Calotriton arnoldi. The sequence continues at coordinate 737,798 of CAWUFW010009876.1, forward strand.
GCGCGAGTCGATCGGACTGCTCGCGGCGCGCATCATACTTACCCGGCCGGGAAACGTCTCCATAGCGCAGTGCGAGTCGTGTCCATGCGAGTTGGTCGGAGCGTGTTGAAGCCGCGTTCGAGTCGGTCGGCGATTTCGCGGGTGCTTGCATCGTACTCGCTCGGCCGGACCCGCGTACGATTCGGTCGGGAAACAGGGCTCCGAATCGGATCCAGTGAATCCGAATCCGATTCGGAGCACTACCGGCCGAGATCGGAATCGGCCCCAAAGTGTTTTCAATTCAACATTTGAACATGAAGAAATTAACAGTCCCTGCTGTTCAAATCATGAAAATGTGAACCAGTGTAAGGAAAAAGAATTAATTTCCCTGAGTAAGGAAACAAATACATGTGCAGTAACTACACATGGTAGACTGACCGATTTGGCTCAAAAATATGAAATTAATGTTTCAGGAAGTTTTCCATTTCAGAAAAGCTTCAGGGTACATATGAATGATGAGGCAAATGAGACAATGTGTTCTTCAGGAATGCAATTGCACATTGCAGAAATAATAAAATATAATTTCAAATGCAATGGGTTTGAGAAGTTAGGAGACAAGTGGGCAAGAAAACATGAGAAGAAAAAGAAACCACCAGACCTTGTTAGGGAAAATAATAAACAGGATGAGGGAGAAGCTTTTGCTTACTCATTGAGAGAAAAGGTGGGAGAAGTGCATGTTCATGTGCCACGGAACAAAAGTGAACTTGCAGCATTTCTGAACACATTCCCACAATTGAGAGACAAACTTATGCTGTGGTACCCACAAGTTGATGGATTTGTTGAAATTTTAAAAGAGTTGTGCATTAATTTGGAAATGTTCTTTGACATTGCCATGCAGACTGAATTGTGGTTAGAATCTAAAGTTGTTGTGCAAAGGCCAGGTGAGGAGACAATGAAAAGGGTTTACATGAATGCACCATCATTTTCTGTTGTTATGGAGAAAAACGTAGCAGTGATTACTTTCCTGAAGGGCAGAGTGCCAGCAAAGGATGTTGATTGGGTACAGATTAAAAGAACACAGGATGGAAGTAAAGGTGTTTTGGTCTGTGCAAATTCAGGTATGGATGTTGTACTGCTGGAAAAAGTGTCCTTTGCCATCTTTATAACCGATTTGAGCATTGGAAGAAGAAAAATAAATTTAAACATGATGCACAAACACATAGAAAAATGCAGATGCAAAGTATGCCAGTTAAGCAAATGCAAATGTCAGTTCAGAAACAGGTACCAATGGCAGGAATTTTTCAAGCACAGATGGTCCCACTAAATATGGAAAATGCTAAAATTAATTTAAATAAGTTGTCCAGAGCAAATGTGAATTCTTTCCAGAAACAAAATCAGAACCCAGTTCAACAGGTTGCTATATTTGAAAATGAGAGTTTTAACCCTAACAATTCTGAATTTACCAAGTCCATTGTGAAAGTAGTGGAAGATCCAGACTTAGTTGCAGGAATTTTAAAAGGAGAAATTACAAACCCAGTTTTAGAAGAATTTGCACCAAAAATAGGCCCATTTGAGGAAAATTGCCAAGTTGTTGTTTGTGACTCAGGCCTAGCAGGAAAACAATTGTTTTGCAAATTAAACAGCACAAATTACTGTACACCAGATAATGTTAATTTTCAGATTCCTGATGAGGATGTACATTTTAAAATGGCCCAACAAGAGACAGCTGTAGCATTGTTTTCAGAAAAGACAGTTGAAAAATTACCTTCTGATTTGAAAGAAATAATAAACACAGAAGTAAGGGAGTTCACAGAGAAAGATGTCAGATTAATAAAATGTGCAGAACATGTCTTATTTAAATTAGAACCAGTATTCAAGAACACCATCAGTTGCAGAAATGTTACCCATAATTGGAGATAAAGTGAGTAAAGCATTTTTGGTGGAATTGATTGGAAGTTTATGTAACTTTCTGATCACAGGTTCACAGAAACTAAATGAAAAGAACAGATTAGTGCAGGAGATTAATAGCATAATTTTTCCATGTTGTCCTGTGGTACCGAATCCAGCCAATATATTTTTTACATTCCATGTGCTCAAGAATGGCTTACTGTTATTGATTTTTGTCAAGTTCATGTCACAGTGCCATTGCATGGGAATAGTCAGGAGTACTGTCAAAAAGAAAATGAATGGCTGGGACACATAATTGAAAAGGGAGGTAGAAAGGTGTCACCAAAGAGAGTGGAAATAATTCACCAGATGAATCCACCTCAAATTCAGAAAGAAGTCAGGACATTTTTGGGAATGGTTGGCTGCTGTAGAGAGTGGTTACTAAACCTTTCCCTATTGGCTAAGCCTTTACTGAGGCTGACACACAAGAATGTGTCTGATCCGCTTCCATTGGACAACAATTGCACAAAAGCATTCCTAGAGTTGAAAGAGAAAAAGTGTCGCGCCCCGGCACTAGGAATGCAAGTTTATTTAAAAGAAAATACACCAATTTGCAGTGAGAGGGAGGGCTGCGCTCTCTCAGTGCCTGTTCAAAAACATGAATGTGTTCAAGGGTCTGTGATGTATTTCCCAATGACCTTTGATCCCAACATCAATGAAACTGAATATGAGTGTCTAGATGTCATGAAAATATGCATAAAGCCAAGATCAGACTTTAAGGATGAACGTCTGATTCAGCCCAACAATGTCCATTCTGTAGATGGCCCATGTTTGAAAGGTAACAATGACACATTAAAAGCAGCACATGCTGTGCTCCTTATACATTATGTTGTCAAAGCTTCATGGCTTTCAGTAGTTACCTCAGCCCAAAATTCGAAATTGATTGCCCTTACCATAACATGCAGTATAGCTGCTCAAATGGGAGTCACTATTGTCATGGGAGAGAGAATTGCTAATTCCGTTGCACAAAATTGTATTCTGTTAGCATATACATTCAATGGAATCTTCACAGGTGAATTAATAGAGGCTCAAGAAATTGTTTCAGAAGCAGAACAACAGGGTTGTATCAGAACTGTTTTTGAAAAAAGTGACAACTGCATAGTAGCAAATGTGTTATTGCAAAAACTGATGCCCAGGTATAGATTGCCAGTTTCTCTGAAATCAGATCATAATGAGGTCTCAAAGATGATGTGTGTAGAACCACAGATTGGACAAAGATTCGATTGTAGCCATCAGCCTGAAGTTTCAAGCCTAATAAAGCAACACAAAGACAGCACAGAGTCACACTTCGCAAAAGACTGTGTTTCAGCATCACTGAAGTGGCTTGAAAATGAACATGCAAATGCACTTGTGAAAAACACAGATGAAAAGACTAGCCATTGCTGTGAAGGTCTGACTGATGTGGAGCGTGCAGTTTCTCACCAGATTGCAGCTGCTACACAAGATCTGCATAATGGATGGTGCAACGACTTTGATCTGAGAGATGCTGTGAAATGGAAAGGCCTGTTCCAAATGATCCTGGCAAAGACTGTTGTGAAATGTGGTGGCCTTCCAAATTGGGTGTATGCCTCTCACACACGTATGGTCCTGTGTCCCCCTGATAAAACAGCTCCTCTTCAAGAAGATATGCCAGCAGTGGTCAAAAGTCCACAGAAGAGGGTCAGTCAAGCTGTAAGGGAACACACAGAGTCTGAAGCAGCACTAGAGAAAACTGAAGTGGCACTGGAAAAGCAAAAAGTGGAAACTGACTCAGATGAAAGCGGTGTCCAAAGGGTGAAAGAGTCAGATGCAGCCTCTGAAGAAGAAATTAGTGCTGTGGGCCTACGAGTGGAGGTAGGAAAAAGCTGGCTGAAAGGGTATCCAAAACGTCTGGAGTGGTCCTTTGAAAAATCATTTGCACCCATAGCTGAAACATCTGAATCTGATCAAAGTGAAAATAAAAGTGAAAGGCTTGGATTGAAAAAGTGCAAGGAATTGATGGTGCTCTGTCAGAGTTTCTCAGCACCTGAGTGGTCAAAATGCATGGACAAAGTACAGAATGCCACTTTGAATGAACTGTATGAGCCACCCTGATGGCAAGCTGGTGACAAAGAGAAAAAGAAAGGCTGAAACAATAACTGAGAATTGTCAAGAGCTGAAGAGAAAAGAATCTTTGAATGATGAAAGAAAAGAAGAAAAGAAAAGAAAATAGAAAAGAGAACTGTCCTGTTGAATTTTCCTTTTATTATTTTAGTTACTTATTTTAGAGAAGACTAACAGTTCCAAGAAGCTACTTACAGAACTCTGCACTAAACTTTGAGCTTGGCTATATATGATCTGATTACAGACAAGACTTGTGTTTGCCTTAGAAATAGAAGTAAAATTGTTATATGCTCAGCTTTTGCAATAAAAATGTCACTTGTGAAAATAAATAAGTGTGATGATCTACAAATCATTTGAGGTATCATGATTGGTTATCATCAAAGGGGGAGTTGATAGAGCTAGATTTCTCAAAATAAGCATTGCTTTATTTTTATGTTTCAGACAGACTGCATTTAAAATGGCACACAAATTTTGGTGCAAGTGAAGACACATGGCACATGCCTAGTCAAAAGTTTTTGTAAAAGTGGCACTTTTGGTGCATGCAAAAGTGAAAAACATAAGATGAGGCTTGTTCATAAATGCTTTCAGTCTGAAATGCTTGTGCTGAATTAACATGTGTTTTTGCAGTGTAGAGAAAACTTGTGCTTACAGTGGCCTCTTTAGCTTTGAATCATGGAATGTGTTCTCTCTTCCCAGTTTCCTTTCCCTTATAATCTACACTCCCTGTTCCTGTCTCAAGAGACTTTGGCTTTGTTGCATATTTAGACAATGCATATTCAGTTCATAACACATCTTTTTATAATGTGTATTAATTAATCAACCATGCACCAACACTACACATGGGGCAAACGCATTTTGCATGAAAAGCTATCTAAAACATTAGAGCATGTTGCTATGAGTATGTATTAACTGTGTGCGCTTTCAAAATTTACACTAGTGCATGTTTTATGCTATGTTGTACATTGCACATTTTTGCATTTTTGCACAAATAATAAGAAAAGCTGCTTTACATTAATAGCTTTTGCAAGGTATCATTTATACAGGGTATTAGTATAGGGAGGTAAAACATAATGGGTTTCATTTGAAAATTAATACTCTTTTTGTGTTTATTTTGTTTTTGGGCCTAAGATAAAATGGCTGCCTGTGAATCCAGCAAGGCTGTGTATTGAATGAGAGACGCATGCGCAGATTATACCAGCTACATACTGCCAAGTGCCTCAAGTGAAGACCTGGTTCAAGGCCACCATGAACTGTACATTCTTGTTATCGTGCCAATGTACCAGTGTTTGTGGAATGTGTCCTTCCTGCGTGCGATATGACAGGAAGGAGGAAATAGACTGAAACATTTTTCCTAGTAAATGTTGCTAAAACATATAATTGTATTAATCATTAACGCTTTTTTATTAAAACTGGTGTGGGTTGGATTTGCCAATGAGAACAGGATGGTGAGACCCTCGTCATCTAAGCTATCCAATCAGGGTGCAAGCTTTACTGAAAATTGCAACCTTATTAGTATAGTCAGCCAAGAATTAGAGTATAAATATGACCTCTTTAGGGGCTTTGTGGTTTTTTAGTTTTTTTTTAGAGGCTTTAGAAGCTTTTGCGGGTGCAGTCTGAGAGCAGATTGCGTCGGATGAGAGATAGAGGGAGGTGGGGGCATAGGCTAGCCTTGCACGTCATATTTTTGGCAAGGTAGATCACATTCCTCTGTGGTCTGTGAAGGAGGGGCCTTTTCAGGAGCAGCGTCTCTCTGTGAACACAGAGAGGACAGATGAACAGACCAGGGCAGAGAGTGGAGCTGGATAGAACAGGATTAGATTTAGATGCTAACATTTTTTAAGTTCATGCTTTGACTAATTAATTATTTTTGAAAAGATTTATTTGTCTTATGCATTTATTTCTCTTTATGGGAGATTTTTGCCAATTATTAATTATTGATTAGCCTTGCATAATTCACTCTTGAATTATATTTCCTGAACATTCTTTGGAGAATTCTGATTGACATTTGATTGCCTCATTCCCTTCCTTTATGGAATGTTTTGTATGCAACCTATAATATGTTCTGTATTAATTCTATTTTTCCTGTTTTCCAAATTCTGTAACCTGATTGATATTTGACTAATGAATAAAGGGTCAGAGAACCTTAACTTTTAACTAGAAAATAAAACCCTTTAAAATACTCACAACTCTCTTTATTGGCTTAAATATTAATTGCATTTTTGATTTTTCATGTTTATGTAAATCTCCTGATGGTAATATACAGTGGCAAGGGTCCAGTACCTTTGCAGCAGTAAATTAGAAGGTAAATGAGGTTTTGCATTGAGAAATTACCGTGAAATTACCGCTGCATCAGTTTCTGGTAGCAAGAGGAAGGTTATTATCAATTAGTTTGGTGAGTAAGGATTATTAATATCACCATCAACTATTTGACTAATGGTCCATTGACCTTAGGAGGAGAGTTGATCTGTGAAAATTAGTTCTAGAAAATAATTGCCCAAGTTAGATAAATGTCCAAGTCCTGATTCCTGACTCCAATGCTCAGAACCTGAAGACTGGCAAAGCAGTACTGAAAGGTGATGCAAGAAGGCGATTGCTAGAGTGGTGTGAGTATCAATAGGGTTGTGAAATGTTGTTAATGTGCTCGGATGTATTTTTGAAGTGTTGAAAATAGTAAGGGTTTTGACTGTTGGTGAAAGTTTGCTCATTTTTGACTTGATGGTTTTATTGATTATATTGGTAATTTCATAGGACAGGATTTATTGGTTATTGATTACATGTTTTAACTTTTCATGTTAAGTAAGTTAGTGTCTTGTTCTATGTTGTCTGGAAAAACAGGTATGTACACCTGTGGAAATTCCCGGGAAAGGAATAGCGGGTGGTAAATGGAAGCCACACTGCAGTGAGGTTACTCGTCTGTTGGAATAACACTGAGAAGCTAGGTAGGGCTGGCAGTGTTAAATTAGGGACTATTTTCTGTGTAAAAGTGAGAGTGATTGATAGCAAAGAGTTCGCTGGTGAAACTTTGGTGTTATATCACCTAGAAAGGGTAACACCAAAGGAGTAGCAGGTTCTTCTGAGCTTGAGTGAAGGGTAAGCGGAAGGGATTTACTCGCAGTGTTTGAAGAGTAAACAGAAGTTCTTACTTTGTGAAGAGTAAGCGGAATGTGTTACTTGCAGTGAAAATAAATCTATCCTTTGTTTAGTGGAGCAGACAGAGTAGCGAATGTTTTTATGTTGTTATTAACAGAATTTTGATTAAGAAAACTCAGAAAAATATTGCCGTAAGATTTTGTAAAGGAGGAGTCAGTAGTAGGAGTTAAACTGACTGAAATTGGAAACTGACAGCATTGGAGAAAGAAATTGCATTGAACTAGAAATGGAATTGTTTAAAGGTTTAACCCTTCGCTGCTTCTGTCGGCCAACGGCCATCCATGAACACTACCTCCGTAGTGCTGCGCCGTCCGTTGGCCGGCAGCGTCTACGCCACTCAATAAAACACGCCGCACCTTGTAGAATTACCACTTGCGGTTAAGTGGTTAAAGAAGCTGTTAGGAGGTAAAGTGAAAAATTCGTTTTTAATTGGTGATGCTCCTGAAGGAACACCCGTGCATTTTATGTCTACCTATTTGGGACAAAATTCATGTATGTGGGTTCACCAATGGTGCAAGATTACTGAAAAAGAAGGTCCTTTGAGGTTTCCAAAAGATGGTACTTTTGAATTGCAAATTATTGACAAATTAAGGGAAGTGTTATGTGAAATAAAGACACCATCTAGAGCTGCACAATTTGAGGCCTTAAGCATGTGGGAAAAGACAGCAAGAGACAAAGCAAATGAGGATAAAAGGTGAAGCACCAGATGCAGGAGAAGGGAATTAATGATGATAAAAGCTTCAAATAAATAATGATTCAGGGGATGAAATAATGGATGCATTGTTAACTGAGTGTCCGCCACTTTATGTGGTTCCCATTAAAAATACTGAAAATAGTGTACCAGTAAGTACTACAGTGGCTACTGTTTCTGTTAAACAGAGAGAAACACAGATTGAAAGAACTGTGCAGACATTTCAGATTGACCCACTACCTGTTGATTCAGCACTGTCAGTGATGCCTCCAGGTGTTACTGCTTTAAATGTGACTGATTCAGTCCAGATATCACAAACTACAGATGCACAGGCAATGCCTAGAAAAATTGTGACTGTCCCAATTAATATGGCCCCTACTCAAAAGGTTCAAACAGCTGCAGAAGGAGTAATTATGTCAGGGTTTATTTCAGAAACTCAGAATTCACAGATTATTGAACAGAAATTACCCCAGACAGTCCAAGCACTGAATGGTGGGGGAGAAATAGTCTTTACAACACCTATAGCCCAGGATAAAATGAATATATTTGAAGATGGGATTTTTCAAACCTGCTGTGAGGAAGCAGCAGTGCTTAAAAAGATAGAGAGCATGGGGGAACAAATTAACCCAGACCCTGAAA